>JAVJGG010000082.1:29043329-29058219 GCA_035590195.1 Aviceda cuculoides | reverse complement strand
CTTCAATGAGAGCAAGTCACTGGCCAGTAAGTTAGAAAGCACTTGCTTCAATTCAACATAAAACGAATCCTCAGTGTCAAAACATTTATTTCAAGGAGGGGTGTGGGGGGGAAGCTTTTCTGAGACACTTTCGAATTTTGAGACAGTATTAAAACCAGTATTCTGTAGGGGGGGGAAAAAAAAAAAAATTCTTAAGTTATAGAAACTCCTTTTGTACTTCTTAAAACTGTGTTAACCATGAAAAACCTAGCACGTATACATGGCTGGAAGTAGCTTTTCTAAACCAATGTGTTTTAAGGTCTTAATGAATCCTTTTAAAATTATTTGTATTAAAAAGCTAAAGTTCCTAAGTAAAACCCCTCTTTTCGAGTCGGGTAAACATTAAATTATAATAGTTTAGAAGTAACTGTTAAATTCAGTCAACAGCTATGATTGTTTCAAAAATTTTGTGTGTTTCAACATTTGTTAAGATTTTGACCTAAAAACATACACATGTACATGCTCAACTCTCAGGGGAGACTATTTGGATCATTCATTTGCATGACTCGCCAGAAGTGAAAGTCTCCATTACTAAGTACAACTCACTAAATCTTTTTATTGTTACTTATTTCTACCGATTCCTTTTAGGTGCCATTAAGTTTACAGTTCAACACCTTTGCGCAAACCGTGTAGTTACCAGCGGAATTCAAGCCCCACCTCACCCTGGAACATTTCCTCACTGCCCAGTGCAGGGCAGAAGGTCCCTGCAGAAGTTCTCGCGTTTCAGAGCCGGGCTGCCTGCCAGTGGCCCAACTGCTGCCTCAGCACCGCAGTCGGACACTTCATCCCCCCCAGCAGGGAGCAGCCAGCACGATGCAAGGGCACCTGCTGCTCCCAACCTAATCCACCCAAACATTTATTGCCCTTCTGCTCTGCAGTCTTACTCTGAGCATAATTAGGCTCAAAAACAACAATTAAGAAATGCTGGTAACAAGGAGAAATGTTAATTTAAAACTACAGCCTGAAAAGCACAAGTGTTGTTTTTCTGTTCTTATCTATAAATTGCAGTAGTTACTCCTTTCCATGACAGCCATCAGGAAGGATTTTTAAGTGATACAGAAAACGGAGAGCGAAACCAGTTTAAAGTGGAAAATGGAATAAGTAAAGCAGAAATATACAGTAATAAGCAAATAAAACCTGTAGGGAAGTTACCCTTCACATTCCAGGGAACTTGCAGGTGAAAAGCCTTTACTAAGAACCATGCAGCCATACAGGTGAGATCAAGATACCATTTGCAGCTTTTGGCAAATATCCTTACCTCTTGACTGTAAGCTCGCCTTTTTACTTCTGGGGAACTGTCAGGTGAGGAAATATTCTAAATAAATAAGAAGAAATTGCAAGTCAATTTCTTTTTTAGCCTGGAGAAATACAAAACACTCCCTTGTAGCAGGAGTACAAATACCGATTTACACCAGAATGTCTAAACACATTCTCTGAACACACCGAAATTCATTGTAAATCTCACCTCAAAGTGCATGGTATTTCCATGTATACATGGAGTTACAGGAGTAACTGGCGAATATATGGGTTTGTAACCATTTCTACAAGCTTCATCTTCTGTTTTTACCCTAGGAGGAGTAGCAAACAATGATGGCTCGGAGGCAGTGATGTCAGCATGAGTTGGTGTGGCATACGGAGAAGGAGTAGGTGTAGAGGTTTCTGAGAATGCAGACTCCAACAGTTGATACAGTCTTCGTTTTTTTAGTGGTGTGGTTAGATCTGTGTGTTAAAATTAGAAAAAAGCTAGAAGAGATCTAGATACAGTAATCACAGTTGTTTAAGTACTTGATGTAATGAAATTATGAACTCCACGTTAAAAAAATCCGTAAGATTACAAAAATCTCTTAAAGGCAGGCTTCCCAAAAAATGAACTCTTAACAGCCTACAGATGCATCAGTAACTGAAATCTGTGTGCTCCTATGACGGGAAGAACTGTCTGTGTTTCCAGAAAAGGGAAAGTCAACTTCTCTGCATTTTTAGGACTGTTCAGCTAAAGTAGAAATTCCAAGTTCAGGACTGTACACATGCATCATCTGATATGCAACATATCATTACAGAAGTGTGTTTAGTTTTTAATGTTCCCATTTTGCATTATGCCTACAAGATTACACAGCTTTCCCCCTGTGTGCAACAGAGGCCCACTGAATTTAAAAGGAGTTCTGAATATATAGAACAGCATGGAAAACGAATTTATAATCTAACCTCTTAATACTAATAGTCAAAAACATTAGTCTTTTGTTGACTGTTAAACTCTGTGAGATATAGTGGTTACTTATCTAGTACCAATTATACATTAAAGGGGAAAAAAATCCCAACCACTATGCAACTAAGCATTTATTTTGAAGTACCAGGAAACAGTGTAAATACCCCTGGAATTTTCACTAACTGATCACTTCAAAAAACACGGTCCTCCACATTTAAACTACTTCAACATAGCTCTTCTGTACTGTTATTAGTAAAAGCTTCACCTGTTAAGGAACAGCTGTCATTCAGTAATAAAGGACTTTTACTTTCACCATTGATGGCTGGACTTCTAGATCTTTCTTGCGATGGTGAATTAAATCTATCAATCATTGTTGAATTTTCTTCTTCCAAAGCCTGCTTCAACCATCGCTGTAACAAACCAAGTTCAAATCAGTAACTTCACAGTTTAATGATAAACATTTCAAAACATGTTACACATGACAGAATTCGTTTGCCAACCAGCTTTTTTTTCTGCCTGAATTCGTGCTAACAAATAAAGACTTATTTTTAATTAATACAGGATGGGGAACCATAATGAAGGGAAGCATTACCTTCTTACAAGAGCCAGTAATGTTTTCCACAGGTTCTTTTTTCCTCCTCTTTTCTGAAAGGAATGGTGAAGTAAAACGAATATAGTGCTTTGGAGTTGAATATACATGTGGACTGTAAGTGAGACCTGGTAAAGAATTCAGTTGAGTAGCCAGAACTTCAGGGTCAGTAGTTATGCGTAGAGGCCTTTCTGATAGACTGTCTGTAGGCTTCCCTGTTTTATCACTCTTTTCACTTAACCATTCACTGACCAAGTGCTAAACAGAGAGAAAGAAAAAAATTAGTGGTTTATGAGTGGTTTTATCAGTGGCTTTTAGAATTTTTTTAGTCTAATTATTCACCTAGTCAACTGTTACACAAACCAGAAAACAGCTAGTTTCCAGGCTGCAAGTTTAAGAATACACAGGGCAAGAATGAGGACAGTTTTAGTGAAATAATGGGGACAGCAGAAGGAATCAATATAGATTTGCTCTATATAACAAAGTTTTGGGGGTTTTGCTTTTTAGGGTTGGGTTTTCTTTCGTAAACTAACATTTAGTTCTTTTTTATTTAATTCTCACTGAACGTGCTATAGAAGTGCACAGATAAACTGTACTTATGTGAATTTACGAACAGAATTTCAAGACAAATTTTAAATTTGTGCCTGAGCACCTAAACTGAGGGGAAACGGTGTAACATTAATAGAACAAAATTAAGTAAATTCCTCATCAGATTTCCATACTGTCAGGACTGCACTTCTGTCAACATCAGGCAGATGCCTTGAACATTCTTCGCAATTGTAGTTTATTAAATTACAACACCTTTACTAAGGCACACTTGTCAAAAAAGGGGTATTCCTTCCTAGCAAGTTCAGTGTTTTTGAAACACGTGCCAATAGATTTTAGTTCCTATTAGCAGATAAACTAACCTCCTAAATTTTACAATGGTTCAACAAAGTTAAAGACATCCAAATTAACACATTAAATATTATTAATATGATATTAAGGCTTTAAAACAGATTACAATAATAGATTTAATTTTAAGCTGCTTGTCTTTTACAAACCTATTTATATTTATCAATTCATTTTTAAAGCAGGACTTGCTCCTCACATGGGGTCCACTGGGTACAACACAATGAGACATTTCACAGACATTCATCCTTAAGACTATGAAACAGCAAAAGAGTGCAGTAAAATTCAGACTTCTCAGATATCTTCCTTCTTTTTGCTATGCAACATGCAAAAAAGGAAGACAGATTTTAGTCTACCCTCTGGCAAGAGTTTAATAGTGATGCAATAAGGAGTTTTACAGGATAGCTCGGGTGCCTTTTGGGAAAGAAAAAAAAAAGTAAGTTAAGTATGTTTGGGGGTGTCCTGGTTTCATCTGGGATAGAGTTAATTTTCTTTCAAATAGTGTCCTGGTTTCAGCTGGGACAGAGTTAATTGTCTTCCTAGTAGCTGGTACAGTGCTGTGTTTTTGAGTTTGGTATAAGAAGAACACTGATAATACACTTATGTTTTCAGTTGTTGCTAAGTAGTGTTTAGTCTAAAGTCAAGGATTTTTTCAGCTTCTCATGCCCAGGCAGCAAGAAGGCTGGAGGGGCACAAGAAGTTGGGAGGGGACACAGCCAGGGCAGCTGACCCAACGTGGCCAAAGGAATATTCCATACCATGTGACATCATGCCTAATATATAAACTGGGGGGAGTTGGCTGGGGACGCAAATTGCTGCTCAGGAACTAACTGGGCATCGGTCGGCCAGTGGTGAGCAATTGCATTGTTCATCACTTGTTTTGTATATTCCAATTCTTCTATTATTTTTGTCATTTTATTATTATTATCATCATTATTATTTTCTTCCTTTCTGTCCTATTAAACTGTTCTTACCTCAACCTGCGAATTTTACTTCCCACCCCCCCCCTCCCCCCGATTGTCTCCCTTTTCCTGCTGGGTGGGGGGGAAGTGGGTGAGCGGCTGCATGGTGCTTAGTTGCTTGCTGGGGTTAAACCACGATGGAAGAAAACAACAACTTATTCAGCATCCTCTTGTGCTGCCCAAGAAATTGAGGGTACCTTAGCAAGGAACAACTTTGTAATACCATTCAGCTTGGAGGATCTTTCTGACCCTGATGCAACTGGTGAATAGCTTTCTTGTAAGAAATGTGAATATGAGGATCAACTTGCGCTATTCTTTCTTTCCCTTGTGCACAGTAAAGCCTTTAGGTTAGATGAAGTTAGGGATCACTCTGCTTACAGATCTGCAAAAGACAGTCCTTTGAAAATGGGCAAGGGATAAGTGACTGCTTGTATGGAAAAAGACACTGAAACTTAACAACCTGCCACAGCTTTTCTGAGAGTTTTAGGGTGGATTTAGCCTGTTACATTTTCCCATCTGATTGATTGATAGGTTAATGTGTTGAGAAGGCACTGCAAGAAGCGAATGGTAATCTCGTTAGTGGGTCTTTTTCATCCCCTCTCCCCGACAAATCCTCTGGGAGCTCTGCATACAGTACTCCAGCAGGTGATCTGAGCTTCAGCAGTTTTGTTGGAAGGCAGCAACACTGGTGGAGAAGTAGGATCTTGATGCTGGGATCAGAGGGGCGCAAATGTATTGGGAAGAGCTGGTGTATAGAGAACTAGCTGCAGAATCAGGAACATAAATAACACCAGAAAAAGTATTTAGCCATGTTTCTTGAAGGCCATGCTGATAACGTTTTCTTTCTTTTCTCTCCTTATGGTTTTCTGTGTGGCTTATTTCTGGTTATAGAATTTAAAGGTGCATGCCAGAAGATGTGTGCTTGTTGTTTTTCTGACACTTTGCTGTTGCATGTGGCTTTGCAGCATGTAATAGCTTTTAATTTGTGTGTTTATTTTATTTTTCTTGTCTATTTCTGTCCAGTTTCCTCGTAAGTACTACTACAGTGTTGTTAGTATGTGACGGAAGATGGCTTTAAGACCTAATTGTTTCTTGATGAGCCAGCACAGCTCCTGTAGCACACACATGCCAACTTAAAAAAAAATTATGATGGGAGAATGGGTGCTTGTGCATCTGACTAAAAGCTCTTGACTTGAGAGTCCCTAAATGTCAGGCTTTGAGAGACTGGGGATATATGGCAAAAAAAATACCACTTTATACTTGTCCTATTTTGTGTTTTTCCTGAAGAACCCGGGCTAGGCCACTTGGCTTAAAAGGACCTTTGGTCTGATCCAGTGCAGCAGTTCTTATGATTACTAACCTTCCTGCTTAATTTAATTAAGTTGAGAGTGAATGTCTTGAAGTTGTGGTAGCTCAGAGATGTTTGAATCCTGTCGCCTATGACATGTGTTTGTGCCTCTCTGGCCTTGGCACTGGAATCCTAGGCCCCATTGCTGCTGCTGACTCTTTGTAGGCTCAGCCCTGCAAGATGATGGGCAATTCCTGTTGAAGTGTAATATGTTTTCCTCTCTTGTCTTCCCTAAGTAGTTCCCAGGCTGACAGCCAGGAGGTAGGAGCATACAAAGGGCAATATCAAAGCTAACAGTGACATAATGGGGCCTGTTTCCTAACATGCTTCTTTCTTTAAGTTTGGTACGAAATACTGTGTCCATTAATTGCATACATTCACCGTTTATACTTTATAACTGATTGCAAGGAAACTGAGGAAGATTTCTGTAGCTGCTGTGGCTGAAACTTTCTGATGGATGGAACAATCAGTGATCTCCACTTCTGTATTTTGAAAAACGTAGTAGGCAACATAACATGATTTTGTTTACTACCTATTATGGTTACTTTTGCTGTAGGCATATGATGCTTCTGAAAGAGCAGTATGGAAAACAAGTGATCGTTAACCTGTTGGGAAGCAGAGGAGGGGAAGAGGTGCTCAACAGAGCTTTTAAGGTAAAAGCAATGATTTTATTCTATTTTTTTTTTAACTGCTGATTTCCCCTGAGCCTCCATGTTCTTCTGTTTCCCTTCTGGCCCAGTAGGAGTTGAATAGTGTATCTAAAGAAATATTATCTCTTTACTAGATGTTACTTACTGAGAGAATGGTGCTTCATAATCTCATGGCTTAATTTCTAGCATTGCCTTCCTGCTTATTTCTTCATGCATTTATGCACATTCTTTTCAACTAGACTTTTTAAAAAATTGCTCTAATTCTTCTAAGAGTAGTTCACATTTGCAAAAATGAATCATGATCAGCTTTGTCATAGTGTGTAGTCACCTATGCAGTCAGGTGCCTCATAGGATTGCCAGAACTGCTTGGGGGCCAGGCCCTGACCCTGGCTCACTGAGCACAAGCAAGCTGTCTTGCTCTGATTGTAATGGGAAATACCTACCTTGCACTGACTGTGATGGGAATTGGCTGCCTGAGCACCAGATGACAGTCTGGTGTGTGAAGAGAGAGGTTTTCCTGGCCCGTAAATGTCCCTAGGCACAACTAATACCTGAAAGCATCTGGGTTGTGCTTTCAGGATGTCAGGCATTGTAGAATTAAAGCTTTGCTGAGTTCTAGTGCAGCATTCTCATGGCCGGATTTTTAGAACTAACGTGTACTTGAAGCCACAGATTGGCACTGAGTGAGATTTGCAGCAGTGCATAGCTGCCTGAATCTGGCTGAAGGCTGGTAGAATTCTGCCTGCCTCCTAAGTGCCAGTTCCTTTAGAAAGCCAACATAGATACTTTCAAGTACATCTTCCTAAAAATAGTATGAAGAATGGTTTAAGTACACACCTGTAGTAAGTGTTATGTATTTATCATTGGTAGAGAATGATGTAATAGTTCTGAGTTCAAATGTTTACAGTGTGAAACTAAGCAAAATGAAAATCGTAGTTAAATAATTTTTACTAATTTGTTTCCCTCTCTGTTGGAATAATGTACTCAAGACAAGAAGTGTCTTGAGTTTTTTGGCAATTTTTCTGTGTGACCATTTCTTCCTCCTCCAAAAGAGCTGGGGAGGACTATCGGCTTTCCCAGTGGAAAGTGACAAAGTGAAAGTCTCCCCCTGTAGAGAATATGGCCAAAGAGAGTGATTATGACTAAAGCTTGCAAGGCAATGAGGAAGGTACAGAAGTGAAGTCTGGTCCTAGCTACTGTTTTCAGCTTCTTACTGAATTTCTGCATGACACAGCTAAGCCTCTCTAATATCTTGATTTCCCAATCTTTAAAGTAGTTTTTACGGTTTATTTTTCAAAAACATTAAAATTTAGGGGTAAGAGATGATCACTTGCAAAATGCTCAAATAACTTGTGAGGCTACAAATCTGACTTTTCTTGCATTCATTCATTTATTTTAAATAAAGATCTGTTTTAATTGTTAAATTTTATTGATGTTTAAAAATAAATAAATTATGAAACCAGCCTGTGAGCTGAAAGAATGTAGACTGACAGCACTGGAAACTGAAGTTTTGTACCCTTTCAAAACAACCTCCTCTCGGTCTTTACTTTACCTTTGTGTTTTAATAATGAATGTTTGGAAAGAATATATAGTTAATTTTTACTTTGATGATTTTAAAGGGCTTGAATTAAAAATAAAGTAATTCATACAGGAATGATTAGGAATGAAGACTTTTATCCTTTTCTGTTATTAGTTTATTCCTTTGTTTCTCCATCTTCCTTTACCTGTATTCCTTTCTCTTCTCTTCTCTTCTCCCAACTCTTGCTGCAATCTTAGTAATTCTTGTCAGAGTTGGTTCAAAATATTCTTGTAATTACTGCTGCTGGGTTCCCTTGATCAGAATGTCACTGCTACCATTCATTTATGCAACAGGAACAAATTAAAACTTGTAAATTACCAACTTGCCTTCATCTGTTACCTGAATCAGCTGTTACCAAACAAAAAATCAATACTGTTCCCAGTAATGCTGTTCCTCTCATAAGCATCCCCTACAACCAACATAATTATGCTTACAGTAAAAGCAATGCTGTAGTGTAGAGTTATGAATACTCTGACATGATTTACACCAAGGCAATGGGTAAATGTCATCCTCAAGTGCATTACTAGTGCCAGCAGCTGTAAAGGCAAGTTGAGGTGTCAACAACAGAGAAGTGGATACCAAGTGTTTTGGCTTTTGTAACAGTGTAATGAAATATATTTTGCACATCTCTCTCCAAACACCATGCAACACCTTTAAATTTGTTTCTGTGGGGAAGGCTTAATGGCTTACTTGATACAATTATGCTGGTGTAACCGCTGCATGTACACTTTTAATGTAATATCAGAATTGTTTTGTTCAGTTTGTGTCACAATCTAAGTGGAGAAAAGCATCTGTCTCTTGGGATAAGAATGTGCAGGTGGGAAGGGAATAGACAAAGACTTGCATAGAGTTAATATAACAGTTCTCTCTGGCTTTGTTGTGGAGAGCAGGATGTATTATGTCGTATCTATTACATATACCTTAACGAAATTTGTGGTGATTACGGAAATGCATGTGAGGTCATGGAAACTGGAGATGAAATAATGAGGCTATTTGTGCCTCTTCTTTTACTTTTGTGGTTTACCACAAACATTTTATAGTATGTTTCCTGGGACATCATTTCTTTCTTCCTCCCCAAGCAACCTCTACCTAAATTTAGGGCCACATTTTCCCATATCTTGGCACTTCAGGAATGGTTAAAAAATACACCCATGCATTGCTATGCTCTTCTACCTCAATCAGCTCTGGACATCCTTCCTATCAGAGTCCTGGTCCTGAGCCTGCCCAGAGCATCACTGTTGCTGTACAACCTCACTCACAGAGGTAGGAGCCCACTGCTGCAGGCCTGCCTCTAGCCAAAGCGCAGACAGAAGCAATTCTGATGTGTACTTTGCAGTTACAGTTTGAGTTACCCTGCAGAAAAATTGGGATCTAACAATCCAGTTTACTTGTGGAAAGAAAACAAAGAGGGAACTTCAGTTGCTTTTTTTAATGTCTGGCCTTTCAAAATTCCCTATGAACTTCTCAGTATTAAAAATGTGATAAACAGTCAAAGTTTAGTAATGATAAAAGCATGCTGGTATCAATCCTTACATTGTGACTTGAGCAGGATTTGTTTTCCTTCATTCTCTAAACAGAAACTGCTATGGGCCTCTTCCCATGCAGCAGACACTCCCATGATAAACTTTGACTACCACCAATTTGCAAAAGGTGGGAAAACTGAGAAACTGGAAAATTTGCTGAGGCCTCAGCTGAAATTGCACTGGGAAGACTTTGGAATCTTCACAAAGGGCGAGAATGTAAGTCCATGGTGAGTGTCCCTGCCCCTCTGTCCCAGCATAGCCAGGCACCATCTGTCCTGGCCTTCCCAGGTTTCTTGCTGTGTTTAGACCATGAGCGTAAGTGACCATCTTGAAATAAAATTTTGAGACATAGTGTAGTCTTGGTGCTAAATAGATTATTTGGTTTAATTGCATCTCCATTGTTTGGAATCTGCAAAATTGCCAGTGCATGGATTTGTTAATACAGTGTTGCAGATATAGTAAAGTAATCGGACCTGTTAATGGAATACATTGTGCACAGTGTGCTTGCACCATCAAAATGTGGCTGGGTATATTCAGGCTGAATATTTGATGATCTTGTTCAATCAACTCACGATCAGATGTTATTTTAAAATACACTTTTTTTTCCTCCCTCCTGTTGTGTTTGGTTACCAAAGTCTGCAGACAGGTACTTTTCGAATGAATTGTTTGGACTGCCTGGATCGTACTAATAGTGTACAGTCCTTCATTGCACTAGAGGTGAGTTTGTCAGAGGACATTTTGTGGGTGCTTGTATTGTGTACATTGTCTGTAACATGGGAAAGATAGGAAAGAGGGCATAAGCCTCAGTTATACAAGTCTGTCTTGCCAGCTTTATGGTACAGAATGGTGCCAGCTGGAATACTTAGACTGAGGATAAAAAGCAAAAACACATTTAAGAACAATGTTGTTGTTTTTTCTCCTTCTGCACCTAATCTAGATCCTGCTTGTTCAGTTAGAGAGCCTTGGATTGAACTCTAAATCTATAATTGAGCGCTTTGTGGAATCCTACAAAGTGATGTGGACTCTCAATGGTCATAATCTGAGCAGACTATTTTCTGGCAGTCGTGCCCTTGAGGGGAAGCACAAGGTAAAGAAAAATGGCAAAACTCTTTATTCACAAGTAAAGAAGGATGTCTGATTTACCCTTCAGTGTCACTTGCACTGTTGATTCCTGTCTGATGTAGGTTGGGAAACTCAAGGATGGCGCCCGATCTGTCTCTCGCACCATTCAGTCAAATTTCTTTGATGCAGTAAAGCAGGAAGCCATCAAGTTGCTGCTCATGGGTGACTTCTACAGTGAGGAATATGCAGACAAAGGCAAGATGCTCATGGACCACACTGCACTGCTAGGTAAGACCAGTGTAAATCCTTCGCTTTTCTTTTGTGCCTGTGTTTAGTTGTCAGATAGAAGCAATTGCACCCTTTCGAAAACTTCAATAAATAAGCTACTTTTGCACAAATCTATTGTTTAAAACACTGCTTTCAAGTGACTAGCACAACTCTAAACAACAGCTTTAGCACTTTAGTGTGTTTTAATTCCACTGTGCTTATTTCTCGTATTTTGTTTTGGACTTCTGAGTATGTTTGTCTGCTCTTTGATGATGATCTCCTCTGACAGTTTAGAGGAGTTGGATCAGAGGGAAAGATTTTAGGGCTATATTCCCAGTCTGGTCCTGTCTACGTTTGTCTTGAGGAAGTCTCTTGAGCTCGGACTTTTTATCTCCTTATTTTTGGCCTGCAGTTTGCACAGGCTTTTAGCCGTTTGGATCTTTAAAGTCACATTTATGTTGTTATATTGGTTCATTCCCTGCTTTACTCCAGGGCCCTGATAGTGCACAACAAATACACGTTTGTTTGCACTTGTGTAGAGTAAACCACCTTAGCTGTCTCTGAGAAGATACTTGTGTGCAGAATGTAGGATAATTGCACCCACAAGCAGTATCAGGTGGTCAGTTTGCTCCAGAGAACTGCTGGATTTTAATAGGATAGACTTGAACCATTCAGCGCCATTTCAATCCTGGGGCTGTTCCCTGATGCAGACCACAAGGAAAATACAGATAGCTTCTCTGTGCCTGACTGCCGATGCAAATTGGGTAGCTAAAGATTAAGTTTACCTCAGTTACTCACACAAATAAAGCACACTGCTAATTTTCTACACTCATCAAAAATAAGTGAATTTAGCAGTTTCCTGTGAGGAGTTCTGATCAGTCTAGAAAGCCATGACAGTGCTAGATTTGGACTGATGTGAGACTCTGCTGCTCTCTGCCTTTCCCTCCACACGCTAAACTTCTTAGGGCTTTAATTTAAGTCATAACTTGTGACATGCTTGATCACTGTAGGCTAAACTGAAAAGATTAAAGGAGGAAGAAGAATTTATTTGCTTATTACTTGAAGAAGTGCAGGAAAACGTATGCTGAAAGTGAGTGACCAGCCTTTCACAAGCTTTCAAAAGGTGTCTGGTTTCTGGAAGAGAAATTGCTAACGTCAACCCTAGTTATCTTGTAGTTATTGCCATTGCCATTGGAGTTACTCCTTAGCTTTTGTGTTGTTGCTGCTAGAGTAATGTCATTATTTCACAGTGACTGTGTCACTGCTGTCTGTATGCTTTCTGTATTTTACAATACACTCCTCTTTTACACACCCTCTTTCTCTCTCCCCTCTTCCGTCAGTAACTCCAAGTATTTTGAAGGCCATGTCAGAGCGTCAGTTTGAATTCACAAGCTTCAAGCGTGTTCGTGTTGCCACGGGGACCTGGAATGTGAACGGGGGGAAGCAGTTCCGAAGCAACATCCTCGGTACCAGTGAGCTGACAGACTGGCTGCTGGATTCTCCCAAGCTCTCTGGAGTTTCTGAATTTCAGGGTAAGACATGATAAAAATATGTAAGCAATATTTTCTGGCATCTCTAGAGTTGGTACACAAGATTTGACCAGCTGTTCCTTTCAAAGGCAGTGCATCTTGGAGGGCATTTTCTGTCAGTTCTCAGGGGTGTATTCGGCTCAGCGTAGACTTGTGCTGCCTCCCTGCAGCAGTGGAATGGTGTATGAAGGGCTCCTGACAGTCAGAGCAACTCTGGAGTCTATACCATGTGACCGTTCTGAACCTCCAGAAGGTCAGAATTCAGAGGTCTCTTTCACGCCATTGTGGGGTGTATCTGCCTATTCTGCATCTCATATTTCATTTTCTTCCATATCTCTGTTCTTTGTTGTTCATTGTGAGCAGGAGCTACATACTTAGGTGCCCTCAGAATGTCTCCTTGGTCTTTTTCTGAAGCTAAACGTATCTGTACAATCTGGACTCTGAGATTGACTGGAAATGTTACTATCAAAGCCTTCAGACAAAAATATTTATTTTGTTGAAGGCAACTTCCTTTTTTTTCACAGTATATAAAGCTCTTGTGCTTGTAGCTTGCTTAAATTGGATGCTGAATTTCTTATTTACAGAAGAAGGCCAGGTTTTGTAATAGACTTATTTTTGACTTAAATAGATTTTATTAAGGCAAATGAGCAGTGAATGTTCTGTCACTTAAAAATTGAGTGGTTGCAAAACTATGGCAAAACCTGTGCTTTTGTTGTTACAGTGGAACATTTAGCTTCCTGCAGGCATCATGGGAATAGTCCTGTGCCTAACCTTGAAGCTCAGCAATTCGTTCCTCAAATCCTTGGCTACTTGCACAAGTTGTCTGGTTTGAACCCTTAGTGCTTGAGTACATGGATATGTGATTAGGTGCAGATCACTGTACTCTGAGCAGCTTAGGTGGGTGATTGGTCCAGTCTGTTTCAGAAAGTTTAGATGTGTTAGGACATGGCTATGACCATGATATTAAAATTTGTTGAGAGCCTGTCATGTGCTAGCCTTGCCAGGACTTCCCCTGAGAGAACCAGAGGAGCAGGACTGCATGGTACAGGCAACCATAACATGATAGGTCTAAGCGGCTTCTGGAAGAGAGCTGAGTTATGTGAATGGACAGAGCTAGGGTATGACCGTGCAAATGTCGGTGTTTGTGGTAATGTCAGTGCAGTGCCTACAGAAATGGGTAAGTGTTCAAAGACAAATGTCCAAAATCATTAATGGGAAATACACATGTGACAGTGCCTGTCATGTTAAAGAGGCTAACTGTCATGTGCTAGTTTCACTGTTATGCCTACAGAGAGTTGCTGCATATTTTACTTTTCTTTCCATTCTTATTTTCTGAGGCAGATCTGATTTAGGTTCCTATGGTTGTCTACTATTTAGGTCTTCATGTTGGATTAAGTTACTGTTACCTTGGCTGTATGACAGTTTGAAAAAAAATAAAATCCCTTAGACAATGGACAGACCTGATGGGTCAACAGATATGCTTCACACTATTATATGAGAGCATTTGATCTTTGGTGTTCTACCAAGGTGATATCCACAGGCATGGGCCAGGGAAGGGAGGGTCACTGTGCTCTAGAGTGACCTAACCTTAAGTGCAGGTGATCTAAAAAGGATTTGCAAGAAAGAAGATAAATAGAAACTTCAAAGGCTTCTTAAACTAGTAGATAAATTTACTAAAGGCGTTGAGATAGAAGTGACATACTGGTGTGTGGACAGTAAGTTCAGTTACATAGGAATCAGTGTTGAAAAGGAAAAGCATGTAGGGTAAAATGACAAGTGGGTGAAAGATGGTGGGTAGTGAGATGTTGTGGCTTTAGTGATGAGTGGGGTGAGGGAGAGAGAACATTGAATATTTTCTCATCTTAACATTGCTACAATATAATGCTCTGTTCTGAACTGCTTCCTGCAAGAGAGATGGAGACCAACTGGTGGGAGAAAAGCAAGAAAAAATTTCAGAGGAACTGCAGGGGTTGTTTTGTGAGATTAGATTAAAGGAGCTATGAATATGTATAGCTTGGCAGGGGATCCACAAGATAAAACTACAGGAATGATCTTGGACAGAAATTAGAAAACAAGCCTTTAGAAGAAATTAAATAGTAACTCTTACATCACTTTTCCCTCTTGCCAGCAGATGATGAGAACTGCCCTCCTGACATATTTGCAGTGGGATTTGAAGAGATGGTTGAATTAAGTGCAGGGAATATTGTGAATGCGAGGTAGGTAAAAAAAAAAAAAAGGAACTAAAGAA
>JAVJGG010000082.1:29015129-29043229 GCA_035590195.1 Aviceda cuculoides | reverse complement strand
TAAAAAAAAAAAAAACCAAAAAAATAAAAAATCAACAAAACCCCCCACCCCCCCCAAACCCCAACCCACGACTCAAAACAAACAAACAAAACCCCAACCCCAGAAAAGCACCCTCTCCCTCAAAGGAACCAGCCAAACAAAAACCTCCAGAATTGTTCTTTTTTATGGTCAGATTTGTAGAATACTTCCTTCCCTGTCTGTTCCTTGTAATCAGAGCTGGAAATAAGTTTGCCATTAACAAATGGCACCGGGATGGTGTTGAAATTGCTGTTTCTCTGTGAACTTCTGTACAGTAGAATACACTATTTTCTAAGTCTCTTAAGTCTTTATGCTGGCAGAGAAGAATTGTGATGGTTGTCATTGATTTAATGCTTGTCCTTAAACCCCTGTCTGATATTGGAAAAATGTGCTCAGTGACTACAGACATAATTGGCATTCATGTGGGATTCTAAAATGAACGAAATGTCTCTGTGGCTAATTGTATTTGTGAAAATTATGGCTAGAGAAGGAGCTAAAGGCAAAGCCTGAGCTTGGCATGTCAGCATGTATAGTAGGCTGTGGTGTATACTGGTCCTTTTGAATCTGAATCGGGATGGAACCCTGGAGATAATGTTTCCAATGCTGATTCATCAGGCTGACCAGTTAGTTGTCTGTTTTGGGAATGACAAGTTACAGCAGTGCTTAGCATGGCTGCTGGGCTGGTGGTATGTCTGCATGTGTCAGTTGACTTTGGAGATAAGAAAAAGCTGGGTCTGCAGAAGCAAAGGTATATGCACCCATGCACAAACCCTCAGCTAAGAAGAGCCAACAGCTGTGGGTAGCCAGTCATCTCCCAGTCAGAGAAGATCTCCACTGTGAGCACAAGAAATCTTACAAGTCATGAGACTGACATAGATTTTTGTTTTTATGGTTATGATTACTACAAACAGCTTCCAGTTATCCCTAGTGAATGGGGGTGTCAAATGTCATGTGAGCATGGATCTTTCTAAGCATAGTAGGCAAAAATGCCTCTCACATCCAGAAGCAGGATAACTGTATTTGTGCGTTGTGCCTGGACTCACTGACCCTGCTAACTCTGGGCTGGCTTACAAGGAGGTATTATCTGTCTCTGCCATGCATCCTACAGCACTTCCAGTTCTACAGCCTAATGGGATGTCCGTAAACCTAAGGCACAGTTAATCTGCTCATTTTATTGACTGTACGTGGTTTGTTTTGATTCCATTAAATGATTTTATGTTTGTTCCAGTACAACAAATAAGAAAATGTGGGGAGAGCAGCTTCAAAAAGCTATTTCCAGGACTCATCGCTACATTCAGCTGACATCAGCACAGCTTGTTGGTGTTTGTCTTTTCATCTTTGTACGACCATATCATGTCCCCTTCATCAGGTAAAAAAACCCAACAACAAACCAACCCCCCAAAAAAATCACAAAGAAAAAAACCTCCAACCTGTGTCTTCAGTAACATCTGCTGTTGGAGTGTGGCCAGCGAGGGCGAGAGTGATTTTTCAGCTTGGTGGGAATCCTGCAAACCTGGATTCCAGTCTCTGCTCAGTGTGGGAGAGAGACATGTTTCCAGGAGGCAGTAGTCTGGAGTCCATCCTCCTAGGTAGCACAAAGGCCAGGCAGCCCCAATGTCTTCCTCCAGTTCAGCTGAGAAGCCAGGCATGCTCCAGGTGGGCAGTCAGGGTGTAGCACCTTGTTTGGGTGCTCTCTTTCTGGAAAAGGAACGACCTGAGCTAGTAAGTACGAGAGTGTTTGGAGCACCAAGTGAAGGCAAGTGCCTGCCTCTGCCCGAAGGACAGGTTTTACTTTCTAACCCTCTCCTTAGTGTTTCCATATGGAAACAGGGCTGGTTCCAGGCCTGAAAAGAATGATGGAAAAGGTGGAAAGGAGGGTGAGGGAAAGGGAGCTAGTTTTGCCCCCTGACATTTTATAGAATTGAGAGCTGTAAGTGTTTGTCTCCCAGATGTCACAAGAACCAGAACGATGAGCCTAGTCAGGAGAGTGCAGAGCTGTGTGTTCTCAGTTTACTAGCACCGATGTCCCTGGAGACTGACCGAACTCCTCTTGCCCCTAGAAGATTACTGAGCCACAGGGATACCTGCATTAAAATGCCTTTGCCATGGGCAAGAATTATGCAGGCTAAGTGTAAATGGTAGGAAATGAATAATTAGCCAAAACTATCTTTGGGCATCTGTCTGAACTTAAAGTCTAGAGTGATCCAAACAGTGCCCTCTGCTCTCCATGTTAGGGGTGCTGATTGGCCACTGCATTTTGTGATTAAAGTATCAAAAGCTGCCACTTTCTTCCCTCTCATCTCGTATCTACTGAGAAGATCCATGCAGAGTTTGTGCAGTATCAAGTGCTGAAGGCTAAGCAGAGTAATGCAATCCAGGTAACCCTGATGGTCTTGCATTGCTCCCCTCCCAGTAATCTTTCTTCAACATGATTTTAAAAAATTACATATGAAGCAGTCCAGAGAAGTGTTTCTGTCAGTTTTTAACTTTTCACCTGGCTTACAAGAAATGTGAGTAATCCAGCAGGAAGTACATGGTTTAAATGGAAATCAGGAGGAGAACAGCATAGTGGCTCTGTTACAGCTGTCAAACTGCTAGGAATTTGATGTAGCCCTTTGAAACTCAAGAGAAAAAGAGAAGAACTTGATTTTAGTGACCAAGTTTCATCATTTAATGCTAATGTGCTGCTATGTGTTATGTGAGTGTAATCAAACCTAACCTGTATGCTTATGTAGTTTTTCCTATGTATAGAAAAGGAAAACAAAAATGATTAGAAGAGCAAAAAAAGGCTCCCGTGCTTACAGAGATTGAAGAGGTTAGGACAGAAGTTAGAGAATAGAGAAATAAAATGAGAGAATAGCTGAAGATTATACAGCAGTGAAAGGATTGATGAAATACAAGCTGTTGAATGTACAGTGGGTTATCTCAACATCACCTTTGCCATGAATGCAAATCAGATAAATATCAGTCAGCAGTTGGCTAGGCAGGCAGCAGGAAGTGAGAACTCCTTAGAGTGAAAAGGCTGAACATGTGCTTCTTTTGGAGTGCTTAAAACCCATCTTTTCATAGAAAACATTAATTGTCCTCTTTTGCATCCGTAAGGGTGTCTTCTGGTGGTTTTCTGCAGTCAGAAAAAGAGAGGAAAATAAAGAGGGAGAAAAAAGATGGAAAAGGTGGTGGGGGTAAGAGAGAAGAAAATGAAGGGGGGTGGGGGGGGAGAGAGCCTGTAACATCTTGCATCATACAGATCATGAATGCTTGACAGTAACTCCAGTAAGAATTAACGGTTTTCCACCTGCCCCTTGCTTAAAGCCAGTAATATTCTAGTCCAGATCTGCCTGACTTCTATCTGGAAAATAAAATTTTTTCAGTGGGAAGGACGTGCATGGTGTTGGGGTTGGTTACAACAATGATCTCATCATTTACTTATCTGATCACACAGGTGTGCTTTATTCTTGGAGTAGACTGGTTATCTGGGAGAAATTATCCTGCGAGCAGGTGGTCTGCTTTGCCAAGTCATCTTTCTGTAGTAAAGTGCATACTAATAATGACATTGAAATACTGTGTAATTAACAACATGGAGGCCCTAAGCAATTTGTCATCAGTACACAACTCATTTTAGGAGTTGGGTATAAATAGTTGTATCCAGTAGTCACCAATTTTATTGCATCTGATTTAACAAGTTAGGGGTTATCATTTGTTGCTCTTTAATTGACTGAAAAATCCAGCATCAACTGTGAAGTTGGGTTTCACCATGTAGTAACACTAATTAAATTGTTAAATGTCTGAAAAGCAGATTCCTATATGTTCAAAAATAAAAGGAAATGTGACAGTAAAATTACTTATTGTCACTATTTTAAAGATCATGGTAGAGGTAAAATTGAAAAGTATATTCTGTAGAAATTCCCAATATTTCAGAAATAATGTCCCTTCCAAACAATACAGCAAGACAAGAAGAGGAGGAAAATACTTTCAAATAGTTTTATTTCTATACTATTATATTATACTTAATTTGAAACATAAGTACATGAACATCATCAGGAAACTTCCCAGCCTAAAAGATGGTGTTTAAAAACAGCAAGCTTTCTGGATGGGAGAAGACATGGTGTTGTAAACTGGCTTTTCTTTTCATATTGCAGTCAAAGTTAATTGAATCTTTGTCCCTGCAGCCCTTTACACTCTTCTCTTTCCATTTTTTTAAAATACAGGGATGTAGCAATAGACACCGTGAAGACAGGAATGGGAGGAAAAGCTGGAAATAAAGGGGCAGTGAGCATTCGTTTTCAGTTCTATAGTACCAGTTTCTGCTTTATATGCAGTCACTTAACTGCTGGGCAGACTCAGGTGAAAGAGAGAAATGAAGATTATAAAGAAATCACACAGAAACTCAGCTTCCCAATGGTAAGTGTAGGTGTATGTATGCTAAAAACATTGGAGATAAAGGCTGTATATTTACATTATGAAAGCTGGTCTCAGGCTGTCTTTGACAGGTCATCAAAGAAGTCCTCTCAGTGCCATGGAGAATGGGCATAAAAGAAAATGGTAAAGAAAACATTAAAAAAAAAAAGAAAAAAGGAAGCATGTTTCACAGGAGACCAGAATAGCGCTTGCCTAACAAAAGTTCTGCACCTTTCAAAAAATATAGTTGTTTCAGTGCTCAAAAAGTCCTCACTTTTGAACAGTTTTCAAGTTGATCTTTCAGAATGCTGCAACTTAACTGACAGATCTGTAAGGCCTCAGGGATGAGATCTAGGTGACTGCTGTTAGAGCTGGAGAGCACGCTATTGATAGCTTTTGCTGGCACTAGTTAGTATGGGTTCCTAAAAGACCATCCGTGCCACTCAGTATATCAGTGCTTTAGTACTCCTGCTCGGGTACGATATATCAGTTCTTGGCCCCTAATATGGTACTTTCTGTTCCCTTCATTTTGTCCTCATGAATGTGTCACAGTCAAGGAACTGCCGGCTTTTCCCAAAGTGTGGCAAGTAGGCACTATTGGTCTGTATGAATAACTTTTCCCCTAAATGTTGTCAAATCAATCACCCTAGTGTTTTATTCCACACTTATTTCCTCAGGTCAGCAGATAACCCATGGGATTGTGGGATTTGGTAGCAATGCTGCTTTGCTTCCTTTAATGTTGGTTCCTTTAATTTCCACAATGCTTTCTTTCTCAGACCTCTCTGGGGAGGTCCTAAACCAGGGAGGGAATGGACCAGTTTGTGTATTCTGGTTAGTCAGCAAAAAATGGCGTTTAGGTTGCAAAGCATAAAATTTTAACTCCCTGTTGTTTGCAAGGATAAGAGGCTTGGCACGTGGAGCATATGAATCAGTTGTTTTATGTAAGAACTAATACTGACAGTCTGAACGTCCTGCATAGAATTTCTGTTCCAAATGGCCATAAAGTTGTGCTTATGGTAGCTTTTCCTTCTAATACCTCATTAACTATTTTATGTCCTTCACGTTTACAATAGCTAAATGTACCTTGGGTGTATAATGCATATAAAGAGTGCCCTCTAGTGCTGTGACAGCCGCAGCTCTGGACCGTTTCCTTTATGAGTCTCTGGATTTTAGAGGATTATAGCTTAACTGGAGGGGGCAGGGGGGAAAGAGACTGGTTAGAGGATAGGATGTTAAACTTGGAACTGAAGTGAATTTTCATTGATGTTTTATTTCAATACATTTACAAAACTATGTTGTACACATAAGATCAAATTTGGAGCTTGTTTTTACTCGGGACCTTTGTTGCTTGAATGTGCCTGGGTACCAGAAGCACATTCTGTGTTATATTTAGAATATGTAAATATGTGTGTGTGAAATGTGTTAGGGAAACAAACATATATTTTTAATATTCATGATAGTCAAATTGCAAATATAAAGCTGGGGTCCCAGCTTAGACATACCTTCAGGAACAGAGGTCAGAGCCTGACGCTCTTGTTTCCAAAATTCAGCTCAGCAGGCTGTAAAAGAGAAAGAAGGAGCCATTCCATTTTAGCACAAATGGATTTTAACAAATAGAATGTGGCAAGTAGGTCCAGTACTCAGTAATTCAGAGACTGAGTTGTATGTTTCAGTGCATTTAAAAGGTGTTTCATGAATGTGATTTAACATTAACAGTATTCTGTACCTCTAAACTAGGGGCGGAGTGTGTTTTCACATGACTATGTCTTCTGGTGTGGTGATTTTAACTATCGCATTGATCTAACATATGAGGAAGTCTTTTATTTTCTCAAACGTCAAGATTGGAAGACACTTTTGGAATTTGATCAACTACAACAGCAGAAATCCAGTGGAAAAGTAAGGCAGTGTGTCTCATTTTCTTGAATACCTGCATGACGGCTTGGTCTAATTCCTTGAGAGTGTGAAAAAGTTGCATTTTCAGACCCTTATTCATAGTACATGAATGTAGTAATTAATTTAAAAATCAGAATATTGTTTGTTTGCAAGGAAGTTGATACATCACAGTGGCACCTATCTCATGTTTAACTTAATCAAAGAGATGGTATTTCTTTTCATAGATTTTTAAAGACTTCCATGAAGGGACTATTAATTTTGGACCAACATATAAATATGATGTTGGCTCAGAGGCTTATGATACAAGTGATAAGTGCAGAACTCCAGCTTGGACTGATAGAGTGCTTTGGTGGAGAAAGAAACTGCCTTTTGAAAAAACAGGTGCGTAGGATCTTTCCTCCTTCCTTATCTGAAAATTGTTTTAGATTTCATCCTGAACCCACATACAGGGATTTAATCTAGTGAATGGTGAGGAAGAAGGGGGTTGTTGAGTTCTGGGCTGAGAGCTGTCTTTAGATGTGTCACATAGGCTTAGTCAAATTGCAGTGGCTTTAACTCAAGCAGAGGTTCTTTTGGCTTCACTGGAATAACTTGCAGAGATAGAGAGAGCCCTTCTTGAGCGTGTGAACAAAGGCTTTGTGTTACAGCTTAAAAAGGTGCTGGGAGCTCGCCGAGGAACTGAAAACAACCCAGCTGTAGCAATCCAGAAATTATTCTGTTGCTTTCCAACAGAATTGATAGTCCACATAAAGTTCCCGTATTGTAATGGCTAGATTGTTATAACTGTTGTCCTCAGTAGATGTATGAGCACTTTTCTGTAATTTCTTCTGCCTTGATAATTCTTAGGACTATTTCTGCTAGTTTCTGGAATTGGGGGAGATTTCATTAATTGCTGCTTATAAAATACTTTGAGATCATGAGTGGCCAGCAAAACAGAAGGACTGTTTTCACTTGCTGTTCAAAAGTTACAGTAACAAAATAATAAGTATTTCTTTGCTGTCCAGGGACAGTTTTCATAACCATTCTCTCAGTCTGCAGGTACATCCATCTCCCAATGTTTATAAAATCTGAACAAATTCATATTAGAAATGTAATCACTGGAGAAGTAATTTGGTTTGTGCCTGCAGATGTGATTTTTCACATGCCTGGGAACTACTTCTTGGAATCCAAGTCATACCATGAGTACACTAAGTGTAAAAACTACAAAGGAAAACTAGGGCAATCAGAGAGTACATGTCAATGTGATACAGAGTTATTCACTCTTATTTAAAGAATGAAAAATAAAGTAAAATGAGGAGCTTAAACCATTGATAGAGATGTAATCTGGGAAAGCAAAACTGTATGAGACATACTAAGGAAGTGAAAACAGTCCTCTTGGGCTGGCTGTTTTCATTTTAGGAGAAAGAAAACCCTTCGGCATTTTCAATGCATATTCCTTATTTCGCATTGCAAGGCTTGTCCCAGGAGGACTAGTTGGAGTACACATAGAACATAGGACCTATCTAGCTGGTCTGCAAGAGCTCGGGCAGGTTCCTTTCTTTAAAGTTTGTAGGCCTCCCACAGCTAGCTCATGTGGGTATATAACTGACCCTTTGTCTGTTTGCCTACCTTCCCAGCCCTGCAAAGCTTTTCTAATTAGTTTGCTGCCAGAGTTCCTCTCCTTTCCTGCTGGTGGCAAGGCTCTTCTGCCTCTTGGCTCTAATTCTTTTGCGTTGCTTCTTTTTGCTGCTGTAGGCTAGAGGACTATTTGCCTTTTAAGAAGAAAGTGTAGCCCCAGTGTGAGTGATTAGGTGAAATGCCATATTCATAGTAACTCATTTTCAACTCCACAGAAAAGAGATAGAGCCCAATTAGCCCAAACAGTGACCTAAAAATGTCCCTGTTATTGACAGCAATATAATACCTCACTCTAGCATAATGTCTGGAGCACTTTCTGTCACCTTAATGCATTGCAAAATAAGTATTTGGAGGTTGGATTTGCACGGCTTTGCTTTCTCTTACCTCTTGTGTATTATTTCTCCAATTCCTGTGTATTGTTCAGATTTGCAGTGTATTTTGCAAGTACAGTGTTTGTTTCTGTGCTCAATAGTGGGGCAGGAGGAAAAATACTACTATGATTCTGTCAACCCAGACTGTACAGGTAATTGATTGGGTGACATTCAGGTTAACCATTTTGCAGGTGTCTTATTCTAGTGATTAGCTGTCTCTGTCGTAGTCCCTGTTCTTTCTGTATTTTTTTTCCCCTAGTCCCTAATTTGTAAATCTTTTAGTACACAAGCTCTTCTTTGAGTGGTATATACAAGAACAAAAAAACCCCACATCCCACTACTAGGGTCTGTGAAGAGCATTCTAATAAAATAGCTTTTAACTGTTAGTAAAACTAGCTTTGAGTGAGTTTTAAATCATGTTTTGTGCTTCATAGCTGGAGAGATCAATCTTCTAGACACTGATCTGAATGCTGAAACTAAAGTCAGGCACACCTGGACCCCTGGAGCCTTAATGTACTACGGGAGAGCGGAGCTGCAAGCATCTGACCACAGGTAAAGTCCTAAGCAAATAATCAGAGAAAGGGCTGCTAGGTTAGAATGTGCCATACTGAATTACACTTTCAGAGTGAGGGACCAAGTCTGACTATAACAGGAATTAAATGCTTATTCTGTGTTCAGTATCCATTTGTGGGTTTTATTCCCCCTCATGGTGGGTTTTATACCAGGGTGGCAAGTATCTATAGTCCTGTACTGATTCTGCTACACTGTGATCTCAGCAAGGGTTGGATAAGTTGCAGCAACAGTGTCCTGGTTTTGGCTGGGATGGAATTAATTTCCTTTCTAGTAGCTGGTATAGTGTTATGTTTTGGTTTTAATATGAGAATAATGGTGATAAGACACTGATGTTTTCAGTTGTTGCTAAGTAGTGTTTAGACTAAGTCAAGGATTTTTCAGCTTCTCATATGCCCAGCCAGCAAGAAGGCTGGAGGAGCACAAGAAGTTGGGAGGGGACACAGCCGGGGCAGCTGACCCAGACTGGCCAAAGGGGTATTCCATACCATGTGACATCACGTCTAGTATATAAAATGGGGGGATTGCTGCTCGGGAACTGACTCGGCTTTGGTTGGTGAGCGGTGAGCAATTGCACTGTGCATTACTTGTTTTGTATATTCCAATTCTTTGATGATGATGATGATCATCATCATCCTTATTATTATTTTCTTCCTTCCGGTCCTATTAAACTGTCTTTATCTGAGCCCACAAGTTTTACTTCCCCCCCCGCCCCCCCCCTCCCGATTCTCTCCCCCATCCCACTGCAGGGGGCGGGGAGTGAGTGAGTGGCTGCATGGTGCTTAGTTGGTGGCTGGGATTAAACCATGACAAACAGCTATAAAAAATGAAGGGGTTCTGTTGCTTGGTTTTGGAAAGCTCTGATACCAAAACAAGCTGCTCTGATGGACTCCCACTCAGCTTGCCGTGGGAGAGGAGGAGGTTGGAACTGTGTGGCCTGAAGAGGTGTAAGTCATATACACAGGGCCAGGTGTGACCTCTCCAGAGTAGTGAAGTGTTGGGCTTCTGGGCTTCCCTTAGAAATGGAGATGGGAGAAGGAGGGAAAAACGAAGACGAGTGCCTCTGACTGGTCCATATCATTAACTTCTCTTTAGGAAATGAATGACCTTTCTTTGTTAAACATGTCACTGCTTCACTTCTCTGAAACAAATTCTGCAATAAATACACCTCAAAAGCTCCCTTGCATTCAGAATCATCTTTGTCTCCCCCCTTGAATACCCTATGGAAATGCTACAATATTGTTCCTCATAGCAGCGCTCAGTGACCCACAGTAGCTGGCTCTGTGCTTCTTATGGTGCTCTTGCATGCAAGGACTGTTCTGTATTCCTCCAGCAATGGAAGAAAGTGCCTCTTGCCATCAATTTCTCTGTGTCAAGGCTTTGACATTGCTGTGTTCCACAAAGCACAGTGGAACTGCTGCACTCATTATATAGGACCCTGAGGATGCAATCTGCGAAACATGGCTGTTGTACATTGGTTTTTCTATTTCAGCAAACTTGACTGCAAAAACTGCTTTTTAACTACAGTCAGCAGGTTTGCTTTCCCAAGGTTTGTGCTGGAAAAAGGGCTTAGCTATATCTTTGTGACATATGGAAATGCGTTATGATTCACTGTGCTTATATAGAAATAGTTAACACTTCCTATACTTTTTTATTTTTCCCTTTACTATTCCGTTTTAGCTCTGCTGTTGTTGCTTTCATATGTTCTGGTAATGCATATTCCAGAGCCTGCTCTATTGCAAGTAGGAGGCAGCCATCCCAGTTACTGCTTTGTGTGTATGTGCAGGTGGAAATCTGAGAATGTGGATTGCATCCACTGAGATGAGACAAGCTTCACTCTTTCAGACAGCTTTCTCAATTTCATTTAGTTCTAACACACAGAGGGGTCATTTGTAAGAAATGGCTGAAGAAGCAAGTTTGCAGTGTCGACTGCATATAATGTGATGGATTGACATATGCTTGCTACATAACCACATTATACACTTACAGTACTTTGTCCTTAGTTTTTGGAAGAAGACATCTTTATGTAGCCTTGTCTAACAGAAAATAATGTATTGCCTTCCTGATCTATAGATGTTTTGGGAGACAGCTTTTTGATAATGAGCGAAGTATCCTGGTATTTTTAGACTGCAGGTTTGCCAAAGTGCTCCACACAATTGTTATTTGAATTCCTTTATGGTGTGTCTTCACTGTTACATTCAGCTAATGCAGGGCTGGTAAATATAATTAACAGTGTTCAAGGCATGATCTTCCACTGCAGGAAAAATGAAACAATCCACCAGACTGAACTTCTGGTTTGCATTGCCAGCCACAGTGCTTTTTTGCAGCGAGACCTTAAGTAATTCGTTATGCTTCTCTTTCTGTGTAGAACATACATAATAATCACTTCCTTCTAAGGTATAGCAGGCTTAATTAAATACTTGCCATGAGATTTGACATCGTGGAGTTAAAAATGATCATAGAGTTTAAACAGGACACTATCCTTCACACAACTAAGTTCTTACCTGTCCTACTGCTTGACATTGATTTTAATTTTATATAAGCATCTCCTATTGGGTGATATTGATCTTCATTTTAAATAAGCATTTTTCCTTTGTTTCATGTAGGCCAGTGTTAGCTATTGTTGAAGTGGAAGTTCAGGAAGTTAATCAAGCTGCCCGTGAGAGTGTTTTCCAGGAAGTGTCATCTTTCCAGGGACCACTGGATGCCACAGTAGTGGTAAATCTGCTATCACCAATGCCTGAAGAGAAAAATGAATTTCCTGAGGACTTGCGTACAGAGCTTATGCAAATGTTTGAGGATTATGGCACTATTGTTCTGGTCAGGTAAGTTTGGGATCTGAAATGGTGTGTCATCTATTCAAAAACACAAACTAGAAATTCCCTTTTTGTCCTGACAGAATTAACTTTGTATTGGAAAGTAGTATGCTGAATTCCTTTACTGCACGTTAAATTCTTCATTAGAAAATGATATCTTTTACCTCTGTCAACCTGTTAAAGAAATAGTCCAACAGCTCCCTTGGCTGAGTGGAGAAGAATTTTATTCAGTACAGCACCATAGAGCAGAGGCTTTGACGTGAATCATCACCTTTAGATTCAGGCCTCATTTCCATGCACTGCTGGTGGGTCCTTGGGGCCCTGCTTCACTTACTCCAAAGAGGTCTGCTCTCTTACAGCACTCTTTCACACTTACTAGGATTTCCTGGCTGGCTCTCCTTTCTTTTTGGCGTAATTTTGCTTATTTAGTAGTATGGCTTCTCGCAGTCTGAGAGGGAGACTGTGATACCTTCTGGCAGAGCAGTTTAATTTCATTCTGGTTGATCCTGTACAGGGCTCCAGCATAGCTATGAGACTTCTGTTTTGAGAAATACAGGCAAAACACCTGACAGTTGACCTGGGAAACAAGAC
The DNA here is from genome assembly GCA_035590195.1 of Aviceda cuculoides. Classification (NCBI taxonomy): domain Eukaryota; kingdom Metazoa; phylum Chordata; class Aves; order Accipitriformes; family Accipitridae; genus Aviceda; species Aviceda cuculoides. The sequence continues at coordinate 29,030,955 of JAVJGG010000082.1, read as the reverse complement.
CAGAAACTTGTTTATGTTGTATTTGACCCATTTCTTAATGGCGAAAACTGATGACCTGTTGTTGTATGGTTTTATGAAGTACTAAATACAAGCTGAGCGTTCAAAAGCAGCCCTGCAGGAACAGCCGCACCACTTTGCTCGTGAAGGAGCAAGAAAATAACATGCTTTGGTGGTTTTGTTTTGTCTTGTTTTTAATTGCTTTAGAGCTTGATGGCATACTAGTCTTTGGGAACATTACATATCCTCTGAGCTGAGGGATATGCAGAGCCATAGAAGTTAGTACAGAGGGAGCATTGATATCAGACTAGGTATCCTGTCAACAGCTGCTGAGATGTTTGTACTGCTGCTTCAGGAGTGACCCAGTAAAGCGGAGGGTGCTGGGGCCACACAAAGGAGGATGGGGGAGAGGAAGAGCCTAACTGGGATTCATAGATCGCTTGAATAGAGTTGTGAGGAAAATAAAACTAAAACCAAATACATAGCTGTACAAAACTATCATGCTTGCCTTCAAGGCTTTTCATTCAATGGTGAAGTAAAATGCACTGTTTTCTGTCCTCTGTCTTTTTTTACTAGGATCAGTGGAGGTCAAATGCTGGTGACATTTGCAGACAGCAAGTCAGCTCTTCGTGTTATGGATATAGATGGTGTCAAAGTAAGATTCTCTCAAACCTATAATAATAATTTCATAACAAATTTCTCAAAAGTGGTTGCTTAGAATGAGATAGTTGCATTTCTAGCTAAATCAAGTAGCATTATTTTAAAGAAACTTAGTGCTCACAAAATCCTTAGCTTTCACAGCTGCTGAGGCTTTCAATGCAGTAATTTCAGTTTCAGGAGGGCAGGAGGTGACTTTTCTTGGAGCTCCTAAGCAGTGCTTAGTATCTGGCCTCTGATACCACTGCAGAATACATGGGCTTGGTCATTGTTCTGGCAACTGAAGCAGTTCCCTGAGATCATGTCTGACTTTATACTGTTGCCAAAGCATTGTCATGATTGTGGCTTGGAGATTTTTTGTTTCTCTTAAGTGTATCAGATAAACTCCTTCTACCAAGCTGGAACAACATGATTCATTGGCCTCCATGGCATGCTCAGCATTAGCAGTAGGCGTTTACCTTCCCATCCCCTGCTCTTCATTCCCACACACATACTCTACAATTCATCAACCCCCTCATTTATGCTGACAAAACTGTTTGTGGGGCTGTGCTATAAACCTAACATTGAAGTAATGGATTTAACCCTCATTCTTCTTTCATATTTGGAGTTTTATCTATTAATTTGGCTCATTTCATTGATGTAATTTATAGCACAGATGCAAACACAACTGTATGTGCACAATGTGTGAAGGTGCTGGGAGCCTGATTCAGGAACTTTCCAAAGTAAATTTGCTGTCGAAGCTGCTGCCTTGGATACATCTCACCCCAAATGTTATGGAGCAACACATATAAGCAGCTGTGGTCTTAATCTGTTTAATAATATACTTTCCATATACATCAACCATCATATTTGGGATTTTCTGAGCAGAGAGTCTCCTTACAGATGGCATCAGGTAGCAAATTCTTGCGTGTTTTAAAGCTACTGACTCAAAAATGGAACCCTCCCACACCATTATTACTATCACAGTATCGTTTTGACAATATTTGATGTTTCACCTATTTCTCAAGTACTTCCCAAATGCAGCAGCAGTGCTTTTGAGCTGTGAAGCTAATTTTCTTTGAAGAATATTGTTACAGTCTGAAAACTTAGTTATGGGGATAGGAAGAGTGCTTCCTTTTCATTTAGCTTCTGAAATGAAGCTTTAGTTATATAAGTTTCTGAAGCAGTTGTACAATACACTGGCAGCACTTGCTTATTCTCTTCAGGTGTTTTCATTTTGTGAAGTTCCTTGGCAAAGGGGAAACAATTCTTTCTTTGCATTAGGTCAGAGGCAGAACAGTGAAGATCCGGCCCAAGACCAAGGACTGGCTAAAGGGCCTTCAGGAGGAAATTGCTCGAAAACGGGACAGCATTGCTCCCATGTCCCCCACGGCAAACTCCTGTCTTCTGGAAGAAAATTTTGACTTCTCAAGTTTGGACTATGACTCAGAAGGTGAGCAGCTGCTTTCTAAGCTAAGTTGTGAGAAATTGCTTTGCTGACTTTGGTTGCACAGAGAAAGTACAGTATGAGTGTTAGTGGTATCTTAACTTGTAATAAAGCCACACTTCTGAAAAAGAGGATTGTAACTAAAGCCACGACCTGGCACTGTACCTGGGCAGAGAAATGTTGCTTAGATCATCCTATCAATTCAGTGTTGTAACATATGTTAGCAAATCCAATGTATGGTACAGTTGTCTGTATAGAAACAAACTGTAATGAAACACATGGGTTACACAAGAAGCTTGCCCAACACATATATTAAATTCATTGACTGGTAGTAGAGAGAGACAGAGAATGCATTTGCTCACTAAGTCTTTATCTAATATTTTAATTCAGGTGATATAGTGGAGGATGAAGATGATTATTTAGATGATGCTTTGTGTCAACACCTAGTAGCAGACACAGCAGAAGATATGCCTGAGGGCTGTGGACATTTTGCAACCACAGGTCATTCAAACAAATCTGGACAGAACGCACGGCTGTATAAAGGTAAATTACCTACATTCCTTAAAGTAAGACCTGAAGGTTTGTTGTTCATTCTCCTTTTGCCTCTATTTCCTTGCTCATTTATATTTTCATTGTAGGTCCTCTAAAGATAAGGATCATCTTTTTGGTACATGTTCATACTCAACCCCCCTCGAGTTAGTGACTGTAACTGAGGCATAACAGCAATACAAATAATAAAGCTTAGATCCTCCTTCTCTCTAGCCCAGGGCAAGGCAGGAGTGCTGAGAAATCCTGGTTTCCTTTTATAGTCAGGAGAAATTAAGTCTTTTTACCCATTTGATGTTGTTCAGCACCAGAGCATACACAAAAAATTGTCCGTTATTTTCTTATTAGTGAGGGCCAGAGAAAAATCAAACCAAAGGAATCCTGTTGATTCAGTGATAGGCTTGACCCTGGCCTTTGAGCAATAGCTGTGGCAGTGCAGTCAGATGTAAGCTGGACAGTCCAGGTGGTTGTTGTGTTCAGAATACTTACTTCAAAGAAGCCTAAAGTTTCTCCTTTGTTCCTATTTTATTTATTTCTGAAGAATTTGCAACTCGCACAACAGGTATATTCATTCTTTTAGTGCTTTAGCATTACCTTTTTTCCTGGTCACATGGCTTGTTTGCACATTATTGTGAAATGACTTGGTAAACAGAAGATAAAGCTGTGAAGAGAATACAGCTAAAAACTGCAGCAAGAACTAGCCAAGCCAGTGGTGGTCTTGTATTGGGATATGATCAGGACATGCTGTGGTGACCAAGCATTGACAGGCTGGGCCATGTATTAAACACTTCATCATGACAGCAAGTGATTCACTAGCTGTCTTTCCGCACTCTCTCAGAAGTGCTTTGTCTTCTGACATAAAAGTGAAAACTTTAATATCTTCAAAGGTTGAGTCAGAAGTAGAGTTCAAAAAGATTACATGAAATTTGTAAGTTTACACAGGCAGATTTTCCAAACAGAGTGATACACAGCTTTCTTGCCCACTTTGAGTCATAGGCTGGATGCAGTGTGGCCAGACCCAGAAACCTAGCCCTGAGCCAAGGAGTAATCTGTCGGTATTAAATACTGTGAAGCCAATCACTTTGTATTATAGGATGCCCTGCCCTCCAAACACCTCTGGCCTACTGTGTGATGATTCATTAAGCTACAGAGAATTGCAGTGATTCTTTTCACCCACACTAACTCTTCTCCACAAAAAATATCACAAAGTAAAGGGAGATTATAAAGTATAGTTTGAAGGAGGTCAAGGCAGGGTCAGGATCTCGCACAACTCAAAATATGATATATTCAATCCATCTTGAAAGTCTCTGCAACTTCAGATGCTTCCATAAGCTTCCAATTCTGCCTGAGCAACTCCTAATCGAAGGTATGACTACTGTATAGCTGGTGTTAGACACAGATGGAAACCAATGACAGGCAGGACAATGTCTATGTGTGTTTCCAAGGTCAGAGAAGGGCATAGCCTCACAAAACAGATGTCCTGGGTAGCCATTGCCTAAAACCGGCAGCCTTTTAGGGGAAGGGATAGACTGGTGGTGGCTGGTTTTTGTCTTGTTACTGCCAGAATTTCAAGCCATGCATTTAGGCACCTGCATGACTCCTTGGATCCTGCCAATAAGCCTGTATCTGCAGCTCAGAAGTATTGAAAATGCAGAGAGAAGGGGGAGGGCAGTTGGGCAGATCACAAGCTGTGACTATGTGGCTGCCATCCGCTGTTGAGTGGGAGTAGGAAACTGTGAGGCAGCTCAGTATTGCCTGCAGAGCACAGCTTTCCGAAAAACAGGAACTTGTGTAAAAATGCCTGAAGTATGAGAGACTGCTGCTACTCAATTCCTTCCCCATCCTCTCCAAACCACAGGAACAAAACCAAACCCAGTGGATTTTGGAGCCCTAAAGAACAGAGCTGCATGGCTTGGCAGCCATGGCGGAGTGAGAGAACTGAAGTGAAAGCCCTCAACTTCAGCATAAAGCAATCCCTACTTCTCACCTCTCCAGCTGTCAGAGAGGTTTAGACATGATGAAAGACTGTGTAATGGCCTAGTGATGTAAGGTGCAGCCCAGGGCTAGCAGATTGAGCTAGGTGTACCTGTTAGGAGATGTTGCTGGAAAGCAGAGATGTGATGAGTGAGCCATTCAGACAGATGTTTCTCTGGTGTAAAAACAGTTCTCCCGAGCAAGGAAAGCTGTCTAATCCTCAGAGGGAATTCCTGTGTTTAGGAAGGAAGAGCAAAGGATCGACTGTGACTAGCCTACTCATGGCTGCCATGACACAGTTTGAATGAGAGCAGGTTGCCGCCAAGCCTGGCTGTGAAAAACTCAGAATCTAACAAGGTGACTAGTAACCCTGAAACCAGACGCAGGCAGTCTTTGTATCGGCACAAACAGGTAACAAATGCTGGAAAAGGAGAGAGACAGAAGCGTTTGACAAAAGAGTTTGTTTCCGGGAGTGGAAGCAGGGAGACATTCAGGGAGAGCAAAACAATATGAAAGGAGCCATGTCGTGTTGCTGAGGTAGCTGGTTGAGGCTTGCCATTCTTAATCATCTCTCTCCTGACCACCCGGATTTGGTGCCTCTCACCCAGCGGGTATCTAATACAGATCTTTTCTAAAATTTTCTAGATGATACAGACCTGGCTGATTTGAAGCAAGAGCTGGAGGCAAGTGGGGAATGCCACCGCCGGTCTCCAAGCAGGTCTCTGTCCATTCCTACCAGGCCTCGGCCACTTCAGCCACCACAGAGGCCTCCCCCCCCTGGTGAGTTTAACTTTCTTTAATGTTGTGTTGGCCCCAACTGAACAGTTTTGCCTGCCATTTCTGGGTGACACAGAAAGTAATACCTTGTTCTGAAATGACAGGCCGTTGAGGTACTTGTACTTACTTCCCAGTTGGTTTCAGCCTGACTATGGCTGCAGTTAGCAATGCTAAAACTTTGTCTTTAGGATGACAGATACTCCACAAAAAATGCCCTTAGTGAGGATGGAATGGCCCATATGTTTCATACTAACTCATCACTCAGCGAGCTGACCAGCCACTTTGTGGCAATAAAAATAAATGTCAGTATTTATGCCTCCTGACTTGCAAAGTCACTTAACGTTTTCTTACAGTTTGGGTTTTTTTCTGACTTAATTGTAATCTTCCTTTTAAAAAGCTTTGATGAAATACTTGTTTTGGACAGTTTTTGTCCTTTTCTGCTTTGCAGGCAATTCCTGCTTCCTTTTGTGTTTATGAAAGAAATGCAAAGTGGCTTATGATTTTCAGTGAGGCACAAAGGGAAGTGATGCTCTTTACCTAAGCTCTACCCACCTGAGATGCTATCAGTGGTATGCTGCTCCTGTTTTTATGGCTACTTCTGGATGAATGCTGATTGCTACATCACCATAATCATCTTTGCCTTCTGTATGACACGAGCTATACACACATTTTTCTTGCAGCCCCAAAGTCTCTCTTTGTGGATATTTTCCAGTCTTAAATCAAAGGTTCTGTCAGACTCACTGCTGGAAGATGAGTTCTTTAGGATTATTCCCATTTATTTCTGAGTCTGTTGCAGAGAAGTGACAACACTGGTATCTGTATTTCTGTGCTTGGAATGCAATGTTAATGCTCAGCTGAGGTTATTGAAATAATTAAATGAAAGCAAGACTAACTAGGAAACTGCTTCCTCATACAGTTCAGGATTTCAGCATTTTATGCAGTGTTGAGATTTTTTTTTTTTTTCACCTTAGATTAGACCAGTAACTGTTCAGCCCCTCATTCCTCCTAGATTAAAGAGTTTTGCTCTTGGCACTCAGGCAGAGGGACTCAAGGTCCCCATTGTCCTACAGGAAGATCTTACCTAATATGTCTAGTCTACCCCTGGAGGAGCAAGGAGGGTGACAGTGTCTCTCTCTTATTTATCACAATTTCAAAGCACATTGGTTTTGCTCCATTGCAAATAAAACGTTGTACCAGCTCTTGAATGTAAAAAGCCACTTTTATTCCTCTTTCAGCTGGAACATCAGGCAAAAAGTCCCCCTCAGATGGTTCCCTCTCTCCAGGAAGCCACTCCACCTGCTCCATCCTGGCAATGGCAAAGCTGCTACCCGGAGCCCCTCAGCAGCCAGTGAGTCCTGCCACCCAGCATTGTCCTGATCTCCCCCATCTACATAAATGCTGTAGATACTGAGCATCACATACATGATTCACCCATCATACAAGGAAGGAAGTCTATCACATGCCTGAGCTGGAAATGCTAAGATGAACTTCTTGTACTGTAATACTAGACTGTAGGACCTGCTAGACACCAGAAAAATGTTATTAAATTGCCAGGAATTAGAACGGGTGAAGAGGGAGAGAGAGAATGGTGCAAGACCAGGGCACTGTTGGTTTATTCCACGTGCTGCTTTCTGACAGATGCTAACTTGAATTTTCAATGCCATGATAATATGCTTTAATTCTTTTCTCACCACTTTTTTGATGGGCCATACTAATGCCCAACAGCATACAAGAAAAGTCTTGACCATTGCCAGCAAGGCTGCTAGCCCTCTGAGTAGAGCAAGACTGAAATGTGGAAACACCTCCCCACTCCTCTTTCGTTGGATGAGAACCCTAATGTATTGAACAAGGGATGGCTAAGGGTCTAGCTGTGGCAGTAAGCCATTGGCCTATCTGTCAGCTGGTAACAAAGATGTAATATCTGCCAAAAGACTCCCCACCATTTCTGTAGTATTTATAGTTTGCTGAAAGGCTGCTGGCAAAACTAGAATTTTACAGGTGCGTGAGCTTAGCTGTAAGATTACAGGTGTACAAGAAAAACCAGTTTTCTCAAGATGACTCATTCTCTAATTTTTTTTAAAGCCTAAAGTCCGGACTGGAATAAGTAAACCTTACAACGTCAAGCAGATCAAAACCACTACAGCTGAGGAAGCAGAAGAAGCTATTAGATGTCTTATGGAAGCCAAAGGAGGTGAGCACAGCTTTCTAAATTACTTCTAAAAATCTTTAAATAAAGCAAACTGTAGGTGTATTCATTCTTCCCATCATAGCCCAGATGCACGTATTTCTATTTCTATTCAGCAGCTCACCTGAATACTGACGTACACATTCTTGCAAGATTGTACTTCGTGTTCTCTGTCAGTTTTGATAATATTAACCTTTTTTTTTTCCCAAGATGACTCAAGTTGTATATTTTGTTGTAGAATCTGTTACTAGGAGCACCTTGGGTTATTTATGTCCAGATTTAGTCTGAGAAGTTAAAAGATAAAGATGGAATCTTCCTAAACTGATGGCACCTGTGTTATCTCAGGGTTGCATAAAGGATATTTGCCGCTCTATTTAGTGAATACTCACTGTTCCAAGCAGGACTAGAGAGCAAATACGGCTATGGAAGAAATAACCTGGATTCTGTTCATTTGGACAGCAAGTATAGCTGTAACCTAGATAGAAGCTTTTTTTTTGACCACTTTAGCTTGAACAGCTAAGCTAAAAGGCTACTCTGTGTACAGGTTCTCTGTGTAATCCCTGGAGGAGAGTGCCTCCTGCAAGGGAGGTTAGAGCAGGAAACTAGGTTAGGCACTGAAACTTAGGCGGCATGAATATACCCTCCAGAGTTGCAAGTAGTCTTTCTGCTGATGCTGTACGAATGAAAAAAGAATGCAGTGTGACTGAGATAGCTACCTGAGTTTGCAAGGCTCTCAGTTTAGGAGAAAAACATCCCCTTTCATTTGTAAATAGAGCAAATGCAGTTTGGAATAATCCAAAGGCATCTTGATGATTGTTCCTTAGAGAGCACTGTACATTTGGTTTTTAAATCGGATTTACTCTCCATTAATTTTGAAATTCACAGCAAGCATTCCACTCAGTCCCACTGAGAGAGAGCATCACTTTCAGTCCCTTGTGCTGTACCACCGGTTGGCATTTACAGTTCTTCCCAAAGTACAAGATGCGCTCAGTATAGTTATCTTGATTATCCAGCTAAGGAGACGAGGTTAAAAGGAGACTCAGGGCTTGAGTCCAGTACTCTTGAACTCTCAGGCAGTGTTTTATCCACTTGGCCAAATGGTGGCACAGCACTGCTGTTTTGGGATGAAATTATTTCAGACAGAGGAGTTTTTTCCCCTAACTGCCTCTTACAAATGTGTCAGGATTGCAAAGCTCTGTGTTTATTTCTAAAACCTACCTTCCTGGCCTGAGAACATTCCCTTTAGGCACACACATTTTGGGAAACATTATTGTGAAAGAAATTATCTTGAAGGTACATTCTGATCAAGCCAAGACGCTAATTGTTTTTGCTTTTCAGGACTACAGGATGATGCAGTAAAGCCTGCTCCAACTAGAAACCAAGCCTTCACCAAACCCGAGCCTCTTCCCAGCATCACAAAGTCAGCATCGTTTCAAGGGTCACAGGCAGGACCAGTGCTTGTGCCCCATCGCCCGCCACCCAAAGTTCCAACTACAAAAAAGCCAGTACCTCTGCAAAGGACTGGAGTCAAGGCAGAAAATGTAAGATAGTTGCAGCAAAACACATATTAAAGTTCTTAGACAGCAGGTGCTAAAATGATTTTGTGTATTGTAGTCACCAAGGCATAAAAATGTACTAAGAGATCAGAAATGAAAAACAGCCTTGAGTTCCTTACTCAGCCATATTCAGCTTTTCTATTTGTCAGTCCACTCTCTTAGATTTTATTACTTTTCTTCTGGTTCATCTGAATCTTGTCAGGATTTAAGACTCATCCCTTCTTTGTCACAGTGTTTACTTTTGACCACATCATGAGTGGTCTGCTATGTATTGATTTAAGGCAGCTTCTTCATCAGTATGCTCCTCTGTGTCCTGTTCAGGAACATCTAACTTTTCTCACACACCTTATAATGGGATTCAGCCTTTCACTTTGGATTCTGGATTCTACTTAAGAGTTCAGGTTCTTAAAAATACAAACCTGTAGGTGTTGGGGTTTTAATCTCTCTCTCTGTCAGGTCTCTACAACGGAGATAATAGTTCTTCACCTCTAGAGCTGCTAAAATGAGTAATGGTGAAAGCAATTTAAGCACAGGAGAGAGACAAATATAACCTTTTATATTCTTCCTTTGACAGAACCTCTGTTCTAAGTTGTTAGGACTCCTGCCTTACCTTCCTTTGTAAAGGCATTCACCCCTTCTCTATCATAGACTTTGTGCAATCTCTACTTAGGAGATACACAAAATAAAATAAAATAAAAAAAAACAGACAAGCGTGTGCCCTTTCCTTGAACATTCAGTAACAAGGAATGGTCTGTTTGTTTATGTTGTCACCATTCCCAGGGCACTCCTGAAAGGTGCTGAGAGGGACTGCTCTGCTGGTGTGTTATATGAACTCTCCCACAGGAATCTATCTATTTCACTTTTACTCTATCCACTCCTTACTCTATCTAAGTGAATTCAGATGGGAGTCATGTACTTGAAAACCTCTACCTGATCCACCTCTATCATTAAAAAAGCATGCAATCTAATGTACAGCATTATTAACAACAGCATATAGACAGAAGTGGCAGGGGATATGTTCGTCATGAAATACTGACTGGATATTTTGACTGCATTAAAAAGCCTGTATACTGTCTTTTAATACTATGGGAGAGTAGCAAAGAATTAAAATGCTTTCATTCAGTCACACTGAGTGTGAGAAATCTGAAGCAGCCCCAGCCCTCTTAGTCTGAGCTGGGCTCCACTTATTTATGTATTTTTAAATGCCGAATATATGCTAGACTGTACTTTGAGAGTTTACTTTTAGCTTCAGTTCCTAGCACCAGTGAGACATGACAGAGCCATTAATACATTTCTTGGGTTAGCTTAAACTAATTGTCCTTCAGCCTTATGTATCAGAATGTACCCAAAGGCATGTGCTGATGGCCCCGTTAATTTAGCCCTCCCTATGCATTCTTGCTTAAATAATGTTAGCTAGCAGAGAGATGTAACAAATAAATAACTCTTCAGAACTGTGTTAATTTGGCCCGGAGCAAAATCCTAACATGAGAGAGAGAGACGGTCAGAAAGAGATGTATTTCTCATACAGGGAGCGAACAGGCTGTAGGATCCTTGTCCTCAAATAGCATTCTGTAAATGAACATGGGTCCAAGGCACAATGCAGAACAGAACCAAGCAGGTACAGTGTAAACTGTGGTGTCAAGCCTCCTCATTGTACTGCTTTTTTTTATTCTCCCAGTACTGTCAGCTTTTCTCAGTAATGCCATCAGTAAGATTTGCACTAGTAGTGACTCAGAGTTTAAGGTACCCTTTTGTTCTCAAATTTCTTGTTTCTTTTCCCCCTTAGGCTACGTCTACAGAAGAGCAATTTGACCAACAGACAGTACAGTCTCCTTTTGGCTTGACAGAGCCCTGTCTAGAAGCTGGAGCTATTCTTAGTCCAACAAAGATTACTCCAGTCCCTAAACCCAGAACACCACAACCTGGGCAGCCTCAGGAGAGCAGGGGGAGCAGTGAAAGGCAGGCCCCCTCAGCAAGCATGGCCGAAGCCATCGTACTGCCTCCCTCAAATGCTTCCTTTGCCCCAAAGGTGCCACCACGAAGAAAGAAGTCAGCTCCTGCAGCTCTTCATCTACAAGTTCTCCAGAGCAGTGACAATCCACTTTTTAGTGGGTTAATGTTCAGCTCCAACAACAATCCTGGGTTCTGCCCCCAGACTCAGGATGCTCGTGTCCCCACACAGCCTGATGTCTCAGCTCCTACATCCTCTGCAAGCACAGAAAACACAACTAAGCAGTTAGCCCCAAATGCCACAGAATTGATGGCTAACCTTCAGGGCCCTCCTGAACCAGAAGGCCAGCATCCACAGCTCTCAGATACAAGCTCCCTTCCAGAGAACACCAACCTTTTCGACATGGACATGGATTCTTCCTGCCCTCTTTCCATACAGGCACCATCGGCTACTTCTCCAGCACACACTCCAGAAAATTTAAAACGCCCCAGCTTGAAAGATTTCAGTCACTGGGTTACATTTAGTGATGATGAAGACAGTAGTGCACTGTCAGAAGGGTTAAACAAACTGCTTGTCTTAGAACAAAACAAAAATACCTTGAAGACGACAAATACTGATTTAGAATTGTAAAATTTTGTCCCCTTAACGTTCCTATAGAAATCATAATTATGGTGCAAAATAAAAATAAATCTTTTGCACAAAGATTTTTATGTAAGGAAATGGATCATCTGTCCATGCTACATTTCATTTTCATCTTTAAAGACAAAGATACTGCCCCTGGAGGGAAGTGTATAGAGTATATACAACCTAACATTATCTACAGCTTGTTTGAAAAGTTCTTATTTCTAAGTTATTTCTTTTTATTAATCCATCTTAAGATGTTCTATTTCATGTCAGGTACAAATCATATGTAAGAACATGTAATGGTGTATGGAAAAAAGATTTTAAGAAAAACATTTCCTGTGAAATCTATATATTAATCAATTTCTGTCACTTGAAATAAAGCACCCTTATCTTGAATCGTTAGACTGCTACAGTTACTCTAGACCAAACATCCGAAAGGAGAATATATACCAGTGTAACTACAGCAGTAACACTGGTATTGTTCTGCTACTTGGTTTCCACTGTGGAAACAAGGCTTAGACAGTATCTTCTTGTGGATTTTAACTAGCTGCAGTGGTGGCAAGCCCTAATACTTACCTTGTTAAACTCCTTCCTGTGTTGAAAGTAAAATGAAAGGTGTGTACTAGGAGGCTGTAAAGCAGAACCATGAGAGGTGGTGCCCAGGCATCAGCAAGAAATGCCTGTTCTTATTCCAGACCAGGCAAGTGAACCCCCGTATTACAACAGACCTCTCCTAAGTGCTATGCTGTTAATGGCACTGTAATAACATGCCTTAGCTACTCTAAAAGGACTGGGTAGCCTCTCAAAATACTGCTGTGACCTATGATGACATCAAAGGCATCCCTAGATGGTTTTCTATCACAGTTCCAAAACTCACCCTGTTGGGTTTGGGTTTTTTTTTCACACCAAGCCAACTCTAAACAACATACTTTACAATGAAATAGCACATGGACAATGACAGTCCCTTTTAAAGAAACACTTTAGTCTGCTTGTATATTATCTATGCAAATACTGTGGACATATGGTGAATAGCCAAGACCTGCTGATTACAGAGGTCATTAGCATATTAATGCCTTATGCTAAAGACAGTTTAATAATTCAGTAGCATCCCTATTCCCCTTCTGACACTTTGTAAGAAAATGCCACGTTGGTCCTTTATTTCCCCAGTGCAGATGAGGAAAGAGCTGATCTTGGAACCTAAGTTTATGCACATGTAACACAGGCTCTTGTGTCCTGAAACTAAGCAACAAGCACATAGCTGGGTATGGCAGAACCCTCCGGCAGAAACGAACTGCCACTTACAGCCTAACACTGAGTTTGCCCACCCACAGTAAGGCTCAACTTGGACACCAAACTGGTAGGGGGTAGAAGCATGTAGAGCTACTGCTCTCGCTGTGCATTTCTGCTGATCAGCAGCTACGCAGTCTGTTTATTTTGCACCAGGGAATGAGCTGCCTTGTGCTTCCCCTTCACCTCAGCAGCTGTGGTAAAGCTGTGCTGCAGCAGAGGGCCAGGCAGCCCTGCGAAACAGTAGCCTCACCAAACATGATCCTGGGAAGGCTAAGAAATGGAACTAGACATGGGCCACTGCAGCTACGGCTGAGGACAAATTTAAGAAGCATGTGCACCGCTCTAAATAAAGCTGTTGCCCAGGTGCACTGTGGATCCATACAGGGAGTGTACCTAGGAGGCAGTTGCAACACATAGAGTAAGACCAACAAGCAGGCAAGTGCCTACCATAATCTGTTCTGTGCAGGTTCTTGCAAACAAGAGGTTTAAAAGATGACCGTGTTCAATGGTTCAGACTACGACAGCCTAGCCAGGGGAAGCACCCCTGCTAACCGCTGCAGGAACTCCAGGTAAGTACTCTCGCGCGCCTGCTTCGCTTCTCCCTTACATTTACCCAGTATTCCACCAGAGCCTATAAGGCAGGTCTTCCACATAAGTCTATAGGTCACTTACTTACCACAGTGGGCTGACTCATGAAGTATTGCTGCTCCGCTCAAAGCAGACTCGATGTTCATTATGAAGTCATCTCTCTTGTTCATTAGCAAGCCAGCAGTCATGCTTCTCAGAAGCCCAGGATTTTGGCGAGGATAATCCACGGTGCTAAATGTGTCTGTTATCTGCTCTGGCTGCGCAGGCTTTTGCCTTGCCTGTGCAGTAAAATCATACACTATAGATGCCATTTGTTCAAAGCAGGCAGTTAAAAATTACAAACAGATTGCAACTTGTCATGGTAACTTGTTAAGAGAAGCATCAAGATCTTTTATTATTAAAGGAAGGAGAGCATTTTTAAGCAGTTGGTGAAGCTGAAAAACCCCCTCCCTTTCACATTTTGTTTGCAGAAAACATATATTAAAAAAAGTTCAGAGGTTTGGGTTTTTTTTCCATAGGAAAATTAATGGGCTTGTTCTCAGCTTCTTGGAAACTGGGAATTCAGCCATTTTCTTACTTACAACGCCTACCTGTTTCACTGCCACTGCCAAATTTTGAACACAAGACATCCTGTAAGAGAGGATGCTGCCTTTGTCTGAGCACCTGACATCCTCCTCTGCTCCCTCATTTGCCAGACATTTTAAGAAACCCCCCAAAACCTTCAGAGGCCAAACCAGTGAAACCTAGTGCTAAGCTTCTTACGCAAGTGTCAGTTTAAAGTGGTAGCAGGCTGGGGAATAATGCTGAAGCAAGACAGTTATTTCCTTACAATATGACACAGAGCCTGAGCCTCTTCATCCTCCTCTTAAAAAAAAAAGTGAACATTTACGGGCACATTTCACTATAAAACATTAAGAACAGTAAAAAAGAAAGAGTATGTTATATGACCATATCCAACATTTTCTGCAAAGATAATTAACAGCTCTAGGACAGCTAATTTACATGTTAATGAAAGTGTTAGCAGGAAAGCCAATTAAAGTGGATTTATACAAGTCAAATAAAATCTGCTTTATTACTCTCCTTGAATAAGAGAAGTATCTGGCCTTTAGCATTATATCTTACATCTATGTATGTGGCAAGCTGCCCACTGAAGTATAAATCCCTGCAGCTAGCTGGTTTATACTATCAGTTGACAGCATATACTGTTCAATCGCAGCAAATCAAGGGAAAGGAACAGACAGTCCAGCTGAAAAGGTTACCGCAAAGAATGAGGACTCTCTTGTCTCAATATATTATCTTTCACACTGGTGCCCAACACCCCAGCCAAGTGTTTTTTCAGAGGCAGGTGCTTGTGACCTGGGTTCTAGTTTTAATGGTCAGGAGAAGGTAAGCAGGGCCAGACTTGCTCTGCGTTTGGGAAACCACTACACAAAACTCAGGCTGCAGGAGGTGGTGATTCTTTCCTTCTCATTCAGAATTAGGTTGGGCCCCACCACAGTGTGAAAAGAGGCCAAGTAACCTGAACCATCGTTACCTGACATCTGCAACTAGGGAACCCACAGCACAGCTCTGTCCTCAGATCTGCTGCCCAATCTCACTGGCACATTATCAATGGAACCCAAGGTTCTCAGTGATAGCTATCAGTCTTGAGTGCCATATAACGGGTGGTAGGGAGCGGCCATCCCATCACATTTTTCATGTTGTAAACCTAGCACTTGGAAATCTTCAAGTGTTGACACTGGCTGTGAAGCCAGATATGAATGATTTACCAGATGCAAGTATATAAACTGCTGTGTCCTTATTTAATGTGAGAAACTTTGGCAAAAGACTAACATCATGTGAGCACACCCAGGACCCTGTAGTCCAGAAACTTTTAAGTTGCTACAGGCATCCTGGTTGTTCAGCTGCATGTGTGTTTGGGTGGGTAAGTGGTTCTCCCTGGTATAGCAACTGCCCAAGTTAGAATCACAGAATCATTTTGGTTGGAAAAGACCTTCAAGATCATTGAATCTAACTATCATCCATGCCCACTAAACCACGCTATGGAGTACCCCATCTATGCGCTTTTTTAATACCTCCAGGGATGGTGATTCAACCACTTCCCTGGGCAGCCTGTTCCAATACCTGACAACCCTTTCAGTAAAGAAATTTTTCCTAATATCTAACCTAAATCTCCCCTGCCTCAACTTGAGGCCATTTCCTCTCATCCTATCTCCAGCCACCTGACAGAAGAGACCAGCACCCACCTCACTACA
>JAVJGG010000082.1:28999469-29015029 GCA_035590195.1 Aviceda cuculoides | reverse complement strand
GCGTGTACAGTGACTTTGCAGAATATGTGATTATAAATATGTGTGTGTTTTAGCAGTAAAGTGTTGTCTGCTTTCAACTTTACAGGCGTCCGTCTACTTCAGCCTCCTGCATTCAGGCTCATGTGGATGAACAAATAGCCCTGTGGAATTTAGCTTCATGTAGTTTCTGGCACCCCCCGTTCTCTCTGACTGAATAGAACAATGGGCTTTGGTCCAAGTTGTTTCATCTCTTTCTTTTACAAATGGATGCTTCCCCAGTCACACAGATCAAGAACCAGCTACGCATCTTCACTTGAAATAAAACATTGAAATCTTATATGAATGGTTTATGGTTCCTTAACTTGTTCTTGAGATTGGTCAAACATTGATCTCATAATTGTTATTTTGTGGAATATAATTGGATGCTCGTTTAATGGAGAGATAATCAGTAGTCTTAACATGGCATGCTGGCTTAATGCAATTTATTAAAAGTGTCTTAGATCCTTTGGAAACTTGTTTTATTTTCCATCCAGATTTTGATGGAACGTAGATGATCCCTCTCTCTTTGAATGACAGTATTCGAAAATTTGTGTTAGAATTACACCTGTTAAACTTACCTGTATTTAGCAAGTCTAGTGCTACATTTCTATTGTGATTTTCCTTTTAAGTCTATGATAAACTTCTTGCAGTTCTTGTCTTTTTCTCCTGGTTAATTGTACAGCTTTATTGTTGCATTACCTGTGTTTTAGCTTACATTTCCAGTGATAAATGGCTTATGTAATACAGAGGGATAAAAGTTCCAAACTGTATAAACTAAACAGGTATGCTCTCAATCTTTTTCAAGCCAACGTGTTTATGGGTTTTAACTTCTAAACCTGTTGAGACTTTGATCCTTCCTGCAACCTAACCAGGCCTAACTGATTCTCTGCTGGAAGAGTAAACAAAAGTTATAAAGAAGCAAATTGGTATCTCCATACAGGGTCTGAGGAGCTGAGTTTGTAATTTCTGGGGAAAAAAGGGTCTTGAATCATGTAGTGTGGTGAAGGAAATCCAGTGAGGAAGCTTGTAGAACTTCAGTATGTACATGTATTAAAAAAAACCTCAAAACACACAAGGGTTTCTGGGGTTGAATAAAGTGGGACCCCAGGAAGCTTTTTTTTTTTTAAAAAATGCATATAATCCTAAAACTTACATGCTTTTAAGAATACATATATATTGCCCAGATGGGAGAAAAGTAGATACTAGCTTTAAAAATATAAAGACAGTTTGAGATAGTTAACATTTACACTTACAGATTTTAAATGTTTTCACTGGCTTTCATTTAGGTGTGAAATATTATTGGTGAGTGGAGCTTGGAATGAAACATTGTGTTAAGAATATCTTATTATTTTTAAAGGCTGGAAGCATTTGAGAATAAAAGGTAAAGGAGATCCATTTAAATATATACATGTTCTGCTAATAGAGTTGATATGTTGAGAACATCAGCTCTGACTGTATTTGGAACATTGTATGTTAATTTAGCATTCCTGTCCGTAGCTAGTTAAGTTCACTTTTTTTTTGCTGGTGTCTAGCATAGGGACTTTACTCTGCTTGGGTCCTACTTGAGCAGCAAAAATAGAGCTTGAATGGCAGACTTCTTACTGCTTCTTGTTGAAGCAGCAAATTTTATCTTGATGGGCTTTCACTGCGAAGGGTTGAGCTGGTGCTTCACTTACTTTCAACTCGGACTGAAAGCAGTCTTGTCTACTGAAGGAAGAGCATGGTAGAATAAGTACCTAAAGGACACTTATTTGAACTTTGTTTCTTATTTGCTACTTATTTATACTTAGCTCTAAAAAAGCTTGCAAGTTCACTTGTTTGTGTTTTGTGATGGAAACAATTGCTCTTGGGTAGTTACTGTAACTTTGAACAGGCTTGTAAATACCACTTTCATTAACACAAATGCAGAAGCTAAAGAGTAATATTTGACAGAAAGGTGAGAGATCTCTCTAAAGCAAGGTAAGAGAATTTGAACAATGCAAACAAAATATATTAAATGGGAAGAGGGGGTGGAAACTGAAAATGTAGCTTCCCATTAAAATAACACAATAGCACCTCATTTTTATTGAAAATTACACTATTTGGTGTTTTGGTTTTTGTTCAAGCCTCACATTTTTTTAAGTTTGTTTATTAATGGTCTTAAAAGAAAGCTGTGTAGTATGACCATAGTATACCACAAAAGAAAACAAGCCTAAACGCTGTCACATATTTAGATGCTTTTAGAAATTGTGGGATAAGCTAATTCTGGAGGATGGGGGTTTTTAATGTGGGGGTTGGCAGCATGATGAAAATGACCCTGAGTTAGCATAGATAGGGATTATAATGAATTTCTTAGCTTGTTACCAGTGCATAAGTCCCCTTTCCTTCTCTCCAGTACAACAGATAGCCCAGGGAGAATAATTGTCCAGTGCAGTAAAGGAGGAAATAACCAACAATCAGTAGAGAGAATGGATGTGGCCTCAAGAAAGAAAACTGTTGAAAGAAAACAGAGAACGCTTCAGGGAATTGCACCATTTTATCTGAGAGAAGCCAGACTGAGTAGATTTGACTTTGTAGCTAAACTGACAGTGTCGTTTCATAAAAAGGTAGGCATCTGAATCCATTTGGAATGAAGAATGACAGAGTGGTTTTGGGTTTGTTTAGAAATTTAATGTGATTATAATGATAGTTTGGGTTTTGTTCTATGTAGCACAGTGCGGACAGCTAGATGGCTGGTGTGATGTGCTATACAAAAAATTCTCCAAGTGCTCTTTTACAGTCTTTCCAGGATTGTAGGGTGTATTCAAAAGTGTATCTTCTGATTCTTTTTTTAATGTGGAGTAGCAACAGATTTTACTGTTTTTTCTCACTCAAGTTAACTCTGCAGGGCCACCTGAAGTGTGTGAGAACAAACTAGAGAACATGTATTTTATGCATTAACAGGATTGTTTACAGTGAGCTGAAGATAATGGTATTTCATGGTGTCATTAAAATGACTTATTTTAACCTTTCTTAGTTGGCATCATCACCATGAATCCAATTTCAGTCAGCTCCTAGGCTGAGCTTGCAAAAGTAGGGCTCTAAAAACTGTGTGTATATATATATATGTGTGTGTGTGTGTGTGTTAAAAAAATCAACAAGTCTTTAATCATGTAAACCAACACAGGCTGAGAGGTATATTTTGTTCTTCCAACCAGGCAATAGGCCATTGAAGAAAACAGCAAGCTTTTGTAATAAATCTTTTTGCAGTTCCCAATTCCACAGCAGATTCTGATCCTTTTCCCACTCTGACTTGCTAATTATCCCACAAATGATCCCATTAAAGCTGGTGGTGGTTACTGTGAAATGAGGCATTTCTCAGTATGTCAGAATTGGGTGTCCATGTTTGTTTTGTAATTCAAACTTTGGCAAGGCTTACATGTGCTATACAAAATTAAGGATTCAATAAATTGGTGAAGTTCATAACGATGCAAAAAAAAAGTCTTTCCTAAACTAAGTCATTATCTTTGGTCTTATGACTTAACAACTAAAAAGAAATTTAAAAAATAGGGTCTCTGGTAGAAATATGATGTGGCTTTTTTTTTTTTTAAATTTTTTTTTAAAATGTTGACTAGAAATAATATTTTACCTATCTTTGTTTCATAGAAAAAGATTTTCAGGACTGAAGACTTAACAATTTGAAGGCAGACCAGTAAGGGGAGCTCTTACCAATATTTTAAACTGCTTTTTAAAAAATTGCTTGTAGCATGGGCAATGGTGTGTCAGACTTACAGTGCTTTGGAACATTAATATCTTTCCGGATATGCTTTCAGCTGGAGATGAACATTCAACTTCAAAGATCCTTCTAGAAAGATATTTGCATTAGGAGGTTTTGAAACGTAGTATCTTTAGCTCTGAAATTTCTTAGATGTTTAGTTATCCAATGTTTTCTTTCTGTGCTTAGGTACACAGTCCTACTACATTAAAATTACTTGTCTGAAATGTGGTCTTCCCTTCAGTTGTTACTGGTGGGTCTGTGTATCTCCACACCACTAGCCTGTTTTAGGAGTTGCTCTGTATTAAGTTACATCATTTTTAGTGAGTGTAAATTGCAGGAAAACATTGTTGATACAGTCAGAAGTAGCTTTTATGAAGTTTTTTCTCTTTATTTCCTTATCATACAAAGTGCATGTGATTGTAGGGTACTTGTTCCTCAGAGCACATGCACCATACCATATGGAAGTCACATACAACAACTATTCAGTCTTACAGTATTTCAGTCTGCGCTGGGTTGGGTGTTTCTGTGTCTGTATCCCTACAGTGTTGCTGATAGTACATAGAAATGAGACATATGGAAAGTGTTCCCCTCATTACCCTCAAAAGTGAATAGTTTTATTGGCTTATACCTATAGAAAGGTAAAATTCAGTATGTTCCCTAAACAAACAAACAAAACCCCCACACCTACCAGTTAAGTTTTAATACAAGGGGAAAAAAACCTCTTAATACCTTGGATATTAGTGGCTGTGTTTTTCACATACACAGAAAAAGTAATTGTCTCTCCTCTGATTGTGTAGCAGTAATAAGCAGATTAACTGCAGAGTAGAAATGGACTATGAAATTGCTGTCCAGTGAACAAATTCAAAAAGTGAAAATTTTAGAGTATTATTGTTAGCTTTTAGCTTTTCGTGCTTGAGCAATTCTAGGTGTTAGTAACAGCAACGAGTATAAGGTTCCTGGAAGAAATCTCATTTTAAAATTAATATTCTTCTTTTACCAAAAGAAAGGAGACTCATAATACCCATGCAGGAATGTGCTGCAACACACCAAAGAAAACCCACACAACACCAAAACTGATGGGTAGTTGATTAGCCATAAAACTAGCTCCTCAGGAAAGAAACAGCAAGCAAAATTTCTGGATTACTATAGACTTGAAGGACTTGGCTGTCAGATCTATACAATCGTTCACTTTTCTATTACAGAAAAGATGGACCCAGTTGTAAATTACAGGACATGCAGAATGATGAGTCCACTTGCAGCTGTGAAGATATCACTTAACAGATAAAGTATTGCACATTTCTACAATGTTGGCATAGCTCGTACACTGTCAGTAGCGAGAGGTAAACATACTAAGCAAACCTCAATAATCTGTCAGTGTTTTGTGTGTTGTTTTCCTGATGTTTGGAAGCTAGAGGGGTGAGATGGACAAAAGAGAAAGAAGGTAGGAAAGAGGGGGAAGAGTGTTTTAGGCTTGTAACTAGCATTTCCTGTTAATTCTGAAATTGAACAGGATCACAAGGATCATAGGAAAAAATTGAGAGAGATTGCACTCAGATCAATTTTAATTTTGTGTCCAAAAATGTACTTGCAATTAACTAGACCTTAATTGGTTTACAGAAAGTCCTGTATTTATCATCAGAGCCATCGTATCATGAGGACTGGGAGAGCAAGTTTTCTTAATGTTATGCCTATTATTCTACCTTGCTTCTGTCCTGTATGGGACCACTTTTCCATGTGGAATGATAGTGTAGTTTTGCTTCTTTTTAATCTCTTGATTCTCCTACGCTGGCAACTTTATTGGGTGTAAAATGTGTTTTGCATGTGTGTGGTATGTATATCATTAGATATATAGGTATTCCAGAAGCTAGAGATTGAGCAGTGATGAGTAACCCTGGGATAATGATAGCCTTCTGTATCATCAACCAGCTTGAAATTAAGATATGAAAGAAAAATCTGTCTTCAGCTGTAACATGAAGTACATTCCCTGCGTTTGATTTTGCTTTTGGTCTAAACTGAGACTAATTATATCTTTTAATTTTGGGAAAGTTATAAAGTCAGTGTAAAATTGAAGAAAATAGATGCCTGGTTTCTTAAGGAATATTTGAAATGGATATTGTCAAGCACAGCCATGGTGATGTCAGTGTGATAGAGGACTGTGACAGCTTTTTGCTGCTGGCCAGGTTGCCCTTTGGGCAAAGGCAGCTGCAAACAGCGTTTGAGAGGAGCAGGAGAGTAGGGATGAGGAGTGGGCAAAGATAAGAATCTTAACAAATCTGTCAGGAGGACCAGGGAACCTGAAGTCTTGGAACTAGTAAATGTTTCCCCTTTTGGCTTTGAGTAGCTTTTTTTTAAAACCATTTCTGCCTGTTTAGCCTGTTGTGTGACAGCCGGAGCCAGAAGGAGCTGTAGGGTATGGGAAGGAGGGATTCTGAGGGTGTATATGTTTCAGAAGGTGGTTCCTAAAGTTGTTTGCTACAAGTTTGAAAAACTAGATCAAGCTGAAACTGCCTATTCAATATGCAGAATTATTCTAGCTCATTTATTTTTAAATATACTATAAAACAAAAGGAACTGTGAAGGTGCTGGAAAGAACTTTTATTTTTCAAATGGCTAAATAGAAGAAGCAACCTGCTACACCTCTCAATTTGAAACAGTGAAGGAGGTTTTCATGTAGTGCATTTTTTCATTATCATTGTAGTTACATGAAGATCATAACCAAAACAGTCTTCTCTCTTTGTTTCTATGACTTGATATAAATGGATGAAGTTTAAGACTAGTGGTTAGACATTGGCAACACTTCATCCTCGCTCAAGCTTGAGATTAATGGTTTATGCCAATGTTTTTAGTTTCTACTAGTCAGGAGGCTTGCCTTGGGACATCTGGGGCAGAATTGTAAGTTGGATGTGCTGGAAACTTGTCACTCTTGGGTTGAGGGAGTGTCAAAGTCTGGATTTTTGAGTCTCAAAAACTGCTACACTCAAGCATGACAGGTACTTTTCTCATTAGCACCCAGTGTGTAATGATGATGGTCATGCACATTTGTAACGTCTGTGACAACATGAAGTAATGCAATAATGAAGTATCATGTACAATTGAAAGGGTGATGTACGGATTTAATTTTCTTCTCTTTTAAAAGTACAAAAACACATGTGAGAATAACTTGTGCGTACACCAGAAAGCATTGAATGCAGTTCATCCTAAGTATGATCTCTGGTGCCAAGTGATTGATCTTTTTTTAATGAAGCAGCCATTTAAATATATGTAAATTGTGTAACAAGTGTTGAGAACATAGGCCAAATGCCAAGTCATTAGTTCAAATTTCTTCCAGATGTTGGTAAGAAAATCATTAAAAAGTAATAAATACACAAAGCAAATATTAGCAAAGCAATTAGGTGTTTGTTCACGCAAATGTGAACTTATTACCAAGTGCAGTGTACTCACTATTCGGAGTTGTTCTGCTAGCTTTCCAGACCTGATCATACGTGATACTAAACATTACATTTAACATTAATGTTTTTACTTCTGCCTTACTACTCTAGTAGAGCTGTAAAAATTAGTTCTCTCTGAGAAGGGAAGATGTTAACAACATTATTTTGGTGAGACTCTCTCACCACTTAAAGAATAGTTCAACTTTCAGTTACATTGCTCTATGTTCTCAAGCAGGTAACTTTCTTTGCCCTAAGATAGATTTCCCCACCTGTAACATGGGGATGAGAGTACTTATTTTTCTGCTACGCCTACTGAGCAGGACTGTGGTCTTGCGCTGTATTCCATCTATACAAAATGCACAATGGAAGTCTGTTGTGCTCTCTGTTCCTATTAAAATATAAGTATTCTCTAGTAAAAGTAAATGTTGGGGTACTTCATAACATACATAGGAAAATATGCATTCACTTGCAGGAGATCTTACTATGCTAACATGTTAGCTTACATGCATGCTTTTTAAGTATTGCTGTTAATCAAAGATTCTTACGTCTTCATAGCATCAGATCCTGGCCTAAACACAATTTTGTAGATATATATAAATATAAACACACACACACACACACACAAATAACTGTGTGTGTGTGTGTGCATATATATTTATATCCAGTATGTGTATATAATTACTGCAGCTATAGTATGCTTACCCTGTGGGAGAAAGATACCCTTCCTGACCCAACAATACTTCTTACAGTTTAGGGAGGAAAAGGATGCTTTTGCAGTCCTTGTACTGAGTAGCATCACTGTAAGCCCCAAGCAGGTGTGTGTGTGTGGAGGGGTTCTCAAGGAGGCACAAAGATAGGAAATTGGAGTGCTAATAAGGATAACCACACCTTTCACATGTGGAATTTATTTTGTGTCCTTCTAAAACTGGGATTAAAATGATCAGTGAAATGCCTAATCAGGCATTCATATAGATAAGGGGATTTTTTTTTCTTTTCTTTGTATATAGAGCTGCCTTTTATCATTGTATTATATTTTGCTAAAACCCTAAAAAAGGAAAAAAAACCCTCATCAGTATATTCTTGCAGTGTATTTTCCTACTGTTAAATCTAGATTGAAATGATTTTTTTGGTGGAGTAGGAGGACTTTAAATATTTGTTCATGTTCCATTATAGGACTACCACAGCAAATGCAGGTATCATGCTGTAATTATGTTATTTTTTTAAGAATTAACATTTGATTTTGCAACAATCTCTGTATTTGTTTTATTTTCTACTATGGAGTGGGATAGTACAGAGGATACTTATTTGGGACTCTGGTGAGCTTACTGCTGTTAGAATTCTGGTGCTTAAAACCTTGGATATTTTGATGCCTTTTCTCTTATTCTTTCATATTTTTCAAGAACTTTCTCTTTATTTTTGTATTTGAATGTTGTCTCCATTGAATTTTGCAAAAAAGGGATTGCTTAAGCTTTGCTGTGCTGTCCTCTTACTTGAACTGCTCACACTTGAGACCACACTTTGAAATGATAAGAGGTTTTGAAGAATCTATATATATATGGCATGGGTCTCTGTAGATTTATGCCAAAAAAGATATAAATTTGTATCTCATCCATTAAAGCACTTGTCTGAAAAGCCTAGGGACCTTGGAAGTATTTCCACCAGCTGCTATTTATTTTAATATTCTAATGTGGGCTTTGCTGAGAAAGTTACATTAATTGCTTTTTTATATTGTAGACATATTCAAAGGTCTCACTTTGAATTAGGGTTTCATAATGCTAAATTTCTTATGAAATGCACAAGAAGGGGGCCTGACTCGATGTAGTAAATGAAATAGGCAAAAATTGACTGTGTTTGTTTAATAGAGTAACATGGAGATAGAATCATGTCTGTTTCTCCTGGCCCTTTGCTGTACCCATTTCAAGTTTAATTTATCATTCTTCAATATAAGTGATCACAACTGTATGCAGAACTCTAGGTGAAGTCTTCCCAGTACCAGTGCAACAGTGTTTGTATTCCAGATCTCTCTTGGAAATCCTGGGAGTATTAGCCTCTCCCATGATCTCATCAGATTTATGCCTTATGGATATTACGTTGCTGACCGGCAGATACAGATTTTTCTCCTGCTCTCTTTTCAGTTGATGCCTTAAGTTTAAAATGAACATTTGTAAGGCCTTCAGTTCATGATTTTGAACTCTGTACTATCATGTTTCATCCCTCCCTTGTTTTTATTAGTCTGCTTCTGTGGGTCATCCATTTTCTGAATGATATATACATATATATATATACACATATATATATATTTTCTGGGTTTAGGCTGTATTGTTGATTCTCAAGTTTGTGTCATCAGCTAATTTTATTAGCATTCTTGTGTTTTTGTTCTAAGGTCAACTAGCAAAAATCTTAAAAAGGTCAGTATCATGACTGATTGTTCAGGGACTCCATTTATATTATCTCCTCAGTCTGTTTCCTTTGGAGCACCATCCACCGCCATCCTTATTAGTTCCCATCCCTTGCTATCTGTACTAATCCTCATCTCTTCCGTTTACTATCTTGTGTGGCACCATTTGAAATACTACATAAAGTTTAAAAAAAAAATACACATGAATGGATTTCCCTTGTTTATCACATCAGTTATCTGACAAAGAAAAAAATGCAAAAGTTGCATTTCTGTTCAACTTAGTGTATAGTGTACCATTTTCCCCATTTACCAAAGTGGTTTTGTCCTTAACTACAAAATGGTTTTCAAATCCTTATGTGCCATTCACACCAGATGGGTAACCCTGAGCTTGCCCTTATTGTTCCCTTTCTTGAACACAGGTACAGTGTCTTCTCTTATATATGCTAGGGTTGGCAGACTTAATTTTAAAAAATTGTTGCTGCTTTTAATGTGTCAGTTCTTTCAGTATCCTAGGGAGATATCTTATTTTTCCTGTTCAAGTTACATTTCCCCCCTTCTTCACAGAGCTTAAAAATATATGTGGAAAGCTGGAACTGCTTCCACAACAAAAACAAGGCAGGAAGAAGCTGAAGTGAACAGCCAGTTGACAGGGAGGTTTGGTTAATCATCAGTCAGCCTGGCTATTCTCCTCAGCTACTGAAGAAATCCTTGCTCTTTTGGGGAATCTGCCCAGGCAAGCTGACTTGCTTCTCTTTCTCTGATGTGTTCCTCTGTGGTGGAGGAAAAGTGCAGAGTTAGGTGCATCAAAGGGAAAATGCCTTTTGGAATCAGTTGAGTGTGTAAAGCTAACAAAAATGAATTAAGTTTGTGTGTGGAATAAGTGTGAGTGAATAGATTTGCATGTGAAGAAAGTGAGCAAGTTTGCATGTGAAACTCTCCAATGCATTAAAAATGGGACAGTGATTCATGCTGGAAATCCAGATAGAAGTGAAGGAGGAAGATAGAATAACAGAGGCATCTATAAGAACAGTTTTCCCATCGTGACACAAGATGCTTAGGTACCTATTCTATTTTAGGTCCTGTGAGGTAGTGTTCTGCAAGGTGAACTGTTCATGTCCTTTTTTTACAACACATCAAGACAATTTGCCATTTTTTCTCTTTCTTTTAATTTAGGGTATTTTGGTATTTCTCAGCTTCCCTTTTTTTTGCTGGAGCGCTGAGAAACTGGAGTGAAATAATGACATACCTTAATTTGAGTTTTAGGCTTCTTGATTGTGTAGCAGTTGTAGTTGAGTTGGGAGCCCTTAAAAATCTTTACTTCATTATTTTTGTTATTAATTATATTTAATTTTAACAGCTTGTAATGGAAATAAACTGAACTAAAGGCTAAATTTCAATGCTTTTATACTGATGAATAATACCACTGATGGAGTCTGGGTTCAAAAGAAATCTGTATTTATTCAAATTACTCCCTATGGCTAGGAGGAGCAGGGACATTTGAAGAAATCCACCCAGTACTGCCAGCCAGAGACATTTCAGGTTGGGCAACAGAAATTGGAGAATTTTGTCTTCTTGAAACGTGTAAATATCAGTGGACTTTCTATGATGTTTGGCCTATTTTTCTAAGAAATTCATATCAAAATCTTATCCTGAGCTCCGACATCCTTCCACATCCATTCTGCTAAACATTGGGAAGTCCAGCTTGGGAGTTGTAGAGCAGCAATTCTGATACAGTCTTCTGAAAAATTACTAGCCAGCAACAAAAAAAGGGAGTCACAGTCTGATGGAGGCAGCTCATGTAGGTGATCAAAGCAACAAGAGGTATGAGCAGTATTTCCCTTTACATCTCTGTTGTAGACTGAAATGGAATAAAATATTTTTTTTCTGTTGGTAGTTTAAATAGAATTTAGATGATGTATTTTTTAGAAAGTCAGGGCAAACTTTCAATGCAAAGACGTCAGTCTTGCAAATACTTAGGCATATTAATTTCTTGAACTCAAAGGTATTGATAAGTTTTTATAACAATGAAGCTTGAGTGTGGATTTAACCACATGCCACTGTTGAACTCATTTTGCTTACCTGCTAATGATTATACCTGAAAGAGGCAAGGGTTTTGGGGGGTTTTTTGTTTGGTTTTGGGGTTTTTTTTTGGTAGAAATAGGCCACTTTTCCCTTGGGTAACTCAAGAACTGGTTTTTGTTTTTCCTTTTTCCTACCTTAGTTATCTGGACATACTAGATCTGCATCTTTAAATTAAACTGTATTTAGGATGAGGTTAATTATGAAGAGTTACATCCCCCAAAATACTTAAAAAACAACCAAACAAAAGCTCTGAGTTAAACTAAGGGATTCAAAAAGATCTTAACAATAATGGTTACATTTGATCTTTCAGGTGTGCTTTCCCTTTCTCATGGAGCATATGGAACACCTCTAGGAAGTGACTGTATTATTAAAAAGGACAACCACCCTTGACTTTACATATGAAGAGTATATAGAGAACTATCAGGTCACCAGTTCTGGGAATATTAATGCCTGCAGAAATCACAGTTTTGTTCTTTGTAGTGTTAATGTTGCTTGCATTTGGAAGGCAACCGAGTCCTGTGCTTTGTCTTCTGACCCAACGGACCCAACTTGTATAAATGAGCACGAACAGAGTGAGCTTGTGAATGCGGAAGAAATCATGAAAAGTGAAATGACATGGAAAAAAATAAAAATGTATCTGCCGTGAAAACATTCACACGTGGGAGAGTGTGAATATTCTACCTGAAAAGAAAAAAATGAGATGTTCTGGCTGGGCAGACTAAGGAAGGTGAGTTGAAGAAATTGTTTCCTTATGTTTTCTTTTTGAAATAAAAAATTTTGACATTCAAAAAAGTTCACGTAGTTGCTCATAGACAACTGGGATTTACCACCTGCCTTCATGAATGGTCACAGCTAGTTATTTTAAAGGTGTCTGGCTTTAAAAAAAAAAAAAAAAAAGTTGGTATTGTAAGAAAATCTTCCTGAAAAAGAGGCCAGACTTTGGTTTCTTAGAGGTTTGTAAATGTGGGATTAATGGTTTATAGTAATGGACAGATATTGGAGTAGCTGCTTACTCTCACAGCTGGGTGAAAGTACAAGCATAGGCCTGGTCATGACTGAAACGAACAGAGCTAAGTTCCTTCTGAAAAGACATGTGTCTTACTGCCTTTGACCCTAAATTCACAATATTCCAATAGAAAAAATGAATTTAAAAACTTTTCTGTACAGTTTCTTGGGTGATATTTTATTATCCAGTCAAGTTGGCTAGGTAACTAAGCTTTTCTTTAGATCAGTAATACCAAGAAGTGAGTAGAAACACAGCTTCAAAAAAAAAGTGGGGTTTTTAGGCTTCATAATAAAACTAACAATGTTGCATGATATGATGGTTTTGATAACACAATTTAGTTTAATGTCTCTATTCATTTGTACTGCTGAAGTTGCATTAAATGTTCCAGTTGGACTATTGAAATATTTATGCTGTTAGCTCCATAATATGATGAACTGGTGCTTTAGGTCAAGCTTATTACACTGGAGGAAGGGATGGAGTAGACTAGTGAAGGAAAAGGTTGTCTCACCCATTTGAGTTTTCTGGTTTGTACATATCTTTAAAAAATACTTTGGAGTGTGAATTAAGTGGGTGTTAAAATGCTTGATTATCCTAGAGATGTACCTTTAGTCACAGAAAAAGTACAAAATAGTAGTTGCACAAACCTGATGCAATACAGTAGTGGTATTTTCCTAAGCGTGATCTGCCTTTGCATTTATAGAGCAGCAGTGTCCTGTAGGCAAGTTAAAAGAGCATGTGCTACTGCTATGAATAATAGAGGTTTTGACTTCTGTTTTCACTTTGGAAGCTGAGGCCTTGTCTTAACTGCAAGGATACTCCTGGGTTCCAGTTACTCAGACTCTGGACTTAGTTTGAGACTGCTGTTGCTCCCCTTCTGCACATGGGTAAATGCTGTACTCCAACCCTGATGTAGAATCAGGTCTTGTTGGTTCCCACATGCAGATGAAAAAGATGGGGAATTGCTCCTCTGTTGCAAGGTTTACACGTAGCCTGAAGTATCTGATTCTAGTTCCTGTGACTCTTGTGAATCTGTGTGAATTTGTTTCTGGAAAATAAATATGTCGATAGAATGAGCTTGCAGCAATGATGGGGTTCACCCTCCTGTGTGCTTTCCTTCAGTCCTCAACATGTAATGGGGTGCAGAATGGGTAGGACTCCTGAAAGGTATCACTCAAAGCCATGATCATAGTTTGCAGTGGCCGGTGAACAACTACCAGACATAGTTTTCTCTTGTGATTATGAACCCAGCTACAACTTCTAATAGGGCTAAGAGAAGGGACTAGTAGGCAACACTTTTATACTGTAGTTAATGTGCCAGGGGTGGAGAGGACAGGATTACAAAGGAGGTTAAAGCTGCAGCGGTGTTTTGGAAACCTCTCTGATGTTTTTCGCTTTACTACCTAAACTTAATTCTTAAGATAGCCTGTAAATAAGGAATTGAGCTAAGGCACTGATGGCTTAAGTTAAACACAAAAATTGAGTGAGGTAGTGGTTTTAAATGTTTTGGCTCCTCAAAATTTTCTGCTGAAGAAGTAATCCCAATATAATAAATGTAAGCCTACCAATAAGGGTGGCGGTTGTTGTCTTTTGCAGATATCCAGGAGGTAATTCAGGGACCCTGGTCTTCACAGCTCACCAGTTGATAATAACTGCTGTAATGTACCCAGAAATGGAGCCCTAACTCCCTGATAGCTTTTTATTGCCCTTTAACTGTAGGACTGTAATTCTACCTTTAAGAGACACCCAAGGGTTTTGCCTGTGTAGTGCAACTGAAAATATTTTAAAAAAACAAACAAACCAACAACTTTTTTCTAAACTACAATTATATTAACAGATTAAATCTATACCTAGCTCTAACACATTATCTCAGGCTTCAGTCTTCCAGGTTTTCACAGACCTAGCTGGTGCTCTGGCACAAAGTTTGGCCCCTTCTTGCTATAGGTTGTAAGATAAAATCCTTACAGAGCTTTGGGGAACAGTGTGAAAAATATTTTCCTTTTCAGTTTCTGAAACAGTCAGTAAGTTTTGATTACTAAAGCCAGCAGGGGATGGGGCCTTTTCACTTCCTGCTCCCCATGTACTATTCTTTAGATGTTTTTTTTAGAGCTGATAGGAAACCAGACAAACTGTAACTAAAACTACTAAGCGCTTCCTACTTTTTGCGTTTAGGCATTTTGTTGCTCTTCTCTGAAGAAAGGGAACGTGCACTGAATGTGATACCAGAATACAGCTTCAGAGCTTGTTTGCAATACAAATCCCGTTTTACTGAGGCTCCCCCAGGTCTTGTAGTGTTGATATCCCTGGATTGTATCTTGAATTGCCAAGTTTGAGGATAAAGGCATTCTCTCCCATAAGGCACCCCCTGGACCCGTTATTGTAAGCATTATTTGCTGGGAGCAAAGGTTTCGCTTAGCATGGGGCACTAATCAACACAGTTATTTTTCACTCGCTGTGGCTTTTGGTTTAAGCCAAAACACAGGAATATAGCGGTGCCAGCGCCCGTGATTTTTGCTGGGAGGAGTGTGAGGTACGTGATGGGACTCGGTGTGCCGGCTATTGGCACCACCTTCTTTTCCTTCTGTCTGTGGTAGCCCCGAAGGTGGGAGGGGAACGTCAGCTCCGAGTGCTTTGCTATCAAATAACCCCCACCCTCATATACAGCCTTGGCTTTCTGTAATGCGTCCTGTGCTTTTCTTTTTCAGAGGAAGGTAAGGGAGTTCAGGGGCTGAGGGGGAACAGGGACGTGCTGGCGGCAGCCTTTCCCCCCCCCGACTCTTTCCCCTCGTCAAATGAGCTGTTATCACGTCGCGTTACAGTGTCGCGCCGTCATGGCGCTGGTCGGGCCCCACGAACGGGCCGTGGCCTTGCAGGGGGCACCGGGGGGTGCCCGCG
>JAVJGG010000082.1:28958231-28998555 GCA_035590195.1 Aviceda cuculoides | reverse complement strand
TCATTCTCTTTCTCTACGTTACCCCCGCGCTCCCGGCTTTCTCGGGGCGGGGGGTGGGGTGGGGGGGCAGACGGTTCGGAAATTTGCCTAGCGGTGTGGTAAAATTCGCTTAGCGAGTGCAACTCCTTCGCATTCTTTTGTGCTGTGTTTTCACATCATGCTTTTCAATAAACGTCTGCGTGGGAACATGTTCCGAGCACCTTGGCTTCCTAAAGGTTTCCGAAAAAGTGCAGGAATCCTTTACCAATCCACTACTTATATTTGACTTAAACATGAAAACATGCAATTCAAACGACTGTATGGGGTCAGATTAGAGGTCCGTCTAGTTCAGATTCCAGTTTCTGTAAGCGGCACATAGCAGATGCTTAGGAAACACCGTAACAACAGGGTGAGCGTTCTGTGAAGCTTCGGGAAACCAGCCAGGCTACCAGCAATTTGAGGTTAAGGGACTTCCTGAGTCAAATGTGATGTTTTAGGATTTAAGAGCCCTTTTTCTTCTGTGACTTAGAAATACATGTGTTCAAAAAAGAACAAGACAAAGGCTTCTTAATAGAAAAGTTTTTTCTTTGCCTTCTTTAAAAAAATATAATTGCACTCGTATTGTTGTCATAGGTAATTTCATTTGGCCAGGATGAAATTTGCCTGTCCAAGGATTACTGCTTCCTGAGTAACTTACTGTGTTTTAAATAGGTAAGAGGTATTTGCAGTGGATGTTTTCTACATATATGGGAGCTGTAAATAATAAAATTGTTTCTTAATGTCTCTTTTTACAAATCATTTGTGAAATTTAAGTCTTAAAACCTAAAATAACTGTTTAATAAAATGCAGTATAGTAAGAACTTGGTCAAAATAGCAAGTGTTTTACCGTAATACAATATTGACAGCTTTGGAGATTATTATATGGATGTGAACCGCTAATGTTTATTTCTATTTAAGCTTAAAGAGTTAACTTGTACAAAAAGAAGATGTTTAGTAATAGAACAGATTTCTCATTACATCAAGATTTCTGGTAAAATTATTTCAATAATACCATCATAGACTTTTCCGTAATAGCAAAATCATGGTGATCCCTAGGGATGCTAGCTATCAACTTGATTGTGCAATCCTAATTCAAGAAATAGCTTTGTGCCAGGAGCTCCTAACCTGATTGCTCTTATAAGGAACATTTGCACGAGTGGGCCTCATTCTTCACAGGCAACGTGAATGTCAAGCGAAGTAGAGCTATTTCAAAATCTGCAAATCCCCCCACGCCCCCAGTGGAATTTTATGAGAAGGTCATTATCAGTTTCTTGATAGGAGGTAGTGGGTTGGGGTGTGTATATATATATATATATATATATATATATTTACAAGATTAAAAATAGCATAGAAAACTGACAACTATAACTGTTGTGAATGACTTTAATGGAAAGATGATTTTTCTTTTTGTACATCACATCACTCCTTCTAACAACAGACTGGAATTTGTTCTCACCTAGTCAACAGATGTTTATTCTAAAACCCTTGACATATTTCACTATTCTATAAAAACCCTTTGAACTATACTGAGCTCATGATGGATGTTTTGAAGTATTCAATGTATTCTCTTCAGTAAGTTGCTGAATAGGTTTAAATGGTTCTATTGTAAGCTTACACCAGGAAAGCTGTTGTAGTGCAACTTTCCTTAGCTCACTTAATCATTTTTATCACAAAAAATGATTGGTTCAGCTGAACTTTCAAATGAAGTTAGTTTTGTTTATAACTAGCCTTTAGAAAAAGTTGTACTTGTTTTACGTAATTGTAAAGCATACTTATAATACACAGCTTTTAGCAGTACTTTTCATTGGTAGGTCTCAAAGCACCTTGCAGAAGAATTCAGTGTAATTATTCTCTTCTTATCTAAGAGTAATTATTCTGATCTTGTCTAGTGCTCATAAAGAGATCATTGTCTGCCTGCGATTGCTGTAAGAAACTATAAGAAGGTTTAACAGTAAAATCAGATATTTATTTTTTACAATAAAAACCCCCACAAACTTGCCTTTCTGTTTTGTACAATTTTCTGTTGTAGCATATTTATTTCATTTAATGATGCCTGAGGTAATTTCATACTGTACCTTCCGTTCCAAGGTTGGAAACTAAGCCTGTGCTTGAAGTAGAACAGACTTCTCGGTGTCAGAAGAGACCTTGCTGAAACCTTAACTAAATTAACTGATGAGTTAGAGAATGATTCAGGACACTTTCTGTTAAGGTGATTGAAGTAGTAATGGTGCGTGTCTCTAGTTTGGTTACCATAGAGCTTGACTACTAAGAAAGTTTGTACAGATGTCTCTTGATAGCTGTCAGTGGGGAAAGAAAAAGGATGTGGGTGTGTGTATGAATGAGTTACGTGGCCAGCATCCTCATATCTTCTTGGTTTTACTTCATTTCCACCTTGCAAAGCTGGTAGAAATGGTACGGGATCTCGCATTTCATTTTTTTGGCTGGAACCACCGGTTCCAGTCACCTTCGGCATCCTATTTTTGTAATGCATCTGGTGGCAGAACAAACTTCTGATGCTAGTAGCTGTGAAGTACACACCCTTAAATTGTTGTTTTCCAACTAGCTCTATCAGTTGGGGTGTGCAGGTGATTATCACTAATTATATTATTGGTGCATTTTAATAGTTAAGTTTAGGACTTGAGATCTTCTACTGGGTTGGTATTTGCCAAAATAGGGACAGAAAGCCATTTATTTGTTTTTTAATTCAAGACAATACATTAAAGCGTTGTCATTTAGGGATAAAATGCATGTTAGGAAATGTATGAAAGATTTGATAATGGAAGGATTTTAATTTGGGAACTATATAGTGTACTAAATAGTATGGGAACTGTATTCCCGGATAGTGTAATGCTATCCAGAAACATGAGCTCCTATAATATAGATCTAAGCTGTAAACCTTTTATTAAAGGGGACAAAGGCTTACCTACTGTAATGAAATGTTTGCCATCAGTCTTACAGGTGTGGTCAGTGATTTCACTTGATGCTCTCTGTAGAAACAATGCCTGTTTGTTGGCAGGCTAGCATCTAGACTTCAGTTAGATCTGTGTGAATTCAGATTATTTGGAAAAAGGATCCAAGAGGAAATGTTCCGAGAGGTCCAGTTTCAAGAAGTTTTTCTGCCTGTTTCTGTGTTCCTTGGTTTTGTGTGACTCTTGTTTTGATTCATGCTTTTGTATTTGATCCATTATTTCTATGTTGTGTTATTTTTAACTAATGCCTTTCTTTATATAATTTTACAGTACTTAAAACTTCAGTATCTTTTAAATGGTCTATAATAATTTTCACTTTGTGGTTATACCCATGAAAGACTTTAATAGTATTCTGCTGCATATCATATCCTTAATATCTATAGTATATCAAAGCTGAGCTGGAGAACCTCCTAACCGGAAAGCTGGGCTGTTTGTGTAGCATGGAGGTCCTGACTCGTTTGTGATTGTTGCCTTCTGCATAGTTTCAGAGCTAGCAGACCCAGCTGGTAGTCGTACACTTTCCTAGTACCCTGGGTTTGGATAGTCTCTGACATCCTTGCCTTGTGCAAAGTACTCTTCGCAAAGCATGTACTTGAAGATTAACTCTCCTATTAGAATATAAAGATCTAGCATTTCTCAGTCCTAATAGCAGTCCATCCTGTTGGTTCTTCCTCTGCTTTGTACATGCGATGGAATAGGTTCCTCTCCTTTGAAGGCACTCATTAAATATTTGTTGAAGCAAATATCTTGGAGCTAAACAGATTTCTAAATAATGTCTTCATATATCTCTTGTTCCACTAATTTGAATAATAATTGCAAAGTAAAATTTGGAAAAAGGCCAAACCCGTTCAACATAGCCATTTAAAGAAAATTCCTGCAAATACTTTATCAATGGTACCTGGCACCATTTAAGCAGATGAAAAACATGGAAAGGAGCCGTAAATATTGGACACAATATGAAAGAAAAGAATCTTTCTGAATGTATATTAAGAATATGATAGAGGAACAGTGTTTTTGATGTTTTTGAAGATAAGTAGCAAATAAAGTTATTGTGAGAAGCAAAGGTTGGCTGCCTGCTGTGATTGTGATGGATCACAGTCCACAGGAGGCTCTTTAGTTGGAGAAAGACCATAGCTGACAAAAGTCGTAAATTGTGAGAGGGAGAGAGCGGTCTCGCTTTTATTCTGTTGTGGGTGCAGTATCCAGTACAATGGGAACCCTGGTCTGTTAGGCATCCAGGCATTACTAGCAATGTTAATTGCTGCTTGATAAAGAACAGATCTCTCTATTCTAATGGCACGGTGGAATGACTTCTAGGAAATCCTTTGAGTTGTAAATAACTAAAAAATAAAACACAACACCAAAGATCTACCTGTCTAAAATTTGAATAAAATACACAAAAAGGAGATTGACTAACACAAATCCTCTTTTGCAGATAATACAGGCTGTGGATAATAGTTAATGTTGTACAAAAATATAAAAAATGTTACTCAAAGCTATTTTAAGTGTTAAGTAAAACTTGAAAGGGAGAGTGAATTCTGCTAAGGGAGAAGGAGGAAGAGTTATATATTTGTGATATTTGTGGTGTCTTCCCTAGCCCTCATGAGTGATGTAAGTATATTAAGAACTGTTACTATATAAATATTTTGGCTGCCATACAAGTGCCCTACATAGTGTTTGGAAATGAAGGAATTGAACAGTGTAAGTGTTGAACCAGCTTTAGATATTTTACCTTCCTTTTTCCCAGGCGCAAAAATACAGACCCAAGAATTGTATATCAGCTCAGACCAAAGGTGTTTCTACATCAATATCTTAGTTTTTAACAGTGAATGACAGCAGATGCCTGGGGAAGAGTATCATAGGGTGTGCAAATAGCTGAGTTTCTGAAGGGAAGCATCACTGGCTTTTAGCAGGATGCAGTTTAGGGGTCTCTGGGCAGATGATTTGGTATTTAATAATTTGGTTTTTAATAGTTGTGGTGAATTTACGCAATCTCTTTTTGAACCCTTGATAGCTTTAGCATCAGTATCCTGTGACACAAGAATGACAGAAGTATAAGTGTCCATTGTTAGGCTGTTGCCAGCTTAAGAGTTGTGATCCTCCACTCCTTTCATTTTGCATGGTGTAAAACCCTGTTATTTTTAATTTGTAAAATTTGATATGAAACTTTTCTGGATAAAGTTGAGTGCTCGATGTGTGCATACGGAATGTCAGGCCTTGTGTGCAGACTCTTTTTATTTGCACAGAAATATAAAAAAGAACTCTTCATAAAATCTTCTCACTTTGCATTTCTCTTAAAATGGAACCCGAGAACTGTTCATAGCCACTTTTGCTCTTAGCAGTCTATCTTTTTGTAAAGATTATGGCATTAATATCTGTATATGAATTGTATCTGTAGAAATATTGTGAGCATAAGAGGCTTGCTTTTGAAAAGTAATTGCCAATTTTTTGATTGTTTATAAGCATGAAGAAAGTTTTGATAGAGATTTTGGTGTGACATTTCTGTAGTTGAGTAGGAGAGGACAGATATTATATCCATATTTATCATATGGTCATCCAAAAAAAAGTAAGACACTGCTGAATAATTTGGAAACAGAACAATATGTGAATGAAATGGCTCTTTCCTGTGGTTAGTACTTGAACTTTCACTTCATCTGTAAAGAAACAGTGATATAAATCAAATGGGTTTGATTTGCCTTTCCAGACTTGCATTGCTGTGGAGACTGCTGAGGACTTTTCCAGTTTGATATGGACTTATCCCTGGCTTGGATTCCACCTTCCTCTTCTTGAGTGTTAGGGTTTGTTAGCAGATCTTTAAAGATGTTTGATGCCGAAGGCAGAGGATCCTTTATGGCAGGGGGGCTTGGGGGTTTTCTTTTGGGTTTTGGGGGGTTTTTAATTTGTCAAAACAGAAAATGGGGCTACAGCTCCCATTGTCCAGTAGCTCTTTATGAATTTAATTAGATAGACCAATTAAAGTGGTTGAATTCTGGAAGAGAGATTTAAATAAATGTTTTTGAATCTTACAATGACATGGGAAGCTATGCAGTGAAAATCTGCTATTTTGCATGAACAATCAAGAGATAAAATTAAACCAGCTCATGTTACAGGTATGCAATTTAGAACCATTTGCGGTTTTTCCAAAGTGGAGATGAAGATATTAAAAAAAAAAAAATAAATTAAAAAAAAAATTAGAGGGATTGGAGAAGGGACATGGTTCTTCTAAAAATACCTATACCAAGCCCTATTATGAATTGTAACAGACCACTATGAGCAAGAATTAGTCTGTTTCTCTCAGCAACAAAAACTTCCATGCAGCAACAAGGTTCTATTAAAAGCAAATACAAATCATAGGATTAAGTGATTAAGTCCTCTTCCTCTGAGTTACAGACCTTCCAGGGATGGATTCCTTCCAGATTTTGCCAGCTCACTGAGGAGATATTCTCTCTTCCATTATACCAGCAGAATAACCCTGTGGAACATGTATTAAGTCTAATACACGTTATTTCCCAGTGTTGTTCCCAGAGAATTTTTGGATTTGAAAGTCTGTTCACTGGACCTGTAATAAGATTGACGAAAGTATACTATATAAAAAAAGTATAATTTGAGCTCAGTACGAGTGCTAGGAGTATGCCTGTACGGTATTAGTCCCTCCCTTGTATTTCCAGAAGGTTAAGTACTTCTTATTAGTAAAGGAATTGGAAATTGCTCTTTCTTCCAAGGAGTTAAATGAGAGACCACTGATTAGAGAACGATGTTGTAGCTTGGGAGATGAGTAAGAAGATTATATGGAAAATTCTTATAATACAGTTTCATTTTCAGTACTGTGTTAGTGGGTTTTGCAATCGTTAATAATATAGAGAGCAGATGACATGTGTAGTGGTTGTTCTGGGCTAAAAGTGACCAGTAATGCTGAAAGATTTCATAAAAGATAGTGTCCTATTTTCACGAGATACAACGGTAAAGTCTTTTGTCACTGTCATGGGGAGGTTATATTCTAAAGGTTGGATAGTTCCTTAATTCAGTCTTCCTGCTTTGGAGTTCAGTTTAAGTACTTCTGGTTTGAGAAACTTTCTCTCCAAACCAACTAGAAGCTATTTGTGATTTAATTGTCTAGTGCTGTGGTGCCAGAATGAGCTCTTGCTGATTTAAAAATAGCATTGCTCACTGAAACTCCAGAAATACTGGGAAAACTTTGTTCCCTGGTTTGGATTTGAATTCGTGTTCTTCCTTGTTGTCCAAGGATGAGTGTAAAAACCAAGAAATTACCGGCATTAGCTTTATGTTGGGCAGAGAATGAAAACTCTCCTAAAACAATCAAATGACCTTTGCATGGGAAACAATAATATGATTTTTATAGTGTCTCCAGGAGTAGATCTGCAACCAGTTGCCAATTTTTGGTTAAAGGAGATACAATGGGGTGGATGTGTCATGAGGATTTGGATCATATTGGTTCGCCTCCAGCTGCATTGTCACAGTTTCGACAGATACCATGGCTGATGACTGAGTGTCCATACTGATGTGCAACCGTCTATTTTTTTTCCACTTATGTTTACTTCTGCTTTGTTTTGTTGGTGTGTAGACTAAGATCTCCTTGCTTTCTGAGCCTAACATTTGCTCAAGCTCTTGGAATAACTCTTCTCCCTTGGAGTATCTTAAGAGGTTTGGGTTGTTGCCTTCTTCACTGGTAGTACTAGCGTGGAAGCATTGAACATAAGATTTTTAAATGCTGACGGTGCTCAGTTCTGTTCCTATTTTGATTGCCCCAAATGACATTTTTGAGTGCACATCTCCATGTGTGAGTTAATAACACTAATAGGCCCGAGGCGATGCAGGTTGAATGGAAAAAGCACTGAAGAATGTACTAAAGAGTACATGACTTCTTTGAGCTTGTGTCCTTGATTAGGCTCAGGGGGTTTTGGGGTGGTGGTGGTGTATTTTTTGTGTTGTTTATTTATTTATTTATTTGGGTTTGTTTGGTTGGTTTGGGTTTTTTTTGTTTTTTTACAATGTTTAGGACAATTTCTTCCAGTCTTTCTGTTTAAGGGTTGTGACCCTATTTCCTGGATGCTGATATTGTTATTGTCTGTGCCTTCATTGAAA
The DNA here is from genome assembly GCA_035590195.1 of Aviceda cuculoides. Lineage (NCBI taxonomy): Eukaryota > Metazoa > Chordata > Aves > Accipitriformes > Accipitridae > Aviceda > Aviceda cuculoides. The sequence goes on along the minus strand of JAVJGG010000082.1, from coordinate 28,990,465 downwards.
TTTACAATTTTGCAATTCTGTGGTATGCTAGGCGAGACTGTGTTTTGTTACTGCTTCCTTGTTTCCTCTACAGCTTTATAGCAAATGTAGTCAGGAAAGAAATCTCGGGGTTTTTTGTTTGTTTTAAAGCACCTCATTATGTTAGCTGATGTAAAAATCTATCTGGAAAATTGCCCCAACTTAAAAATAAATAACAATTGCACACAGACATACTTGGCTGCACAGCAAGATCTATTTTTAGAAAAGGGTTCTGTCCTGTTTTCACTTAATTTTAATGATGTGGAGTTTTACCTTCATTTGAGAAATCATAATGAATTTTGGCATCTTTTCCAGTCCTTCCTAAAAGCTAAATGCATGTGTCCTCTGGATCAGTTTTCAGAATCATTTGTGTAAGGGAAGCCCTGCTTATCTGTCAGATAACCTCAGGTATTCCCATAATTCCTAGTGTGCTCGTAGTTCTGCTTCTGCTTGTTCGGCATTTACTCTTAACGGGGTCATGTGGTTGGAAAGGTGAAGTAGTAGGTAGGCTGTAGGAGGTTGCTGCTATATAAATATAAGATGATAAAAAGCAACTGCGATCCCATGGAGATGAGTGTTCTGATGAAATGGGTTTTTTGTTTTTGAAATGAACCTATGTTCAACTAACTTAACAATTACATTTGGATTTTATTTTTGTTGTGCGTTAGTTGATGATTACGGAGCAGACTAGGAGTTGGAACTCCTGTACTTCTCTCTTAATTCTATCATGAGCTTCTGTATTGCCTTGAGATGCTTAATTGTCTTTTACTCAGCAGTATAATGGGAATAATGCTATTTTCCTATTTCTCCTAGGATCACTGAGGCTAGTGGAGTACTTCTAGGACACTGGATAAGAGGTTCGAAGTTCAGGGTCATGTCAAAAGAAATCATTGTGCAGTTGGAAATGAGTCAGATGTTCACTCAACTGAAGATGATTAGGCTAGGTAAAGGTTAAACTAAAAAAGCTGCAGAAAGAGAGGGGACTGAAATAAGACAGGCTAAGCTATAAATACTGTTACATGACTCCTCGTTTCCTTGTTAATTCTTTAGGCTGTGAACTCGGCCTATCACTAAATGTCTGTGAACCTTCAGACACAGCAATGATGCTGAAGTAATGATACTTAAAAAAAGATTGGCACAAGTGCATGCCTGGATGAGGTACCTGTGTGTAGGGCACATATTCGGACATATCGACTAAAGCACTCTTGTAGTTGAAGATTCCTCCACCTGTTTGTAGCAGATAGTGAGTCACAGAAAGGGTCCCCAGTGTTGCTAAATTAGAATATGGTGTGCTGGGAGGTTGGGGAGTTAGCAATAACAAGTCTGTATCACGCATTCAGTGGTAAGGGTGCTTTTGTGATGGAAAGGTTGATTGAACAGCTTAGTGCATTTCTTTCTCTCTTGTGTAATAGAAAATACATCTGTAGACTATTCAGCTTTATCCACAGAAATGCTTTTTGGCTGCAGATTTTTGAGTGAGGTTGTGGGAGTTTTCATTTTCACAATCCTTTAGCAATGTCTATGTTTACTGAAGCAGTATGAATAAAGCAGACATGCTCTTTTGTTGAAAAGTCTCATCCTACCTGTTTGGAATTATTTCTGGAGCACAGACTGCTAATTCCTATAATGATTTTCTTTAATACTTAGCTGTTATGCCTCAGATTTATGTTCGAACAGTGTAGTATCCAATATGCAAAGTACAATTTATCCATGTCACGGATTTGTTAAGAATTAAGCATTAAGGTTGTGTAGCCTAAACTTCTGCACAGCACTGTCTTTGCATTGTATGTGAAGTCAGGTGCTTAGGTTAGACTAAAGCAGTGTTCTTTTCAGAAAAAGTAAGACTTAAAATTCATGATAGAGGTATGAAGCTGGTTCTCTCATGTAGTCAACTGTTAATAGGCCTGTCTTTTGCATCTAGGTATAGGTAGAGACCTTGTGAAGAGGAGGATTGTACTTCAAGGCAAAGAGGCAAATATAAAATTCCTTAGGTCACGGAGAGGAGTAAGAAAAGTCAGGAAGGTCCTTGCTTCTTGTTTTGAGGCTTATCAGTGTTCTGGTGCAGATGTTTATTTGGAAATTTAACTGAATAAACACAACATGGCATGAAAAACGCAGTGAACAAAATTGCATTCTTTTGTGATAATTTTCTTCACTAGGTTTCTTAAGTTGTGGTGCGAGGCTTCCTGGGTGTCTCACCTTGAGCTGCTTGCCACCTCTCTTGGTAACATGTCTTGTTTACCAATCTTTTTCCTTTCTGTTTTTGGAGGGAATTATTCTATGTCTTCAGAGGTTTACTTGCCTTCTTTGAGTAGTTGAGTAAATTCAGGGATTCCTCAGGGATTTAAATTCATCAAAAGATGATAATGCTGTCATGTTTCTTGCCTTGTCCCTCTGCATTTTAGAGTTTTTCTTTCAGGACAAGCTCCTGTGGCTATGCAGTTGATACTGTTCGTAGTTCCTCAAAGTGAGACTGTTAAGGTTTTTGCTCTCCAGCCTCTGATGTTTGTTAGGTGGCCTGTACCATAGTACTCAAGCCTTTTCTTTCAACCTTTTCTTGCAGGATATTTCAAAGCCGTCTGTTTTAAAGTATGAATAAGTGATAATAAGGAGGGAAAAGTTGTGGAAGAAGCTCATTTCCATACCAAATAAAAGTCACAGAAGTGCCCAGCTTGTTTGGCAGCATTAAGATATCTAGTGTGCTTTGCAGCACACTTGCTGTGAACTGAGAGGCAAAGACCTTTTGTTCACTGTTTTGGAAAATTTCAGGCCCAGAACTGGTCAAAACACTATTCAGGCAAAAAACAGTGTATAGCCACTGCCCTGAAAGCCATAATCTCTCTTCTTATGTTAAGGTTTTCAGACTTAATATAGAAATGTCCAATACTCTCTACCGTTTGAAGGATCAAAGGCTTAAGAAACATGATACTTCAAATTGTGAGTTATTTGCCCTAGCACCCATTCACATTGAGTATCTTCTGCAGAATTTTTCTGGTATTTATGAACAAAGTGGACAAAAGCTTAGTTTTTCCTAGAGTATGTTTGTTTAGTCTGTGCTTGATTTTTTTTTTTTTTCCCTTCTGTCCTCTAAATTCTGAAATCCTCACTGATGAGTCTAAATATAAACAAGATGTTCCCTCACGGTGGTGATAAGTCTAAATTTGCCTTGAGACAATTACCTCTTTCTTAGCATGATGTCAGTGGAAAGCCTGAAAATGCTGCCACTTTTCTAGCTTGCTTTCTCAGCTAAAAAAGAAATGTTTATTGTCAGTGGCTTGTTAGTTCCTTAGTATCATAGAAGTTGATTTTTCAGTCAAATGCCCTCTTTGTGGTTATACCCACAATCAGCAGGGTATCATAGTGTGTTCATAGCTTGAGCATATGAAGACATATTTTGCTGAACCTGGGCCTTGATCAGCTGGAAAGGTTGCTTCCTGCTTTCCACTGCTGGTTTTTAGTGCATGTTCGTGTTGTACAGAAACAAAAATGAAACAAAGGTATTGAAACAAAGGTATTATACACAGGTTTGGGGTGGAGACAAGCATACTGGTTGTCAAAGAGGTATTTTGGGGTGTCCTGTCCTGTTCCCCCAGCCCTAGTCATGGTATATGATTACAGTAATAGCAAAAAATGTGTCTGTAAAGAATCTAGCATGAGCATAATGCTCTCTCTCAGGAGTGTGCAATCTGTACTCGTTTTTTAAGGCAAACACCTATTGTATACTTCTATCAGTCGGGTCTTTATGGGAATAATATGAAAGGAATCACTGCCATCCTAATTTTTTCATCAGCATTTTATTTCTGTTTTGCTTAATTGCTGATTGTACATTGTTTTTCTAGTAACACACTCCTATCTCCCTATGTGAAATTAGCATCTAATTTATTGAGACAGGGTTGTCTTGTGTAGTGGATTTTATGAACATGTTTCTCATGTCAAATAATTTAGCATTTCATTGGCATGCTAATAAAAAAACCGCTTCGATAACTTTGGTTTTGTTTTCGAATTTTTTTTTTTTTTTTAAATGTAAAAGTGTCTTACAAATGCTGTTGCTAGACTGAAGGACACAGGTTCTCCCTCACCATCCGCCCTCCTCAATCCAGTATCCCTACTGAGCTAATTAAACATCCCTTGTACTAGATGGGAGATGATGCTCTGTAGTATGTATGTACGTACAGGCTGTTGGCCTGGTTACTCAGTCCAGGAAAATGATACCATGCCTGAAGTCCGCACGAACTCCACATGTTAATCTGGTGCTCTTTTTGCCCTGTGAACCACCTGCCTGTTCTCAATATGACCTTAATTCACCCCATTTTCCCAGAAGGAAACTTGCTCTTTGTCTCTGCTTTCCTCTTAGAGGGATTCCCTCCAGCTCTGTCATTAGCCGCATGACCAGGATAACGTTTGTCGTGACCTGATGTCTCAGCTGGAAGGGAGCAGATCAGTCACTGGTCAGCTTGGAGCCAGCTTCTAAAGATTGACCTACTGCTGCCATATGACACTGCAGGGTTTGGCAAATAACCATTACAATTTTTATCCTCATGTGTGCATATGTAGATATCTTTGAATGGGGGGAAGTAGGAATACTAATTTATGCATAGCTTCTCTATTATGAACCTGACATACGCATTGTTCGCGCCACATTCATCCATCTGAAATCTAGTGCATGTTGAGATTCAAAGTGTGAAGATTATCTTTTCCTGAAGTTTGAAGGAAATAAAACTAATATGTCTAAAGGGCTTTAGCAGACAAAATGTGTTGAAGTCTGTCTGTGACAGTTTGATATGTCGTCTTCTGCTGTACCTGGTAGAGACTGTCACCAGTCTGCTGCTGAATGATTAGAAGAGAGTGTGTGCCTGTACTGCATGCAATTTACTCTAGAATTTGGCTTTTTACCTTGGTCTTATCTTCATCATCAGCTTTTAAACTGAGATTCAGGACCTTTTTATGTTGTGATGGAAGTGCAGACATGGGTCTGTAATGGAGGAGGAGCCTTTCTGACAATACCATAGCTAAAGGTCTTTTCTTACTACACTATGTTAGAGAGCATTTACAGAGTAGCTAAAAATGCATACAAAAAGATACTGGGTTTAAGTGGAACTCTTTGTTTAAGTCTGTTGTAGTAAATTTAGCCTTTACCATAATTTGTCAAATTTAAATAAAATAGCTTTGTTAATAAATAATATGAGTATGTATTGCTTAAATATTTTGCAAAATTGCGGGTAAATAATTGGGTTTAGTTTGCTGAAGGGGCAGATCAGCTTGCAACAGATTTTCTTCAGTAGGCATAGATGGAAAATTGTGTGTTTATTTCAGTATAGTTTATGTCAATTCTTTTTTTTTTTCCTAAAGGAGAAACTGAAAAGGATTGTTTTCCTCTTACAAAATGTAATAAAAATGAGATGTGATGTTGAGATCAACTATTTCTACTGTTGTAGTGATGTAGTATCCAGAAAGTCACCTCAGTTCTCTAGCTAAAGATAATGCTTCCTTTTATTTAAAAAAAAAATCAATTAAAAACATGATTAATAGAGGCGTATGAATCCAAAATATCTAGTGTAGTTTTATTTTATTAGTAACATTCTCCAAATCTTGTAAAACTTGGATTTGTGTAAAAGGCGTTCTAGCTGCCTTTGAAACTAACTTGATACAATTGTGAGTTTGGAAGTTAATCCTGAAGTGTAAACTTTTAAAATATTGCAACTTTTTCTTGCTAACCCCAGCAACATTGGTGACATTGGATTTGGCTGTTGGCAGTGGTAACTTCCTTGTTCTAGACTGGGTCTTATAACGCTTCAGAGTACCTTGTGTACATATATGTGTGTTTAAATTATGCAGTTACTTAAGTGTGAATGTATTATAGCATTAAAGTTAGCAAATCAAAATATCAAATATGAGGTATAAGCTATGTTTACTTGCAAATCAACATCAATTTAAGGTTACTAGATAGTAAGAGGCTTTCTTTCAGAAAAGGAGTAGAAATGCAAAATTAAAATTGTATATTTAAATCAAGTTTCCTTGAAGTAGTAACTATTCTTGGTTACTGTAAATAATTTTGAATTAACCTGGCCTGAGTATCTGTCCGTCTACAGTGAATGGCAGAAGTGTTTTGACACGCAACGTGTTTCACAAAATGTTGATGGGTATTTTTGAATATGAGAACAAAAAGCAGAATGTTGGTTATGGCTTTTCCTTTGGTTATGGATCCAAAACAGATAAATTTTGAAGCAAGATGGAAATGGACAGGAAAACATCAGAGGAGCCACACTTAGTGGTGATAGGATCGTAGCACAAACTGGAAGCCCGTAATGGTAAATTCTTCCTTCTTATTTTGGTGCTATCTTTCCCTTCAATATTAAGGAGGATGCTCCAGCTCTGTCCCATGGGGAAATTCCATGGTGCAGCTGAGCTGATCTAACATCTTTCTGTTTCTGAAAGGTCTCCCTGCATTTAAGTCTTGTGGGTCCTGCGTGCTCCTTTGCTTCACGTAAGGCCACAGAATACTCCTCACTTTCTTCATATTTATTTTCTGATGTTTTAAGACACTGAGTCTGACCAAGGAGATGTCAGACAGGCACCTGGCAGTGAGCAGAGGGACAAGGGCCAACCAGATCTAGGAAGGCAAATCGGAGTGGGTCATGGGGTGGTGGAGGTTGAGAAGTCTTTCTGTGGCATAGGTTGCTTTGAACAGTTTGCTTGTCTTGCAGGCCTGTACCTTTCATTTCCTCATCTGTTACAAAAGGAATCATACTTACCTATCTTACAGGGTTGCTAAAAAGACTTTGTAGTATGTGTATTCAAGGCATCATAAGTGATGAGAAAGATCTCATAGAAACAATCCTGCCTTACTGTATACTGAATCTACTACTACTTTTGCCATAAAACTTTATTTCTCAAGAGGTAACATGTCATAAACCTGTTGTATTACCATTGATAATGGTAATTCTGCCAGTCAGATCTTCTGTTGAAGAATGTGAAGCTCTCTTAGTATTAATAATTTTATGGGAAGAGCAGGGCTAGCTGTTTGAATCATTTAAGGATGCTATGAGAAACCCAGTAGTGTTTCCATAGGGCATACCAATATAATTATAGAAGCTTCTTTTGAAAATTGGTAAGGTGTCAGTTATTTGTATCTCTGCTTCAGAGCAAATAAAACAACAACAAATGTTGAACAGAGCGGATGACTTGTGTGTGTCCTGATTTTCTTTGCAACAGTATGTGGCCTTCCAGAAGATAGGTTTGGGTTTGCTTTTAGTCTGTTAGAGCTCTGGCTGTTCTGGGTACAGTTCTGAAAAGCAGCGATAAAGGGCATTCGCTGTCGACCCATAGCAGTTGCTTTGTACTTTGGCTTTTGGCTCTTATGAGGAGAGCAACAGATCCAAGAATCACAGAACACATTGCATGGGGGAATGTTATGATAATGTAAGTGCCTTGCTATGCTCTGCTTAAAAATTTTGATAAATTAAAATGTTGAAGCATTGAGAGGGAATAATCCTGTGACATCTGTAAGGCTCTGTATAAGAAACAGACACTGTTTTACTGTAGAACATCCCAGTGTACATGCTCGCCATCCTGGTGGGAGACTGACTGCCCAGCAGAAGGTACTGTCTGTAATCAGATCCCTGCAGCTCTGCATTGCTCTAGTATGTCTGTCTAGAATCTAGCAGTGTCTTGCTTTATTTTACTGTTCATATTGCTCTCTGTGAGATTGATTTCTTCATCTGAAATGAAAGTTTGTAAACATACAAGTGCAAACTAAAGCTAGCGAATTACATTTATAAAAAGACACATTACTGGTTTCAGTCAGCTGAAATACTAATTTAACATATTTTTTTGGATGTGAGCCTTAGCTTCTCAAGTTTTAATTGACATAAGACATGAGGTAATAGTATTAGCTCTCAAGCAAAAAAGGCTGACATCGGTTACAGGACTTCAGAAAGTACTTTGCTTCAGAAGCTAAGCAGTGAAAAAGAAATCTGATGGATTGGATATGGTATTATTTTATTGATATTTTGCCCTTAAAGGGGTTTGTGTCCATGAATCTTGTTAATACTGTCTCCTACCTACTTGATATGCGGTAGAAATAACAAAAAAATTTAATATATGCAAGATAATTAAATGGACTAGATAGGCATTGCAGACAATTCGCAACTGTCTTGGAATTCCAAGGGTAGAATATCTCTCTCTACATGAATGGAAACAGGAAAGAAGTTTTAGAGACCTCCTAAACCTAATTCCATACTTTGATCATTCTTGAGAGCAAGGGGAAGAAAATTTGGTTTTGTTAGCAGGCCCCTTAAATGCCATGTGTGTGTGGCATCTTTTGGGGTTTACTTGCTTAAGGACTTTGTGTCCAGTAGGGAGGGACAGGAAAGGATGGAATATTTGTTTTATGGTTTTTGTGGTTATCCATCAGTAAAACGTTGTTTACTCCCATTGTTAGTGATAGATTTTGGATGGACTACTGTAGGAATACACTGTGGGGAATATTTGGAAGATATAACTGACACTAACTGACACTACAAATCTCTCAGGTGCATTAATTTGTAAAATTATTTGTTCCGATATGATAATTGTCTTTGTGGGTTTGCTTTTTTCAGGATTATTGTGGAACATTTATCCATTCACTGTCCATGTTACAGTTATTTAAAGGCATATTTAACATGTTTGAAACAGTGTATGCCATTTCCTTAGGCTCTCTTCTGGCTTTACAGTTTTATTAACACATTGAAATGCTCATCCTGGGAACGTTATGAGTTGGTTACTTATCCCTCTTCTGCCAGATAATCCTAGCAGCCTTTCCATATTCTACTTTGACCAGTGGCACAAGCATTACAGAGCCCCTTGTATGAGAGAAATACATTAGAAATGGACACAAGGAGAAAACGGTGGCAGTAATACTACCATTGCTGTGATAGTCAATGGTTATAAGCAAGACAGGATATGTACGTGTAATGTCTTGTTTTATATCTTTTTAGAAAGAAATAGGCTGACTTCAGGCAAACATATACTCTTTGGATTATATGCGAAGTATAACAGATTTTTCTTTTTTTATTTTTTCGTATCTTACATCATTTTAATCAACCAGCCCAATATAGAGTTGGTAGGCTGATGATCAAATGAAGTCAGTGTATGTATCGGGTATTATTTGAGGTTTTAGTATCACTAACTAGATTTTCCCATATTTAATTTAGGTTTTCATTCTTTTAAAAGTTAGAAATAGAATTTTTGTATTCTGTTTGTTCAGCAGCTGTCTTTGTTTCATGCTGTGATTCAGTAGACCAGTAAGTGAAAAGTAATATATAATTTTAGTTATTGGGATAGAATTTTCTTAAAATGTCATTCTTCAGTTACTTAATTTCAGAAGCTTTGTATCAGCTTTATGAAATACTGTATGTTTTTCTCTAAATAGTGTTTGTTTTGTGCATCCTAACTACTACAAATCAAACATAATGGCTGTTTCAAGCAGATGTTGAAGTGTTGATTTAATTGCAGTCTAGCTAGTATACATAACAAGAAAGCATACAGTTTTCTCCTAGTAACCTCCTGTTATTCTGTGGTCTGTGCATAATACACAGTTAATGGAGAAAGTATTGAGGTGTCATGACAGCATTAGATACTGAAGTAGTATACTGTCTTATGTTCCTTGAATCTAAAAAGAAACTGAAATATACTGATCCTCTTAAGCTATAGAATTGAAATCCTGAAAAAGATGTTTTCAAGTAATTTGTTTTAATAGACTCTGTAAGCTCAAGGGGACCACTGACACTACAAGATTATGATGTTACCTTGCCAAGCTGCTTACCAGAAAAAGCAGCAGAATTTTCCTTGAGCAGTTTGCAAACAGACTTTTTCAATACAGAAGAGCAACCTTCAGTACAGGCGTTGAGTTCTCCAGAGGGAACGATGAGGGTGGATTATATGTTACCAATTTGGGTTTTTTTCTCTGATTGTTCTGCTTTTTCATCCCTTCACATAGATGTACAGAAGTAGCACTTAATACAGTAAATATTATGCTTTTATACAGCTCTGGAGGTACTTTGTGAAGTACTTATTAAATAAAAAGAGATTGTACTAAAACAAGTTTGTCTACATATATAGTAATTCTAGGCATAGAAGGAAAAAAGCGACTGTATGTAAGATAGCTTTAAAAGTTTAGGTCAAAATTATATTATTTATGAAATGACCTCAGATTGCTTTTATCTTCTTATTGTTACTTTTGGCTAGGATCTGCAAACATGATGGTATTCTAAGGTATTTACAATCATGTTTTAAAAAAAAAAAAAAAAAGGCAACCTTTGCATGAGCAAAGCATGAGTGCAGCAATATGACCTACATTTGTGAGATTTAGCAGAAGCAGCCTAAGTAGCACATCATCTACTAAATGCAGTCGTATTACTTTCCTAAATCCAAGTTTTCAAAATGAAGTAGAAAATGTATGAAGCTGACATTCTTCAGTCGAGTCAGTCTTTTCTCTGGCTGTTTTGAAAAGTTTACCATCTTAATCTGAAGATCCTTGTGCTCCTTGGGAAAGGCAATAGGAAAGAAGAAAATTCAAACAAAGAATGCCAGTGGGTTTTTTTTCTCCTGTTTAGTCATGGATAGCTTTAGCTTTGTGTGTACGTGAATGCATTAGCTCTGTGTGAATATGTATCTAAAAGGTATAGATTTAACTGCGAAGATGTATTTTTCCTTTTGAGTTTCATGCTTTGTAGATTCTGAATTGGAACTTTACAAAAAAAAAAAAAGTCATAAGTGTAGTTTGGGGTCCAAGAAGTTTGATAGTTACTGCATTTATATAACTTCTTGGAGAAAAAAAAACGAAATAAATTTAACTACAGGACTAGCTAGGAAGTAGTGACAATATTACTATAAATTAAAAAGCCCTCACAAATTTACAACGTTTGTTTAATTTCTTGGTGCAACCTGAATGCTTGTACAATGGAAGAGCATTTTCATAACTTCATAGTGCTTGCTTCTAACTATAATCTCTATCTGGTAGTTGTACAGAGTTAAATGAATTGCCCAAAGTCTGGCTGTCTTGGGATGTTACCATGTTAAGAAACAGATATATCAATACAATATAAAATGAATAAATTTTATATTAAAGATTGCACCTTTCAAATGCTTGCTTTTTGCAGACTGACAAAACTGAATGGGAGGAATTGGCATCTCAAAAATTTAGTTACTTATAGAAATGAATTTTATAAACAAAATTTGGGTAGTCTTTTTTTTATATTGACAGCATTAAAGTGAAACGTTCAGAATTCCTACTTAAAATAACTCATGTTGCTTCTTGAATATACTTTTCCAGAGTTTCTGAAAATCTTCTTCTGTTCACTCATTTTCATCCGTGATCATTTTAACGCATAATTTTGTATCATATTTAAGAAAATAGAAGAGACAGTCCTTGATAGCTTTCCTTCCACTGAATACGCCTGTAAGCAGCAATTTTTACCTATTATGGACTTGTTACTAGAAAGGTTGTAGTGTCACAGTCATGCAAGAAGAATGAGAGCTGTTTGCAACTACAACATACTGGTGTTTCTTATCCCCACTTCAGATTTTTACAGTTTATTTACCTGAATCTTTCATATGTCTAGCAGGAGCATCTGGCCAGGATGAAGAAAGAATTGTAATTGTGAAGACCTCTACAAAGTAAAACTGTCTGGACACAAGACTGCTGTGCTAATTTACCTAGGTGCAGGTCTGCCTTCCTGCCTGCAGCTTACCCACCACGACATGGCTGTGCGTAGAGGACGCCTGCTTCTTCCTGGCCTCCTTGCTTCTGTCAGTACAGGTGACCAGTCAACACTGGGCGTATTAATGCAGACAGAACAGCTCAAAACCATCATTCACCTAAATGGGCACATATGTTCGCAGCTAATCTCATGCCCTCTGAGTCTTGCTAGTGAAACAACTCACTTCTGTGCAGAAGTGTTTGCTTTGCTGCAAGTATTCATTTAAAGCTCCTGGCTTTTACAAAGGCCTCTTCAGTGACTCTTGCTTGTCAAGGCTGCCTCTAAAGCAACCACTCTTACGAGTCTGTCTGTCTTGATGATATTATATGTCTCTTTTAACCCAGAGACCTTGGCACAACCTTCCAGAACCTTGAGGAAAAAACAGGCAACTTGAAGCAAAAGGGGACAGGTATGGGGAGGAGATGAAGCTGTTCCTTAGCTTTGCATGTCTTCATTGTGGGGGTAGAAGTATCCCTCCTCTGCATCTAGACCTCTAAGCAGTGGTTGTGAGGGGGGTGCAAGTCCTCCAACACAGACTGAAATCTTCAGTGGTGGCATATTTGAGTGACATTAGTCACAGTCGGGACTAGAGTCAAGTTCTTGATCTGAAAGCCAAAGACTGAGAAACCTGAGTTCTTTGAAAACTGCAACTCTTGTCTTTTTGTACTTAAAAAATATATATATATATCTCCAACCCATTGAAGGTCTCCTGTGTGAGAAGTGCCTTGCTTCACAGCTCTAGCCGAGCAGCCTGTGGTGAGCAAATCCACTTCACACCTGTGATGAAGCTTTCAGGCATCACCAGGAGCTCCGTCCCCGCAGGCTGATGCAGCATCCTTCCCTGCTGCAGCATGCCACACTCAAACTGCTCCGTAGAGATTATCAGATTTCTCACTGAAATATGTCTTGCTGTCCAACAGAAATAATTCTTGTTTATAAGGCTCTTCTGAATTTTAAAAACTGGTGGCTTCTGTTATTTTCTCCTTTCATCTCCCCCTCCTTTTTTTATTTTATTTTTTGTTTCCAGTGTTGCAGTGCATGTGTCACATACAAAGGTGTATTGGGATTTTGGGGGAGGATATCAAAACTTCAATGTGTGTTCATAAGAAAGTATTCAAAGAGCCTGTGGGCAGATATTGGAGATAATTAGGAACTAGCTGGAACTGCTGCAGGCTCCAGGGATGTTTGCAGGCTGCAGAACGTTCCTATGGGAAAGAAATTGCTGTGTAATTACAGGCAAGGTCAGTGCAGTCAGTTCAATGGGAAAGAGATGGTAAGAGCTGGAGCTCCCTCCCTTGAAGATCTTTGAATGTCATTAAGGAGACACAGTTGTTACCACTTTTTAAGTAAATGTCCCCTGAAGTATACTTTCTATAAGTGTTCTCTCTGCTGTGAGGATTGCAGCCCTTTCTTGAGAGAGAAGATTCACAGTTGTAAGTGAAGGGAATTTCTTGGTTGCACTTCACGTTATTTTTAATCTCTAAAGATTTTGAACACATATTTCAGCAGTGTAAATCTCCAATTTGTTTAAAAGGCTAATACATGTTATTTGTACATTTTTCTTTTCTGAAACAGTTCTTTCAACATCTGTCTGAAGTATTTCAGCCCACTTCAATTTATTTGAAAATGAGGCATCTTTTCACGGCTGATAGGTAGCCTTGACTCCAAGACATTGTGGTAGCCATCTTAAATTAATCCTCAAGAGATAAACTTTGCTTTCCTCCCTTCTGAGGGCAAACCCTTGAGTTCAGAAAAACTCCATGCCCAAAATTTGTCATCAAAAGCATTCAAGTGACAATAGTAGTTGCAAGTACTCCTCCTTTCTGTTTCTCACTTGTGCCGTACAGCTCCATCTTCTCCATTTTACCAGTGCAGCTGAACATGGGACCATGCTGGGACTGTGTTGGGGATTGATTCAACTTAAAAAAGATAAAGCTTTTGAGCACGGTTCAAACTGGTTGAAATCTAGGCTGCTGTGGTGCCATACCTCCCACCCCCTTTCTTACATTGGCAGTAGTGCTGCTGCTGCACGTGCATGGTGAGTTCGCTAAGAGGACCTCCCTTAAAATTGATTGCTTTTTTTGGAGGGTATGTTTTTGGCAAGATCAGCTTCCTGAACTGCACAATTGGAAGAGTGCTGGCGCTTGTGTTAGGACATGCTGGAGGGGTATGGTTTGCCACAAGGGAAACTGAGAGTGCGGCTGAATCTAGCAAAGCAGATTTATATTGGTTAAGCTGTTGTGAATCTTCATTTCTCAAATTTTTAATTGGATCATTTCTCTGATGTAGTTCAGAATGTAGCACCTTGAATGAATCATCCTGGCTTAAGTGAGAGTCATGGTGTGCTGTGCTAGGGGTTGAGAAAGAAGTGATCAGAGCTGTGGGAGCAGAAATATCTTCTGTTCGTCTTGCAGCTGAATGCTTTGTATTGTGAAGTCTAGCCTTCAATTATTTTTCTGTTTTGCTTCCCTGCCATATAAGCTTAACAGATCTAGCATTATTTGACTCCGAAATTTCCCATGGGCGTGTTTGACCAGTAACTGATTAAAGGGATTTGCAGCAGTTCTTTCACAAGTGGATATAGTATTTATTCATCTAAAGTATGTAGTTGCTAAAGAAAGTGTTTAAAAAACCAAACCAAAAACAAACAAAAAACCCACACCCAAGTTAGGTATTCTCTTTCTTGCATGTTTTGGTAGGTTCTGTTTAGCTCAAATATCCTTAGTTTTGAGGCCGAGTCTGTTCTGCAGTGCTTTTATCTTTTCTAACTTCTTTTCCCTGTGAACAGCATAACTGTTTACCTCAGTTCCTCCGTAGGCAGGGTTTTTAACAATTTACTGTATTTCATATCTTCAGGCCTCCACCTTTTGGAGAATGTGTATAAATTTGGCAATTCACAATTAATAGCTTCTAACAGTTTGCTGAAGGACCCTTAATGTTTTTCTTGAAATTTTTTTTTCCTGAAGGCATTTTAAAATTTGTTTCTTGCTTGTTCTTCCTAACTGTATTTTTAAATTTAACTGCAGTTTAATCTGATGGTATAGCATCAAGCACTGAAAGTGGAATATATATAATAGTTCTAGAAATAACACATATAAGACAGCTATACACGAAAAAAGATCTTGCACTTTAAAAAAATTTATACAACATACATGTATTGCCGTCTCCCCTATTACAAGAACTCAGGAGGGTCATTCAGCACATCAGAAATGCCGATCAGCTAGTACTATTTTTTTTATTTTCGCTTCTCTGAGAGTGTAATTTGGTGGGGGAGATGGTTGTAAGTTTGTAGTAGTATTGCATTGAAATACATTTTGGCAATATGCACAATGAATGTCTGCTGAACAGCCGCTAATACAAGCTTAACTTCTCTCAATATGCCAGCCAACAAATACATTTTCTGTCAGTTTTATTTGCTTAACAATATATAGGTGCATATAACTAACATTACAGCGTCTATATTACTTTTCTGGCAGTTATTATCACAGTTCCTGGTGTTACACCTTTGCTGCATATCTGATTCTGTGCAGCTATGCTGCGGTTACAAATCTCTTTACATCTCCGATGAGCACGACTGACTGTCTTGCCCAGGCCATGCAGCTGTCCCTGAGTAAGGGAAGAGCTTCTAGAATTACCCAAGGACAAACATTGTGGACAAACATTTAAGAACAAACAGAAGAAAAATCAAGCATCTTCTAACTTTTTTCTCCTCTCTGCTCTTCCTTCATTTTTTAGGGGCGAAGAACATTTTTACAGCCACTAGTTAGCTTATTGGTATTTGTTTAGAATCATGTCCTCCAAATTAGTTTTGTGTTGTTGTGTAATATGAAAGAAAGGTGTTAACCTCAATGACTTATACCACAATAGAAGGGGAATAAAACAAAGATAATTAGAAGAGATGAGTGAAAGAGGAGGAAAACCAGTACTTATTCAGGTCAAAATTGCATTTTCTCCCTATGGAATTGGCCTTTTTTTAATGGAAGAAAAAAAAAAATTCTTTTACCTACAAACCAGTTATCTTTTCTTTTACGTACTTCAGCCTTTTAGGAATTGAGTAGTTAATTTTGTTATATCGTTTTCTCTCCTTTTGGATAGTATCATTTAATAATTTATGTTACCTTGTAAGTTGGACTAAATAAACAACAAAATGTATCATCTTGCCAGCTTCTAGCTCTATAGTATTTAGCCTGTAATACAGTGACTGTATTATGGAATGTGCCAATTTTGTAGTATCGTGTTCAGCAGTAACCTTGAAGGTTACTCCCACAGTCACCATTTGATAGCTGGTGGGATAACCTGCCATGAGCTTGTGCAGTACCATTTGTGGTTTGATCCTTCTGAACAAAATGCAAGTTTGTGGTCTCACTTTTTTTTTTTTTTTTTAAAGCATCTTGCTACCTTCATGGATACTGGTGTATATTTTTTCCTTCTTAGACTGTGAAGGGAGGGAAAACTGCAGTTTCCTTTGATGTCATGCAAGTTTGACAGGAAGGAAATCTGGTTAGGCTGAAAAAACCTAAAATCTACTAGCCTGACTTTTCAAAGACTCTGTAGATTACGTTTCTTTCCATAAGGTGTTTGGGCAGTCAGAATCTTCAAAGTGCAGCCTGTGAGTCCTTTTTTTGTTTTGGTTTGTTTTTGAATGTAATAATTTAGAAATGGTGTGTATTCATCTGAATTTTCCTTCCCCTCTCAGTCTCCTTTTATCCTCACCTTCAGATACACCACTCTGGAGCCTTGAAGACTGGGGTTTTGAATAAACATAAAATGTTGAAGAGCTTGCTGCAGTATTGTACACTTGGCTGTGCATGACTTCTTTCTGTCAACAGAAGAGACACCTCAATGAAAGATGCATGAGAACAAGCAAATGTTTTTCTGGTTGTCCAACTGTGGCTTAACACTTACGCTTTGTATAAGTTAATGGAAACAGGAGATTAAAATGATGAGTTAAATATTGACACTAAAATATGAGAGCTGCTGTTAATAAGTTCATTTTTTAAAATTAATACCTAAATTCATTTCTATAATGTGGAAACAACTTGTTGCTGGTTTTGCATTCGAGAAGAGCTATGCTTTCAAAGCAAAATCAAATAAAATACTTGAGGATCCTTTCCTGGGTCACAGGTCTAATACATTTTTGTCTCATTAGGTGTCTGTACTTAAGAAACATTTTATATCACTGGGCTTAGGCTCAAAACAGTATTAGAGGATGATTTCAAGTAGCATCTCCCTTTGTTAAAGGGAAAATCCAGAACAGAGATATTTTCAGCTACCCTTTAAGTGAGAGTAAAAGTAGGTAACTGCAATTTGTTGATATTTAGTGTCCTAGTAGTGCTAGAAATAATTTGCTGGCAAAAATAAGTATTTTCTCAGAATCCACTGTACTTCTATGAATAGCCCTTGTCCTGCTCTGAAAGAAAAGATACATAAAGTTTGCTTATAAATCTGCAGTCAAAAATTTAGTTTGGATTAATTTAATCTGGAAGGCCAAGTTCTCTTTATATGAGGAGCTCAAACTGAATGCAGACTAGTGGTAAGATCGTGCAAGTAACACGTAGCTCTTCTATAATGCTTTTTATCCTTGGCTCTTGCACGTGCTTTAGTATAGACATAGCCATTACCCTAGTGTTTCGTGGTGGGGAAAAAGAAGGCAAAAAGCTTGCTTTAAACTTCTTGCTTTTCACTCCTGTGAAAAGGAGCATAACTGTGGGACTGCTGTAATGGCAGAAGAAAGGGGGGAGTGTCTAAGTTAGTAACAGATTTTCTTAAGGGAGGACCGGCATCTGAATCTTTTAATTAGGTTATTTCTTAGGAAATACCAAGTGGGTGGAAATGAAGGAGAGGGGAATGGAAAGAATTAAATCTTAATATATAATATATGTAATCTTAATTCAGCCTGTCTTTTGAGTGTTTGAGACTACAGTCTTAAACGTACTTTTTATCTTGTCTACTGAATATAAGTACAACATAAAGGAAGTGTTGACCCTCAGTGATTTAAAGGTAAAATAGTCTCGTAGGGTATATTGTACTGAGAGAGATGTATTTGAATAGTAACTGACGTTATTCCTTCTGTAGTTATTTTAGATTTTCAACTCTGCCTGTCCAGCATTCCTAATGCGGTTAGGATATTTTGAAGAGGAGAAGCCTTTAGTTTGTCTAATCTTGAAAGTGATGGTAAATGGGACTCAGGTGAGAGAAGGTTATTGGCCAAGACACAGAAGAGTTCTTTTCTCAAACTTGTTAATTTTATATGCAGTGAATAAGGACAGAAATTGCATACAGATTTTTTGCAAAGCCACAGCCTCTGTAGTTGTCTGTATTTTAAAATCCACTTGTAAAGTCATGGTACTTGCACAGTTCAAACAATTCTGTTTAATGCTTACCTCATGCTGCTCTAACTGATGTTTCAGAGACTTTCTGTTTTCCCAGTAAACCATTTTTTTGTTTGTTTCTCTGTAAGGTTAGTAAAGGCTTTTATCATAATACACAAGTCGCTAATATTAAATGTCAACTCTTGAATGCAGGTATTTGTTAGGAAGACCCTGGTGGGTGTGGAAGTAACAGCAGTGATCCTTGACAGGATCATCTGCTTATGGGATGAGCACAGAAATTCTTCAGACCATCATTGTGTTCTGAAAGTTTTTCTGAATTTTCTTTCATATGAACTTTCTTTGGACTGTAATTGAGAAGCACTATAAGTCTGGAAAGTCTAGGTAACATTTCTCATATCCTCATCATGCTATGATGAAAAAAATTGGTAGCAGCCATTATTTTTAAATCTTTGGTTAGTTGTAATGCTGAAAAGTTCTGGTAGTGGCTCACCAAACCTCATGGATGGTGTTCCTGGTAAGTATGCTAGCTGAATAGTGTTGTAAACCACTTTATGGCCTTGCCTTTATAATTTTTTTTTCTTATCTTTTTCTTTTTTTGAAAAAAAATTATTGGTACATCTATGCTAGACTGAAAAAAGTGGTTAATTACTCAAAATGTGAGGTTAGTACAGTGCTGTATGTAATATAGACAAGACCATTTTTACAGCCCTGTTGAATGTCATAAATGCAATTCTCAATTTAAATGAGCTCTGTTTAGCAGTGAATGTATAGATGCGTAACTGTGCCTATGTGTGCACTTCAGATACAACTTCTGGAATATCCTTGACAGTCTTTTCCTTGGTCTCTTCTACTCTATACTCTTCTATATATAACTAACTTTGGGGATTTTTTTCCCCGTTTTTCAAATGGAGACTTATGCAGAATTTGAGTAGTCAAATAATCTGTATTGATTCAAACTTCTAAGCTTTAATTTTGGAGTACCTTAGATCTCTTTAAAGCAGTAATTTAAGCCCTGGAGGAATCTTCTCAGTCTCCTTTGATAAGTTTAGCACTGTACTTTCATGGTTTGGAACGTCTTTTATATGAGGAAAGTCTGAAAGAGGTGGGACTGTTCAGTCTGGAGAAGAAAAGGCTCAGGGAGATCTTCTTAATATGTATAAGAGATCATCTTCACTGTGAGGGTGGTGAGACATTGGAACAGGTTGCCCAGAGGAGTTGTGGATGCCCCATCCCTGGAAACATTCAAGGCCAGGTTGGATGGGGCATTGAGCAGCCTGGTCTAGTGGAAGGTGTCCCTGCCCATGGCAGGGGGGTTGGAACTAGATGATCTTTAAGGTCCCTTCCCACACAAACCATTCCATGATTCTATGATTTACGAGTTTCTGATAGGACATATGATGTGAGATACAAAGAGCTTTTTGCTCATACACAAAAGCAAGATAAGCCCTTTCTTCACAGACCTTAGCATCTAAAAAGATAAGGCATAAACAAACTGAACTGAGATACGTCTGTTACGTGGACAGACAGGGATCCCTCTGCTCAAGCTAGGACATGGTGGGTTGATCCTGGCTGGCTGCCAGGTGTCCACCAAAGCTGTTCTATCACTCCCCCCTCCTCAACTGGACAGGGGAGAGAAAATATAACAAAGGACTTGTGGGTCGAGATAAGGACAGGAGAGATCAACTCACCAATTACCATCACGGGCAAAACAGACTCAACTTGGGGAAAATTAACTTGATTTATTACAAATCAACCAGAATAGGGTAATGAGAAATAAAACCAAATCTCAGAACATCTTCCCTCCACCCCTCCCTTCTTTCTGGCACAACTTCAACTTCACTCTTGGATTCTCTACCTACCCCCCGCAGCTGCACAGGGGGACGGGGAATGGGGTTTATGGTCAGTTCATCACACGTGATTTCTGCTGCTTCATCCTCCTCAGGGGGAGGACTCATCACACTCTTCCCCTGCTCCAGCGTGGGATCCCACCCATGGGAGACAGTCCTCCACGAACTTCTCCAACATGGGTCCTTTCCACAGGCTGCAGTTCTTCACGAACTGCTCCATCATGGGTCCTTTCCACAGTGTGCAGTCCTTCAGGCACAGACTGCTCCATCACGGGTCCCCCACAGGGCCACAGGTCCTGCCAGGAGCCTGCTCCAGTGTGGTCCCCCACGGGGTCCCAGCCTCCTTCGGGCACCCACCTGCTCCGGCGTGGGGTCCTCCATGGGCTGTAGGTGGAGATCTGCTCCCCCGTGGACCTCCCTGGGCTGCAGGGGGACAGCCTGCCTTGGCCAGCGGCCGGTCCAACTTAGAGCCGGCTGGCATTGGCTCTGTCGGACACAGGGGAAGCTTCCAGCAGCTTCTCACAGAAGCCACCCCTGTAACCTCCCCGCTACCAAAACCTTGCCACGCAAACTCAATGCACTTATTTTTAACTCCAAAACGGTAGTTGTATTCTTTATTCCAAATTACTATTTCTGGTGAAAGGTGCTAGGGACATTTTTGTTAAAAAGACAAACAAGTACATCAAAGTCTCATCACTTGTTTATCCCATCTACAACTTTCCTCCATTAAACCACATCACAGTGTAACAGTAACAACAAAAAACCCACAAATTTCTAAACATTTCAATTTATCTATTTGTT
This sequence comes from Aviceda cuculoides, assembly GCA_035590195.1. NCBI lineage: Eukaryota > Metazoa > Chordata > Aves > Accipitriformes > Accipitridae > Aviceda > Aviceda cuculoides. The sequence continues at coordinate 28,969,729 of JAVJGG010000082.1, read as the reverse complement.
CTTGTTTTCCCAAAAAGCAAAAACAGAATTTCATTTTTTGCATGATGAAAATACATGTTTATATGTGGTTGGTTTGGGGTGGTTGTTTGGTTGTGGGTTTTTTGGGTTTTTTTTAAAGCTACTGTCCCTTCTGTTAGGGAACAGAAGAGAGACAAAATAGGTGATGAAACTAGAGGAAATAATATTCCCATAATTACATATTGAATTGGACACACCATAACTCACTAGAATCTACACAACGTTATCAAAGATTTGTGCATAAACATTCACAATATGTAAATTTACAAATATGTAAATAAAATATTGCTTATTAATAGGAGTTACCCAAAAAAAGGTGGTAGTAGTCATCATTTGGTAGGTAAAACATTTTATTAGCAGAAATGATGAAAATTTTGCTTTGTTCATTTCAGTTTGGATCCACAGGAATGCTTGGTCACACGGAGCCAATAGGTTCCTGACAGAATGTCCTCCATTTGCTTGCTGTTTAACTTAAAATGTTTACCAAATAAGGAAAAATTACACTTCCCCTTCCTTTTACTCAGCCTACCAGAGTGCCTTGAGTATTCTCTTCCCTTATCAATACAATAAATATTGCATAAATATGTTCTAGGAGAAAAACAGCTACATTCAGCTCTGTCTGGAAAATGCTGACTTTGTTTCTTGAAGGTAATCTAGTGTTTTACCCAAAGACAAACTCAACAGCCAATAAATCATACAAAATCTTTTCCATAAGCTGTTGTACTCAATAGAAGAGATGGTACAACATGTAAAACCAAACAAAAGACAACTTTTCAGAGATAGGATACAAATGCAGCGGAGAAATATTGAAGACAATGTATGGAGCAAATCTTTTATACTCAGAGGCTTTCTCAGTTTATACCCAAAACAAAAACTGAGACTTCCCTTTTTCTCTGTCAATGCTGAATAGCTGCAAGTTCAATTGCAGAAATAATACTGAGCATAACAATATTCCTCCTTCCTACTGAATTTTGCTGTTGACAAAGTAAAGTGTGTTAACAGCAAATGCCATCTATGACAATTTGAAAAGAAATACAAGCCTGAGCTGTGGAGAGGGAGATGTAGAGAGGAAGGCACAAAAAAACTGACCAATGCTGATCTGTGCAGTAAATCACCTGAGGTAATTATACACATTGGAATGTTTTAGCAGAGAATTTCTTACCAGAAAGATTGCTAATTGGTGTTAACTCCATTAAGTTATTTACTTGATAAGCAGCTATTAGAAGTTACTAAACAGAGAAATGCAGAGGTAATTACACCTTCCTTGCTTGAGTACTATGTGCTGTTCTGCTCATCTCCAAACAGAATGAGCATAATTCCAAAGGAAGAAAGGGGAGTTCTTCATAAGCAAAAGGCATATGATAGAAAACAACCAATCAAGTAGTGATTTTTTTTCTTCCAATTGATAGTGTTTTGAAAAGCTACTAGCTAAAAAAAAAAAAAAAAATTAATAAAAAACAAACAAACAAACAACAACAACAAAAAAAACACCCACAACCTGCCTTTACATAATGTAATACACAGTTGTGACAATGAGTTCTACCAATCATCATGTCCAAGACGCCCAACTTTTTTCAAAGTGAGATATTCGTGACGGAACACAAAGCCATGTTTATAATAGGCAAGATAAAAATCAAGCAGTCTGGAACAAGTCTTCGTGCTTCAGGACATAAGGCAACTATTAAATGTTTTCTGTTAGGAAGATTTGTACTGAATCAGTGTGCTGCAACTATTTGCTAGATTTCTTACAAAATCCTTTTCTCAAGGCCCAGTAAGACTGTTATTTCAAGAGACCAAATAAGCTACATCTCTGATTTAGTAAGATAACACTTATGTTCTTAAACAAGATTTTAACCAGTCACTTCTGGACCAATGAGGGTGGAGAAGCACACAACAATATACCTAAAAGCATATTTGTGAGTAATAGTATCAATTGTTGTCTCAAAGAGCCATCTCTGTAAAAAAAACTACAATTCCCTAAAGAGCCTCCATGGATTTCCACATTATAAAAGCATGAATAATATACATGGCTTTTCTCTTAAAGTAGCAGACACCAATGTTTTAGTAAAAGTTGATGCCACAGAAACTGAATCCTCTCTCCTATCAGGAAGTGAATTTTTAGCAAAATGGTTCTGAATAACAGATGACAGTGATAGATGCTCTGTAGAAATGCAAGTAAGTTTGCTCTTTTATAAAAGCAGTAAAAATGTTGCCCAAGATCACTTTGTTCCAAATACAATATTTCAGTGGTCTCTAAAGATCTACAGTCACATCCAAAATTTGATTCCATTAATTCTTTTAAAAAGTTAGGTAACAGAAGAATATGATACACGCATACAATCCTCCTTGTCTGTTACCCAAGTCTTTGGAAGTAACCAAGTACTCATAAGTAAGGCTAAATTACTTACAGAAAAGTGAAAAAAGCCTTTAGGGTTTCTTGCTACATAATTTCAGTACTATTAATTTTTGGACAATCAGTTCTCGTGCATACACTAACACAAATTCTGCTAAACCAAGTTTTTAAAACAGTAAAACAATTACTAAATCCTACCCTAAAAACAAAAGGTGCTTTATCAGTGAATTAGCTAACAAACTCTAGTCACATAACAAAAGCATACAAGAGAGTATGCAATGAATGGAATAAAGAATACACACTGTAACTTGCCAGGCACCCTCAGAGTGGAAAAATTCAGAATCACCGCATTTCTCATATAAAAATAAACCACATAATTAAAGATGTGTCTTAATTTAGCATTTCTGTTTTGCTTTATACTTGTTTCTTAAACAGCTATGACAAAATATTGTTTACTTACACAAACAAACACACCAAAAGAATGAGAGACAAGGAATAATCCAAAGGAACATCCCCCAGCTTCCCCAACTTGTGTACTGCTGGGAACTGCATATGCAACTCTTTAAACCCTACACAAAAGAGATCTGTCACCACTGCTATCCTGATGACTTGTATGTCTAAATGCCATTAATGCCAAGGTATTTTTTTCTAGATAGATGCAGCATTTTTGCAATACATTGTGCAGCATGCACAGTCTTTGCTACCCTCCCTTGACAGAGCTTTCCCCTGGCCCATCCCTCATTCCACTGGTAACTTTTATTTAGTTTCTCTACCTACGTTCAGCCATCATCCATCTTCTGTTGAACATTCATGAGGCCATACTGGCAACCTCTAATTAGTTACTCTTATTTGTCTCAGATTTTCCTATTTCTTCTCTTCTTTCTACAACCTGGCTGGGCAACAGTGACAGCTGGTTGGCACATTAAACATTACGCCAAGCAGGTGCACGGACAGAACGGAGGAGTTAATTTTGCCACACCTTTTGCTGAAAGCCGACTACGCTACTTTTAATTATGGAGTATTTCATATTCCTGGAATCTTCAGTTATTTGCTAACATCACTATACATAAGCAAAGTCCCAGTTCAGAGGAGATGTTAATGTTGTAATACCACATTTAAAGGTCCTTTTGCATACATTAAGTGTGTCAGACTAAACACAAAAATCATTCCCAACATTAAGTGTTGGATCAACCATCAACTCTGAACGCAGAGATACAGGTGTTCATTCATTGGGCAGAAAACACAAAAAGTCAAAATAAATTCAGACAGTAATAAAGCCTTAAATAATATAAATGGCTTTGCATCATATTTATTAATTAGGCACAAACTCCAGATTTCTCAACTACTCGTATCATATTAACTACTCGCCCTCATATCATTCACCCCCTATCTGAACCAAACCACCTTATAGACAACATAAAAGCAAAAGTTGCACAGAAACCTACTTCCGGATTTTTTTTTTTTTCTTCTTCTGAACACATGCTTAGCAAGTTCCATTGGACATTCAGCTGAGGAGGTAAATAACAGATGTGACCAAAAGTGAACGTAATGCTGGACAGGCATCCAAAGCCAGAGTGTTGCCCAAAGGGGGAGGGGGAGATAATTTAAAAAAAAATTACATGACAGAATAAGTCACTCTATACTAGACAAATCACTACTTCTAAATATACTATTTAGTTATTAAAAGACTTGTATATTAAGAGTCACCCTGCAGATTTCTAGAAGTCTTAATTACATGAAACACACTCAGCTGTGCTTAGCAGTACAGAACTTAAGCATGAGTGTTGATTTATTACAACTTGCACTAGTCAGATATAACAGGTAAGAGTTGTCTGCAGATTCCAATGTTAGTCCAAAAAGGGAACAGAAACTCAGGTACAGTCCGATCAGATATTCTGAACGACTGCTGAAAGATCCTCCAACAAAGGACAGCTGCAGCCTCCTAATAAGCAGCAAATTATATGTCACCGAACTTTTTTGAAGATTTTGGGTTTTCTCCATCTCTCCGATACCTTTCAAAGACAAGTCTATGCCATCAGAAAAAAGACATTGCCCACAGCTGTCATCCTTCCTACTACAAAACACATATGAATAGTAATGAACCACTAAGAGCAACTCCAATGCTATGGTAGCTTGCAAAGACAGAGTAGGCAGACCAGTATTCTGCTTGTGACTAAACCAATCACAGTTGCATGATACTGAACAATTGTGGGCGATAATATCACAATTTCTAATTTAGCACAACATTCTGCTATGAAGTACAAAGTGTTACTTGAAGTTCCCAGATGCAATTAATGCAGAGGTGGAACTGTTCTTTCGTTTTTCCATAGCTGTGCTTCGGTCTTATCTACAGATCTAAAATATTTCTGTTAAGAGTTTCAGAACTATATTAACTGATGGCGGTCTGCTCTTCTGGTACTCCTTATGAACATAGGCAGATAGGTGTAAAACCAGCTAAGCACCTTATAGCCACCAAAAAAAAAAAAAGAAAAAAAAAAATCTAGCAAAGCATGGAAACTCCTTCTGGAACCTACATGGCACTTTCAGTTACGTGCTGTTGTACCCATCATTTTACAAGACCCACACAATTCCTGCATCAAAAGTTTAGCAACAGAGAATGGCTCTATTCAGCTTTTCAGTATTCCTTTTCCATTCTTAAACTGGAGCAAAAAATAAGTGGTGAATCAAATGAGGTGAGAAGGCCTGTTATGGAGGTTGGAGTACACAATCAGAACATACAAAACATGCATAAGATTTGTTGGGGTGGAGGTGGCAAGGCACGACAAATGCAACAGCATGACTCAACAGATAAGACATTTAAAAGAATCTTACAAACTACATTATGAAACATTACATCCTAAAAAAATTAATTTCCTTACACTGCAACCCAACCATTCAGATGAAGTCTTCAAAACAGTTCAAAAGCTGAAGTGAATTCAAGCATAGATCATCTTCTCTAGTAAATATGTATCTACTAAGAAGTCTCAAACCTTCTGAGAGTAATAAATTACAGCTAACAAGGCTATCAAAGATGGGGAGAAGGAGTTAACACCACCTCCCCTGAGTAACATATTAATTATAGCTTCCTAGGTAGTATTACTGATTGGCTGAAACCTAATCCTGCAACATTTTAAACCTAAATGAGATAGAAAACAAAACTTAAGTGCACTTAAGAAGCACTGTGAACATAAATACCAAATTAATATACAACCTGAACAGTAATTATTCATTCTGTAGCATTCAAAAAACTCAAACACATTAAAGAAACATGGCAAAAACACCCGACTTAAAAAGCATTTAAGTTTAGATACAAACAAACAGGTTAGAGGCTCCTTAAACAGGATGAGGCACAGCTTCTAGAATAGTTCTCATATAAAGGCAGGAGAGCAACATTTTTTCCCTGTGTCTGAAGTAAGTGTCCTCTTCACACTCAACAGAAATCTAACTGACACGGCAAGTAGAGTTAGTAGTGTGATCCACGTGTGCAAACGGGGCTTTCTAACTCATGGCAAAACAAGTTTACTCTGTTATAGAAGGAGCTTAGATGCCGACACCTCAAGAGATGTGAAACGAATCCCATCCTTAAAGCTTCTGATCAAGTAACACCATGGGTATGCACTTTAACACCTCTGGGCCCTACAAACTCAACACTGCTAAACAACAAATTAAAATAATGAATCGGTGAAGCAGGAAACTGTACACAGTAATTGCTACCCAAGCCTGCTGTTCCCACCACATCTTGAAGTTTGTATGGTCTGAAACACCAGCTCCCAAATGACACCGTCTTCTCGAAGTCCAGTATAACAACAATAGCCTTGGCATGAGCAACAGCCAAGCAGAAAAGCCAAGGAGAAGGAAGCAGGCTCACTGCTGGAAATATCCAGTGTGGGCAGCAACAGCTGCTGCTGGGGCTGGCTGCTTCCCTCCTCTCTGGGCCCTGTACCCCACCAGTAACCATCCCACACGCTTCAACCTCTTCTGGAAGCAGGACTGATGCCAACAGCAAGGCTTTCTGCCTGCCCTGCCAAATGCAAATTTCCCTATTTCCTCTGAAAGGGATGACAACCAGAAAAGAGCTAGAGGATGCATGAAAGTCATCCTTTGGATGACAACACCTTAAAAAAAATAAGATACGGTTTCTGATAGTAGACATATTTAACCCTTATTCAGATTTCTAGGTATACCCAATTATCTTTAAAATCTTTTAGGTTAGGAAAGAAATAATTGAGGTTGCTTTCATTACAACTAAACTTCATATCCATTTCAATTAGTAAACAGAAAATGACTAACATGCAGTCAGTAAAAATCAAGGGGTTTTGCCTGTTTAACAAACCAACTAACTAGAACTTGCACGTTGAAGTAATGTGTGCTTAACAGAAGTTTGAGACAGGCCAAAGAGGAAGCAAGTTTCAAAATATTTCTAAGAGAGAAATACGAAACCATCGGGTGAGGCTGTTTCATAAAACAAGTGAACGTGTCAGAGCCAAAGGCTCATTATTCATGTAAATATAACAGGCTAATTCCAACTCTCGGACAAGATGCACAGGAAAAGTACAGTATTTACCTTGCCCTAGGCACTTAAACCTACAATACTTTGAGAATTTCATTATTAGTGTTGGCACCAGTACTTGTCACCAGTATGAACGTCATAATTCACCCTCTACTATGTCTCTAACTCACACTTAATTCACATACTAATATTAAGAAAGTATCCAGGAAGTACGGTCTCCATTAGGTGTCCAACAACCCTAATGTAAGGTTGTTAAGGGGTAGAAATGCCTGACATGCTTTAGTTCCATGCAATACAGAATGCTCTATATTCAAATTCCGATCTTAAATTCACTACCTATCGAAACAAAAGGAGCTCTTTGACACATCCAAGCAGTTGTACAAATGGCAGCCTCCATGGTGATGCCAGGACCTATGCCATTGTTTTCCACAGCAGTTTACGGTTGGTGTTTCCAATTCTCATGTGTGTGCAGAAAGTGCCAAAGAACTTCATATTTAAGTCTGTCTTCTCCAAAATTCTGAATGCAAAACTTGCCAAGGAAAATATAATTATAGCTCCAGCTTGATAGTGAAATACATGTTCCTTCCTGCTTCTAACAAGTGTCTTGCTACACTCCCAATAAACAGACCAGAATTAAGGTTGTCCTTTTCAATCATTTAAAATACAGCACAGACCTAGAAAAGCAAGCTGAATTGTCACTCCTTCAAACCCTGTACTTCTCTTTATTTTCATGTGCAAAATGTCCTTGTTACCAGCAGAGTGTTTCACTTCCACTTTCATTTTTATTGTGTACACACAAAAAAATTTGAAAAAGGCAAACTGAAGTAGACACATTCATGAAACATTTCTGCAGTCAGTTTTCAGAGCAGAGCCCATGGCAAGATCAGAGAGTTTCGCTTAAAGTATTCACAGTCGCACAAGCAGCAATGAAACAATCATTTTCATTCCAATAAGCCTTTGAAACCTTTTGGAGAGGAAAAAAAAAAAAAAAAAATTAAGAAAAGAGGCCACAAAGCCTGAAAAGTTATTTAAAGTTATATTCCCTCAACATCCTGCAAATAAAAGTGGCCTGGTCAGAGCTACAGAGTGAAATCCCATTTTCCAAAGCAAATTGGGTTGACTGATCTTCAAAATTGTCACACTACTACCTAAAACACTACAGCTGCCCAAAATCTCCACCCACAGTCAGATCAGAAGGTAAAAGACTAGAGACTGGTTCTTTCATCACAGATAACATCCTGACTTTAAGCAGACTAATGCGAGTATAGTATTCTGAAAACTCAGTATTTTCAGTTAGTATGCTTAGTCCGCTGCCTATAGTCTTCTCAAACACTTCATAGACCCAAAAAAACCCAGTATCAGAACAACGAATGACCAGAATTAAAGCATCACTTATTAAAACCTTTGTGCTAGAACATCAAAAAAGTCTATTCGAATGCATAATCAACTACTGCTTTCATATTTAAAGAATAAAAGCAATAATTAGGGTAACAAGACAATGGCTGTCTTGTTCTTTGGCTTCTGTAAAAATGTTAATCTGCTGCTGACAGCATTTCAGGCACAGAAAACTAAAAGTGGTAAAAAAAAAAAAAAAAAAACAGAAAACAGAAAAGTCATTGTAATTTTACTAACTTCCAGCAGGAAAGAAATTTCAGCCTTAGCATACCATTTAAGAGACTGCAAACCAATACAAAGCAAAAGAAGAAACACAGTTCAATAAAATCAATTTACAATGTGAGTCAGTGCCAGCAAAAATTTTGCTAGTCTTCAAGTTGAAAGCCCCCACTTAGGAACATCTCCCCAAAACTTACTGCATAAATTATGATACAGCTTACTACAGCATTATGATATTCTCTTTTAAGCACTTTACCCTTATTCTTTCTATGTTGGCAATCACTTTAAACTTTTGCATAAAACCAAAAATGAAATACTAATTAATGGAAAACAGTAAGTATGTCAAAACTGTCTTGTCTCAAACACCACAACTGTACCTTGCAGTTTCACAGAAGACTAGCAAAAACATATGAATTGGTCGCACTGAATCAAAGACGTCCATCTAGTGCAACCTTGCACAGCACCAGTTAGCAGCAGATGGTTCAGTACAAAGGGTGATGTCAAGAACAATTTTTCCCCAAAACAAAAGATTTTTTGTTTGCAAAACAGTCCACTGCAATGCGTTTTCTAGTTTAATTCTACCTGTTCGTGCAGGTGTGCTCTCCCCCTTCCCCCAGAAAAATGGGAAGTGGGTGGAATATATCTATTTTTAAACCTCCTTCTGATTTTCAATGAATGCCCCCAGGTCTCGTAGCATGAAAATAACGACCAGTCTTCCTATAGTTGCCTTGTTTATAATCCTCATGATTTCTAAGAGGTCTACCACATCCTCACTATCACCCCCTAAAACCTGAAACCATCTGGCTGCCACAGAGCTCTTCCATCCATCCCTCCCTTCCTCCACCTCCTTGGGCTTCCTTGCTTCCAGTCCAGGGGTCATTCGACCTTCACTTAGACAATTTTCAGCAAATTATTCCAGCAGAAATTGAACACAACAACTAAATTGAAATAGCTCAGCATGAGGAAGAGGACAGGCTGAAGGCCTAAACCACAGCTGCCAACATATATTGGCTTTAGCCTCCAAAGAACTACAGCCACAGGGCACGTCTTCTAAAACCCTGAAGTCCTACTTTCTTTTCATTTAAAAAGAAAAAAAGTATATACAAAAGCATTGGCAAGCTTTATTCAAACATTTTCTAGTGCTACATATCCTTTCAAGTGACAATGATCAATTAGTATACTATTTCCCTTTCTCCATAATTTGTAGAATTTCTTCCTGACCAACAACCAGCCTTCTTTCAAAGAACAATCCACTATTACTCCCCAAAATCTCAAGTATAACAGCTAATAAGAGCTCCAATTATTCAGTTAAATGCAGTCCAAGGATACACATCATGGTATGTAAGTACTGAATAAAATAACCTCCTTCCTCCCTTCTCTCCTTGCCCCACTTTTTTGCACTTTGACACTACCATCTCACCACCGTGTCACACAGTATCATGAAATACCATCAGGAATCTCTGCAGGCAACAGCAGTTTACGCTGAGTCCCCCTTCATCATCCCGCTACACGTCAAACTTCCACTCACTTCTAAGCTAAATAGTGTAACGCTCCAGTTGTAAGCATCTAGTACTGTGAAGATGCATCCTTTTTTTTCCCATTAAGATAATGTTTTACCTGTGATTGTTTATCACTCTTCTGCAAGGAAAGAGCAATTTCTGTGGACCTGATCAAAGCTGATGTTGTGTACAGAGCTTCCTTTTTGTTGAAATAAGGAAGTCTTACCATTTGTCAACATCATGAGAAACAGAGCCTTGACTACTGTTCACAGGATACTATAAACAGACATGAGGCAACATAAAAAAAGTATCCAAGTGCTTTTGTGACAAAAAAGAAACACATCACAGATGCATAGTTTCTTAGGAAGGATGTTTACTCAATAAAGGAAACAAACCAGTTTTACTTGGATTCCTTTATAACAAAGTTTAAAAGTAGTCAATTGGATGCATTTAGAGCTCAGGTAGATTTTTTTTTTCTTTCAAACATCTACAGCTGAATCAGAATGGGACACATCTTCATTATCCCGCATTAGTAAAATCACATTTCATCAATTTTGCTTTACAGAAGTAAATAGTTAAGCCAGGCACACGATTTTAGTTTTGTGACATGAACATTCTCTTATAATAAATCAACTGGTAAAAGCCAAATTAACTCCCAAAACAAAGGTTTCATGCCAAAACATGGATTTTTCTATAAGCTAAGTTACTATCATCTACAATAACTAATCTCCTTAAGAAGCCCTACTAAAATCTTGGCTGTACTGCTAATCTAGAAGTCTCCCTCTACAAATTTTATGGATTGCTTAAGTATTTCCTTACCAATTTTTAATGTCATTTTCCAACTTCACAGTTGGCAACATCTGTGTAAAACACTGCTTTTTGTGAGGAGCTAAATCTCACTCACCCACCTTTCTCAGTCACTATTACTTGGCATCATGCGTGGGCTTCTACTAAAATGGTTAATACTACCTTCCTCCAATACTGTTATCTTCTCACAGATGCCATTGTGCAGCTGTCCACTGAACTGAAGCAAGGACCTGACACTGCTGAAAAAAAATTAATACCAACTTCAAGCTCAATCAATTCCCCCAAACTAGCTCACCTCCAGCCACGATAATGTTAAGGCAGCAGCTGGAACATACAGAATAAGCAGGGAGGGAGAGAAAGCAACAAGCAAAAAGGAGGAGCATCCCTTTCTGCAGAAACGGCCTACACCAAGGTCAGTTCAAATCAATAACAAAGCAACATCCTTGAAAGACTGCAGAGCTGCAGGTCTCATATCACTGCCTGCAACACAACCACAATAAGACCAATTATCAGGAGTGCAATTTCATAGGACCAAAACCAAAATACCAGTTTACTTAACATGCAGTCTTAGAATGATGTGGGTCACAGACCTGTTGGAGCGAGTCCAGAGGAGGGCCACCAAGATGATCAGGGGGCTGGAGCACCTCTCCTGTGAAGACAGGCTGAGAGAGTTGGGGTTGTTCAGCCTGGAGAAGAG
>JAVJGG010000082.1:28942802-28958131 GCA_035590195.1 Aviceda cuculoides | reverse complement strand
AGTGGAAGGTGTCCCTGCCCATGGCAGGGGGGTTGGAACTAGATGATCTTTAAGGTCCCTTCCAACCCAAACCATTTTATGATTCTATGGTAAACACTTGATGGAAGGGAATGAAGATGACAGAGCCAGGCTCTTGTCAGTGGTGCCTGGTGACAGGACCAGAGGCAATAGGCACAAACACAGGAGGTTCCCTCTGAACTTCAGGAAACACTTCTTTACTGTGACGATGACCGAGTACTGGCACGGGTTGCACAGAGAGGTTGTGGAGTCTCCATCCTTGGAGATACTCAAAAGCTGCCTGGGTGCAGTCCTGGGCCGCTGGCTCTAGGAGTCCCTGCTTGAGCAGGGGGCTTGGACCAGATAATGTCCAGAGGGGCCTTCCAACCTCAGCCACTCTGTGATTCTGTTTGTGTGCCTTGGGGTCTAACTTTGTGCCTGCTCCGCCACTTCCCTGCCCTCCAAAGTTGTGGAATCTTTGTCTAAGAGTTTGCCCCACTGACTATGGACAAAAGAAGGTTCCTTTTCTTCCCCCTAATATATCCTTCCTGGATATATTTCGTTAGTTATACGTATCAATTGTGAAAAGTTTTAGAAACTTTGGAAGTGAGAAAGAAAATTTTGTAGTTTGTATTTGTGTATCGAATACATATGTGTGTGTGTCTGAATATTCCATGTATCTATATATAATATAGATATTTTATAGCAGTCCAGTATAAAATCCTTAATCATAATGCTTTGATTACTGTAACGATAGTCCTTGTATCTTTAAGTTGTTTTGTGGCTTATTTTATTCACTTTTTTTTTTGTTTTTTTGTATGTGTGTGTGTGCTTTGTCTTGCAGGATTGGAAGAATCCAGGGATTTCAAGCTTTGGGGTCTTACAAGATTACCACAGCTAAACTGAAAAGGCAGATGCAGCTCTGAGTACCAGATTGAGTGAGCTGGTGTGTGCACTGCACATACATGAAAATGCACATGTTTTTGTCATCACATAGACTTACTCTTGCATATTCCCAAGAGCTTTGCAATTGATGAAAATTAATCTGAGAACCAGATGGAGCACCCTTACATCACAGGAATCAGTAACCCATGGAAAGACATGTGCCAGTAATGTTCAACTTTCCACATGGTCTTCACAGGTGAAAAAAGTTTGCAAGAAGAGGAAGAAAAAACACCCTCTGCACAGAAAAAGCCTAATAAATACCTCCACAATCTCAATCAATAGCTGCGAGGGAAACGGAAGAATACAGAGGGTAGAGGAAACTGATTTTGTTATTGCAGAGGGATAATGTATGGTCTTTGGCACGTTTTGCTTTGGGCTCAATAGATTGTGAATGGACTAATAAATCGTGACCATATGTTGAGTAATGATGACTGGAAGTAAATAAGTTGAGGAACTATGGGACAACTCTGGGCATTGAACTGAGCAAACCTCGTCATCCTTCTTGAGTTAACCAGGTCATCAAACTTGAATATTCTTTCTCCCTCTCCTTTTTCCTCTTTTCACTTCGTGTGGTATAAATACTAATTAATTGAGCTCATAAATGTTATTCAAATAAAACAATTGGAATACTTCATATGTTTCCTTCTTGTACAGCTGCAAATGTTGTGTCTGGAACTATGAATCTATGCTGTAGACAAGCATCAAGAAGGAAAGATCCGATCAAACAAGCAAGGAAAATACCTAGAGAAATAGCGAACCCAGGAAGTCAGATTTTTAATGCTGCTTCTCTTTCCTTTTTAGATGACTATATTTCTTCCTTCCCTGAATTTTAGAAGATTTTGAAAGAGTGCTTACTTGATGTGCTTTAATTCTGGCATTTGTTTTTTACGGTAGGATGAAAAGTCTGTGATTCCTTGTAGCAGAAAAAAGGGAAAAGTAAAGGAAAAACAGCTTGACATTTTAGCCTGTTTCAGAGGAGAGAGAACTTCATGGTTCACCTGAGGCAAAATTATCTGCTTTGAAAGCTAAAAGCTTTAGAGCATTTTTGATTCTGCTATAAATGAAGAGGGGGTTTCTTTTTCATTCGTGTGTGGCAGCAAAAAGTGGGAAAGCAGGCAAGATAGCGTGATAAAAAGTTCAGGCTGTGTTGGGTCTCTGGTGGAAAAAAAGTGCTGCAATGAAAATTGGATTGGCTTTGGATTGCAAAAACTTTTGAGTCCAACGAGCAGTTCAGTACCAAGAGGGATTTTCCAACTGGCCTGGCACACCAGTGCCTGCACAAGTTCGGGTCTGTTGTTTCGCACGGTTTGTGTGCCTTTTTTTCCCTTTATGCAATCTCTTTCAGCTTTAGCAGCAGAAATACATCAGATGGAAAAGATATGCCAGAGGGCAGCTTGGAAAAGATGAATGTCATATATATACATATATATGTATGTGCGTGTGTTTAAATTTCTGCAACTGAACTTTTGAAGAAAATCTGACTGGAGGAAATCTTAAAAGCCTTAAGTTACTTGAAACCTACACATTTGCAACTCTTTGTCTCTGGAATTGCATTACGCTAAACTGGAATCTCAGGCTGTATAAAGATTATATCAAGTTGAGCAAAAAGATGACTTAACAATTTCTTGAGCGCCTCTTATGAAGTAGCTGTTTCTCCAAAGGATAAGTGCACCCTCACTCTACAGACTCAAAAACAAAAATGAACCTGAATTTTTTTTTAAGTGTTACTTTTTCTTAGCCAACTGCCATCATCTTTTATAGAGGAATTTTTCACTATGCATTTGGTGGATATTTATAAACACTGACCCCATCCTCCTCCCTTTCAATGATCTATCCCAGGTCAGTCTTATCAATAAAAAAAAAAAAAAATTGATTTAAATTTTGTGCACTAGACATATTACTTTCTTATGTCAAAAAATAAAATATTTAAAAAGCATGTATGCAGCAGTGGAACATGGGCCTGTTCTTTGCAGCGATTCCAACATCCTCTGCCTCTCCTGGAAAGGGAGAGTCCCCAAAAGTGAGAAGGAGAAACCGGTGTGCAGGAGGCGGTACTATGAGGAAGGCTGGTTGGCAACAGGCAATGGCAGAGGAGTTGTAGGCGTCACTTTTACTTCCAGCCATTGCAGGAGGGACCGGAACACCCCTCAGAGAATCAACTTCAATTTGAGGGGTCACAACAGCGAGGTAAGCAAAATGTGTGTTACACTTTAAAGAAAATGATAGCAACCTTTTTTTTTTTTTTTTTTTTTTTTTTGTAGTATTTCTGCTTGAAATCTGACAGGGCAGTGTGAAGGAGGCTCAAGAATAATCCAGATGTGATTGGGATCTATTGGAGTTCTTTCTAGTAAATTCAAGCGCATGAAACTGATGGAGGGGAGGTTCTCTGGAAAGGTCTGGTTTTGTTTGGCCTATTTTCTCCTTCATTCCTCAGTACCTCCCAGTTTCCAGGCAAATTCAATAAATGCATGTTAAGGGAGTTAAAAGTTGTGATAGTTGACTGCTTTTACACAGTATCAAAGTCTGGGTTGGAAGACTAATGGAAAGGCAGGGGAGTGGGAGAGGAGCTCAGTTGAAGTCTGCCAGTTTTTCAGAAGCTGCAAACTGGAATGGCAGGGGATAGCTGTCATCTCTAGAAAAACTTTCAATTGTGTTAGAAAAAGGAGCAAGTGGGACTTCTCAGGAAAAGTGTTAAGATGCCCTGCAGTATAATACTGTAATTTCAGAGTGCAAGGCATTGTCCTGACTACAATGATACAAAAACTTTCCCATTTGTTTTTTCTGAAAGGGATAAATCTGTTGGTAAAAGCTGATCTTTCAGCTGTGCTTTATCATCTTCCTGGCTCCTGTCTCTCTCTTGGTGTAATTCTTCATAGGAAGTCCACGCGATGCCCAGCAGCATACAGAGTTGGACAGCTGTAAGGACTTAGTTTGTTTCTGCTTTTTAGTTAGGCTGTGTTTGGATGTGCGCTTTGAAAAGAATCTGTCCAAATCAAAGCTTTGCTTTTAGGTTAGTGGGTGGAATAACATTGTAGTACTGCAATTAAAAACAAAGATACAATGGGCTTTTTCTTGTCTTTTGCACTACTTACTCGTTGGACTCCAATGTATGTTGCCCTTTTGACATAAGCTGCACCAAAGATTTAGAGGTGGGTGGTTTTGTTTCTTGTGTTAATATTAATAACAATCCTCTTTTTAAGGAAAAAAGGGAGCAGGGAATAAATATTTAGTCTTAAATAATTGCTTCCACATGCTTTGTCTATATGAAGGTGCGTGGGTGTATTGTAAATTATGTAGACTTTTATACTTATAGACAAGAGGTAGATTCATATATATATTTGTATCGGGTTCATTCAAAAAATTATAGCCACCTTTTGTCAAAGGGAGGAATCATGTTTAAATCCAGCATTTTGTTTTGAACCCTCTCTAGTTGTCAGTATAATTTTCAGTTGCAAATTGCATTTTATTATTGAAATGTGTGATACAATGATCACTTCTCATTTCTCCATATTTTCTTCTCTTAACTTTTCGGTGAACCTGGGCACCTATTTTTCTCCTTTTGCATAATATGTGTCTTGGAAACAATGGAGGAAGTGCTCTATATGGGAACGTGAAGTCTTGTTGCAGAATATGGAAATACAAGACTAGGTTTAAGTATGCGCCAGTTAAGTGGAGAAGATGCTGATGTGCATGCCGCCCTTTGGTTTTGGCTAGTTTTGCTTTGT
The DNA here is from genome assembly GCA_035590195.1 of Aviceda cuculoides. Taxonomy (NCBI): domain Eukaryota; kingdom Metazoa; phylum Chordata; class Aves; order Accipitriformes; family Accipitridae; genus Aviceda; species Aviceda cuculoides. The sequence goes on along the minus strand of JAVJGG010000082.1, from coordinate 28,953,464 downwards.
TCGCTCAGTTGGCCATTAGATTTAGATTCTCTTTCTGGGTCACTGCATCGTTGCCATGTGGATTGAGCTGTGGTGTTTGCGCATCCTTTCACCTAACAGTGATTGGCATGAGAGAGACTTTCAAATGAAAGGAAAATGTTCTGTTTGAATTTTTTTTTTTTTTTTTCTTGGGGCGCTTAAAATGTGCTGGGTCAAGCTTGTCATTAATAGAGTTGTGTTTCTGTAAATAGTCTTCCTGATAGCAGAAAATGTGTGAATGACCAGAACAGAGACTGCCGATTAATTTTTCTGTATGTCACTACAAAACCAGTGTGGTGGGGTTGTAGTGAAGGAAGAAGAAAAGTGGCTTTAGTGCAGCTAGCTTTCTGTGATGAGTCTGTAGCGACTGTCAGATTTTCCTGCTGGCATATTTTTTTGAGCATCGGTGTAGATGAAAGTTCATCCTCGCAAGATGATGTGTTATACAACACTCTTCACCAGGCTTACTAAATGTAATCCTTTTATGGGAGAATCCTACTGATTTTGGTAGGAATGAAACTAATACAGGATTTGTTAGTTGTTAAAGGTATCTAGTTGAATGGACAAGATTTTTTTCTTTAGAAAACACCTTTCCTTCTAAATCTGTCTGTTGAAAGATTCTTTTAAAGAAAGAAAATGTTGAACAGCACTGCTTATTGCTAATATTTGCACAAGAATGTTTTGTTTTCCCATTCTCATTTTAAAAAGCAAGCAGTCAACGACAACCTCGTCTCTTCTGTGTACCGCATTACACAATGGAAAATGCTAATTTTGCAAGCATATTCTGGTATATATGTCTGATTAAAGCTATGTTTGTTGTAGAGAATGTGCCCAAAGGGATGTGATTGACTTAAAACTTTTAAGAGCCTGTGTGCTTCACTGACCAGTTCTAGGAGCATGTTGTATTGTCTTGTTCCCAGAAATGGTGATTTATACCTCTACATATTTTTCTCTGGGATAAAGCTGGGGTGACAAGTTGACTGTGTTTCTGACATACATTGCTGCTTTAATATTAGTATGCATTCAATTTTAAAGTTTGCTGTAACAATTATACAGTATGCTGTAATGAACAGAGCGGAAGAGTGAAAATACAGAAGCTAGATCCTTTCCATTTGGGGTATAATTAGCAATATGCTGCAGGCAGAGCAGTATGTTGTATTTCAGTTTTAGGGTGAAAATCTGGAAAAGTTAATATGGCAGCGCTGTGCTTTTGACAAGAACGTGAGACTACTTTTAATAGGGTCATGAAGGTGGATGTTAGTGATGTATTTTTGCAATGTTTTTATGATTGCTGAAGAGATTCACTGAAATCTTCTTTTGGTACACAGGTCCTTTTTTGACTGTAATAGCATGCCTGTAGCATATCTGAACAAATAAGAATGAAGAATCCCCAGGACTGAATTACTGACACACATACTGCAGTGGTGGACTTGCATGACTCATCACATTGAACAATAATTGAGAATTAAATGCTTTGTAGTGTGAGCCATGCTTGTGTTTTTACAGTTCCTTCAAGGTTGGTTTTTAGAGTTGGCAATTAGGAAGTGGCTGCCATATTATTTTAGTTAACCACCTCGGTTTTTTTGTAGTTTCTAAGGAGAACTACAGGGATTAAAATAAGCATATTCCTTTTATTCTGTGGCAAGAGGTAAAAATACTGCATTTTGTGATAGATCTTTTTTTTAACTTCAGCATTGCATTTACAGTTCTGAATCTCATTTACGTAAGGCTCAGCATTCTAAAAATGAAAATTTAAATGGGCATATACCAAAGGCAGAAGCAACTTTGATGCAGAAGGAAGGGGAAATGTGCGTTGTGCAGCAGTTGTGCAGCTATGATGTGTTTCACGTGTCGTAGGAACACATTGCATCTCTGACCATGGGGTGGGAGGTGTCTCTGAGGGTACGTAGTGGACGGAGCAGTACGTAGTGAACTGCAGAGACGCGTGGTTCGGTTTGGCTTTGGAATATTCCCTTGGTCTGGGAACAAACTGACGGAGGCTGGCATTCAGTGGGTTTCTTTCTTAAGTCTGGCAGAAAGGTTAGAAGGCAGGAAGATGTGCCATTGTACCGCAGCGTGTGAATTAGCAGCCAGGGAACAGAGATGTGGTGGCCTAGAATACCTTCCCCTCCCCTGCATTTGTAAATGCAGTGCTGTGCAGAAATTAGAGAGTGAAATTTAGAAGTCTTTGATTTTGACCTAACTTGACTTTTCTTAGCTGCAATGGGAAACAGTTTTAGAAAAGTAATTGAGCACATTCCTTTTATGACTCTTATTATTTCTGTGATAAATTAAGGATTAAATGAAAAATATCTGGTCACTTCAGCAAGGTCAGGGTTTTACCCAGTGTGACTAGTAGGCTCTGAAGCGTGCTAGGCTGAATATTTTTTTTATAACACCATGGAGACACTGGCTTTCAGCTTCTGGTCCATCCCGAGGTTTCTGGGGAGAGATTTTCAAGGGGATCTGTAAAAGATAATGAGAAAAAAAGCCCAAACTTATCCTCAGTGGGCTTTGATTAGCCTTTCAGGGATCTTCCCTTCCAGTGACAGATTTACATGATGTCTGCAAATCAAATTGGTTGGATGGTGCCACTGTAGGTATGTCTTTTAATGGGTTCTGTTGTGTCTAGTGTGTTAAGATAATTACACTGTCTATGGTGCTTACTATTTCTTATATTATTGGTGTTTAAAAACATGTTTTGCAGGTGTGTATTTTCTTTTCACTGAGCTAACTAAAAAGACATCTTTGATATATTTATTAAGATGCAGTATGCTAATTGCTGGACCGAAGCATTGAAAAAGTAGTGCAAGAATGTGCAAGAATATGCAAATTCAGATGCAGGGAACAAAGTTAACTTGCTGAATATGTTATTGACTATGTATAACACTTTTAACTGTTAACATAAAGTAAATTGCTCATTTATTTACATTTGACGTTATCTTAGTGTCTTAAGTGCATGACTACAGCTGCAAAAACCACCCTGTTTTGTTTAGCGCAGGATTTAGAAGTAGATAGGGTTGTAAACATATCTCAGTTGGACTGTCAAATTAATTATTTTTAGTTAGAGCTTTTCAAAGGAATGCTGTCCTTTAAAAATATTCAATAAATGTTGCTTTTCATACTGCACAGTTATTGGTTTTGTTTTGGAGTGGAAGGAGGTTACAAATTGTTTTTCCTATTTTAAAAGGAAAGCTTTTCTTTATTCTGTCCACCTTTTGGGGCTTGTGTATGAAAGTTCCGAGCAATTCTGGCAGAGCAGATTCTTTCCAGAAGTTTGTCGCTTGTATAGGAAATAAATTTAAAAAAACCCGAACAAATAAACCTTTTCAGTAGTGTTTCTTGGCTTAGTGTCACTGGTAAGAATATAGAAAAAAGTACAGAAAAACTGTTGGTTTGTTTTGGGTTTTTTAAGAAAAAACCCTTTGTCTCTTTTAATTGTAACTGGCATTTGAACCTTAAATTATTCCTGGGCAGAATTCCTGGACAGAAAAAACAAGTCAGCATGTGAGTCTTGACAGCATGGGTACCTGGTAAAAATTGTTGCCTTCAGACATGACTGAAACGGTTGTTACTGGTGAATGCTTTAAGAAATTTTGAGGTAGAGCGATACCATAATAATGCCTTTTGGCTGTAGAAGCCTCAGTGGTACAAGACATACTGATGTAAACTGCAGTGGTATTGCAGATCTTCTCTCTTGATTTTCTGTCACTGCACACAGAAGACAGGACAAGGTTCATCACCAGAAATCTTTTTGTTAAAGCAAGCTAGTGTAATTGGAAAAGACAAGCTTTTGGGCATACAAGGTTCTGAAGAAGGACTTGTATTTCTGAAAGCTCGCCTGGTTTTTATGGCCCTGCTAGCTGATACAGTGCTAAACCTGTCTACAAACCGTGCCCTTACTCTGTCCTTAAGCTATTACGGCTACAGAAAAACAGTGCTGCAGAGTGAGGCAGAATTAGTGCTTCTGTGGGAAGTGGCTTGTAGGAGAATAGGTCCTGTGCCTGACTGGGCTGGCTCAGTTGAATTTGTATTGTGACTGGTATTGCCAGGCTTTTCTGACCACTTGCTTTCAGAAAGGACAAACACATTGGGATTTCATGCAGGCACTTTATATCTTCTGGAATTGTCTGCTCTGCACTTGGTCTGGGTGCTCGAGTGCTTTAATTTCTTAAAACAAGTATTAAGAGACAAAATACATTTTAAACCTCTTTGGTAAGAAGACTAACAGTCTTTTAAACTTGGATGAAGCTTAAATATGCTCTGTGACATGCAAGAAGTGTCTTTCATAGCCTTCTCTTCAGAGAATTAGCAAAGAAAATAAATGGAGCTTGAAGTTCCTTAAGTGACAAATAGCAGTCCTGCTGCTTCCCGTTTCTGTGCCCTATATCAGTTTGCATACCCCAAGGTATGGCCTAAACTGTGCTGGTACACATTCTGTAAGGTTGGTCACTCCAAGAAGTGTGACCACTTTCAATGTGTCTTTTATCTTTTCTTTGTGATACTGATTTTTCCAGCCACACTTAGGTTCTGGTTCCACAAATATTTGGCCCTTTCTGTCTGACTGTCCATCTTTCTGAATTGCCTCAGAATCCCAGCCTCTCTGCGAGCTCTCTGGGAGCTCAGTGCATTCTCCTCTTACTGAGGTACAGGATTATATTTGTTCTTACACAGTCACGTGGCTTCAAAGCAAACCATCCAGTATTGCTACAGGCGTTGTTGAATGATCGGAGTTGGTAATGCTGCATTGATGTGCTTCTTGAAAAGTTGCTTTTGTAGGTCGTGTGTACACAGTGTGTTTCCTGCAAAGGATAGGTCATCTGCTCAAGAAAACTTTAAATTACAGTTTTTCTGTTTTGTTTCAGTAAGCATCTAGAAAAATCATCCCTCAAGGCTGGGTAAAAATGGAACACATGACATGAGAACAGTTTTGTCAGCTTTTAAACAAAACTAATGATATTTGTAAGCGGGTCATCAATGTGGTTTTACATTTTGCAGTGCTATAACACATAGCTACAGTTTTGTTGTTAGATAAATCTGCTCAAAAAAGTTTGAAGTGGAATCAAGCTCACCTCTATCAGAAATGAACCCTAAGCTTTTTTTCATGTTAAATTGTTGGAAGATAACAACATGCATATTTCAAGATAATGATATGCCCAAGGAGCCTTTCTTGCCTTTTGAATTAGGGCGAAGATACCCTATTGCTTTGGATAGGAGCAGTTATTCAGCATGTTAACTTGGGTGTTTAAGGGAAATAAATGCTTTTTCTTCAACAAAAGTTTAATGATGAGGAACTATAGATATAGTGAATAGGTGAGATTAATACTAACAGTTGATAGCTAAGCTTGGAATATGAGCACCTTCTGAATAAGGAGGGTCACAACTCAGTATGTCGTTCTGAAGGCCTTGTATATGCATACATACATACTGAGCATCTGAATAGTCAAGAAATCAGGTTTTATGATAGCATTTCTGAGCCATAATAATCATTAAGGATACTGCCTTGGTTTAAACAGTTCCCAGAGGAATTCATCAAATTACAGATACTCTGAACAGATAAGATACCCATTACAAACCATAAACATTTCACAATATAATTGAACATAGAACGCCAAGTAATTGCTTGTCAAGTATAGCTAGAATGTGGTAGGACAGACAAAAGAAATTTTATAGGCACTTGTCCTTGGGCAACCAGCATTTCTGCTTTGATAACAATCTTTTATGAACATGTGTGAACTTCTGAGGGAGTTCTCAGTATTCTCCTTGCATTAGGAGCTTCTTTAAAGAGAAATAAGCCACTTGTATAACAAAAATGTTACAGGAAGAAACGAAAATGAAGTTGAATTGGGGATTTTTTTTGTGAATTTTCAAAAAGAAGTGTTGGGTTTAAGTTTTCAAAATAGGATTGTGATGTTCCGGTTCTGGAATTATTTGACAAATTAGTATGTTGGAAAATAGTATCCTTACATACTCATCAATTTTTTGCATTCTAAGAAAATGAAATGTACATAGCTGACTTTTCTAATGAAGAAAATACATCTTTGTTTAGCCTGATCAGAATATAATGGAACTGCAAAGTACAGTGGATTTATTCTGCTATTCAAAAGGGACAGTCTGGCAGGAAGGAGTTCACACCCCTTGCCCTGATTAACGGCAGGGTTCTCGGGTTGGTGGATGATGTGCGTTGGTGGAGCCTGCCTTGGCAATTTTGGTTGTTCTCTGCAGACAACAGACAACACTGTCTCTCATAAGATTCTCACAGACAAGCTGTTGATGTACAGGCTGGATAAGCAGACAGTGAGGTGGATTGAAAACTGGCTGAATGGCTGGGCCCAGAGGGTGGTGATCAGTGGCACAAAGTCTAGTTGGAGGCCAGTGAGTAGTGATGTACCCTAGGGATCAATACTGGGTCCAGTCCTGTTTGACATCTTCATTAATGATCTGAATGATGGGGCAGAGTTTACCCTCAGCAAGTTTGCTGATGACACAAAACTGTGAGGAGTGGCTGCTACGCCAGAGGGTCATGCTGCTGTCCGGAGGGACCTTAACAGGCTGGAGAAATGGGCTGACAGGAGCCTCATGAAGTTCAACAAAAGTGCAAAGTCCTACACCTGGGGAGGAAGAACCCCATGCACCAATATATGCTGGGGGCCACCCAGCTGGAAAGCATCTTTGCAAAAAAGGACCTGGGGGTCCTGTTGGATGCCAAGTTGAACGTGAGATAGCAATGGGCCCTTGCAGCAAAGAATGCAAATGGTGTCCTCAGCTGCATTAGGAGAAGTATTGCCAGCAGGTTGAGGGACATGATCCTTCTCTGCACAGCACTGGTGAGGCCACACCTGGAGGACTGGGTCCTGTTCTGGGGGGCTCCCCAGTACAAGAGAGACATAGGTATACTGGAGGGAGTTAAACAAAGGGCCACAAGGATGATGAAGGGACTGGAGCACCTCACATATGAGGAAAGGCTGAGAGAGCTGGGGTCGTTCAGCCTGAAGAGAAGGCTCAGGAGGATCTTATTGATTTATATAAATACCTGAAGGGGAAGGTGCAAAGAAGATGGGGCCAGGCTCTTTTTAGTAGTCCTCAGTGGTGGAGGCAATGGGCACAAACTAAACAGCAGGAGGTTCCCTGTGAACAGCAGAAAACACTTTTTCACTGTGAGGGTGACGGGCTCAGGTTGCCCAGAGACGTTGTGGAGCCTCTATCCTTAGAAATATTCAAAAGTCATCTGAACACAGTCCTGGGCAGCCAACTCTGTGTCCCTGCTTGAGCAGGGAGCTTGGACCTTCCAGAGGTTTCTTCCAACCCCAACTGTTCTGGGATTCCGCGAAATCTGTTTGTAACTCTAGGTGAAATCCTTTGCACCTGAACTGGTGGAGCAATATCAAAAAACAGAACTCGTGAAGGCAGGCAGGAAGCGCTAAATATGCAGAAGTGTAGAGAGAAGCCATTCAAGTTTAGCTAAAGTGAGAGAACAGCTGATGCGCTAGAGGAGGCAGAGAGCATTTTTCCTGAGGATGAATCCAGATGCTATTCCAAGTAGTCAAGCAGTTGGAGAGCGTAGTCAAAATCCTCAGGAGAAATTATAGGCAGAGATAATTAAAATGCAGAAGAAAGTCAAAGCTGTTGGATGTGAGGGTAACCACAAGAGAAGCAGAATTTGGGAAGGAAAATTGCCACTAAGCTGAAGAGGAGCAGAAACTATTTAGATGGAACAAGCCATGCCCTTGGAAAAAAGTTTTAGAAGAAGCTGCAGAGCATAAGTTTGTTGTATGCTGTAGAAATCTGCAGCTCTGCTTAAAGCAAAATAATTAAAAAAATGCTAAATGTAGACAGTGAAAGATCTGACTTCTGGGGGAAATTGTATCACAAGGTAGCAGTGCCCTAATTACTGAGCTGGCTCGTTTGAATGTAAAATGAGAAAATGCTAAGTAACTGTTTCATCAAGGAGTTTCATCAAGGAAAGGCAAGGCAGAACTGTGAAGAAACCTGCAGCAGCAGATCATCACTACCTACAGGATAGGTGTGTAAGTATACCTGCATATGTGCAGGAGAGACAGGTGTAGCTGGAGTAGAGCCAGTCTCAGAAATGTTGTCCAAGCTGAGAGTGACACTGGCTTTTGTGAAGCTGAGCAAACATGTGAGGAATCTGGCATTCACAGTCAGCAGAAGGCAGCAGTCAGTTCCATAGATACAGTTTCCAGAGAGGATAATGGCCAGTAGCAGAAGACACAACCAAAGGCCGATTATCGGCAGTATGGTGACCTCCCAAAGTTAATGTCCTGAGTAATGCCCTGGAGAGGGGGCCAAGCGCAAGGACCTGCAAGAGGTGTTGGAGAAGCTGAGAAAGACTGTTTTAACCTGTTGAAGGAGAAATCCATCATTCTGAGTGAGATGGAAAAAAGACAGACAGAGGGTTCTTCCACCCAGGGAAGACAGCTCTAAAGCCTTTAACCTGAAAAGAGCTAGAGGATGTTGATTTTCACAGAAAATCTGGCTCCACCAAAAGGAATGAATTAGTGTCATTCTAAAGGTAGAGACACAACAGAGAATTGTGTTAGTGGAAAAAAAAAAAGGTAGGAAGGAGACTCAAATAGGCTTGATTATTCAATTACAAAATACTAAAAATAATGTTTGTTATTTCTAGCTACCCTAATGAGGACCTTTCTTGAGGAATGACCTTATTTATCATTAAAGGGTGCACAGGTGAAGATATCCCAAAAGGCTGTTTTGAGGATACAATGAGACAGCTTTCTGATGCTCTGCTGTCAGTAAAAGGTGTGTTGATTGCACACTAGAGAGCTTAGTTTAAAAGGGATACAACCAGGCGTTTACATCAGGGTTATCGTAAGGAAAAGGGATCCTATTTCTTATTCTTTCCCTTCCCTTAATTCTGATTTGGTCCTGTGAGGTATTTCTTGAGCCTGGTAATACACAAATACCTTGCTCCTCAGTTCAGAAGTATTGTGGGAGCATTTGATGAGGCTGTGTTTGCTGCTGCTGCACAAAAGTGATAATGTTAAATGCCTGGTTAATTAATAAATGGTGTTGCAGTAGAGGGAGTTGTATTTATTGTAGGGAATGGGTGCTGAAAATGGGGTTCCTTGAAATAAGGTATCTTAAAAGTACATGGAGGACTAAATGGCTAAGAAAGGGTGCAGTTTGAGAGTACCTGTCACTTCTTGTTCTAGTAAGATCTTGAGTTAGGCGTATACTTCATGACCTAAATGGGACTGATACTGAATAAAGTGTATGAAATGGAAGAATATTTGATGTTACAGTTAGAGGCACAGATTGTTTTAGTGTACAAAGTGAGCCGTTAGCTTAAGTTATTTTTATCGGTGCATTAAGATAAATGCATTCTCATGTATGTCATTTTAGCCATTCTACTATTGCCCACAACATACCCAATTGATCACAGATGTTAGAGTAGGAATTGCTGTTTTCCCATGGAATGCCATCAATCATCTACATGTTTTATTTAAATTTCATTGCATTTCCATCATTCTTGCTGTTTCCCAAATAATACCGTTAATGGCTTCTTCAGATAGTAGTCCTTTTACTAATAAGGGAACCCAGACCCTGAACTCCACTTGTGAGAGAAGTCTGTGTGTCATACGCTCTCTTGAATATTAGCAATACTTATGGAAGTTATAAAAATGTAAGCCAACACTTGTTTATTGAGAAATATGTATTGGAATATATATATGTTGTTCTTGTTTGAAGGAAATCAGAAGTCTTCTGAAGCAGTGTTTCAAATCAAGAATAGTTGTTAAGGATAAAATTTGTCCTGCTTTAAGTACTTTCTCCAGGAGAAATAAATCCAGCAGGGAGGTGAACAGATTAGAACATTGTCGTTTTAATACATACTACTTATGCAACCAATTATACCTTGTTATTATGTCTTATGGCTGCCATAAAGTCATTCTGTTGATTAAACAGATTCAAATTAGGCTTTGACACAATGTTATTATGTATTATTAAAGGCCCTACCTGGATCTGGAGTTTCATTGGGTTACAGTTCTAGTCTTTGTGGTCACTGGGTGTGTGTTAAAATTTCCTCACTTAGCCAGCTTCCTGCACGTTTCCCTCAGAGTGAAGAAGTGAGATGTGGTTGTGATTACACTGGCCAGGGAGATGATTGTGTTTAATGGCTGGCAGCAGGTGTCAGTAATTATAGGTGTAGGTTGCTTCTCCATCCAGAAGGTCCTGAGCTGCTGCTAGCAACTAAAATGAGCCACCTTATGCCTGAGATGGGAGAGGGAGATGCCTTCTCTGAAAACAGATGAGCCTAAATTACCATTTGAGGCAAGTACATGTAATTTTGTTTCTGTACATATATAATATTTTCATACATGCCTCATTTTTATTTTAATTGCTCTTTCTGCAGCTTCGCTGCATAATTGTGACAATAATCAAAACTTGCTTGTAAAACTTGAAGGACTTCTGCTTGTTCATGTGACTAGAAAACATCATATAAAGAAGTTGTATTTTACGTGTCTCTCTATATATATGTCTTAGGAAAGACATGGACCTGTGGGAGTGGGTCCAGAGGAGGGCCACAAAGACGATCAGAGGGCTGGAGCACCTCTCCTGTGAAGACAGGCTGAGAGAGTTGGGGTTGTTCAGCCTGGAGAAGAGAAG
>JAVJGG010000082.1:28920599-28942702 GCA_035590195.1 Aviceda cuculoides | reverse complement strand
GGAGCACCTCTCCTGTGAAGACAGGCTGAGAGAGTTGGGGTTGTTCAGCCTGGAGAAGAGAAGGCTCCGGGGAGACCCTGTTGCATCCTTGCAGTACTTAAAGGGGAGCTTGTAAGAAGGATGGGGACAAAATTTCTAGCAGGGCCTGTAGCGGTAGGACAAGGAGTAATGGTTTTAAACTAGAAGAGAGTAGCTTTAAACTAGATAAAAGGAAGAAATTTTTCACAATGAGGGTGGTGAAACATGGGAACAGGTTGCCCAGCGAGGTGGTGGATGCCCCATCCCTAGCAGTGTTCAAGGCCAGGTTGGATGGGGCTTTGAGGAACTTGGTCTAGTGGAAGGTGTCCCTGCTCATTGCAGGAGGGGTTGGACCTTTAAAGGTCCCTTCCAACCTGAACTATTCTATGATTCTATGATAAATTAGAGTATTTGTAATATCTATTGACAGATAAAATAAATTCATGTAAGTAAAGCTGTTGAAAAAATAACAGCTGTAGAAAAGTTCTGTTCTACAGAAAAGTAAGCTAATGAGGAACTAAACCATTTGATCTGTGTGCCTCATACAGTGTCCTAATGTTTTATGCTTTACTTTCAGCTAACTTCATAAAACAAATGTTCTATATTGAGCTAAAAATTTGTATGGAGCTCAATAAATGTGCAAATAGATGAGACATACCATAACATATGATACTGTTTTAAATAAGAGCATAGCATTTTTTTATTGTGACTTCTGAATATTCTTATTTTTTAACTAACGATTCTTCAAATCTGTTGTGAATAGGCATGAATTGCATGCTAGCCAAAGGAGTAAGCTTTCTGTCCTCCTGTTTTGCCTATTCAGCTGTTTTGTTTTGCAGGAGATGTCTGCTTTTACTATGGCTGTTCAAGTGCTTTTAAGTGTTTCTTTCCTACAAGTTCCCCATTTTTAGTGCTGTGAAGACTCAATAATAATAGCTGAAACTAAACTAGAAATACCTTTTTGATACACGTACCCAAGATGAAAATTCTTGTTGTGCACTATGCATTTTATTACTTCACTTAAGATATTTTTTCAAGGTATTTTCCAAGTGTGAGACTTCTGTACTGAAATTACACAGAGGTTTAGTCACAAGTATATCTCCTGTCTGAAAGTAGTAAGACATAGACTTAAAAGCTTTTAAACCTGATGCCTTTGGGCAGCTGTTATTTTTAAGTTTCCAGTGGCCTTTATGTTTGTAATCTTCAGGACAGAAATTTGAAAGCTTTTTAACACTGAAGGCACTCTTGTTTCTTAGATTGTTTTTTCTAATATTACTAGTAGTATTAGAAATACCTTGCTGTTAAAATTTTATTTTTTAAATTGCTGGTGCAAATAATAGTAGCACCTGAATTATTAGCATTATTTCTGCTAACTCTTTAGAAATGGTAAGCTTTCCAATATTGTTACTGTACTGTTGAAAACCAGATGATTTTATGTGATGAGCATCCATTATTATTTTTACTGGCATTTATTCAAGCAGAGCATTTTACTCACTTGATGTAGGGATCTAATACATAATTAATTACGTGTTAAGTGGTAGCAGTGTCCATGAGAGCAGGGAAAGAGCTTAGAATTTAGGTAGAAGTGGGAATGAGCAGACCCTGGGGAACAGGGCATCCTGAAGGGTAGGGTGGGAGTTTGGGACTGTTAGGATGTGAGACGCAGAAGTATCTGGAGGGGGATAGGGGGCAGAGAGAGGGCAAGCCTGCCTGCTGCTTTTCTGATGAGATTGTCTGCCAGGCCATGGGGTTGGACCTATGGGTCAGAGATCCTGAATTCCACTGGATCCGTAAACAGCTATCAGGTGTGGTCAAAATATGTTCATCCTCTGTAGTGAATGATCCAAACCAGAGATGACAACTTTAATAGCTGTTAGTTAAGTGTAGATAGTAGATATCTGTCCTGCTTATCGTTTCGTGGATTGATGGTAGATGTCAGGAACAATGTGTAGGTTTTTCCTATTTCTTTTGTAAAGCTTGAGCAATTTGTCAGACAGCCATTGTGTATCAGAGAGAAAGATTAAGCTATCAGAAGTTATGAAATGTCAGCATTACCTGGAGTTGATTTACCGTGTCGGCTCATTTCTTTGAACGTGTTGGTGCATACGTATTATGATTCAGTTTTCAATTAGCTGAATACATACTTTTGGGGGGGGGGGGAAATTTTTTGGAATTCTTTTCCGTTCACTACCTGTATGGTGCCTGTGGATGAGGGAAAGTTGCCTGAACAAGCTCTATACTGGTTTTGGAAATCAGTATGCACTGAAGGGCATGAAGAAAAGTGAAGTTCCATAGTTGGGCAGCTGAATGTTGCTGTGGAGGATTGGTTTTTTTTACTGAGCTTTTCACCATAACCCGTATGTATTTCTCATTTTCTGAGTGACAGTAGTAATCATTTTACTATCTTTGGAACTGTGAAGATGAATTAATTAATTTTCATTAAATGTCCAGCTACTATAATTCTACTCAGGTACCCAGAATTTCTTGGTCTTAAAGCATTTGCTTTTGTCAGTGTAATCTTGACACTCTTCTGGGGATCTGATTTCACAAGGCAATTTTAAAATAAATTTTCATGACTCATCTTCAGAGTTTGATCATGAGTAATATTTGGCCCCACGGCATGTGGGCACCAATGCGGTGGAGGATTTTGGTATATATCTATCTAATCTTAAGGGGTTCCTTGATGGATGGGATAGCTAGCTTCAAAGCTCGAGACTTCAGGTGTATAGCAGTCAGCATAAGGGCGTCTTTAGTTGTGTTTTACATCTAGCTCATTGTGATTCAGTCAGTTTGTCAGCTTAGAAATCTCCTGTCTGGAGCTTCAGAACAATAGTAATGATGTGGATTGTACCCAGAGGATGTATAACACGATTCCTGTTAATGGGAGGTTTTAATAATTGAGTTCACTGTTGTCGATGATAACATTAGAGATGTTAGGTCTAACTTGTCCTGTTGAGCTTGAGTTTTAAAGTGTTCTAAAAAAATTCTGTGATGTACTTATATGCTGCAGCGATTATTAAGACTGAGAATCACAGGCATTTAATTGAATCTGAAACATGGTAGTGTGACTCCCTTGGGTAGGCGTGAAAGCTAGAAGGAAGTCAGGTAGTACATGGAGTGAAGTTTCTTATTGTCAATTAACTCCAGAATCACTTGAGAAGTACAGACAGTTTATCAGCAAACTTACTGTATCCTCACCAGTACTGCAAATACCACTGCACTCTGCAAAATCAAGTTGAGCTTTTAGTCATCACCAGTAATCAAGGTTTTGTAGGTTAGTGTAGGTTAGCTCTCCTACATCATCTGTCCAACATGGTATCTCTAGCGGGTTTAAGCAGCTATAATGGAATGAACTGTTGTGTTTATGAGTAAAGATATTCCTTTGGTTGTGAAAGCAACAAAAATATGTTTTCTCTTTACTATGCTAACTCTCCGATGTTAACTTTTTATCTTGCATATCAGCAGAGGTGAGTTTTGAATACACATGGGGAGCAATTTTATTGAGTAAACAGTTGCTACTGTTAAATAAATCACTCTTAAGGCTGCATTTTAAAGCCCTTATATTGCCAGAACCTGGCAGAGGCCCATAAAATGCCTTATAGAAGGTGTGTGAACTGTAGAGGAGGCTTTAAAATGGGGGTGAAATGTCTTCTTAAGTGCCCTTATACTTCCAGGTGGTTGTGCAGGGTGCTTTCTGGGTCTCACTGTCGAATGTGATGATGGTTAATTTTCCCCTTTATTTTTACAAGTGTTGTTTAGCAATGAAAATTCCATTGTATTGTGCTGTAGCACTCATGGGTGACTTCTCCCAGTGTAGATTTAGCTACCATTCTTGTGAAATTGAGTTTTCCTTCATAGTTTTCCTTAATAGTGAAAGATGGGTTATTATTTTTTAAATATTTGTGTGGATGGCACTGGTTTTAGTGGAACATGTTAGATCATGTAAAATACTAATCTAGTCTGGTGATAATGACAACTTTCTATTTGGTTTTTTTTAGTAATTGGAAGTATTTGAATTTTTTTCACTTAAAATACAGTTTTCAAAAGCCATTTCGCTCACCCCTCTTAATCTTTGTAATTCTGCTTGAAGAAAGTAGTCTGCTGTTTTCTTCATTCACTACTTGGGATGAGTAGGGAGGGGAAGCCTTGAAAATACTTAAAATAAAATTGAAGACACAGATTTCTGTGAGCCAGTAGTAGTCTAAGTTAAAAATAAGAGGCTTGGTTTTGAGGATTTTTGATCAGCTGAAAATTTTTGGAACAACTGAAATCATGATAATCACATAATTGTTTGATGTAAGGCTGCTCACTGATTTATTCATTTTTTGGGTGGTTATTAGCAAGCTAATAACTCTAGATGCTGTTTTGAAATTTCCTGTCACTTCTTGTCATTGTCACTGGAAGCACTGGGTATCATTCCAAGGAATCAGCCTGGCATTTTGTACCACATTTCTCACAGGTAGTGATGAGGACTGCAGTGTATGTAGACCAGTGATGCCCAATCTTTCTACCCAGATAAACCGATACCTTATTCAAGTGTTAAGAGAAAATTATGTGCTTTGGCTCCTCCTCCTCTGCCATATGACTGGACTGTATGTGGGACACTACAGTCATGTACTTTCCAGAAGCAATAAAAATAAATAGGTAACTTGTAGCAGCGAGTTGTATTTTGTCCTCAGGTGGAAGTTACCTGAGCAGTAGCTGTAAAATATGCTCATTATCATGCTTTGCTGAAGGTGGTACAAATGTGGAGCCCAGCTGCTTCGTCATGGCCATGCTAAGGAATGAGCTTTGGCTGCCCTTCTTTGTGTTGTTACCACCAGTGCTGATAAATTGTTATGCCTTCCACAGCTGCAAGAGCCACTGCACTTGTATAGTGGTAGCACTCTGTGTCGCAGGTGGCTGGAGTTGATCTGTCACTGGAGACAGGCTGTTCCCGAAGCTGAGTTGTAGCAGAAACTCTTTGTTTGCTCCCCCCATTTTGCAGCATTTTCGTCAGTGAAGGATCCCAGCAGTAAGAGACCAAATCAAGCTACAGAGCAGAAAAGACTGAGGCAGGATCTCTCAGTCACAAGGATGCCAAACCATCTGACATCAAAAAGCTGTTAAAACTTACAAGTATATGACAAACTAGTACAAGTAGCATGCTAGGTCTTTTAGAATATTAATCTATTTTATGATCTCCCTTTTATAAATAAAGCTGTATAATAAAGTGCTTCAGGGTCTTTTCAGATGAAAGACATTAGATAATGGCGCCTTTGGATGTTTACCTCTTGTCTGGGCCTGTTAATTTGTTTATCACTGAAATACTTTATTGCAGCAACTCTGTTCTTACCCATGTGCAGTGTGAAACCATTTGAATATCATCTTTATTTATTTTAGCTAATTTATTAAGTTGCCTATTGTGAGGCATCTACGGCCTGAATTAAAACAGCTACGAAACACTAAAACCAAATCTCTACATAAAACTCCCAAATAAAATACATAGCCAGACAAGATTAAAAATAAAGAAATAAATAAAAAAGCAGGCACAAGGACAAGCCCAACAAACCTCTTGCAAACCACCCACGAAGGGATTAGTTACCAGCTACTCAAAGGAATGGGATAAACATGGGTAGCAGATAAAGAGCAAAGGGAGGGGACCCAAAATAGGTAAAAATAGCTCAGTTGAAATAAACAAGTCCTGCAATAAAGCCTGCCAGAAAAGGGCAAGAAAAGAAGTGCGTGCCGAAGTGTTACACAAAACTGTGAGTTGTTACAGAGGGGTGGAAGTCGCGGTGCAATGTGGCACCCTGAGCCTGGATCTGATCCGGAGCAGGCAGTGCCTTGCTGACGTGTGGCCTGCAGGCTTCAGTTTGGTTTTGCCTGGCTGTTTCAGCCTGCCCATGGAGGACCGGCTGCAAGGAAGGAGACGGCAATGCTGATACAAGTCAGAAAGCTGCTCTTCCAAAACATAGGGTTGCTTTCTTTGGTTGGAATTACAGTATCAGGGCCCTTATCCACCCATTAAGCACAGAAGACCCAAGTACTAAAATGTTTTGCAGGACAAAATCTAGAAGTTGTAAAAAGATGCATCCTTTTGAGGTTTTGGATTTTACTGGCCTGTGTGGTTTCTTCTCATCTTTCCCAAGAAAAGTCCTTTGTAGCCATCAGAATGCTACAGGCAAGTGGAGACCAACTACAAGGGCTTATCTAAAACATCCCCTTTTTAACAGATTATTTCTCCACAAATAGACCTTACTTGTTACAAAATCATTTAAATGAAATCTGTGTTGCTGCCATGTTTGTAATCTGAACTGTAATCCTTCACCTGTGCCAAATTGTTGTCCGCAAACAAGTTAAAATATTGAGGGGGGGGAGAAAAGTCTAACATGTGACTTGGCATTTTTCGTAGGATCCACCCATGCTCCTAGCTCTAAATTTCAAAACAAACACACCCTGAACATTATGCTGCTCTTTTATTATACCTTCTGGCAACCTGTGGTTGGCTTCTGCTTTGCATAGCTGCCACTTCATGGGATTCTTATTGACAAGTTAGTTTTTCCACTTGGCCCATTTAGGTATTTGTTTCAATGGTACAAATAAATAAATAATAATAATAATAAAAAAAAAAAATATCTTTAGTTCCGCTGCCGCTTTTCCTCAAGTAACATGCTTGTAGTTTTCTTTCCCTCCCTCCCCCCTTGCAGTCGCACCCTTTTGCACTAAAAATATTTGTATAATAATGTTACCATATTTTGCCCTTTCTTCATTCCTTTTGAAACTCTTTATGTGAAATCGGTGCTTGTGAAAGCTGGAAGTTGATTGTTCTGGAGGCTAATCGGAGAGATACCGGTCAGAGTGGATGTGCAAAAAGGCAGCAGTTGTAAGAGCTCTCTAAACATTTAAGGTTTATTCTCACCCGTTGTCAGAGGTCCTGGTGCAATCCCCAGTGCTGAAGCTGTGGTGGCTCCTGTGTGGAATCTCCTACTCATCGGGATCAGGAGCACATGTATAATCGTCATCTAACTGTAACAGGTTTCAGTCGTTACTGTCCTGTCTTAGAGGTGTAATTGAAGGCAGTCCTCGGGTGACTAGGAGGATGCTACAAATTCTTACCTATAGGGTCTTGTATACATTGGAGAGTCATAACCCTGCTGGTTTGTGGCCGATATCCAGGGGATGTTATAAACAGTGTGGATGGAGGTTTACAAAGTAGTGGGGCATTGCAAATTTCAGTTCCTCTTTGCTAATGTGTGTTTGGTATTTGTAAGTCAAAAATGGGATGGGTGTTTGAATTTAAAACATACATTAAATGAAATAGCTAAGAGAATGTAAAATAGTAATTCCGTCTTGTCAAGCAGAGCTCTGACTCTATTGAAGCGCTCTTGGACACTGCAGGTGTCTTCATAAATCCAAACTCCTCATATCCATGTGAAGCTTCATCCTCTTCATTGTAGCTTTGATTGGACCCACAGATGGGTGCTATGCCCAGATATGCAGGAGTGTGGATAAAAGGAGTGTGCTGAAAGGAATAGTCTGGTTTATACCCTCATATGTCATCTGCTATTTAGCATTTCGCAATTCCTGGTCTTCCCTGTAGTATGCTGTGGGACTTCTGGAAGCTATTACTGTGGTACTGGGTTTGTGGTTGTGACAAAACACTCACCAGTCTTCAGAGCTTTCTGAGAAACTGCTGTTTGAAAATGGAGTATTTTCTTCTTTCTTTTTTTTTCTTTTTCATTTTATCTGTCCACCGCCACATTACCATGCTTTTCCTTTGTTCCTAGTAGTTTCCTTTTTCATTTTGAAATGAAACTCTTCAGCCTTAGCTGATGCTTAGTGTTCCTTTGTCTTGCTCATCTGACTCCTTGTCTTAATTACATCAGCTCCAGACCCCATGTATATTTCTGAAATGGCTCAGTCCCACCTTCTGTTGTGCCTACTTGGTTCCCATTGCTTAATGATAGATTTGTTTGGGCCAGAGATTTCTGCCTGTACATTCTGGTGGTAAAACAATTTAAGGAGTCCTGCAAGGTCTTCAGGTGATCATTGCAACTGATATTTGAGGCATTTGGTCTGGTAAGGCTCTGTGCTGAGATGTATTGTAGAAACATGTATGTGAAGCTGCCTGTGTCGTTATATTAGCTTACTTATAGATAATACTGCTCAGTGTTCTTAAAATGTCCCTTTTCAGGATTTTAACTTAATTGTACAATTGAACTTCTTGATGTGAAGAGGGAAAAAAAACCCGAGAGATAGTTAAAACTTCAGATATTGACCTTTTGAGAAAAGGAGTGAAAAAGAAATACAGAGCAGACTTTATCAGAAATAGAAAGAGAGAGAAAACGTTAATGCTGGCACTGGCAATTTTTAGAATTAGTTTGTAGCTGTATGTCACCAGTTTGAGACAGGACAGCAAAAAGTTTTACATCCAGCACTGTTTAACATCTTTGTCGGCAACATGGACAGTGGGATTGAGTGCACCCTCAGCAAGTTTGTCAACGACACCAAAGCTGAGTGGTGCGGTCAACACGCCGGAGGAAGGGATGCCATCCAGAGGGACCTTGACAGGTTTGAGAGGTGGGCCCATGTGAACCTCATGAAGTTCAACAAGGCCAAGTGCAAGGTCCTGCCCATGGGTCAGGGCAATCCCAAGCACAAATACGGGCTGGGCGATGAGTGGATTGAGAGCAGCCCTGAGGAGAAGGACTTGGGGGTATTAGTGGATGAAAGACTGAGTATGACCCAGCAATGTATGCTTGCAGCCCAGAAAGCAAACCGTATCCTGGGCTGCATCAAAAGAAGTGTGACCAGCAGGTTGAGGGAGGTGATTCTCCCCCTCTACTCTGCTCTTGTGAGACCCTACCTGGAGTACTGCATTCAGCTCTGGGGACCCCAACATAAAAAGGACATGGACCTGTTGGAGCGAGTCCAGAGGAGGGCCACGAAGGTGATCAGAGGGCTGGAGCACCTCTCCTGTGAAGACAGGCTGAGAGAGTTGGGTTTGTTCAGCCTGGAGAAGAGAAGGCTCTGGGGAGACCTTATAGGGACCTTCCAGTACCTAAAGGGGGCCTACAGAAAGAGGGACTTTTTACAAGGGCACGTAGTGAAAGGACAAGGGGTGATGGCTTTAAACTGAAAGAGGGTAGATTTAGATTAGATGTAAGGAAGAAGTTCTCCACTGTGAGGGTGGTGAAACATGGGAACGGGTTGCCCAGAGAGGTGGTAGATGCCCCATCCCTGGAAACATTCAAGGTCAGGTTGGATGGGGCTTTGAGGAACCTGGTCTAGTGGAAGGTGTCCCTCTCATGGCAGGGGGGTTGGAACTAGATGATCTTTAAGGTCCCTTCTAACCCAAACCTTTCTATGATTCTATGTTCAAGGCTTTGTCCACAGTGGTTAAGAGCATCCATAGGGTATCAGATCAGATGTCCAGATGGCACGGTGTCCTGTTTGTGGCAGTGACCAGTAGCTGGCTAGGCTACTGACCTAGCTAGGCTACATGACCAGTAGACATATAGGGAAGAGTTTAAGCACCAGTAAGCTCATAGATGTGCTCTCCTGATACAGACCCTCGCTCTCCAGGACTCTGCAGCTCAGGAGCTCCCTGGGCCAGGTGCACGGACTTTGTGTCCATACAACTTTATTCTGTGAATTTGCCTAACTGCTTTTTGCATCTGTGTAAAATTTTGACCTATCCTGTATTGTGAATTGTACAATTTACCTATGAGTTGTGTGGAAAAAGTATATTCTTTTGTTCAAATAGCCATCTTTCTGATTTCCGTCAATGACCTTTATTTTCTGCACTGGAAAAGGCAGTAACAGTTGTTAACCTATTTACTTCATGCCACTCCTGATGTAATAGACCTGTATGATATGCCTTTACAGTCATTTATTTTCCTGATTTGAATAGTGCTGGTGTGTTGCTCATACATCTAATCTATCCATATGTTTGAGTCATCTTTTTTTTCTATTCTCAGTGTGTTTTCAGGTTGCCTTACATGCATTTTGAGACCAGAGGAAGAAGAACTGCACATAATAGAAATGGAAATCCATACAGTGGTGTAATGCTGGTTCCTGTTTTCCCCATCTCCCCCACCCCCCTACAGTTGCAAATGGTGGCCAACATAATAATGACAATTACTGCTTGTTATAGTTAGGGCTGACGTGTTTCTTTGAAAGAAGGCCTAGTGGGGGACATTTTAACCGGTGATGGATACAGGAACTGACGTGGATTCCCAATACAAGTCCTGCTTCTTTGTTCCATGTAATATTTGTCAAAACAGTGGCGATGAATTATGATACGTATTTATATTTTTTCACTGTGAAGGATGGCTGCATTCAACATGCACGCATGCAGATAAAAGAAGTTGAACAGCTTCAAAAGCTGTGTCAGTCAGTCAGTCAAAATCACATTGGCAGACCTGGAGCACTGTATGTACAGATGGGACCTGAAAGTGAGATCTGTTTGCTCATGGGAGAAAAGGGAGCTTGGTTTGACACGATTACCACAGAGAGCTGCCGCCTTGCTTGGCTGTGACTGCATCTTCACACGCCTTGCAAGAAGCTTTTGCTAAATGTTTGGGTGGGGTGTTTTGTTTTGTTTTGTTTTGTTTTTTTTCTCCCCCTGCAAGCCATGTTTCCCTCTTGGAGGTGCTCAGCCTTCGTGACCTCTCTGGGGCACCAGCCACCTTTGTGGCCCTGGCCCTTCTCCTGGGGTCTCCCTGAGTGGCTCACTGCGCAGGGGGTTCATGAGCAGTCAGGAGAGCTGCTGTCCCAGTTACACTTTTGCTCATGCTCTGAAGGGTCTGCAGGGAAGCTAATAAAGGAACAGAAGCTAGTTTTTTATGTAGGAGAGTTAGGGAAGAAGAGCACAAAGCGAGTAAGGCACAGGCTGCGAGTCCTGTTTGTTCCTCCAGAGTAAGCTCTCCCTGGGACCTGAATTTGGGCTGGATTTTGTGGTGAAGAGGTGTGTGCCTGTGCTCAGGAAGCCCATCTTACACACTTTGGAGAAATCTTTTTAAACTGCATCAAGCCTTGAAACTAAACAAGTAACTTACCTGTTGGCTAGAAGGTCAGGGTTTTTTTGTTATAGGGTTGGCGATAGAAGCTGTTTGCTTACTGAGTTAATGGAAATAAGTGTCTGAAATGTTGGGAGATTCTTCTTCCTGGCATCTATAGCCTTTATGTATTTAAAGTTGTCATATAAGCAGTTATCCATGTCTTATACTTTTGTCTTGAGAAATAACATAATCTTTATTTGTTTTAAAATGTGAGCATTTAAAAATGTGTTTATATAGGCAGTATACTTAATTCATCTCTCTTGACCAGGTAATAGGTATGTATTATTTTGCTAGGCTTGCTCCATAGTAATACTGACGTGCTGAAGTATTGATGTTTTCTAGCAACTAGTTTTTGTGACTGCCTTTCTCAGAAATATCTCATGCATTGAGGGAAAGACTTGCGGGTCTTATTAGAGGTGTCCACCTTCATGGCTTTGATCATGCTGCATACAGCAGCGTAAGAACAACACACTCGTGTTTCATGATAAGGCTACTCTGCTCTGATTTCAGCTAGCAGATCACTTAATTCAGTAATATTTGTCCACCTTGAAAATGGTGAACATTTTTTAAAGTTTTTGTAAGGAATATACTAAATGTCTAATATCTGTATTTTTGAATGGATTAAAATAAATATATGGAAATGATGCAACTTAATGAGCACATTCCCTTGAGAATATACTAAAATGCAAAGAGTACATGAAGAACACGGGCACCTACAAACTACAGCAAACGTAAGAAGGAATAAAATTCCCATAAAACAAAGATTTGGAAAGAAGAGAAAAAAAGTTAGTACACAATAGTAGTTAAAGGTCTAAAATCTATAATTCAGTCATTGTATTGGGAAATGGAAAAAGAGAAACTTAGCAAGGGAATGCAGACATTAACATAAATGAGGTTCTTACAGCCTCAATTGTTACTTAAATTTTCTTTAAAATGTCAAAGGCACTTGTTTTCATTGTCCCTTAAGTCCTTGTAAAGTCTGATTTTTCTTTGTTTTTCTGAATAGAGAGCTGAGTGGTGCCCAGTGGCAGGACCAGAGCCAATGGGCACAAACCAAAACACAGGAGGTTCCTGCTGCGCACAATGAAATGCTTTTTCACTGTGAGAGTGACCGAGCACTGGCACAGGTTGCCCAGAGATCTTGTGGAGTCTCCATCCTTGGAGATACTCAAAAGCCGCCTGGACAGGGTCCTGGGCCGCCGGCTCTAGGAGTCCCTGCTTGAGCAGGGGGGTTGGACCAGATAATGTCCAGAGGGGCCTTCCAACCTCAGCCACTCTGTGATTCTGCAAAAAAAGGCTTTTAATTATAAAAAGGAATATTTTATTCCCATTTGCATAATGTAAACAGCTCAGCCAACATAGTTGACACTTATAAAAAGAAACATTCACCTTCAGATATTAAAATGAGCTTTCCAACCAAATAAATGTCTAAAACTGTTATGTTTCAGTGATAAGAGGGGACAGAAGGGAAGCTTCAGACAACAGTGTGAATTTGGGGCTCTTACCTCCTCTAGCTGTAAATTGGAGGTTTCGCGTAACACTGTTGATTAAACATACTTGTTATGAGGATAATATTCAGAAACAACCTCGGTGGGGTCTTGTTAGAAGTACTGAGTAGGTATTTGGTGTTTATAGCTCACTGGGATGCTTACTAATATATTCTTGGGTGAGATCTACAGACTTCTGTCTAAGAAATTTTTTTTTTAAAGTAGAAGTGCAAAATTAATGAGAGATTAATTGCCATCCAAATTGGATTATTTGGCAGGGCTTCTTGTGTAAATCCATTGGCATCAGCGCTTGATCTAAAATGATGATGGCATTGATACTAAAATGTAGAGCACTGGCATTTTAAGATTACTCACTTTAGGAAGAAATAATATTTTAAAATCAATCCTTCAGTCTGAGCTGCAGGCTGGGGAGAACAGTATTTGCTTTTGATAGGGGATATGAAAAAAAATCGATTGAAGGTTTACTGAGGGACAGAATCATTGCAGGCATGCAAAGTTAGAGAAGGTAAAGCACTTTGGAGAGGACTGTAGAGGAAAAGTCTACTTTCAAAGAAACAGAATAGGCTGTATGATCCAAGACAGATATAAACTAATAGGCTGACCTTACTGCATTTTCTACAAGGTTTGGCTTGAAAAGCAGAGAACTAACTTCCAGTCAAAGGAACTTTTGTGTCTGCTTCTTTGAACTTCATTCTATGACTTGCATTTGTAATTATCAATGTAGCTTGAGCTGAATTACAATTTTTTTTTTTAATGGCACAGTATTTTTTTATTTTAGTTAGTTCATGTTTTCACAGTGTTTTGAATGTGAAAAATGCTATGTAAGTGTAAAGTGTTGTTATATCTTTGGACTGCTAGTCTTAATTTATTTACTTGCATGAATTTGTGCTCCAATTCCAGTCTCCCTGTGATTTCCCTTTATCTTCTACAGCTTGTGTTGCTTGAGATAGATGGCTTAGCTGAGAATAAAGCTGAATTTTTCATCATTTTTCTCAGAATCACTTAATGACTCTTTGTGGTACCGGTTTCCTTAACCGATGCATTCATTTTTTTATTTTTTCCTTTTTCTGAGAGTGTTCAAGCTTTCAAGTTGTTTCCCAGTGTCTAAATCTAAATTTTAATATTTCTTTACTCTTTTCTGAATTGCCATAGCTATCTTTTTATTACTTAAAAAAACAAAAGCATACCTAATATGAAATGCTATCTTAGTTCCTTGATATGTGATGCAGCAGTAATCAAATACATTGTATCTCATTCTCTCTATCAGAGATTTACATAACACTTGAGTCTTCTGTGATTGTGAAGCTTAATAAAATTCAGACTGCATCTTTGCTTTGATACAGAGGTTATTGTTTTTCAAGATACTGGATTTTCCTTCTTACACTACCTCCCCGTATCACTGTAACTGATGGATGCAAATCCATCTGTACTTCAGCTGACTGACTGTCTTGCTGCATGCTACAAGATAAATTTCTATGGAACATCTTGAAATAATACTTTAATAAGAAAGAAGGTTTAAGTTTATGAAAAGGAGATCGCTTTTGCTGTCCAAGAAACCGGATTTTTACCTTTGGAGGTCTCTTTGAAAGAAAGAAAATACCATGGAAGTTGAAGTTCTTAATATTTGAACAAATCAAGGGAAGAAAATTTAGCTTTCCATTGGATTAAGCAAGAACTTGCTTGCTTACTATTTAGTTGGCCTATTTGGATTTCAGCATTTATGGAGAAAGATGCTGTCTACAGTTTTTAAAAGTGAAACAGTAGTGGATTCTGTACTGGTTCATAAATGGAAAAGATTCAAAAAGTTAACTGCAAGTGAAACTAGGCAGTTGGGATTAGATTGCTTCAGTCAGTGGAAAAATAAATGTTTCTGGGGACTCTAACATATATTTACTTGGAAAAAAAATTGGCGATAATAATAATGTCCATTAGCAGAAGCTATTAACAGCAGGAACTTCACTTAGGAAGTCTGGTAGCAAGCACCATGTAGTTAAATGCTTTGACTTGGTGGGGGATTGTACAGGATGCTGTCTCTGGCTGCCCTGCAATGGCAGCAGCGTTTGAGTCTGGTGAAAGAAATGAGATGGAAGAACAGAGCAGAGGAAGAAAGGAGATCAAAGCAGAAGCTCTCACTGTAATAATGAGAAAGAAAATATCCAGCAAAACCCCCTTTCTCTTTGTCCTTCCTGCCCGTTTGATGGTGTTGAGTAGTGTTCGCACCAGAGCAGGGAATGGCCTTTTTTTTCAGCAGATGTCTTCCAGGAATTTCCAGTAGTGAGTAAATAGATCTGCTCGTGGCTACGACTGGATGTGTCTTTTTATAGGCAGAATCTATTTTTGTTATGACCTATTTATAATGTTTTACTTTCTTTAGCACTGGAGAAAAGTAGCTCATTTTTCATCTGACTTGTCTTTCGCTAGTCATGTTTTCCATGGCTTTGGAAGCCTCTGCTCAGTTGTTTCCAAAAAATTTTTTTAATTTTTTTTTGATTGATGACTTGAAGCTGCAATAACTTCTAGTTAGGAGACCTAGCTGTCTGGTGGTGAATAGGCTTATTTTATTTTAACATTAGGTGATTTTAATTTTCTTGGCAGATCTGTGATGGCCAGTGCTGTTCAATTCTGTCGCTATTTGTAGAGCTTTGCTTTTGAATGTTCTTTTCTAGGAGTCCAGTAGGAAACAAACAAATCGGCAACTCTGGGGTTTTTTTTGCAAAGATTAGAGAAATTATTTGAACAATCTTATTTTAAAATAAAAATGAAAGATTGAAACCTACAGAAGTCAACAGACTTATGTGATCTCCTGGAGAAAGAATGTAGATGTACTCTGCAGATTATTTAATTTACATCAAAACAAAATTAATTATGGTACTAGTATTTATTTCCAGCTATTTGCATGTCAGTACGAACAACGATGAGAAGTTCTTTTAATCCTCATGTCAGTGCCTACATTGTGACTTAGAAGAATGAAATTCTTCAAATCTGTAAGAGCCCAAGGAAACAGAGGACCAGTGCATCATCTAGTCTGGCCACCAGCAGGTCACAAACTATAATATCAAGCTCAGTGCAGAATTCAGTACCTTGAAAATTGGTCACACAACTTGTATCAGATAAAAATCTTCTCTTGCAGTTGCAAAAAGTACACTCCTTTTGTCTCAGGCGTTGCAAGTTTCTGGTCCATTGAGAAAATGAAAATTATAAGCCCTTGCAGTATTTTTTCTTACCTCTAAGTAAATATGCAATGGCAACATCATCAACAATCTGTAAATTGCTTCAAAGTACTACTGGAATACTAACCCTCTCACACATAGCTGTCAAGAGAAATGCAGAGGGCTACTTGAGACAGATTAATTGGTAGGAGTTAATGGGACCCGAAGGCAGTCTGCTGGTAGCTGTGTGCTAAGATAACCAGATGTTCCTCTCCCAGTATTGTCTCTCTCATACTGTCATAGGTCTTTTTAAGTGTCTGTCTTTGTTCTAATGAAAGACCGCAGAAATCTAAAAAAATAAATTATTTCAGTCTTTTCCTTTGCAGAGAGGGAAATTGAAGTAGTGTTTAATGCGATTGCTGAATTGCAACCAAAAGTGCCCCAAATCAGTCCTTTACATGAGAAGACATCTCAACACATGCTGTCATTTTTCAGCTTGTGTATGGACTGTGGAGAGATGAAAATACAGGTGCAATGCAGCTGAGTTACACCTTTTAAACATACAGTGGGAAAATCGCTTAGGTTTTCCTATGTTCCTAGAAAATTAATGCATTCAGGTTGGATTATGAAAAAGAAGAAACTTGCCTGCATAATGGCTGTTCTTCAAAGTATACTCTTGGGTGAATTGGTAGGTTGGGTTGTTTTGTACATTGCCTATTTTTTAGAGCTCAGAACAGGTACAAAGATTGTCACCTACGATATTTTTAGGTTTTAGGGCAACTTTCTGAAGGAAGAAGATAAATAATTAAATCTAAGCAATGAACTCATTTGTGAGGAGCTCAGTGAAAATCTATTTAGTTTTTGCTCATCCTACTTAAACTTGATTTGTATTCTGCCTGTAGGGGAACAGTACTACTGTGCATTTTAATAGTGTAAAATAAGTTATTAATTTTGGAGTGTTAACTTGACAGCATTTCTATGCAATTACCGTCTCTTATGGATTGGTTGTGGTTCTTTTTTCTTTCTCACTCTGGCATTGGGATGGGACTTATTTCAGACCCTGTTACCACCAGTTCATATTCAGGCAGAAGAGTGGCAACTGAGTTGCGTACTGGGCTGAGAGTGTGGCCGCGTTGCAGTTCCAGCTCCTGCAGTCCTGGGCAGGCAGACTGAGAGAGAGCGAGGCAAATTTTGCTCTCATAAAAACTGGAGCAACATTAGTGAAGCCACTTGGATTGAAGGCTGCTTAATACTTAAATCAGGTTTAACTGTTCACTTGTCTCCTTTTGGACTGTGCTAAACTGGCCACTTCCACAGAGTTTGTGCGGTGACAGTTGCCACGGATAAGAGAAGGAATTGCATTATTTTTTCTACCTTTCTTGACATACGTTGCCCAAGCAAGGTATGAGACTTGGCTTCAGAAGCACACGAAGTTTGTCAGCTCTCCAGGAGCTTTGAGGGTGAACCACTAATTTTTGGGTCAAATCTTGAGCCCACTGAAGACAATGAAAATTCTCATCTGATTACAATAGAATCAGTCATGGTTTAGCTTTAAAATAAATAATGTATTTGTGAAAAGATGCATAACCTTAAAACTCATTATGTATAATTATTGTCTTTTAGGTTTTTTTCTTCAGGAAGATGACCTAGTAATAAAAGAAATGTTGCTATATTATTATATGATCTTTTATTACACACAGCATATTAATGACAGATGGCAATTGTCACTAATTTTATTACTACTGAAGAAGCAGCTCTAGAATGAGCTGCTTTTTTGTGTCTTGCTACCTTTTATTCTAACTGAGAGGAAAGTCCAATGCCCAAATGGTTTGGTGTATTGAAGTTGAAAGCATCTGTGCTGGTAAGCCATCTTCTCACTTATGAAATGCTTTCATTCTGTCTAAAATGGGATTGTACTAGGCTGTTGCTTGGCATGTTGCACCTGTTCTAGTGTTGAAATGAGTGGGTACAATATATTTTTAAAATTGTGAAAGAACACTGTGGCAGATGAAATATGGAGTGCATGAATGTCACAAAATTCCTGAATTAAATTTGGCTGTGTGACATGAGTTCTCTACCTTATGCACAGGCATCAGGAACAAGCCTTTAATTACATAACCACATAGTGGGGTTTCCTCTCTTTCGTACTACAGAATACCTGGTCTGCTTGCATTTAGTCTGGGAGCATCCAAAACCAGCTTGGTGTTATCACTTGTGATAATTGTTGGTGCTCAAAAGTAAAAAGACCTCAAGAAGTCTAGACAGGACAAGTGCCAACCCATGTTTAAGTGCTAAAGTCACTATCAGTTGCCTATGATATTGTAGGATTCCTGGCAAATTGCTTAAAAATTAATGTTTAAATCCCTGATTGGCATGCAGTAAGGGGTTTGTTAACAAGGCTTAAAAGCTGTTTAGTGGAGTTGTAGCACATAAGCAAAGAAACATATGTCAGGACATTTGCAGCTGTAACAAACCATGCCCATTTCACATATCAAACTTGAAAGGTGCTGAAAAATAAGAAAATAATTGTGTTTTCTACTCTGTATTATATTTAGAGAAACTGAAATAAAAGTGTCAATACAGGCTAATGATGAAGAATCAACCTGAGTAAGTGTTAAAGCGTTAGAATTGCACTGGTAACGGACAATAATAGGCTTTAATCCCACAGTTGACATCATTTTGAAGATACTTGCGATGGTCTCTTTCCTGGAGCCAGTTACTGGGCTTCCCTAAATGCTGCAACATGGCGAGTGTTTGCACAGGCTTCAACACAAGAGCAGATTAGGGAAGATAAAGAGTTGCTGTGCATCACTCCAACTTATGGTCATTTTCTGTGTGCGTGCTCTTAGGCTGCAGCAAACATTAGATAATTTGTGTTAGCTCATTGAACTTGCTCTTAGTGACTGAAGTTGTTTACTAATGCTCATCTTGGACATTAAACCTAAGATGATCTTAAGGGGCAAGGAGGCATTGGTGCCTCACCAGTTCCTCTGCATCAGATCTAGTGCTTAGCAGCTCCAGGGAGGGTCAGCTGAGTCTGAGTTGGTTGAGCCCCCCCCCCAAACTAATTCTTTAGCCAAACTAGTGCCATTTCTTTGCTTTCTGAGGTTACTGTCAGTTTTACTTATTAGGATTATTGTGTATATGAGCTATTCATTGTTTCTTTCTCTCTTCGGGTTGTGCTTAGCAGTTTGTGGGCACTTCAGCCTTGCACACTGTAAAAGATTAATCTGCTAAGCTCATCATGTGGGTTTTATGTGGTTGGGTTTTAACATAGCCTGTGCTTAGTTCTGAGTGCCATTTGAGGAGGAAAGGAGAAACACAAAACCATCATATATTTTAGAGAGCAGTAGGAAAGGGGCTGAAGGAAGGCTGTGTGTGGAAAGAAGTTTTACAGAAGTTGGGGTCTTGCTTGCTTTGGCTGTTCAGGGTAAAAGAAATAATGAATCTATCTTGCTGCAGCCTAGAAAAATGAACTGTAAGGGTGTATGGATTAAAAATATAAGAGCAGTTAGCCAATAAACTAAACTGCCAAGGGAGATAGTAAAAGTGTTAATTTAAGCCCATGTAAGCATAGGATAGATCAGGCTCCCAATCCATTAGGGCTGTTGTAGGGCCAGTGTCATAGTTTCTGAGATGTGGTAGCAAAATAGGTGGGTGAGCAGCTGCGGAGTTCTTCTAAAACCAGAAAAATAAATGTGTTGGGTATTGGTTATTTAATGGCTGTGGTAAACAGAAGGTTCATCGTAAACTCCCGCTGATTTAGATGATTTCATCTGAGCTGCATCTTTGGTGTCAGCTCAGCCAAGCAGGTTTGGCTTATAAAGGGAATGGAGAAGTTTGCTTTCTCCAGTCTCAATCTTAATCTTTTTTTTTGTGATGAGACATTTTCTCAGTTGTTTCCTTGCAGTGAATTGTTTCCGCTCTTTTCGTTTGCAGGTAGGTTTATGTGTGGATAAAAGGTTTGGGGTTTTTTAGTCACTTTTGGGGGTTTTTTAGTCACTTTGAAAGCTTGCTCCTTTATGGCCAAGAAAGCTTCTCCCCATGTGGTGGGCGACCACAAGCTCTGAGGGCCTCTGGTGTTCCTCAGTGTTGTCTATAAAAGCTCACAGAGGAGGAGGACAGTCTTTCAGTAAGCAATAGATGGTGATTCAGTGCCAGCTCCAACTGTTCAGTCTTTTGTAAGTGACTGTTTTGGCCAGTCATTTAATCTTTTTCTGTTTCGGTTTTCCCTTTCTAAAATGTGAGTAATATTAATTCCCTTTTAGCACCCTCTTGTTTATATGTAGATTTTAAACTTTTGGGACTCTTTATTATAGTGTATTTGCACAAAATCTAGCACTGTGGGATCCTTGTCTTAGCTGGAGCCTTAGAGCACTATCATAAGTAATGGCAGAAATAATAAGCTCCGTTCCCTATTTATCCCAAACCTTAAGACAACTTGAGAGCTCATGAGGTTGGTACTTAGCATAAGACCCTGCAGACTGCTGAAGGCTTTAATCAGGAAATTGTTATCATATGAACTCACCAGAACAAAAGTTAAATTCATGAGGGAGTTAATTTCTCAACCATATATTCCCAGTGTAAGCCCTCATTAAGATGGAGCTCATGTTCAGAATGTATGCAATTCATTTAGGCAAATTTACAAAAATGTTGTAAAGACTGGGAACAATACAGCCTGCCGTTATAGAGAGAAACCCCCAAACACTGAAAGTTCTGGAGTTAATGTTAAATGTAATGTGTTTGGCTTTCTTCTAAGCTCAGAAATACGTAGTTAAAATGCATGTTCTACTAGTCTTCTGTGATGCTCTTTAGTGATCAGAAAGTTGTGACTGTGAATAGTAGTATCATGTTCCAGTTCAGATCAGGCTGATTAATTAAAACACATAGGAATCTGTCTGCCCCCCCTGGTTTATAGCCAGAGAACAAGAAGAAAGCCTTACAGGTTGATTAGAAAAGCCTTTCTATGTGGCATATTTTTTTCCTTATGGAGGATGGTGGTTGTTTTGAAAGAAAGGGGCCATCATCTTTCTTAAGGCCAGATTGCATCAGTAGTCCTTCAGTGCACTGGGATGTGGCTGTCCGTTTGCGGTACAGTTCTTAATGGAATTTTCTGCTACAGAGTGAAAGTCATCAGTCCCTGTTAATTTCGAAAGAGTGGGGAAAGATGACATGGCCATTAATCCTTAAACAGATAAATAGGCAGAATTTTTGAATGATGCATGAGATTTCAGGGAGCTTTTACAGTATGTGAGAGCGTCTTGCCCTAAGATCCCTTGGGGGACAGGAATGATTTAAAGCAAGATTTTCAGCATTTTAGTAACCTGTTTTTAATTGAATTTATATGTAGCTTACCTCTGAGTTCTGCATTTTGTGCAAGTATTGCACCTGCTGATGTTGGTACATACAGTATTATTCATATGTAACTGTGGTTGAAATCTTTGGTTTACTTGGAGAACCTTACAACATATAAAAATGGTAGTTGGTATTGCTGCAGTACCAGGAAGACCAGAACTTGAAATTTTTACTTGAAGATAGATACAGATAATCTCCCTCTGCCCTGTAATTGTGGTGTTATAGGCAAATCTTGAAACACTAACTATGGTTAGTGCCTGCTGAAACAAAACATGATAGTAAATATTGCATTTTCTGATTATTAGTCCTTTCTTATAATCTACAATTCAGAAATTTGCAATTCAGATTTTTGTCTTGCTTCATTACCAGCCTCATTTTTTGGTTTTAAAGACACAATCTCCTGCTGAGCTAAATTAGCAATTGTCCAGTGGATAAAATCAGTTAGGCAAGCACTTTGGCAGACCTTCAGTATATCTACACATTTGAAAGATAGAGGTAATCTGCTGCAGAAATAAAAATAGCATCTGAATTATCCAGCAGAGACAGAGAATGAAGCTACCGGATTAGAATACTGCTCATTTGTATGCAAATGTACTATCTTTTTTCCTGAATTTGATCCTTAAGATCTTTTAATGTGGAAGAGTAAGGGATGAAAAACATTCTTGGAATTGATCCAGACAGATACACACAGGTTAGTGCTGTGTGGCTAAATCATGATGTACATGTTGGGGATTATCTGAGAAAAACCTATATTTGAAAAAGCCAAGCTGAGTGCCTTCGGAGAGCGAAGCACTGCATCTATCATTACTGAGGCTAATGGTCCTATATGACTTTAATCACATAAAGACTTTGGTTTCCTAGAAAATTTCAGTGCCTAGAAAATCAAGTGGTAAATGCCTGCATTTTCGCTACTAAATGTTGCTGATTACCTGTGAATAAACATTATCCAAATGAATGGAAATATTTTGGTGGAAGGATTTTTTTTTTTCCTGATTTCGATACAGGGTTTTTTTTTCTGTAGAAAATTG
>JAVJGG010000082.1:28846610-28920589 GCA_035590195.1 Aviceda cuculoides | reverse complement strand
CCCCCCCCCCCCCCCCCCCCCCCCCCCCCCCCCCCCCCCCCCCCCCCCCCGCGGAAAGAGACTCTCCCTTAGAGGATACGATTTCAGCCAAACCTGCAAATATTTATTCGCATATTTGAATCTTGTGGGAACTTTACTGCTCTATTCAGTTACATGAAGTGTAGGCTGTCAACTGAGTTCCAGTGCCATGCACTTTCAGTCTACAGTGGAGTTTGTAATTTTGAATTTTGATAGCATGGAAATGTACCTAAGTAAACGTACACACCTGGTTGTGTTGGATTTACATTGCATTCTGTCCATATCTAAAATTATATAGACTCAGGGTTTTTAATTTCCCATGGTTTCTCTGCTGTCATGATTACCCATCATGTCATGAAAGAACAGCTCTGTATTTTTCTGTAGCAAGAAAAAATAAGGAAACAAAAATGAAGGAAAACAAAACTGCTCATTTAAAAAGAAAGCAAGGATGTGAAATAAAGAATTTAAGAACTGATGTTAGAATTAAGGCTATTAGCCTTCCTCAGATTTTCTTCTTCTTACGTGTTATGGCTATCTGATTACAGAGATACTACATTTCATAGGTTTTTTTTCTTTGGGTCCTTTCAACAGATGGTACAGGATAAGAGAGAAAAGTTGACACATTTATGGTTCTAGACTGACATGGACGGGTCCAGCAGCACGGCCCCAGACGCTTTATGCCGTGTTGGGCAGGAACACTTCAGTGCCTGTGCACTGAGCAGCCAGGAGAAGGTGGCACCCACGCTCAGTCTTGCTGTTCCAAAGGCACCTTTTCCACAGCCACGGAATGTTACATTCTTTCAGTTAGGGGATTTTTTTCTGAATTGATGTAACTGTTATAAATTGAGTCTGATGTTCTGAAATGAAATTTTGAGACATTCCTTGCAATATTTTCTGGGTGCATTGGACAACACTATTTTGTCTTATGGTACAGAATACTAAAAATATGTAATTAGGCAAATGATAAGGTAAGAACTTTAAAGGGGTTGCATTTCCTAATACTTGCATTATTATACATTAGCTTCAAGTGTTAGTCAACCTTTTTTCCTTTTAACCATGCTTAATCTGTTTAATGAGTAGAATTTTTTATAACTTCCTTTGCAGCACTTGCAATAGTCAATCTCTAGACATTATGCTTTTTGCATAGCCCCCATATTTTGCGGATCTCTCTATGTTAAAAGTGGTTATTGATCTGTAGAACTCTGTACAAAATTGAGAAAGGTCATCTGCAAAAAATTGTCTCAGAGGAAGAAAGTGTGCTATGTATATAGTTGTTTTTTTGGCTAGTGCACTTCACAGTCTGTTATCTGTTCCATTTGTGTGACTTATCTCCCACTTAATTTCATCCTTCCTTTTACCTCCTGGCAAACAGCAATATGCCTCAGCATAATGATGAGCAGCAGCAAAGGTAAAAACAAATATATTTATATTCTTTCCTGCCTTCCAAATTTAGAACTGCAAATAGAAACTAGTTAATATCTATTGTTCAGAAGGATAACAAAAAAATATGGTTTGGGTAAAAAGGCTGGATATACTTTAACATTTTTCTGTATTATGCTTTTCTGTAGTAGGTAAAGATTTTTGTAAAATACTTTAGGAATGATGTTGACAAGAAAAAGATAAGCAGGAAGATAATTAGCTCCTGGAAACACTCCATGTATAGCTTTTATTTCAGTGAGACCTCAGAGGCTTAAAGCTAAAATATGCTGAACTATTTGCAGGATGAAATGTGTGACACATAAAAAGCAACACAGTGCATGGCAGAGTATTTGGAGTCCGTCAAGTCTTGGAATAACACTTTTAATGAACATACCCACTTACTGCTGTTTAGTAACTCTGCCATCAGTGCATACTGTTCCTCCTCACTGTGAAGTTAGCCCTCTGGATACTGCAGCACGATTTTGTGTTTCCATTGTCACTTGGGTAGTCAAACGCTGGAAGATGCTGCCCAGACATGTAGCATCTCCATCCCTGCAGAGACTCGAAACCCGACTGGGCACGGCCCTG
Source organism: Aviceda cuculoides (assembly GCA_035590195.1). NCBI lineage: Eukaryota > Metazoa > Chordata > Aves > Accipitriformes > Accipitridae > Aviceda > Aviceda cuculoides. Next base: position 28,918,564 of record JAVJGG010000082.1, on the reverse strand, counting down.
AGCTCCCTGCTCCAGCTGACCCTGCTCTGAGCAGGGAGGTTGAACTGGTGATCTCAGAGGTCCCTTCCCACCCCAGCCAATCTGTGGTGTGATAGCACAGAGGGATAGCATTTGATAAGAAGTGCTGAAGATGTTGGGACATGCGCCGACTGTGACTGAAAGGGGAGCCAGGCTTATCTGAGGGCAGCTTAGAAAATGTTGGCAGATCATGGCCATAGATGTTTTTTTCAGAATGTCTCCAGAGCAACTGCAGAAATAGTACTGCTAGTATGTAATCATAAGGGGGAATGGGGAGCCCAAAGCTAACTAGGGGATGGGTGTGACAAGGATGTTTATCCATCATAAAAATGATCAGCTTAGGTGCAGTACAAACCAAATGTAATTGAGGAGTTAATCAAGTCAGTTAGCAGCTGCTTAAAGGTTTTGAAAATGAAGAATTGGTGCCAGTTGATCCATGGCTGGAATTTTCCACATACCAATCAGTGATTTCTCCCAAGTGAAAGGTGAGCAAAATATTTGTTTTAGCATTGCCTTAATGACCAAAGGTTGAGGTTTTGGTTTTTTGTTTTTTGGGTTTTTTTTATCATTATTTTTCACTTTTCTCTTCTGGAAAGCCTGACAGTCAGGGTGGTAGCAGCAGCAGTACCTTTCAGCTGGTACCTTATGTTCCCCTGACAGCTGCCTGTAGGCAGCAGCGTGACCGGGGCAGCCCGCTCTGCAGGGCAGCCGATGGCAGAGGCTTGGCTGTGGGGAGGGTGGTTGCACTGGTGGCCTGGGAACGTGAGCTGTGACAGTTCTGTGTTGAGCACAACTTCCCTCCTCCCTCTCTAGGGTCATGAAGTCACCGGGCAGTAACTGTGAATTTGAGGTTGTATTTTCTCTCGGGCTGTTTCTTGGCCAGAGGTGCACGGGCATTTGGGGTTAGAAAGGAGCGTTGTAAACGTTCAGTCATATCTTCCATATCGTAGGCCTTGGGGCACCTTTCAGTTATTGTATTAATGAGCTCAGACATGGATTATCAGTTATTAGGAGCTTGATAGATCAGCCGTAGTTTAGCTCATAATTATCATCACTGTTACACATCTCCTCCTACTGATTTTCTTGCCTGAATTTAACCTGTGGTGGATCTTCACTAGTGTATGTATTGTCTAGCTTGTATTTGATTGCAGCTTATCAGAAATAAATAATGAAGAGTTTTATACACTGAAAAAAAAAAGATCTTCCCTTTTCAGATCTTTTCAGTGTCTGGTGCTCATATATAGGTATATCTTTTATAGTGGTATAGAAGGCTTCGCAGTTCCGATATAAAAATGCATGGGATATTTCAACAATGAAAAAAAAGAAAAACACCAAATAATGCTAACCATGCCAAAATCAAGCCACTTCATATTTGTGCACATGAACATGAAATGCGTAATTAAGTATATGGTTATAATGGGGCATAGTGGTTTTCTTTGCATCTGCTTATATTTCTGAAAAAAAAGCCCTCCGCTCTAACACCAATATTTGAATGGGATAAAGCCCAATTCTCCTAAGTTTACCCAAATCTGTAACTATACAGAATCACAGAATAATTGAGGTTTAAAGGCACCCCTGGAGATTGTCTAGTCCAACTCCTGTGCCCAAAGCAGTGTCAGCTGGAGCTGACCAGGACTGTGTCCAGTTGGGTTTTGAGCATCTCCAAGAATTGTGATTCCACAACTTCTCTGAGTCCAAATAGCACAGTATGTGGTATAAAATACTGAATATGGGACAGGAAATGAGATGATGAACCAAGTTTTATGGTCCACACTCCATGGAAGCATTTAAGCTCATACTTCAGTCTTGCTACAGTAAACACAATTTATGTTTGGGTATAAGTGCAGTACTGAGCTAGAGTCCTTAGTAATGTTTATTTTCATGTAATGGTGCCTTTGGTGTTCCTTACAGATATTAAACCTAGTATTAAGTTACAGAAATCAGATGGACAATTGTCAATTCTGCTGTCTTCTGTTGTACCCAAGTACAACCATGTATCCCTATGGGCTTTGGTCAATTTTATTACTAGTGACTAGGAATGTGTTGGGGTTTTTTTATTACTATAATACTACATAGAACTGTAGCCATTTATAATGTTTGTATATGAAGAGGTGTCATTTATTTATCATCTGTGCAGTAACTTTTTTTTATGCCATGAAATCTTTACATAAAGCCTTTGAAAGAGCGATAAGGCTGCAGCAGGCCTGTGCAATAATCTTGTCATCCTTAAATTATTTTTCTGAAGCCCTGCTTCTCAAGCTGTCATATGGGATATTTTCATCTCTTTTGCTGATGGCATTCTCTGTGTCTGCTTCCAGGGCAGCCACGGGCAGACCTCTTTAGAAAAACAGATGAAGCGGTTTATATATAGCATTCCATTTATTCCCAATGAAATCAAATGGCCTTGTGGCCAGGGCTTCAGTTAAAAAGAGCAGTTTATTGAGAACCTCTAAATAGGATAAAAAATAGAATAAAAAGGTGCTGTATTTGCCCACTGGTTACCTTTTCAGTATCATGTGGGAAAATTCCCTCTGAAATGGAAAGAATTCACCACACCCTGTTTATATAGAGGTGATTCACTTCTTCCTTGAAGATTTGACAAATATTAAAAAAAAATAGGTACACTTCCTGTGGCATTAAAATATCAGAACAGGGACACCAGAGTAACTACCATGTAATATTTATCAGGTTTCCCTAAGCAGAAAAACCATGTGATTGCATGTTATTTTTAATTGAGATGAAAGGAAAAATCTTTTTTTCTTTTTTTTTTTCTTTTTTTTCTCCAATATATATTGAAATTCTATCACAGTTAGTGAATTTGGAGGGTAAACCTGAGACTTGTTTCTAACTCTGCAGCCAACTTCAGCATGTGATGTGCTGGAAGGGGCACAAAGTCCCACAAAGTCCTGTTGATCATGATTCCTCATGGACAAAGCTCTAAACTGAAAGTATACTTTACCTGTCAATGTCTGCATGATGCCCACGTGTGTAAGATTAGACATGTTTACACAAATACTGGTGTGGGTGTGCTGTGCTTAATGACTATATACAGTGCTTTGCCATGGAAAAATTTTTAGGATTAAGATTGCCCTTAAGTCATTAGCTGGAAGAGGTGCCGAAGGCACATCAATGTTGCTTGACGGAGCAAGTCAGATGCATGAAATTCAAACCTATGTAATTAGTGTGTGAAAAGTCATCATCTATTCACCGCACTAACTACTTTTATCTTGAGATGGAAGGGTCTAAATATGTCTCTTGTAACTGTAATACTGATAATCCGGTTGAATTGTCTGCTTGAAAATTTTGTTCTTCTAATTGGCTTCTATTATAATTTAATTCTTTAGAGTTCAGTTAGTTCTGTAATATGGCTGTGTGGTTTAATAATAATAAAAAACCTCTCAAACTGAGTAGTTTTACAGCTCTCTAAATGTTACATTCTATCTTGTGTGTTTATTGTCTGTCACTCTTCCACTTCACACCTGCCTATATGTCTTTAAGCTAATTTCCCATTCAGGAAGGCTTTTTCCCGGGATGCATTTCATGATGGATTTTCTCAAGGTCACCAGTGGCTTTCCACCTGTTCCTCTGTTCTTTTTATCTCTCCCTGATTTTTAGTACTTGGCCAGTTAGATAATGTTAATCTTAAAGGGCCAGTTGATCAAGACAATTGACTCAGACTTGCAACCAAACTTGGAAGAGCACCTTCCATGAATATGTGCCCGATTGTAATGAGCCTGTCAAAGAAAATGACTGAACTTCATCATCTTGACTACTAAAGTGGTGGTTATTTGAAATTCGCCTTTTTCAAATGTTAAGAAAAATATAATTTTATAAAGGTGCTTGAATTTGCAAAATCTGGATGCTGAAGGTAGCTTTTCATTGACCCAATTGAGTGTTTCAGCAATTGTTGGAAGGAAGGACTATGTAGCAAACTAATCTTTATTAGTTGCCGTGGGCAATCAACTTTTTTTTGTGACATCACATCAGAATTTACAGAAAGAAGATTTTTTTGAGATGCAGAGATTTTATTTGCTTTTAATGCCAATAAGATTTACCTTTTAAATTTGATACAGTTTTGCACTAACTTAGGTTTGAACACAAGCTTCTTAGCCTTTAACAACCAAAGGCAGAAGTGGCCTCGGGTTTCAAGAAGGAAACAAAAAAAAGAATGGAGAATGGTAGAGCCTTTCTTTCAACCGCAGGACACTGCTCTTTCACTTGCCCTCAGCCTTCAAACCCCGCTTACTTTTCCAGTGGTATTACAAGTAGTAGTTCCAGAATCTCATGTTCAGGATTTCGTTTAAAAACTGAAGGAGACCAACTGTGGAGAGCAAAGCCTGGCCTGTGTAGCTAGATGCAAGCTCACTTTGTTCATCCCTTTCCTAGTCTGAACTTTAGTTCTCTCTCATATATTGTTCTTCTTCGCTTACCAACCCAGAAAGCCAGATATCAATATAAACAGTACGCTGTGTCATGTATGTAGAAGATACGGAAAAGTACACCTACAGGCAACCTGTAGAGATGGGTCTGGAACCTAAGCGTGATTACTTCTGAGTAACGGAATAGAATATTGTAGTGAAAACAAAAGGACTGAGGTTTTAATTTTACTTTTAAACTTCCTGAAAGCGTGTTTGTAAGCAGCTAATTCCAGATTGCTTTACGGCTCTGAAGTTGTGCTCCTGGGCTGTGCTCAGCAGAGACGCCAGTGTCTGTGTCCTGACACGTGGTTCACGCCGCATTGGTCGCTCGGCCGGAGCCTGGCGGAGGGACTGCCACCCGTCTGGTCCATTCGTCAGCTCTAACTGCTGTTGTCATTTTGGAGCTTTCAAATAGGCACAGATAACAAAAATAAATTGTTTCCTAGTTAATTGTACAGTGCTGAAAAGCAAGTAAACCACTGAAATCATTGCAAGAAACAAAATATACAGGGAGGAGAGGCAGGAGTACAGAAGTGGGAGAGACATAGACTGATAAAAGAGATGAAGTGTCACAGACATTAAGTAGATGAACGAAGGTGAGGAAAATACACATGCTGTAGAAAGTCAAATTTTAAATTAGTATCAGTTTATATTGTAATGTCAGGCTTGTACTTTATAGCTGGACCAAGAACTCTTATCATAAATCCAGATTAATCTGCTTGGTCTGTAAGTAATGAACTGAGGAGTGACTCACTCTTCTGAATTTATATGCTGTTATTGTTAATACAGTAATGTGTTGCCTGTTAGACTCTTTGGAAATGCAGGTGTTTTCCCAAGTATTTTGAATGCCATGGGACTTCCCTAATCATGGTTGCCAGTGAGGAGGTTTGCACTGGCTCTTGCTATGAACCACCTTCCTGGAATACCCTGGAAAACATGTTCAGATGCTGTCTGCTCCCTCCCTTCCCAGGTGTTCCTTTAAATTGCTTTGAAATTCTCCTTAAGTCAGGTTAAGGTAAAAGTAAATGGTTTTTTATATATAAAATTCACGTTATACAATACAGCTCAAAAAACGTGAGTGATACAAAGGAACGAAAACCACAGAATCATCTGCCTGTTAGGTTAAATCAGGATATTCATCGTAGCCTGTACGGAGTAGCTCACAGGTTGCCAGAAGTTAACGTCCCTGTGGCTGAGGAGCCATTTCACAAGTCTCTGGTCTTAGATTGTAGCAGTGGAAGACAGTTAAGGGAAAATATAAGCTGTTCACACCAGCCATTTTTTGCACTTTGCTTGGGTTTCATTTGTAGTTAAATCTCCTTTTCCTTCTCCCTCGATTCATACGCTCATGTAAGAATTACTGATCCATAGGTTATTCAGTTTTAGATGCCTTCTGATCTGTTAAGTAGTCTCACTTTTTGGAAATACGAGGATCCCTTTGGCTAGATATCCTGTAATGCAGTAGGCTGCCTTTTTGGTAGATGATTTCCTGTACTTGATTAAACTGTTACTAGAATGTTAATTTATTGAAGAGGAAGGCTGTGGTTCTCGGCTGGTAAGGAAACACAAAAATCTCAGGTTAAAGCCTTTTCATGCTCTGGACCTTGCGAGCATTCAGTTCAGCAGCTTCATACAGACCCATAAACCAAGATTAATATATTCATTACTGGCTCTTGAATGAATCTAGATGTGACTCTCTATAGACCACTTCAGAGTGAAAAAGGGATTGGGATGACTGTCCACAACTTTTTTTTTTCTTTAGAGAAACTGTTTACCCTTTTTTCCTTGCTTGTTTTCTTGAAAGTCATAGATCTGAGCCCGTTGCTTCTCGTGTGATGGCAATGAAAAGCTGTGGTCCCAGTTGTAGGCTTAGTTTCTCAGTCTGTGATGTTGAAGTGTTTCTGATATAATGGTGAGTCATTTCTGACTGTATTAACATATGGCCAGAGCAGCGGGTGATGCACTCTTATATACTAAGCTTTTGTAATTAAGGATCCCCCATTTTATCTTATGGACTGAAGACTCTTAGAACTCCACGGTTGGTTTCCAGGGGTCTCATAGGACATGTTACCTGAAAAATCTGGTGTCTGCATAGCTACATGGTTGAATTCAGTAGGTTCGCCCTTTGCACTTTGAAGGGAATAATTCTCATATTACTATTTTTAATCTTATACAAATCTTTTGATTTGCTATTGCCTTAACTTTTGTAAAGTAGAGTTAATTATAATTCCTTCTTTGCAAGGGACCATTATAATAATTGGAAGGAAAAAAAGGAGACTGCAAAGTGTATTGCCACGCTGAGCTATAAATACACTATGGAGATGTGAAGTGTGTCACGCATAGATCTATAATCCTTCAGGGGTAAGATTAGCCTTTGATGGGACCATTCAGTGAAACTGCAGTATGAACAGTTCTTTAAATTTAAGATGATGAGATTTTAAAATAGATTTTAAAATAGAATAGAATAGTGTTTGTAGTAACCATTCTGACTGAAATGCTAAATACATAATATCAGATTTATTTTTAACACCTATTTGCTATCTGTAGCAAACTTTTAGAAAAGTCCCATGTCCTGATGTTTCTTAGATGTTTGGATGACTGCATTATATGGTTGTGTTTTGATATGCTCCCCATCTTCAGCTTGTCATTTGGTGCTAGCTTGAAAGAAAATACCTGCATGCCTCATAGTCATGCACCTTTGCCAAATAAGTCTTTTGCTCAAAACCAGCATGGTGAGGGAGTGGGTGTTGGTGAAGGAAAGCAGCTGCTGTTCTTGCTGTTCCCTCGCCAGGTATTATGTGTTTCTAACGTAATGCTGGACATCAAGCAGTACTTCTTCAGGTCAGCGAGTTTTCCCCTCTGTGAACTTGATTGTGGGCTGTCCTATAGTAAACCCCAGTGCGCTGTCTTATTAAGCAGGGCAGTATTGCTGAGTGTGTGTTTTTGGCATCTGAAAAAAAAACCTCCTTACTTGAATGATTGCTGGATGTTTGTTTATTTTTTAGGCATGCTGCTGAATGAATGACTGCCAATGCCTCAATAAATAGCTCAGCAAAAAAGCACCCATGTGGTTATTTGCTTAGTTTTGGAAAGGAAGAATCCAGCATTGTTTTATTTACATGGTGTAAATCCCAAGCCCCTCTGCTAACTTCCTTGGTGTGTCTTTGTACATACTTTTTCTTTCTGAGTTTCTGAGAGCAAAACACAGCCTGTAATTTAACAGCAGAAAGACCCTTCTGAAATAATGTTTTTAAAAGTAATTCGCTTGCACTGAACTGGTGAATTGAGAACTCTTTACATTATTTGGCACAGCTTTTATTTTTGATCTACAACCAGTGAATGCTGGAAGTTACTTAATACTTATGCTAGCAAAAGGCAAAGAATAAATCAACAGCTTAATAATGTCCTTCTTTAATTACTTTTTGTTCTCTTTTTATATTTAATTTTATACTGAGTGAAGTGTTCCTTAGAGTAATTCAGATGTTGATTAGTTAAATGGATTATTCATGATGGAAAAAAGTTTAATTGAAGTGAAACCAAACATCTTTGCCTATGTGTGTACAAATCCAAGCAATACTTTTTTTTGTTTTTAAAGCTTGTATATTTTTAGCTGATTTACAGCAGGAGTATGACAGTGTTCACCAGTTGAGATGTCTCTGGATACGCTTCTGTTTCTGAAGCTATACTTGCTGATTGGAGTTTTCAGTTGGACTAATAGAAATTATAATTAAACAGTACATCTTCCTGAAAATCTGTGATTTCACTGTTTTCAGATTATATAAAATAATTGGTCAAGTGGGCTTTGCACACACAGGTCATGCTACGGATTTAGTGTAGGTAATCTAATCACAGAAATACTGTTTACTAAAGGTTTTCTCTCCATTTCAAATGGTCGTCATCAGCTGAAATGCTTTTGTCAGAAAATAAAGCATGTAGAGTAAATGGACCAGTACTTACGTGTATGTGACAGTCCATAAGTGAAAGCTAGGACTGCTCACAAGGTAGTTTTTGTCATGTGTGTAGTTACTTAGTTCTCACCTGGGAACAAAATTTTCTTTAATTATTTTGGCATGCAGTATTTTTACATTGGCTGCTTACTAGATAGGAACTGCTGGGCAGGAATGTGAGCAGGATTCAACACCTCTGATTTCTTAGCACTCAGCAGGAACACAGTCTAGAAAAAGAACTTGTCAGGTACAGTAGATGATGTAACTGCATCAAATACTTAACCTGCATTGGGATCATTATTGAAAAATCACTGAGTTTTCAAAAGCATTTCTTTCTCTCTGCCGAACTTTTGCCAGTGAAGAGGGGTCCTTGCCTCTTCTTTTTCCTTCTCTTCTCACGATCTGGTTGTTAACCTATCTGGAAGGCAACGCTAAGTAATTTTAATTTCAGAAGGTTTTACTGTTAGACAGTATTCTCCAAGTCTGCTTTTAGACTGATTTATAACTCCCTGAAATCTGAGGGAGGCAATTTAAATTTTAACAGCTAGATCTTTGAAGATTTCTTCCTCATCGAGAATCTTCTCACCTTTCCTCGTGCTGGTCAAATTGCACATGGATCCATCCCACAAAGTGGCTCAGTGCGATGGTGCGTGATGCTGCGGGGATGAGGTTGGACTGTTTCTGCTTTGGCTGCTTCTGCTCTGAGACAACTGAGCTGAGGGTGGGAATAGGGAAAACAGGGAGCACAGGTGAGATGAAAGTGATGTGGACAAAGTGAAGGCAGGAATGGGTGGGAGGGGAGAGCAGAGTTTGTGAGGAAGAGCTGTGGTGGGGGAAGAGAAGTGAATTTGTCTGGGAAAGGAGTTTGGAAGGTGAGGCAAGGCATCGCTGAAGGGGAGTCCGAAATGGAAAGCCCACCAGGGAGGCTGGGAGTGGGAAATGGCAAGGGGGAAGTGGAAGAAATGGTTGAGGGATAGCTCTTCACAAGGACACGAGGATGTGGAGGAAGAGAGACTAGAATGAGGTCGGACGAGGATTTGGTGGTGGGGAAGAAATAGGATGGGGCCAAAGGACAGTTCGGATAAAAGCGGCTAAGGAATTTTAAACGCAGTATGAAAAGGCAGAAGATAACAGTATTAAACACCATAGTCTGCGATAGCTACGAGAAGCCCTGCATTCAAGAGTCTCTGTTGTCAGCAAATAGCTGTGAAGCCCACTGGTAAAATCTCCTAGTAGTGTGTAGAGGTGGGGGTCTAGGGGGACAGCAGGCTGCTAATGTTACAGGTTGCTCGGTTGGTTCATGTGCCAGAGGTATGGGAGATCAACATGCAAGTACCATTAAGGTAGGAAAATCAGGTGTTCAGGGTTATCAAAATGGGAGGATTTAGGTGGTTCTTTTGACCCAGTGTGACATACAGGAACCTGAAAGTATCAAAGCAGAATTACCACCACTTTATCCACTTGGTGCCATTTAAAGGTCAGCGTTTGCTCTCCATTGCTCTTCTGCAGTGTCAGATCTTCCTTTTACTATAGTTAATGTAGGAACCTGCCACCTTGTTGGAGTTACTAGTGCTTTGGGACTCCAGATGCACAGGTTTAATCCGGCTGGCCACTCACAGGCTGTATGATCTTGGACTAGTTGATTCACCTTAATGTGCTTTATTTTCTCCATCAATAATTTGGGGATAATGATTTCTAACCACCCTCTGTAGGGGCCATTGAGCTCTCCGAATGCCGCAGCAAGAGCTGAGAGATGCTGATTGTGTTGTTAATGAAAGTTTCTTTCTATCTGGCTGGTGACTGTTTCTTTTTCCTCTTTGGATCATTGTGTGACTGTGGTAGGGCAGAAATTGAGAATAAAGAAAGGAACTGCTGGTGATGATAGGTATGGTGTAACAGGGACAGCTTTCTGTCTATTATCCAGACCCACTGCTCAGACAACACTGGATGCATTTGTGTCTGCAGCCGGACTGACTCAAACTTTGTAGAGTGTCATTTCAAAGACCCACAAGCCTCCCTAATGACACTAAGTCTGTATGAAATCATTTTGAAGAATCTGGCTTTATTAAGTAATTGTGAGTGACTTGGAACCCGGCTCTGAGTACTCGTTTTGTAGCTGGTGTGATAATGCTGCTTGTGACGTGATGTCGTGGGCTGTGGGATCAGGCAGTGCCACAGGAATGTGGCAGGGTGAGAGACGGGGCTAGGAAGGGAGAAACTGCAGAATAACGTGTTTATTTTCATACATTGCTACATGAATGTTTTATAGACTTTATACAGCTGCCCTTCATTTGAATGAGGTAGCTTTTTTATTTCATGTTTATTCTTGCTCTTCTTACTATTTGCAGCTCTCTTGGAGCAGAAAGAGCACCTCAGTGCTGTGCTGGAGATGGCTTATGCTGGTTTACGGTGCATATCTGTGTCTATGAATTTGGACTTGAATTCAAATGAGAATGTGTTTCAGTGTCATAGGTATCTAGCATTGAGAAGCAATTGCATCTCAGAGGTGTGTGTATTGTATTTAGTACAATTGTTATGAATATCTCTGACCCTTGTCGTTCTGTCAAAATTGTCATTGAGGAACATGCTCAGGTCAGAAAGTTTTTGGTATGTCTCATTGTTAGAGGACAAGATGCTATCATATGTGGCATAGAGATGAAATGAAGTAGAGATCAGTGCATTGCCTTATCCACAGAGTCTGTGAAAGTAGTCAGGCTCAAGAGGCAGTTGGCTGAGGAAAGTGCAGAGTTAATTCTTTCAAGTTCTTGCTGTAACACCACATCTCCTATTAGATTAAGATCTTTCCTTCTTTCCTGCTTTTCTTATTGTTGTTTTTGTTCTTGAGGTTTAATGTTTGTGAGAGTGAGCCCGGCTGGAAGCCAGGAGGCTGTAGGCTGGCTCTGCAGCCCGATATCCACACTGCTGCTTTGCTCCCAGAAGCTATTGCAAATTTGGTCCTTAACCAAACCTCCAAACTCTGCTGGAAAGCCGATATGAGAGCAGATTAAAGCGCTTAGATGTTCTTTTCGGGAACAAGCCCAATTCAGCAGGTTTTGAAGAGCCAGATGCTTGTGAACTTTAGAGGCTGATATCTTTCTCAACTGCAGTATTCCTTTTATCCTCTTTCTTTGGTTGTTTCTGTCCTAGCTCGTCTTCTGTAACCTGTCCTTGTAAGGTAACACAAGCCAAGAGTTGGATAAAAGTGTTTTGACTTTCTTTTGTCTGAAATCTGGTTGAAAAGGTACAGATGCTGAATTTTTTTTTCAGGGAAAAGAAAGTTACACAAAACGTTATATTGGAAACATATTAAGCAAATAACATTTTATGTTATATTTATGTTATATTTATCACATTGTGTTATATATGAATATAAACACGTTATATTTCCATGTAGTGTTGCATCACTGTTGTCTATGTGCTGTATGATATAGTTCTTTACAAGCCTGGCTCTGTGGCTGACCACTTTTTTTATGATGCACCTGCAGTTATGCTTAGGAGTCTTTAAAATTTCCCTGGCAAGTTGATGTGCTTGCTTTTATCTATTGTCATAATACTTGCCTTGATGCATTGCAGGTTGAAAGTAGTCCCTGAGCTAGTCCAACTTGTTCAGGCTGGTACTGTAGAACAGTCTGTGTGCACTGACCTCTCATTACAAAAACATTTTCTTTGGATTACCTCCTCTCATCTATTTTGAGAAAAGAGAGGGAGGTTGTAATTCCTGAATGCTATTCACGACTCCCAAGTTGAGAAATTCTGTCCTAGGATAAATAGTTCCAGTGACACTCCAGTGCACTGTTGCAGGAGTGCTGCATTGCCTGTAACTCTGCCATTATCAGTCGTGAGATACCTTGACTGGTGAACAAAATACACTTGTAAATTGTGGATAATATTACGTGGTGGTCATATAAAGTGGACACCAAAGCATAGATAGTGTGTGCTTCAGGAGTAGAGAATGTAATTAGAAAAGATGATGTAACTGTGATGGATTTGTTTTAGCAAGAGGAGGAAAAAACCAATGTTAATGAAGTAATCTTAGTCTGTGATCTATGGAAGCCTTTTAATCTTCCTTTCTCTCCTTAGGAATAGCATTGCTGTCCCCTTAGCATAGTGACTATACATTAAGTAGCAGCTCTTTAAGACTAAAAAAAGATTTTTTGTCAATTTTACCCTTATTTCTGGAGCTCTGTTCTCATTTTGCTGCATAGTGATAACTCCCTGTGAAAAAAAGAGAATTACTTATATCACACATCCAGAGAGTCAGGTTCTGGATTCTGAGATTCACCAATGGTGAAATGGTCAAAAGTATTATGTAGACTTCAAATGCTTGGGCTGTATAAGCAGGGATGAGTCTCAAGTGAGAGCCTTGTTGAATAGTGAGAGTATGCACAGCTTGAGTCTTACAGCAGCATGGATTTAGCTCACAGAAAACCAATTTGGAAGAAAATCTCTTTACTGTGGATGAATTATCATATCCTCTAGGTTTGGGTACATGCTGAGTGGGTGGGTAAGTTAGCCTGGAACACTTAGCTGCCCAAAAAGAAAGGTTTTTTTAGGACCTGCTTGTGGAGTATATATTTCTGGCCTTCAACCTTTTTTAATTCACTTCACGTGACAGTTGTGCATTATTTATAGTGAGTGTGGGAGATGGAAAGAGTACTGTGGAAGAAAGAAAAATAAACCTTTCAATCATGAATTCTGTTTTTGACTGTGATGCCAGTTTGGGGCAAGATGCCAATAATTTCGCACCCAAAATAGAAGTGCTAAAATCCCACAAAATTCACCAGTCTTACTCATGATCTGAATATTTTCTCAAATTATAGCTAGGAAGCAAAGCACAGAGTCTTGAGGCATGTGTCAGCCTCATGATGAGAAGAGCAGATCATTCTCTTTTAACTCGTAAATGTCTTCCTGCTGCTTTGAAGAGGCTTTAATGGCCAGAGATGACCTGTGTTTAGATGTTATCTAGATTACCAGGCTGTAACAGCAAACCAGCAGAGCTCTTGGGTTTTGTGTTCCCCAGTCCTTGGTGCCCCATGCTATGGGCCATACATCGGTGTAGGCTTCCTCTTGGCTGGGGGCGAGGGATGCCGAAAGCTCCCCCAGAAGGCACCCAGGTTTTGGAGCTGTGCAGGACTGTAGCCTTTCTTCAGCTCTGGAGTTTTAACAAGCCAGGTGAAACCCATGTAGGAGTTGAGCTGTGTTGGGCATAAGAGGCCATCGCCGTCGGATGAACATGCTCTACTGTGCTGCCAGCCTGTTTCTGTCACTGCGCTGGTACCAAAGGGACATAAATGCAGTTTCATGGACAGCCTTTGGTATCAGAACTTACTCAAGAGGTTTATTTTCCTGCACCGTAGTTCAGCAACATTTAATCATTGCGAGAGATTATTTCTGTGATCTAATTTACCGTGAGTACACAATTGCATTGGCACAAATGAAGGAACAGTAAGATGGGAACCAGGCGTGGGAACAAGCAGCTGAGTTGGGAGCTTTGCCCACTGAAGAAAATTTATACAGCAGCTCTTCCCGAGTCTCCTACAAAGCGTGGCGCTTGTCAGATTCGAGTCGACCAACCTGGGAGTTCGTGTAGGTCCTAAACACTGCACTGGCACTACTCAACAGTCCTAACTTTTTGTTGAAAGCATGCATCAATTCATACCATTTTACGCCTGCCTCATTTTGCTTACAGCTGAACCACATTCATTCTGTTTAGTGCTACACTAAGAACTACTTTGAAAAGTCATGGCCTTTTTGTTTAGGAAGCTGGAGTATTGCATGGTGCAATTGTCAAGTCTGGTTACTTTTAAGGGAAGGTGAGGCCCTGTGTTGTTAAAGCAAGTCAAATGTCATTTATTTTGAGCCTGGTTACAGAGTAGCCTAATAAATACTTGTTCAGTCTAGGTAACACGGAACCTAAAGGCATATTATGCTTATGAATAATGAAAAGATCAAACAACATGGGCCTTATTTATTTATTTATTTTTATTTTTTACATGTTGTACTTTTAACTTACTCTACTTGTTCTTCACCTGTGGCTGCTAGAGGCCATGAGGGGACAGATTTCAATTTTGAAGTGTTGTACGTATAGACTCTATATAAATGTGATGAGTAGGGCAAAGAGTAAGAGACAGTGATTCAGCCTGAATCTGTTGTGGAGCTATCAACTCTCCTTATCTTGTAGGAAAAGTTGAGGCCAACGGTCCATAGGGAATCATCTCATTAATTTTCTTGCATTTCTTAGGTAAGGTCTATAGTGTTTGTTTACACAAGCCTTTGAAAGTCATGTCTCAGACCCAAAATTTGTGAATTTAACTTAAAAATATTAAAGTTTTCCAGCTTTTTGTCTTTTTAACTCTTAATATTTGTGATTCCACTCTTGATGACCGCAGAAAAATACTTGAATTTTTTTTTTGTGTTAAGCTATAAAGGAGATTACTTTGTCACCTTCTGGTGTGCTGTGAGATCTCACAAACAGGGAGAAAGTTACAGTAAAAGTGATCCCTTACACAAGCCTGTGCACCAAGAGCATCTTTTCCCTGTAGTCCTACAAGTGAGAGAAGCAGGGAAGGGAGAGGCTTGGCAGTCCCCCCATCTGCAGCAGATCCCAGGCAGTGCCTCTGCCCTGAGATCCTGCAGCCAGGATCCAGTAACCGGATGGCCTTTTTGTGTGCACCTTGCCTGGAGAGAAGAAAACCACTGTCTTCAGAAGGTGCTTGGCTGTAGGACTTTTAAAGAAAAGTAAGCCCCTAAGGTAGGGCTGCAACAGGGAAAAATGGACCACAAAAGGCAGAAATGCTAGCAGCGTAGCACACAGCTGAAGGAATAGGAACAAGTAACAGAGAGTGCTTTCAGTGGATGAGGAGCTGGAAGTTGGTGAGACAACTGGTGGACCTGCTGGATGGATTGCCATGTGCAAAGGGAGCAATTCAGGAAAGTATAATATTGCAGAGATGTTAAATTATTTATTAGTACCAGTCCTGGCTGCGGATGTGCATCCAGATTTGTTGAGAGAGCTCAAGTGTGAGGTGGCTGAGGTGTTAGAGAAAATACATACAGTTTTTTTAGAAATAACATAATAAGAATGTGGAACTAAATGCATTAGAAGGCTGTAGGAAACATCTGGAGAATTACAGCCCGGTAAGCTTATACTGGTAGTCAGTAAATTAGCTGAAATAATAGTTACTGACAGGTCACAATTCATAGATTGCAGCCATCAAGATTGCACAGAAGAAAATGGTGTCATGCCAAACTGAAGGCGAGGAGGGTATTTTGGCAGATAGAAGATAATTTGATTTAACTGATAAAAGCTTTTAGAAAGTTTCATTGTCCTTCACAGATGGTTATTAAGAAACATGGTACTACTAAGATGAGAGTCAGTTTGCTGGTATGACTCAAAACCTGTGTTGGAGGCAGAAGCAAAAGGCACATTAACCAGTTAGACCCTCTAACAGTGGTACATTGATAAATCCTCACTTTAAACTGGTGGGGACTGTTACATTCTTAGAGGCGTGCTGCAGCACTGGTGTGAGATTGTGCCTGCCCTACTAGCCCTGCCAAAAGGCAGAACTGGGAAGTGCCTAAATGGTCTCTGTCTAATCCCTGAGTGTGGAGAGCTATGAGGCTGTCAGTCCTACACCCCTCCATGGAGACCTCCATTTAGGAAAGACCTGAGAATAGCATAGCAAGTTCTTTGTTGGTATGCAGCTGACTTGAAATATACAGTAGTAAAAGGAAAAATCCTGCTAATTTTGAAAACATACCATTAAGAATACAAAAACTAATAAAGACTAGCATGAAGAATGTTACCAAAAGTACAAGCCAATATATCAAGAACGCCCTCATCTCACCTCAAAATAGCATTCGAGAGCTCGTGGGAGTTCTGGGAACATGAGATGAAGCTGAAAAAGGAGTGTGGGGAAATCTCAGTTGTGGAGAGTGGCTGAAGAAAATTGTGACTGTTTACCTTAGAAAGCGGATGAGTCAGCAAAGAGATGTGCTAGAACTGTATAAACCAGTAAGTGGTGATAGAGAAGGGTAGGTTGGGGTAGTTTCTGTTTTCCTTGTCTTAAAGCACTAAAGTAAATAGATACTTAAAGGAAACAGAATGCCGCAAATTCCAAAACTGATAAAAGGCAATTCTTGTTCAGATCTGTGATTAAGTTATGAAAGTCACTATGGCAGTAAGTTGTTAGGCTGAAGAATTTAACAAGGTTTTGAAAAGATTATTTTAATGGATATCAGAAATATTTACAGCTGCCATAATCCATGCTGACAAATTCTGAAGGGGATATTAAGCCTCACAGTTGAGCTTTTAAGACAATCTCTAGGTACTAGGGGTATCTTTCTGTTCTTTTGCTGGTTGTTCTTCCTTCCTAACATAAAATGTTAGGTAGGACTTTAGTGGTGTAATTCATAGAATTCTTGTATAAAAGGTGTGAAATTATTTCTGATTCTCAGTAACATCCTAAAGAGCGTTCTGTGTGGGTGATGCCTGAATTCAGAGTGGTACGGTCTGTTGCCCGGCACTGCCTGAACAGAGTAGCCCAGGGGATGGTAAGGGTGGTTCCCAGCATCTCATGAAGTCACCAAAGTCTGTCGCTGAACAGAAGTGTGCAGGTATGGGATTCCAGAAATTTAATACGGTCAGGGACTGATGTGATTGTAAGTTCAGGTAGGAGGTGTTGAGTTGCTTTTCTTTTTTTTTGTCATATGTGCATTACGCGTATAGAGTAAAAGATCTTAATCTCTTAAAAATGCCCTTAAAGCAAGAGCGCTTTCTGCACTTGTGTTCTGGATTTCATTTCACTTACAGTGACTGGAAGGCATGATGTAAGCAACTGTTATCTTTACCTGATGTCTTCAGTTAAACTGTTAAAGTAAATAGGCAGACCTAAACTAAGGAATACTTTTTGTTTGTCTACAAAAGCACATCTCCTTGGTGCAGTTCCAGTATGCATGGTTTTCATGGGTATGCGTGTGAGTACGTGATATGTA
The DNA here is from genome assembly GCA_035590195.1 of Aviceda cuculoides. Taxonomy (NCBI): domain Eukaryota; kingdom Metazoa; phylum Chordata; class Aves; order Accipitriformes; family Accipitridae; genus Aviceda; species Aviceda cuculoides. The sequence goes on along the minus strand of JAVJGG010000082.1, from coordinate 28,901,187 downwards.
TGTGAGTACATGGTGATGAGCAGGTCAACATTTTTATTAAGGTTTCAGTTGTATTAAATTATATTTGTCCCGAAGTGAATTTGACTCTGACACTTGCCATTCATCAGACAGTCAGTTCATGTAGTCCTGCCATTTTACCTGATAGTAACCTTCTCAGGAATTGTATTTGCAGTCTTACAAGTGTGTTTGTCTCAGTGCTAGTGTACAGTTATTCTCTGAGTTGTGCCTCTTTTTAGGTGACATGATATTTAGGATAATACAAAAAACCCCAAACAATAATTAATTATGTTGTCTGCAGATCTTAAAGGTATGAGACAGATATTTGAGAGGACTTTTGAAATCAAATCCTCTTGAGAAAGGAAAGCTGTATATGCAAAAAAATAAACTAATTTCTGCTTAATTGCCAGAAGGTAAGGTAATTCCAAAATGTTAATGGAAGATATTGATATTTGGCCTTCAAATGGCAAGCATAACACAAACCTGCTGATTGGAATCACTAAAATGGTATGGAAAAAAAACACCCTACTTGAGAGTTTTTGGAAATCAATGGGTAATAAATCATGCATATGCCTATGCAGTAATAATAACAGAATTTTAGAAAAAATAAAAAGGCTAGTGTGATTTCTGTTAAAATAGTGTTAACTAACTGGATCATAAATGCAAATAAAACTATTAACTCTAGATGACTGGCTCATAGTTACAGTATCTCAGCTATTGTGGTTTCACTGCTTAACAACAGACTCTCCAGTGCATGAGTCTGCATCACATGGTTTTATTTTTAGTACTGATAAATCTAACAGTTCAAGATCATGTGAGACTGGGAGTCAGGCTGGGCACTGGGGGTTGCTCCATAGCTGCCTCTTCTGCACTCCCTTGCTCTCTGCTGAGAGACACGCTCCAGGACTCCCCGACTCGTGCTTATTCCCTTCGACAAAGGTGTCAGTGTTGGCAAACGGCACGTTAAGAGCAAAATCGTTCTTCTGAGACTGAGTTTGGGATTTGGTGACGCACACAGCGCCAGGAGGGTTGGGAGCACAGTTGCAGGCCAGGCAGGGTGCCCCTGCCACAGCTCATACAAAGCAGTGGGCAGGTGTTGGCATCGTGGATGCTGTGGACGTAATAGAGTACGACAATATTTTTGTCGGTATTTTCTACAGAAGCATGCTTTGAAGGAATTACCGTACAGTAATGGTAGCAAAGCAGGATATAACTGCCAGGATGTGGTTGGCACCGACATGGAGGTCAGCTGAAAAGCTTCTGACTGGTGGGCTGTACAGATGGACCGCGGAGCACGAGGAGGCAGTGATTGCCATGAGCCGTGTGTCCACCTTCCAGCTGAGGCTCCGGGACAGGGCTTGGTGGAGGAAGCTGGTGGCAGAGAGCTGCAGCTGTGGGGTGGCTGTGCTCCACTGTTTGGGGATGCTTAGCTGGAGCCTTCCCAGCTCAGCTTCATCTCCTGCCCTGTGCTAGCTGAGCTTGGTGACGAGTCGGCTTACTGCGCCGCCTTCACTCCTGCCTCTGAACACTGTGGAGCTTGATGGGCCATGTAGCATCCTTGAGCCATCCACAGACTCCTCTTTGGTACTGCATAGAGGACTTTGCTTGGTGAAAATCACTCTGTTGGATCTTGGGTCCCATTTCTGACTCCATGCTTTTGATCTGTTGCCCTAATCCTCCATCTCCCTTTTTATTTTTTTTTCTTTTTGGAGAGAGGAAGAAACTCTGATTTCTCTATTTTGGTATGATCCACTCAGAACCACCTCATACAGTTAGCTCCCCGCCAAGATCCCTAGCTGCTTAATAATACGAGCAAACGATTTCCAAATGGAGCTGTCTGATCATCATGCTAGTGATGTCACTGCTTTGTTACTGAAGGTTTCTGACAAAGTGAATAACTCCCAGACTGTTTCACTCCATCTGTTGTTCTTTAGGAAGACATTCTACTCTGAAAATGCTAGCAGACTAACATTTCAAAGCGTAACAAGAGCACACACAGAGCAAAACTTACTGAAATGACTGCTTGCAGATCTGCATGCAGACGTGAAAATAGCTGGCAGACCATCTAGGCAGCCATCACCTATATCCCCAGCCTATAGACAGCCACAAAAATTGTGGTTTAATCATAACTATATAAAGACACAGATCATTGCCCTTCACCCTCATGCATAGAATAGGACTATATCTTCTTTTTATCACATACTTACCATACTGAAATAATATGTCTTTATTCCATATATGTGCAACACTTCAGCACTCGTGAGCTTTAAAGTGACACTGTTGTGTTAAAAAAATTAGAAAATTAAAATAATTTATTGCTGTATTTATTAATAAAACAATTCTTTTTCTTAAATCTCAGTTAATTACTAAGAAAATGTTTGAATAACAGAATCACTGAACTGCAATAACCACGAGTAGTCAGTTAACACAAAAAACCCCCCAGTAAGTCCCTGCAATATACTTTCTAATGCTATGTGAAAACTTGTGTGAAGTGTTTCCAAAGGTTGGCTGCATTCCACCTTTACTTCAGAAGACTGTTTAACCATTTCTTTCATTGATGGATGTTTTAATTGATGTTTAACCTAAAATACAGTTTCCTGAATATAGTCGTATTACTTACAGTAACATTTAATAATTTCTTACCTTCCTTGGTTTTTTCACATCATTCCAGTACTTACTCACTCTTTGCTTGACTCCACTTTGCCAGTATGCATTTTTTTTGTTTTACTATTTGCTTTTAATATCTCAAAACGTCAATTACTTTTATTGCTTTTTAAACTCTTTTAAGGATGTTAAAAAAACATTGCTTTAAAAATCTATAAAGTATTATAAAGAAAGGAAACCAGAACTGTGCACAGAATGAAGGCAAGTATTTTCTTCAGTCTCGTCTGAAGTAATGCCGTTGCTACTTGATAAGGGGACATCCAGTGGCAATGTTTTCTGCTTTTGAAATTGAACGTCATAGAACCGTGGCAATCAGAAAGCATGGCCTGCAGTGCTTGTGGGCAACCTCTTGCATTATGGCAGTGTTTATTTAACAATACCTGTGTTAAATGTCTTGTATATTTACGATTTTAAATACTTTAGTGATGTTTGTTCCACAATTTCTTGCAGAATCTTGTCTTATTGCCTAAGTCTTCTGGTTAATATAAAGGTGTGGGGCTTTTTTTTCCCCTCAAGCAAAGGCATCGGAAATTATGCAGATGAATAAATAGTAAAAGAACCCAGAAGAGTGTTTGCAAGGAAAATGCAGGATTGAGGGCAGGGAGAATCAATTTACTCTGCTACTTGTGTTCGTGGTCTAGAGTCCTTCTCTGGAAATATCTAAACATAGAGGTAGAAGACTTAAAACATTGAGAGTGTGCCAGCCGGCAGAGGAGGAGGAAGGCTGTGTGATGGGAGGAAAGCTGCAGTGGCTCGGTAGCACAGGCACGGACAGGATCTTAGGTGGGGTAGCAGGTCAGGTGTAAGCTTTCTGTTTGAAACGGTTGTTTCCAAGTTAGTAACTCGCTAACGCTTTAAGGGTGTTTGACAGAGATGTAGAAATTGTCAAGTCAAAACTATTGTTTAAATACTGATACCTTTGCTTTGAAATAAAGTTTCCTTTTTAATTTAGGAGGTTTGTCACTTTTGGAAAAAATTTGGTAACCACCTGCCTCTACTTCTTTGCTGTCCCTGGCCAGATTAGTTCTCATTTTATTGAAAATCTGAAAGGAGAGCCATTTACATTGAGACTTTCATATGACAGGGAGGAGGGAAGTGGTATATGGATAACGTAGAGACAGCATACACACAGACTTGCTTGCCTAAATGCAGTTTATTCCTTCAGTAGGTTTTTGTCTCGGTCATGTTCCAGATGCTCATTGACAAGCAAGTGACTTGGGATAGAAAACATCTGCTTATTTCGCCTGGTGAAACTTTCTTAAGGATTTTACTGGAGAGAAAAAAAGAACAGAAGTGTGTGTGCTTCTTACTGCTTTTTCTCTCTCTTTTTTGAGTGAACTGAAGGGTAAACTATCTAAACTATAAAAATTACTTTCCAGTGATGCAGTTCTTATAAGCTAGCTGGCTTGGGCTCTTGGATATGGATCAGACAACTTTCCTTTCTAGTTTGTGGTTCTTATAGTGTCTGGGTTGTTAAAGGTTGAATATTGTTGCTCTTTGGTCTCTGAGAAGCAAGTCAGTTTTAGCTCAGTTCCTTGCAAACTGCTTTCTGCACCACAGGTAATCAATATCTTAATAAAGATTTGCATTAGATGAGGTCAAGTACTGTCCTAGACAGTCAGATATGTGTTTCCTATCATCTGTATGGCCAACAATCTGGTAGTCTCACAGTGAACCTTACATCCCATTAGGGTGCCGAGGGATTGTGTTCCCAACCTATAGTTCAGCCCTCTCAAGCGCATTGAGCAAATAGTAATTTTAGAGCTCTGTAGAGCTAGCCTTCCCTGCAGTGCTTCCCTAGCCTGCCTTTTGCTTTGTCTTCAAGGCTAAAGCTTCAAGGACTGTCCTAGTTCATAAACTGTGCAGTTCCAACAACACGAGGGTCTCTTCTGGTTGAGACTTCTTTATGCCACAGCAGTAAAAATTAATAGCACTGATTGGCTTTCCAGGGTTGTCCACTTTGCCTGTTGCGATCCTTCTATCTGAGTAACTGATTGAACCCCTTATTTATAGCTCCCTTGTGTTCTCTGGAAAATCAACAAGTGAAATTATTGGTCACTTGGCCACCTGCATCATGGTGCAGTTTTTATTTAATGAAGGAATAAGAAATGAAGATAAAACTGCTTACAGGGGTTTGGTCTGAACACAGTAGGTGCAGAATTGCAGGCCAGCCAAAGCAAGGATGGCATTTTCAAATCTGCCGTTTGGCATTTCTTAAAGTATGGCATTTCTGTAGCTAGTATTCACATTGTCAGAAGTTTGTATCGTATCATTTGCAAATTAGGTGGGCCGATGTGTCTCAAGCCTGAATCAGAGCCTCCATGGGGGTAATACATACATATTAACAAATATAACAAATAATTCTTGGTAGGTATCTGTTGTCTTGTTTATTGTAATATGCTAAACTGAATGCTTTGCGTGTAAATATTGTGCTTTTTCATTATTTGAATTGTTAATTTAGAGTCTCCTTTTTGTGCCTTTCTGTCTTGAGAGGTGCAGGTGCTGAGTGGCTGTTCAGCCCTTTCTGCATTCCCTGTTTTACTGTCCGCTCCCTCCCTTGCATTGTTCACCTTGGAAATAGACACTATTTCATTTTGTTCACTTTGTTTTCTGTGTCCATCTCAGCAATTACACAGTCGCCTCAGTAGCTGTCCCAAATGCCATGAGCTGAACATCATATAAACGAACCCACTCGGGGCAGCCACCAGGTGGGGGGCTCAGGTGGTGGCCTCGTGGGTGAAGTTAAAGCAGGTATTCTACCTTTGCAAAGTAATGTGGTGGAATTTCATCGTTCTCACAAAAGGATTAGGGATGCACAGTCTCTGTGGGTCACGCAAAGACAGTCCAAGCCACCCAATAAAAATTACACAACTGCTTTCTTTTCTTAGTTTCTGTGACTAAGTTACAGTCACCAATATTCCTCAGATGGCCAGAAATTGTGTGTAACTCACACAGAAGTCTTATGGTTGGACTTGATGATCAGAATAACGATAGTTGAGTATTTCTCTGGGAATTTGGGATAGTAAAGTAGTCCCACTTCAGCAGTGAAATGCCCAGCTATACCATTTGTCTCCAGTCTGCCTTATAACTCATCTTAATTAGATAAGTGCATAGCTATTATCGCTTGGGAAATGTTAATAGATTTGAAGTGCTGATCTGTGCTCTTACTGAAGTTTGAATTACTTTTACTTCCTTGTGTTTGAAAAAAATGATTAAGGTTGAAGTATTGTACCTGTCAGAGAAATAATCACTCTTGGACAACACTTTTTGACACTTGCCTCTGAATTTTAAGGTCTTTTCTGTTTACGTCACTGACAAAAGTCAAATTTTTACTGCAGTTCTAAGGATTAAGTTCATCTCTGTGGAGAGGGCTTGCACAAAGCTTGTGCTGCACTCAGGTCCCATATAAGACTTGTTTGGAGGACTGTTCAGGGATTTCAGCAAAGGAGGTGCAAGCTAAGTTATAGTCTACCCTGTGAAATCATCAAGAGAGTCATTGGCCGGTTTCTGATTAAAAATCTCTACCACAAATGCTAATGATGATGTTCAGAAACCTGGAATTATGTTACCTAATTGCCATACTGTATGAGTTTGAATATCTCATAAGCGAAAAATTATCTTTTACGTTAGTACACTTGATATAGACAGATTTACTATATTAGATACGGGCAGATCCTCAGTATGTGGTCATGAGACACCATCATTTTTCTGACACTTGTCAGAATACTCTCCAGAAGGTGAAGAACTTGCGTTGCCTCCTTTCTCTGTTAACTAGCACAGTTTTATAAACAAATTATATTACATTTTTATGAGTTTCCTTTAAAGTTTCCTAGTAGTGCAAGTGGGTTTTTTTCTTGAATAATGCTCTTGTGCACACATATATACATGTAAAGTTATAAAATTATATTTCACTATTATATGACCACTTCCTTAGAAATTTTTAACCACCAAACTGGGAAGATCGAGTATAAGGGAGAGTGCCTCTGTCATAGTCACTTCACTGACTTTTTCCAGCAATTCATTAGCCTGGGGGTATTCCCAAACAAAATAGCATTTACAAAGTAGAAAGATACTATAGGAATTCCTAAGTAGCTGCTGTTGAGAAAGCAGAGCAGAGCTAGTTCATTTTGAGTAGGAATGGTTTTCAATAATGTTTATTGTTATTCTGTCTCCTCTGGGTTTGTTTTTTTTTTTTTTTTGTTTGGATATAATACATGGTTCCAAACAGTATTTTGTCCTTGATTGCATATTTTTAAAAAGAAGAGACAGAATAAAAGCCATAGGCTCTGCTACAGGGTGTCTCTGTTTCTGCATCCAATATTTTTCTGTATTTTTAGCCAGGAAAAAAAGACAGAAAAAACTTTTAAATCTGTGTTATGTGGGATGTTTTGGTTGGGTTTTTTCCCCCCTCTCCTTGGAACTTCTAACAAAAATGTGCATGATCTCTGAATTCCTATAAGGTCCTGATGCCAAGGTAGATGTCAGTGAGTGTTATATTTGTTTTTAAAGCTTGAGGTTCATTTACACTGAGCTTCTTTTACACAGCCCAAAAGTGATTGTAAATGTTGAGGTTGTAAAATGGTCCTGATTTATACCATCTGTAATGTAATTTTGTCAGACCTTAGTGAAATGAGCATTAGGCTCATGTACTTTTAATTTAATGTAGGCTAAATACCAAAGAATTTTAACTCTGGTGCTTTTTTTCTTGTGGGAAAATATTTGACCGTAGATGCTCGAACCCAAGGAACCGCCAGCTCTGCACAATTATTGTATGTGTCTTATTTTTAACAGCAATGGACCTTTCCTAATGGTGCTCATCAGTGATTTGCTACAGAAAAGGGGGACTATTTTGCTCTGGGTATTTTGATCTTAAGGCAAAATGATTGTTCATCTTTAGCTAGAATAGTCATCTCTCCTTTCTTTATTATGGTGTTTTTATCTATATGGAAACTAGAACAAAGCAAAATCTTTCTTCTTATAAAGGAAGGCAATGAAAGTACTATTTTATCCTTTGTTCATCCTTACCAACATTTGGTTTTGTTTTATTTTTAGTGAACTGGGGCTCGCCTCTGCTCTTTTAGGGAGTATGTATGGGCAATTAAACAGGAGCATCTTGCAGGAATGCTTAAGGACAGGAAGACCGTTGATAGGAGACAATGATAATGTCTGTACATGTACATGCTATAAAAGAGTTTCCCCCACTGGAAATGAGCATGGCATAACTCTTAAGAAGGATTTTTCTGTGGAAACTGTTATCTTTCTGTGAAAGAGCTTTTGAGACTTGAGCATTCTTCTGAAGGTAAGGGAGTCAAAAGCAGAGCATACACCTTATCACTGTCACTCCATTGTCCGTGAGATGGGAGATGAGCAGACCTCCACCCATTTCCCTTCCACAAACATCATGTGCAGATATCTCGTGCATATGGGTGATTGACTTCAGGCCTTCACACTTTTCACATGTTAATTCTTTTCCTTCAGATTATACCCAACTATTTTCTTTAATAGCCCTTGAAAGAATAGTTAAGAAACTTATCCAAATGAGAACTGGTAGCCAGATAACCAACATCTTGTCATCCACGTTAGGTTCATATCGCTTGTCATTTCTGTTTCTCACATGCAACTTGCAGTTCTGACAAGTGACTTGTCAAAAGATCCTCAGCTGCCCGAACACGTTTATTGGGTATACCTTGGGTACAGCTAATTTCTGTTGTGTTTTTTTAAATGTCCGCTACAACTGTAGTTCTTTGAAGACATGGTTAAATGTGGTGATTCCAAAGTGAAAAGAATAATTCCTTTGGAACTGGCCCTGTGAACCACTTCATTTGTAGGAGCATAACGCTTCTTGTTTGGTACCTGTGACGGGTACTGGGGATGCTTTCCTCTAAGGTAGGTGATCAGATGGCATATTTTGTGTTCTGTGAACATACAAAATGGTTATGTGGCAAATCCTTGGGATCAATAGACTTTGGGGGTGTATTTCTTAGTGAAGTATATGACTTAAGGAACGTAAGGAGATTTGTAAAGCTTTAGAGCCTGAGTCCTCGTCTTGGCAGTTTACTGTCAAGGCTCCTAAATGTATTCAGTGAGATGTTGACAGTCTAGGTATTTTTCAGACGACATCTTATTCACACTAAGTACATTCCCTCCTCAAAGTAGCTATCAAAACAAGTATTTCTTGCACTTGCCTATTTGCCAAAATCATCCCCTAGAGCTTTTAAAGGTCAGACTGCCTTCCATTTGGGATTGGATGCCAACCGTATGATACCTTTCAAAAATAGGTATACATGGTGGGTTGGATGCCAACCCCAAGATGCCTTTTAAAAATAGGCATGTGTGGTGTTCATCTGCAAAGCAAATAGACAAAACTTACTGGGGAGCATCAACAGTCTTCCCAGGGGGTGAGCAGCCACACTATTACTTGCAGAGGGTACCAGCCGCTCACACAGAGAGCGACCGAGTGCTGGGTGAGTGATTACCTCCCTGGTCCCTACTCGGAAGGATATTGCTGGTAAACTGCACTGCTGGCCTTTACTCTTTCTGCAGCTAGGCAGATGACCCGAGTCTTTGTCAGCCCGGTGCGTGCTCTGAGCATTATGAAAACAAACGCCAAGGAGAAAGGGGAAAAAAATTAGAGCAAGCGTATTGCAGAAAATGGCACAGACCTTCTAATGTATCACTACACTGTACTTACCTTTAGACCCTTACCTGAGGTGTTTGAGTTAGGGTTGTAGTTGCTTTGGAGTAGGTTTTCATGAGAAGGCCACAGAGAAGTCTGTGGTCAGAAGGAGGTACAGAGTTGGACCTGCACCTTTCAGGTCTGTTAAGGTCAGCGCCTTATGGCTGGTCCAGCCTTACCTCTGATTTCAGTTAGCGCAAGGTTAGGTCCCCAACTGACACAGACGTCATGCTTAGCTTATTGATAATGTTATACCGTGATATCAGATTTCCAGTTTTTAAAAAAAAAAAAAAAAAAAAAGGGCTATTCAAGTTTAATCCTTGCATGGATTTTTTTTGTATTTTTAAACCCCTGTAGTTACTAGCTTTTGTATCATCTCTCACAGGAATATTGTTATATTTGTTTAAATAGTATATATAGAAGCTGAAGCTCCTTTTCAAAGAGCAGAAGCCAGATGACAGCTGCTGGCAGAGTAATACACTTTTGTCAAGGAAAAAGTAGGATCCTGGGATAAAGCAGCAGACCTCTAATGGACGAGTGGCAGTGGAAAGCACTGCCTGCGGCAGCTGCCGAACCCCCCAGGGGCTGTGAGCAGCTGCCAGGCCACCAGCACACATCACCAGTGACTGCAGCTTCTCCTGCTGCAGGGGTAAGAGGTATTAAAGGACATCCATCCCTGAGATATCTGGAGGCTAGTCCAGTCCTTTTAGGAAAAGAGTTCATTTTCTTATTATTTAGACTAAAAAAACACGAGGAATTTGGGTGTTGTTTCCTGTCTCCAAGATACCATTCACCATCTGTTTACCCACTATGTAACGTGCCACCCCTATTGTGAGATGGCAGTTTTTCTCACTAACTATTATAAAATTGCTGTTCTTTAGCTGCAGCACCATGTTTGTTATTAATAGTAGTACTTTCTTCTTAATAATAATTCCTTGATAGGTATCATACCTTGGAAACTGGCAGCTCCATATGCAAATGAAGCACTTCAACCCGGGTGTAACGTCACTAGAAACAAAAAGTCAAAGCTCTGCGGGTGTGGGAGAGACAGTGAGTGTACCATTAGACCATGCAATATAAGCAAGTAGGGTAGGAAGATGGGTGTGCCACCCCAGCAGAGGCAAACTAGCTGTCTACCATGTCTGCTGATTTTTTTGTCTAGTGTTATTAGTAGGAAAAATACTTACGTGATGCTCTGTCTGTGTAATTGGATTAGTTTGAATGGAGAGAGTTATCCTGACATTATTGTCATGGCAAGAAATGAAGGTCATAAGTGAAGATGAAGGTAAGAACAATTGCAAACAATCTGTTTGCAGCATGAGAAATTAGGAGAGAGAAATTTGAATAGCCTTTATTTTAAAAATACTGGTATTTAAAAAATAGTTAAATTTTACGTTTCATTGAACTGAAGATACGCAGAACCATTTAGAACCAAGCATTGGTTATAGGTATAGTGAGAAGCAACAGTTTGTTAACTGCAACCCTACTGCTTATTCTGGACACCTGTTGTCACTTTCAAGTTACATTTTAGTTACAAAAATCACTTTGGTTAACTAACTTCAAGTCCACAAATGTACAAAGTTGGCACAGTCAAGTATTTAATAGGGATGTGTGTTCATGCACACACCCATGTTATATGTATGTAATGTGTATACACATTATATGTGTATATCTATATCTCTATATATTATGTAGAGAGAGACACTGAACTGTATTAGCTAGTAGAGGTGGTTATTGGTTTCTCTGGTCCTTTTACTTTTATGTTTCATTCCTGTTCCCCACTGTACACTAATCTTTTTTCTTTGATAGATACACATCTCCTCATCTTTGTTGCCATTAATAAAACAGTGTGTGCCAGTGTGTTGCATGTACTGTATGCATGTATTTCTCTAGGCTTGTAACCATGAGTGAAGGTCTATCTACTTACTAGAGGATTGCATAACAGGATTGCTCAATACAGCAAATAGATGGTGCTCAGTAATCCTAGGTAGATTGTCCAGTCCCCTTTTCCAATGCTTTGTTTCAACCCTTATATGTTCCTTTAAAAACTTAAGTGCTTTCCTAAAAGCACAGGATTGGAAGAAGCCTTTGGATAGGCTGAGTCCTGTACTTTGCTACTGTAGGCAAAAGCCTCATCTCCTTTAATTAGTTTTTCTATACCTATCCTAGCAGCGGTTAGGTCTTTTGCCATTGCTGCTTGGAAGGTGGATTCATATCAGCACTAGTATCAAATAACACTAGAAATGTAGTATGATTTCTTAGGGGGAAGAAAAGGCCAGCAGTTCCCTAGAATGTTTAGTATTGTATATGCTCAATGGAGTTATAATGTATCGCACCCTGTGCACCCTGCAATGGTGCCTAGTTCACTTGTAGTTTCAGAAATGGTCATGCCAGGTAAAGAAATGTGGCTCTCCAGGCATAGCAAATTGTACTGTAATCAAATATTTGCCATCAAGTATTATCTGCTCTCTATTGCTGTGATAGTCCATCTGCAAGCACATCTCCATAGCGTATGTGAAAAGGAATGCTGGAGAAGACCTCCATCTTTAGAGCATATGCCTGCTCCTCAGTGAGTGGATGGAGGATCAGAGATTAAAAAAAATGACTCACTGACTCACTACAGTGTATCAGTAATAAAATCTATCTAAATTTGGTAAGGAACTCTAGGAACTAATTCCCCTAAGTTATTTACCCATTTATTTTTTCTAGATGTTTGTCCCTTGCCTCTATAGCAATTACGTACCCTATGTTTTAGGGACTACGGAGATAAGATTTCAGTAATGACTGTTGTATGGTATTCTAGACAAAGGACTTCTGCTCTTGGAAGATTGATTGGTATCATATTTTCAGTCATCTCCTTCAAAAACTGTAATGAAATTAGGAATAACAGAAGCTCTCAGAACGCTTTGGATTTTAGTGGTCTTGTGGGAGAAAATGTGAAAAAATTAATAAAAGTGTCAATAGCATGTACTGAATTTAAGTCACCAAACCTGGCTTCAGTTGGGAAGGGGTCACATTTACTATAAATCACATATTTGCTTCTCCAAAAATTGCAGTTATTCAAAATTTCTTGTCAAAGACGCTAATAAATAACAACATTGCTAGCCACATGATGATCTTTCTGTGGCAGTGTCTTTCTAAGAACTTTGATGATCTTCTGGGCCAGAGACTGGCCGTTGTTTTGTTATTTCCAGTAGTGAACCAAAAACATTACAGTGAATGAAAATGGAAATTTTAAAGCATAATTAAGTGATCTTAAAAAATTACTGGCTGTTGTTTTTTTCAGTTAGAATAATACAGATGTTTCCTTTGCCACCAGACAATGCCTTTTCCAAATGGAGCATCTGTGAAGATAAGTCAAGGGAAGTAACTGAGGTTCATAAACTATAATTTATGTTTGCACAACATTTTTAATTGAGAAATGTCATCCATTATTTCATTCTCGATTAGTCTGTAGTACTGGAAGTGAATGCACAGATTTATCTCTCAGGTGCAAGTTAACAAAATTTTCTCTTTTAATTTTATACATAAACAAGTTTTTTAACATTGAGGATAAATCCTCACATATCCTTAATTTGTGATGAAAATAATTTTTAAGGGTTTTATTTTTTGCTGGTTCTGCTCTGTTTGCAGCATTATAATATTCAGTCAGTTCTTGGGGAGAGTTTCTAGCACCTTTAGGATTAATTAAATTTAATTCCTGAAAATCAAGTTGACAATTAAAACAGAGCTATTGAATATGCTGTATGTTCCGCTTTCAAAACAAGTTTTTCACCCCTATGCATTGTATGAGAAGGAGCTAAAAGAAAACACACAACCCTGGTTCAAAAGCTCATTGAACTTCATGGAAAGCATCCTGTTTGGGGGTGATATAATGGCCTTTACATTGTACTTAATATATTAGGCCAGGAGTTCCTTGAAGTTTTATTCATGGGAGATCATTCCATGTACGAGATAGCAGTTTAGAACCTGATTAATGTCTGTGATACAATTTTTTTCTAGAGTAGAACAAACACATTTGCCATTTTTATAGTGTTTAAAAAACCACAAACAACAAACCAACCAAATAATTAGGCGATATGCAAAGGCTGTGTGGAACACAAATAGTCCACAGATAACTTTCTTTGGCATACCAACATTTTCATTCTTTCAGTACAAGATAAAACAGTTCAGTCCTTCAGTACCTGTGTGAAGATACTAAATAGGAAGCAAAGAACCATAAAGGCAGGAGTAAAAATGAGTCCCCTGTGAGTCGAAGCTGTTAGTGAAAGTAATGATATCTTTGCGTTTATGGGTTAGCAATAAAATTCCTCTTTGCAGAGGGGTAATTCAAGCTTACGTGTTATTTAAGTGTGCTATCAATGGGGCATGTTTTCATATGCTTTACATTTTAGCCAACATAAAAGCCAAAAGCAATTTTAATTCTTAGGGTAATACTTCTTCCTTTCTTTATCTCTGCTTCAGTATGTTACGAAAAATGACATAAAATTAAAATGGAAATATTCAAAGCAGCTGTGGACTCAGCACCTGTAGTCGCAAGTTAAATGTAAATGGTGGAAGCATCTTTAAAATTACCTCATAAAATGATAACGTTTAATCTGTGTTTAAAGAAACTGAATTTTCAAATCACAAATTTGCTTCCTTATAAGCATGTTATCAGAAGACATATAAAATCATTGTCTCACTTTCATTTGTGACTATAAAGCAGTATGTTTATTTTGGAATTTCCTAATTTGTATCTAATTGGGACGGAGGGAGGGATGCTCTGGTTAATCTTGCTTACATTCAAAGCTACCCTTGGATGTTCTATCAAATCCAAAGAAAAGATAGTTTGTACAGAATTTGAATCAAAAGTATCTTCAAGTTTTGACAAGATTCCTATTTAAAATAGAAAAGAGACCAACCACAGCAAGGTAGCTGTTGTCACTTTGCCCATAATTCGTATCATTAAGTCAGATGGGTTGTCTAATCTATAAAATCATATGCTCATCTCAAATCTTTGCCAGACAGAACAGGACAATTTTAAGATGGATAGTAGCACCTTTGTGTTAATTAAAAAAAATGTTATTTGAACTATTAGTTTTATCTTTTGTTCCTAAATTTTTTTCTAGCAATTTATTCTGTATGATCTATGAAATGTCCAACATGGGCACTGTCTAAGCGTTAAAGGTCTAATTTTCAGTGGTGCTAATACCTTTCACTCTATTAAAGGTTGGGATGAAGATTTTTCAGTGTTATCCTTGTGTTACTTAGGGGGTTTTCTTCACTTCTTCTGTAATACTGTTAGGCGTTACTGGCAAGTACAGTTACGTTGTTGCATTTTGCCTCAGGGTGGATGAAAAGATTGTTTTGTGCATGGGAGTTACACCAAATAGAAAATAAAATTTTGACAAATCTGTGCTATTCTTGCTTAGGGGGAAGGGACAGAGTCAAACTTCTACCAAAGTACAGCCGCTTGTATTAATATGTTGGGATATTTTATTTACTGCTCTTCAAAAAAAAAAAAAAAAAAATAGCAGTGTGTGATATAATCTATCTAGTAGTATGATATAATCCACCCGACTGGAGACAGGACTTGTGACTTGGAGTGCAACTGCAAGGTCATAATCAAGCAGAAGCAAGTGTATTTCTGCAGAATTTCAATGGGATTCTTCTTAGCTGCTTAACAACAGAGAGGTGGTTTGTCATACTCATTTCTCCCCATAATCTTCACGTATGCACAAAGAAACAGTTTTCTTTTAATCATTCAAGGGTCGATGCTCCAGGCTGGCGAGCTCCACTGATGTACACATTCTAAAGTTCTGACCCTTGACACTCTGTGAATAAATGTAGGACTTGCTAAATAAGTGCAAGATCATATTTTTTCAGCTGTCAAGTTTAGGTTTCGGGTATGCGTATTTATATCCTAATTCTGAAAATGACTGCTGATTTTGTTGTGGGTCTGTCTACTCAGAGCTCGTAGGAGTGGGATCTTTAGGAGCATCAGTCCATCTCTGTAAACAGCAAAATATATTTTGGGAGAATCTTCTCTTGCTCTGTCTTTTAAATGATTAATTATCTATTTAGATTTATGAGAAAGCATCATTAAAGCTGGATGTCCATTTAGTTAAAATACCCTACTGATTGACTATTTAATGTATGTTTTCTTTGTATATGCCGTGTCTCTGTAAAGTAACTGGGGGGGGAAATCTCCTTGTGTATGAATATAAGCGTCCTATATATATCTGCATGTTTTTGAAATAAAACTAGTTCGGAAAAAAGTTTTTAAGAAAAAGTCACTAACAGATGGTAAATGGTTTTACAGCTAATTTCTGCTTCAAGCACTAGGATGACATGGTTTTTTCAGTTCTATACTAAGGTCTCAAGGGATACTGTATTTGTTAAATTTGATATTAATTAGAAATGAGGGAGCAGTTTGGTAGGTTTAGACTTGATAGGATTCTCCAGAAAAGCCCAGATAGCTCTAATGCAGAGAGAAGAGCCTAAAACTGCTTCGTATTCCTTCTGCACTCATTAGCAAAGCAACTTTTCTATGAAATTTCTATTTTTTAATAATTTGGGACTCTCAAATTTTTTTTCATGTCACTGTTGATATGAGTATTCAAAATCAATCTGATACCAGTGCATGCAACTTCATTTGAAGTCAGCAAGAGGTGGTGGTTTGACATAGAGTCTAACAGTCTCTGAGATTACAGTGGGAGAAATCATTTGAAGGAGTGTCGGATGGTCCGTACGGGGCCTCCTGTTTGCTGCTTCTGTAATGAAGTCCTGCGTTCCGGTGTACAGTATGATTTTATTGAAAGCATGCAATGCCTTCCAAAAAGGCCTGATGGTGAGAGATTGTGCATTTCCTGACAGCCATGACAAAACGATTCCAGCTGTTCTTGAGAGGCGCCTAATGCTGTGC
Organism: Aviceda cuculoides; assembly: GCA_035590195.1. Lineage (NCBI taxonomy): Eukaryota > Metazoa > Chordata > Aves > Accipitriformes > Accipitridae > Aviceda > Aviceda cuculoides. The sequence continues at coordinate 28,884,943 of JAVJGG010000082.1, read as the reverse complement.
TGAAAATTGCTGTTTTGTACATCTTCTTTAGGATTTAAATGTGATGATGTTTATTTTGCAGTAGCGTTTAACTGGTTATTGTTAAATACTTGTTAGCACAACGCACTGTTTTGGTAATGCTGGGGTTTTTTGTAATCTTTTAAGGTTGTGCTGGTGAGATGGAATGAACCATTCCAGAAATTAGCAACCTGCGATGCAGATGGAGGAATATTTGTTTGGATACAATACGAAGGCAGATGGTCTGTGGAGCTTGTGAATGATCGTGGGGCACAGGTTGGTATGCATGTTTTCTCTGCAGTCAAGAGTGATCAGGTCCTGAGAGGCAAAATGAAGAGGACAATGAATGGTGCTTTATACCTTTCAGAAGCACAGGAGAAAATGGAACATTTCTTTATTGAAAGGAATATGCCAGAATTGTCACAAAGACAGTTTGCAAGGACAGTTGCTTTAGCCAATAGCAGTGACATCAGAGCTACAACTGGGCTAATAGGTGCCCTGTCTAGTTCTGAGCAGTGAATATCTTTTATTAAAACAACAAAATTCCTTCGTGGCCCATATATCTATTTTCTTGTCTTTGATATGTTAAGGTAAGCGACTTTACATGGAGCCATGATGGGACTCAAGCACTTATCTCCTATAGAGATGGATTTGTGCTGGTCGGTTCAGTCAGCGGACAAAGACACTGGTCTTCAGAAATAAACTTGGAGAGTCAGATCACCTGTGGCATATGGACTCCAGATGACCAACAGGTAATGGGGCTTTTAGAGGTATTAATTGTGTTGCATCACTATGCTACAGAATACAACTCTTAAAATGTTGTTAAGTGAAGTAGTCTCTTTGTAAGAACAGTTTCCGTCAAAACTGGTGCTCCCACAGATAATGAAAATTTAATTCATCCTGTCGTTCTCATTAGACAAATACAATAATGTACCAAGTTACCTATTATCACTTTTTACCTCGATTCACATGCAGTCTTATTCAAAGTTAGTTGTTTGAGACAGGTGTCTGTAATTGTACCCCTAATTTGTTGATAACAGCTATCTTGAAAATGCATTTGAGCAGAGGTACAGCCTGGGCTAGTAAACATCTGACTGGTCATTTTTGTGTACAGCTGTCCAGTCTGCACTTGCAGCAAAAGCAGTTCCAGTGACAGTTATAGTTACGTTTGCCTTCACTTGAGCAAATGCATCCAATTGATTGAGTGTCAGAGGGACACCTCAGGCTTATGCAAACAACATAATTTAAAAGAAGGCCATTTTTCCAACCATTGAGTCAAAACTTGCTGAGCTTTGAAAAAGCCAGTTGAATAATTCTTCTTTACTATTTTTCTAAAGAAGCATATGATATTTGTCACATCACCATTTATAGCAGGGCTTGAGCTAGTCCATTGGTTTCATTTGCAGAATTTACAATGGCCCTTTGCCATTCACTGTTGAGCTTACTGGAACAGTCTTTCCTTCCCCATGCTTTCTGTCATTATGGTTAATGTGTGTATAATATAGTACTGAAAGAAACGATGGGGGTGGAATAGTGCAAAGAGAGACTGTGTTATGATCACAACTGGATTATCTTCCTTCATTTTACACCGCCATGAAAAGGTGCTGGTTCAAGACTCAAGGTACCACTGACTTTCATTTAGAATACTATAAATCCATTCAAGGTAGAGTTATTTTGGGAATTGCTAATGGAATATAATAGCACTAATAATATGCATTTCTGCAGCAGCATCTAATAATTTCAGAGCGCTCTGCAAAGAATAATGAATTAATTATTGCAACACTGCTCTTTAAAGCCAGAGAGTCTAAATTCCCTCTTTTTGAATCTGGCAAAATGTAAATCTTGAAAATAAATAATTTACTCGAGATCAAGAGGAAAAGACAAGCAGCAGAAATAGGATGGGAAACTAAGATCTAATAGCTCTCAATCCTATGTTTTAAACATGAGGCTACCCCATTTGTGTGATACTCAGTTGTTGCTGCTGTATTTGGAAATATCTTCACTTGAGTGTTTAATTTGGGGTGACTGACTGCCTCTAATTCAGTTTAGCCAATATGTTTGTACTTTCTGATCTGGATAAGAATCACAAGTGGTTAAATAACCATAAGCGGTTATTCGGGGAAACAAACACTTGTTCAGTGTCCAGATGAGCACATTCAAACATAATGGCCAATTCCAGCTGTGTGAAAATCACTTGCTTGAGTTACAAGCTCTGCTGCTGACAAACTCGCTGAAATAGAGACCAAAACCAGCCACGAGCTTGATGCTGCTCTGCACAGTTCTCCTAACTATGGGGTTTTTGCATGTTAAGTGATGATGGGTCTTTGTACTGTTCTCTGGAGTTCGTGGAAGGAAGCGATCTTCTAAAATGTATTTAGATGTATTTGCCTCTGGAGGCACAAGGAAATATGATTCACTGAGGTACTAGGCGAGAGACTATGCTCAGTTCAAACTAAAAATAGCAAATTGAGGGCGAAGGACATTGCGTATATTACAGACAAAAAAACAGATACGGAAATGGATACCCTTACTAGCTTATCCCCTTATCTAATTTCTCTCCTGATTTGTATCTATGCAAATGAGAACAGAATATAATTCTAGTCTATTCAACATCTTCCCTATTGACTAATGTAATCTACTTGTCAGTACAGTGAATGAAAGATAAATGCCAACACGTAAATTTATATTTTCATACTATTCTTTTTGTCACCCCTCTGGCACCCTGAAGATTGCTAGTGAAAGTATTCCCGGAAAACGTTACACTCCATGGTCCCATGACCTTTAACACAATTAACTTGGAAAGCTAATTTCCAAGCAGAACGTACTGTTCAGTATCAGTTTTCTATTGTCCTGTTAAAAATTTGCTCAATATAGCCTGTCTGTTCACCTTACTCTTCAGTTCTCTTAACTTTCCCCCTCAGCCTTCTGCTGCATGCATCCTCCTCTTTTCTTCAAGTCTCATTTTCCATCTTTTCTCCTGTCTGTTTATTCAACACCAGTAGGCTATCACCTCTGACACTCCTCACTGCCGTTCTCTGGCAGCTCTGCAAGAGGAGGGTAATTTCCTATCTTTCTGTTAGGGGCAAGAAATGGTTGGAACTACAGTATCGCCAACCATCTTCTTGTCTGACAGAGCGTGTGTGGCCTCCGAGTGTGTCCTTGCTGTGCATTGAGACAGGCTTGTGAGTAAAGCACCTGATGTAGTGGCTGATGCTACCTTTGGTTGAAACTCCATAGTTAACACTTCCCAAATCCTTTTGGGAGCCTACAGATGGGATGAGAGCTAGAGATGGCCAGGGTGGGGTACAGTCCCACTGAAATTGAACATATAGTTGTGTTTTAGTTGATTTGGTGCATACTTTGCCCTGATGAAGTTATTGGCTGATGTTATTAATACTAGATGCAACTGTTCTGCATTTTCTTGTAGGAAGAGAGTGGTGTTGTTCTTCCTATGGCTCTGTTGTTTTTCAGTATTTCTTGAGCTCTCCTTGTCTGTAGGGGACAAACTTACTGTGAGTCGTAGGACAGTTGATACAATCTGGTTGACTGCAATGCTTGCTTTCTCAGCGTCATATGTCGTCAGATGATCTTCTTGTGGAGGTCACCAGCAGATTTTTACTGGGGTTGGCACCTAGGTCTTGAGTCTGGACTTTGAGCTATGGGCTTCTTCAGCTAATTCAATACATAGCCCTTCTGATTGTCATTCTGCATGTTTATTGTAGAGGACTAGAAGTTAATTTTCTCACTTCATTGTGCGTCTGTGGTGCTGCTCAGTTAGGTGTTTCCTGCTCCCGTACACCATAACCAGAGCACCCATCTGGCCAAGGCAGAGCGCCCTGTTATACCAATGGCCTCTTGAGGATAATAAGCAAATACACACAATAGGAAGACTTCACAGGACTGGGTCCTCTGTATCGCAGGCAGAGTGCCACACTTGGCTTAAACTTGGATGGGTGGGATCGCTCAGGAGTGTGACCTTCCTTTCACTGTTTTGAAATGTTTTTTTTTCAGGGCTACAAGAGGCTGTAGAAGAGCCTACTTCCTCAGGGTCATGTGGAGTATTTTTCTGGTGCAAAAGCTCACCTAGGATCATGTAGGGATGAAAAGTATATTTGAAATGAAAGTAAATTTGAAGTATCAGAGAATGCTGTACCCTGTCTTGAGACAGTTCTGTGTTGTCATGCCATGCTTGTTTGCAAAGAGGGAGTGTATATATGGAGTAGACTGAATGACTTCCCAAGTGAGAAAAATTTTAGTTTTGTCTAGCTAAAGGGTTTATTTATAATTATAGAAGCAATGTCAATAAGTGATTGAGGATTTTTCCTAAGTCCACAAGTCATACAAAATATCTTTCCAGTGCTTCATCCCCCCCTCCTGTGTGCTTGCTCCCCTCCTGCTTGCTCAGTGACATTTTTCTGTCAACAGCCGCTGCCCTTGGGCCATCCGCTACCTCGCCTTTTCCCAGATTTTACCTATTGAAGAGGCTTATTTCTGTTCATGATGGAGAAAGGCACAGTGTCAGAGAGCTGGGTGAGAACTGTAGAGGGGTCTGATTATCCTCTTATTTATAGCAATATAGTGTAACTCCCTGGACTTTGCTGAGGTTGTTTCTGTTGCTGTTTCTGTGTGTGAGAAGGAAATCAGAAGGAAATCACTCTCCAACAGAGGGAAGCCTTGATGAAAATGAATGAATATATTAATTCCTGGATATCCCAAGAGGTGCTATTAATCTATATTTGTTCCCTGCATCTCAGCTAGTGTAAATTATTAGACTTTTCTGACAGCTGTAAGAGCCCATTTCTATTTTTCCACCCCCATCTTTCCTGTTGTAAGCTTTTATTTGTGGAAATTCAGGGACTGGCCAGGATTCTCTTTGGCCAGGACATGACAGACTACAGGTACGTGTGAACTGTGCCAACGTGCTTCCTTCTGTTTGCTTTGAAAATAGGTATATGAGCAGGTAGCTAATTTGATTTGCATCCCGCTGGGTACAGCATTAACCATTATATGTGGTCCCATCGCAACGCAACACGCGTTAGTACTAAGAATGTGTAAATACAGGCCCCAGGTTTCAGCCTGTTCTGTGTCTAATTATACAAAATTCTGCTCTCAGTGGAAGAGAAAAGCAGCACCACGCTAGGAACAGATACCGTGCGCACTGCAGGGTCTTACAAGACACTGGAAGAGAACGATGAGACCAGTAGCAGATGAAACTGCTTTGTCTCGAAACACAGAATGCGGGAGGTCTGTGCGTTGTGGGTTTTTTTAAATCTTTTGTAGCTTGCAGTAGCTGCGCAGGAAGGCTGTTTCTATGCTGGTAGTCACTCCTGCTCCCAGTGCTTGCCATCCTGACTCCCATGGCAACCACAGACGCTTCAGCATCTCCTTCCCTGACGGGCACGAGGCAGGGGCAGGCTTCAGCTCCTTCACCCTGCCTGCAGCACCCTGCCTGCAGCGCTTCAGCGTGGAGCCTGGGAACCAGAAAGGAGCTTCATGAGAAGGAGGGAATACTTTCTGGGTCCAGCGGTGTAGTTGGGTGGGACCTGTGTGCTAGTGCAGCACTTGGTGCCTTAGGTCGCCCTGACAGGGTCAGCGCCATGCTGTGCCAAGGGCCTACCTCACCGGGAGGTAGGAGCTAATTAAGAAGAAGCGCTCGCAAATGTTTTACCAGTGGCACCAGGCGTTTCGTGAGCTTACCTCTCAGGCCCCTTGGTTTTGGTGTGGCTTTAGTCCCTGGCGGGATTCGTAACTAATAAATCCATTATAATAGAGTCTGCTTTTGGATCCCCTCCCATTTTCATCTGTGGACTATGATTTGCAATTGCTACCACCTTTTCAGGGAAATAGGTGTTCTGAACACCTCTTAAGCTGAAAGTAGGGATAGTAGCCTTACCTAGCTTCCAGAACGTGGCTTAAAAATAAGGAATTTATAAGTGTTTGAAAATGTTGCATCTGTTTGGGCCATGATGTCATCTTCTCGCCTATGTCTTCTTTTGCCTGCTACTCTGGAACGAGGAGTCTGTGCTTCCATTCACCCTACCATTTTGTTTTTAATCAGGTGCTGTAGTGCACGTCTGATTAAGGCAGTCCTTGCTATTGTGGTAATCACACTGATCAAGTTTAATTATGCTCAGACATCTAGCTGTGTGGAAAAAAAAATCCTGAAGACAGCCTTCTAATGAGTTGACAGAATGATGAAAGGGAGCTACAAACAGGCAACTGGGCAGCTTAGGGAAGGCAAATATTTACCTTAATTGTTATGAATGAAGGGAAGGAAGGACAAAATGAAAAAAAATTATAGGCTGTAAAATTTGAAAGTGTAAGCAGTGATTTTGGTCTTTATTAGAATACTTCCTGTCCCTATTGAGGATCTTTACAGGTTCACGAAAAGGAGCCTTTAAAATGCCAGGGAATTTTGGTATTTTTGTGTCTTAACATATAAAAATGCACCTTTTCTCCATCAATTCTGGATGCAGAGACTATCAAATGACCTTACATGTGTGTTTACAATGACTAGGGCCACTCAGAATTGCACTGTAAGATACAGTCTTTGAGGAAGAACTGAAAGACTTATTTTTATTGATAGATGAATTACTCACATTACTGGGAAAAATGGCTAGAGGCTTTTTATAGCATTGAAGAAGTGTCATTAATTAACTAGGTACTTTATTCAAGCCACAAAGAGTGCAGACGATGGTTAAATCGCATATAAGGATTTTAACATTGTATGCTGCATAATTGAGCAGTACCATTAAAATGCAAAAAGAGGACAGGGGAAGGAGACTTCAGCTGTCTTTCAAGATAAATCCGCTTGTTATATAAAACAAACAGATAAATAAAACCCACCACAGCTTAACTGTCTTTAATATTTTGGACTATTTTTAGAAGCATTTCAAACCTTTGTGGCAGACTTGCTCTTAAAACTAATGATTTCTGCTTGCTTGTGTTAAGGGTTCTGTGAATGTTTACGATGCTATTGCACCCTTTTATAGACAAAATATGTGTGTTTTTTATATATACTTAAAATGTTTAAATGTTTTTGTGGAGACTTTGTATTCTTGTTTTATATATTTATGTGTGCTGGAAGCTGGTTTTGTTCTTTGCTTGGTGACTTGATTTTTATGGTGCCACATAATAGTGACAGGCAGATTTTATGTGGAAAAGTAATGTGAATTTTAAGAGCTAGTTAACCTTTCTTTCTCCTGTCTCTTTTTATTATGTTGTTTTAAAGCTGCATTATTATGCAGCTATTTCTGAAATAATAGATTTCTCTCTTTTTTTTTTTTCCTGGTGTCTATACATAGTTTTATTAGCATTGTCTTTCCTTTGCCTTTTTGACTCAAGCAGGTTTTTGTGCATCATTCTGCTGAGAATGCAGCTTCCAAAAAGAAGGAAGGAGAAGAGTTAAAGAGTTTGGTGCACTGAGCCTTTTTTTTAGTTGTGCTCTCCTTTTCTCACTAACAACGAGCAGCTACACTGCAGATTTCAGTACTCAGATGAGGACTTTATAGGCTTTGCCTTGAGTTTCGGGGAAGGTAGACAACAAGGATGTTCTCCTTGGGGCCTCTAGGGTTCATCTGTGGCTTCAGGAGCCGTGGCATCCCTCTGTGGGTTTATTCCAGGCAACGTTTTTCCTGCCAGAAACCCTAGCCGATACTGCACAGTTATTGAGCGAGTAATTGCAGCAACGGAGCAACAAGGTGATGCTTCAGTGTGCTTGCTTCTTCCCACTCGCTTCATCTGTGCCTTGCCTAATCTTTCCCTTGATGCTCTTCATCCAGCCTGTAGTGGCAAGACACTGAGAGAACTGACGAGATGGTGCCATTTGTTCTAGTCATGAGGGCTGTAACATGGGGGATGTTTATGGGCTGACAGCATTGTGGCTCATGTTTTCTCAGTAGCTCCTGCAGCGTTTCATGTCAACACTGTTTCAGATGAGTCTTGCAAAGAAATTTTTCCTGTAGTGACTCTGAAAGGAGTAATACAACTGTTCTAATGTTTCGCTCATCCTTGTAGACAGGGTGTTTGATGTTTGTTACTGCAAAAAGCGAATGGCTGAATGGATTTCTGCATCTCCTTGGATGCACAGTGTACTAGGATTTACAGATTGCCCTCAACAGTGTATCTTGCAACTCTTTACCTTGATCTGACATGACACTCAGGTCACAATATTCTTATTTTAGTTGACCAGAATCTGGGGTTTGTTAAGCTCTGCACACTCTACCATGTCTTCCCTTCCCTCAGGAAATGAAGGATGTCAATGGCAGTGACAAACCAGAGATGGAGGGAGAGCTGAAGACTCATTGTGCTATTCAGTTAATGTGTCCACTTAGCATTTTTATACTCATTGCTGTTTTACATTTTTGGAGCATCAGTGTTTGAGTCAGCAAAGTAAAGATGAGCACAAATAGAAACATGACCAGTCTCTGTGTGGGAAGTGTCAGGAAGAAAGAAGTCGTTTGCCTCTTCTCTCTTTCACCTTGCTGGCAATTGTTCAGAAAGATTTGCTCATATAGCCTGAAGTCTTTAGTTCTTTGGGACGGGGAGTACTTACTTGAAACTGTGTTTCTGAAAGGCTCTGTGTTGTGCTTCAGTGTGGGGCAGATAGTAAGAACAAGGATTTGCAGTGCACCTGTGTGAAGTAGCAGCACATACTTACACTGCTTTTTAGGCAGTGCAACGAGAAAATGGAGCCTCCTGCAGGAAGCTGCTCTCTTTCTAAGGAGAAGTCATATGTAAGGTAGGAAAATTGCTTTAATTTGTTTGTTCAGATTTTGAGTTGGTTGGGACAGGGCATGTGAGTGGAAGTGTAGTTCTTACAGAGGAAGAACTCTCCAAACTGTGAAGGTTTTACAGCGTTTTTCAGAAGCAGTCTGTTATTCCATTGCCAGAGCCACTTGGCTGAGAATCCTTCAGCCCCAGGACCCCTTTGGTTCATCCAGAGCTTTGTGGTCTTTTCAGTTCAAAAGAAATGTAGCTGCCAGAGTGGTTAATTTAAACTTTATTATCACTGGGACCTGATCCGTTGATTTTTTGGAAGTTACTAAGAAGACCAGGAGCCAAGTGGGGTCTTGAACTTGGATCAGATGTGTTCAAGCCTGTGAATAGTCTGAAACTGTGGTGCAGGGAAGGAGGATTAGAATGATTGAATTTGGGGAGGAGATGTGTGAATTTCTGTGCTAGGTCTTGTCTGGGAAAGCAAGGCCAAGTTTCATAGTAAATTGGAGACAAAAGGTGATATTTTTGGAAAGTGGTATCTCATGATCTTTCTGTTGATTTGACAAAAAGAGATAGTATGCCAATGGAAAGTGGAAACAGTATCTCTTTATTCTCCAAAACCTTTCCCATCAGTGTTTCAATCCTGCATGGATTCAACTTCAGCTCTCTGCTCTTTATCCAGGAGCCAGTTTCTTGTTGATGTTCAAACTTTGAGGGATTGTTGGCAACTGCATCAGCTGAAGAGGGATTAATTCTTCCCTGCTTTCCTTGCTTCTGGGAGGATAGTCATTCTTCTTCAGTGCCTCATTTTGGTAACGGTTTATTACTCAGCCTATCTCCATGTTGACTCAGTTATACTTGACCTCACCCATTCTACATATTTCCTGACCATGCTGAGTTACCCCTCTCTGCCAGCACCAAAGACCTAGAAGGAGAATGCAGAAGTTGAAGGGCTGACTGCCATTAGCATATATCTTAACCCAGGGGCTTCTTGATTTTGTATTATGAAATTCAAACCAGCAAGGACATTGCTTCTAAACTGCTTTGTGTTGCATTTTCACTGGTCGAGAGTGCAATCCTTGTTGCTAAGTAATGCTATTTTCAATTAGGAGAAAAAACAAACCACAAAACCCCAGCAGAAACTCTCAGACTTCTAAAACTCTGAGAAATTTTAGCTTCAGCAGTCAACATATCTTTCAGGAAATAACTAAAACCTGGCTTGGGAACAATGCAGGAGACTGCCAAGTGTATCAATTTACTTCTTTGCCTGATTGAGTGGTTGTTGGTAAAACTGATTGCATTTTCTCACCTAATAGTACCAAATAGTTGTTTTTGTTGCTGTATATAATTGGATTTATGTGAAGAATATGTGTTTTCATAGACATGTGTGCACTTGCCTGGCAGAGTTTAGTGAGAAAACAGAAAATGGCAATGCTTGAAGAGCATTCCAGAGTACTTCTGCTGTGGGAGCTCAGTGGTCCAGGCTCAGAGTCCTTTCCATGTTAAAAGCTACAGAAGATGTTCTGTAGAAGGTGTTCCAGCTGCTGGCTTTTTGTTCATTTTGCATACTACAAATGTGATTTGAAACCTGGCACAAGTTTAAAAAAACCACACAACTCTTTTCCACATCTAAAGTAAACTGAGGCATGTTGTTAATTCAGTAAACGTTATATAGAAGGGCAACTCTTTTGTCTTAAAAATCTAGTTGTTACAGGATGCTTTTTTGAAAAATGTCTCGAGTCAAGAAAGAATGTAGAAATACGTGTGCCTGCAAACACACAAGTCAGAATCAGTCCAGGTATAATTACAGGGACATACAATAATCAGTCTTTCTGTAATTTGCCAGAATGCTTTCAAATAACATTATCTTCTCCTGGACAATTGCTTCCATCCCCACATGTCCAGAGTAGTTGTTTAGCTTGAGAAGCTGGTTTTTTGACTCCTGAAACGGCATGCAAGGCTGTATCTCATTTACAGTCATTCAGCTATGTTATACTATTTTAGAGAGAGATAAAGCCAGTGTGGTTTGGATCCCCAGGTTTTAGTATTTAAATATTTGTTAAATGGATTTGTCACCAAGATCTGCAGTGTATTTACTTTGTCTTCTCATTTGAGGGCTTTGTAACAGTTATCTAGACCCTATGGACTTTGTGAGACAGAGAAGGAACAAGCCTGAAAGTAGGTAACTAAACCAGTGCTTCTTTTGAAAGCATTAATGGTCTTGAATGATAATTTCACTGCTGTGTATATATGCAGTTAGCTGGATGATCTTGTGGTGTATCATCCATGTGTGGGGCCAGTAACTCCTCACGTCTAAAGGAAACAAAAACTTTTCTCATTTTTTTTCAGACATAAAGGCAGTCAAAGAAAACCTAGTACTTTCCCCCTGAACTTGTGTGTGAATTGTAGTGATGTCTCTTTTTGTCTCAGTTCAAGAAATCACTTTACAGCAGTTTAATTTTTAATGGAAATAAAAAGTATTCAGCAGGAGAGCAGCTGTCTCCCTCTCTCTGGTTGTCTGTCTCTACATTTTGAGGTAAAAAGAAGGAAAGCCAGAAATATCACACTGAGAAAAAACAAACTTTCACTTTTTAATGTATCCTAAGAGGCAGCTGCTGCACTGTCTCTTGCTTTGTGGTGGAGAAACAGTAAACAAGAAGAGCACAAGGAATGCAAAATGCTAATACCACAACTAAATGGGCTGAAAAATGTTGTAACTCAGCCTTTGCAAGACTGGCATTTTTTTGTTAGGCTAATGAATGAAAATATTTAAAGGAATAATTTTCCAAGTATTTCCTATGTTGCGAACCCTAGCTGCATAAATAGAAGGTGGATCCATCATTTTGTATATTAATAATTTATAGTTCAGTTAATTTTGGATCAGCAAAATAGCTTTATCCCTATTAGTATGATGGCATTATGGTGATGACTGTGAAGGCTGTTCCTATGATGAATATTAATGTTTGTCCAGATGGCTAAATCGGGTCAAACAGAACTAATTCAGCTTCCTTGAACTGCTCAGCATCTTCTGGCAGTGCAAACACAGTTAGCCTTATTAGCATTTTTGCAGAACATAATTTCTGAGGTACAGTGCTGACTTTTTCCTTTGCGGGGGGGGATAGGGGAGGAGGCTGAGGGAAAAAGTGTAGAGAGAGGTCTAAACTTTGAAAAGGGGAATGTCAGTGAAACAGAACATCGGACAAGGTAGCTGCAAATGCAGAAGTACGCAGGGTAAGTTGTTAGTGGCACCATTCATACTACCTGGTACAATGGCAGCAAGGTTTCAGCAGATGTGTGTGCCGAACAAAAGGTACCACGAAGGCAAAGAGTAAAACGGAATGCTAAAAGAGCAAGGTTTGCAAAGTGGGTAGGTGGAAGAGGAATCCTTCAAACTTTGGAAGTACAACCCCAGAGAATGTTAAAAACCAAAAGCATAAGTTTTCATGAGATATTCATGGTTTACCTGGTCACTTGACGCTGATGAGATTTCTGCCCTGGGCTACTACTTCACGGTTAAGAGATTCCTCACCGAGTCTGAGGAAATTAAAAGGAGGTCCTGGAACAGGTTAGTTTGAAATGCAGCAAGTTCTTCTGTCCGACTGGTACACCCAAAGATTATGAAGGATCTTGAATATGAGCTAGCTTAGCCGCTAGCAGAAATAATCACTTCTCTGTCCTAAGTCTTGAAGGGCAGCACTATTTTCCTGCAATACATTTAGAAAAGGGGTTAGGAATGTTCAAGAAATGTGCAAATAAGCTTTACATCTGCACCTTGCAACTGGTTAAAGTAAAAATGGAACATGGAATCATGAAACACCTGTAAACTGGTCTGAAAAGACCTAGGTGGGACATTTCTTCCAGAGGGAGATCATGACTCACTAAAAGTGACAGGTAGAAAAAAAATAGGCAAAATGGTGTATTTGGTTCTGAAAAAGTCAACACATTCCAATGCGAATAAGGCCCTCCCTTAGGATTTCCTGACAGAAAAACCTGCATGTGTACTTTGGCATAGTGGGGATATATCCTCTGCATGAATGGTTTGGCACGTGTAGAAACCCCAACATATTATAACAATATGGATTTTACTTAATGTGTTTGGATGGATTAGTAGTGCAGGGCAAAGAACTGGCCAGGAATCAGTTTGCAAAGGGGAAGACTAAGTAGTCAGTTTGCATTATAAAAATGGAGACAGTGGGTTTGCCTTTATGTCATGCTATATTTTAAATTACTTTTAATTCTAAAATACTACTGTTTAAAATATTTTCTGTTGTGAGATAGCAACATTTACAGGTTACATACAGTTATTTGTATTACTTAGAGCTGTAGAAGGCTTGAATATTTCATGTCCAGTAGAGCTCAGTTTGCCAGACGGGTCCAGTAAGCATCTCCTAGGACACATCTAAGCCTTTGCCTTTCTAATGTGACCAGTCACTTCCTGGAAGAACTTTGTGTGGTCACTTTGTCCTTCCAGCTGCCACCTATCCTATGGGAGAAGGAAGAGATATAACACGAGAAATTGCTCAGTAGAGTTGCTGTCAACTTAGTCACAGCTTAGGGAAGATTAGAGCACCTGAGATTTCATGACAGATTACATTAATTTTCAGTGTATTCAGGAATTTAATTGCAGTCTGTTTATGCACATTGCATAGTCCTATAAGGCAAGTTCTGTCTTTCTGTGAAAATTTTGGTTTTTAAATAACCAAATTATACTAGGATGGAGTTTACTAGATTCATTTTCAGTGCTGTTTTAATTAGCAGAATGTGTGAGTTGTTTTGCTTCCCTCAGTTGTCAGATGCATGTTCTTTGTAAAAAGTCAAAGAGGTTCTTTTAAAAATCCTGGGCCAACAGCAGTAAAGTAGATAGATGTTCCTTTTCCAACCTTCTAGCATCACAATACTGGAGTCTCTCACTTTAAAAGTGCTATCCTGAAGTAGCCTCAAATGGCTTTATATTTCTTCCAGAAGCTATAGCAAGTCCAGCTTCTAATGCTGCAACTTGAGCTTCAGTTGAAGGCTCAGTTGTTGCCCTGATACAGAATGACAACCCATGTTCTGAAAAATGTATTGATCAGATTTCCTGGGAGTTTTGTTTAACCAGCAACATGAGAAATCTTCAGTGTTAGTACTAAATGTCATGAAGGGAGCATCTTGTTTTATCAATATCTTTCTGTAACAGTATTGACTGTTCAGTTTGTACAATCAAGACCTGAGACTGGAAGTAATTCCATCTTTTACCCCTTGTATGTACATCAAGTCCTTGAATACATTATTGCTGGGATCGGATTATCCTCAGTTATTATAAAAGTCAAAGTGACTGTAGTTCTGGAAAACTTCTTTGGCAATGAGAACAGGCAAAGATGCAGGAATGGATAGTGGCTAGGTTCCCTGCACATGTAAGTCACCACAACCTCATTGACTTAAGTCTATAAATCATAACAATTTAATTTTCTCAGCTACTGCATATAATCAGATGTGCTGAGATGGCAGGATCTCCCCCTTTCCTACTGGGCTGGTATATTCAAATTAACATAAAGCTTGAGCATTCTTACTGTTGATGAGTTCAATTTTCTTACATTAAACCAAATTAAATAGCAACAAAATGTGGTTTGTGTTAAAATGACATCACTGTTAGTAAATTACAGTTCTCTTACAAAGTAGTGGGCGTCCTGAGCTGGACCTTCAGCGCACCAGGTCTTTGGTTGCTCCACTGTAGCTCTGTTGATGTCAGTGCTGCCAAATCATTTTCTGCTAGTATTGTATCTGGTCCAGACACATTACAGCATCACAACAGATCTTTCAGGAATAATGACAGTTCAAGCACAACAGATCCACACATAGCAAAGTCACTGAACAGTTTCAAGTTGTTCCTCTTGGACTGAATTTTTTAGCTTCTTGGCTGTTCTAATATTCACCTCCTCAGGAGATGAATACATCAGAGCAGAATACCCCATCTTTTGATTACCACATGCCTTTTAGGAATTGGTATATTTCAGACTGCTAATAGAAGAGTCTTTGAAATCTCGGGCATTTAAAGGGGGTTGCAGTCTTAAATGATAGTTGCATGGATAATAGTTTAACAACTAATTTTTAGTTGAAAATCCTTTAGATGAAAAAGTTTTTATTTACCAAAACTAGCTTGTGAAACTCATCACAAGTTACCAGAGAGGCTAAGAGGTCAGCAGATGTCAGAGGAGGGTGTTTTTCAGGTATTTGGATTTGTTATAATAAATAGGAATCACTGCAAGCTTGGGTTTCATGGAGAACGCAGACACTTGTGTTTCAGGACTGAACCCAACTTTCAGCTCTTGGTATGCTTAGAAAACTGCGTGTGAATTATCCCAGTGCTGTTTATCACAGTTTTCCCTTTAAAGCATACAGCATCAGGGCACTATTGGAGACTGCTCGGCATTTGTATGACCTTTCATCAGCTCCAGCTTCACTGTAGTGCAGGATTCATTGTGCTTGATATGTTTTGAAAAGAAATACTGTATTTATGTTGTGTAACCGACTCACACTTTGAATGTATTGGGTGATTTTTAGGTATTTTATTACCAGATTATGCATAGTTCTACAAATGCAATTCTACAAGTGGTAATGCATGTAAAAACAGTTGAAGTTAATGAACAGTGTGAAAGGAGAGGAGATGAGACAAGAGTAGAGGAACAGAACAAGGGGGCAAAGAACAACTTCAAAATAAGTACTTGGGATTTTTTTTTTCATTACTGTTATTATAATTTAGCTTTTTTATTCAGGGGTTAACAAACCACTGTAACTTGTTCATTACTTCTTTCCAACATTCCTTCAGACCTCCTAGATCTGCAAATACCTGAAAAATATGAATTTAGGCAGCTAAAATACAACCTTCTAATTTCTCTGTTGGATCCTTCAGGCGTACCCTGTGGCTCAACCTTTTTTCTGAAGGTCAAGAGAGTTTTATTCATCTGACATAAGTAACTTGAGTGTGGCATTTATAACTTGAGTAATGTTACAGATGAAAACACCATTAGATATTTTTACAGCTTCAGCAGGAGTTCAGCCAGCAGGACTATCAGCCTGATAAACGCCTTCGTCTTAAAGCTTGTATTGCTACAATAACCCCAAAACTTAAAGCTGCTCCTTGAAACCTATGGCCGGGCTAAAGAGATGAAGAGTGCCCTCTGACATTTCTAGGTTGCTAAAGAGCTCTCTCAGGTTCCAGTGCAAGAATTAAGATGCCCACATACAGCTGTTCTGAACTGAATTGGAAATTACTGTAGGACTTCTAATTTTAAATGAATTGGTGGCAGTGCTACTTGAAAGAATTAGCTTCAGTTTGAGATGAGACTGAACGCTGGGTGATGGGTCCCAACATTTTGTTCCTACCCAATTGTAAAGTGTTTCTACAGGATTTTAGGAGGCAGAACTCTTATACAGCTATTTGCAGAAACAATAGAGAGTTTCACCTCCTCTGTCTGGGTATTTTGCAGTTATAAAACTCTTAGGAGAGTGGTAAAAAACTAATCTGTAGAGTAGGCTGCAAGTGGTGTGAGGAGCTAGCAATAACAACCTGTGGGATTTTGGCTTTGTAGAAGACGTTTGTTCTGTAGAGATCTGAAAGAGAGTGGTTATGTTCTGAAAGTAGACCGTGAAAGTTGCTGTGCACTGGTTATGCATGTAAAAACAGTTGAAATAATGAACAGTGTGAAAGGAGGTGGGATGATACAAGTGGAAGAAGAGTAGAATAAAGGACCACAAAGGAAGGGAGTGCGAGATGAACAAAGGTCAAGTTCTTGCTTTTATGTCTAAGAATAGCAATCTGAGGCTTGTAGCAAACTTTAGCCACTGTTTTAACCTAGCAGCTATTTAACACAAAAATATTTGTAACATGTAATGATGACAGTTGAGGCAGCCAGATAGTTTTTTCATTGCTTCTGATCATGTGAAACAACTCCGTTGATTTTCTTAAGATTTTAATGACTTCACTGGAGTTCCTCTGCTAAACTGCTTTTCTAGGTTAGAACCTTCTGTGTTTCCTGAGCATCACCTTGATCATAGAAAAAATTCTAGTACTTCTTATTTTTGACTGAGACCTTTGAAGCCATGCTTCCTTTCTGAAACTTTTAAAAGTGCATCCATGACAATTACTTCCTAGGTGAGTACTATTGTGTAAGTCTGATACAATACAATTGGAATGCTGCGAGTCTGGCATGACATCTCAGGAGGAAGATAGAAAGGAAGACCTCTGACAGCTGAGGTCAACAAGGGTGATTGGAGGCTTTGAACAACAACTGGACAGGGAGATCCTAAGTAAGCTATGATTCTTCAGCTTGGAAAAAAGGTGATTAAGGGATTAGATAGTAGAGGTCTATGAAATTGTGACCGATGTTGAGAATGTAAGCAGGGAACAAGTATTCTATATTTCTTTTAGTGTTAAGTGGTAAAGGTTACCAAATGGAATTATCAGTTATCAAAGAAGAGGGAGTATTTTTTGCTGGAAGCTACATGAGTGTGCAGGGGAGGTGCCCGCTCAGCTCATCCTGTTCTTTTACTCTTCCCCAAATGCTTGACCACTGTTAGTGGTAAGATACAAGGCTATATGAATTTTTGATCTGGGCATATAATTGTTAGAATCTTAAATTTACAAACACTGGAAATAAGTGGTAGACTGAAGGGCAAGTATAAGATTTGACCTTCCTTTTAGCTTCATTTTTAATGCTGGCTAGTTTTCAAGTTGATGAGTGCCTTTAAACTTGCTTTAAAACATATTTGCCTCATATGGAATTACATGATAGCAGCAGCAGCCTTGGCTAATGCATTATTGTTTTGTGGATTTATTAATCCCTATTTCCTGATGTTTTTCTAAAATTCATCAAATATGCAGGATCTTAACTTGCTAAAAGCCTCAAGACAGAAAATGCTTATAAAAATGAAATTGTAGGTTCCAGTCAGTCTGACTTCAGTCAGTGCGCATCGGCTATGGAGTTGTGTAGGGGCAAGAAAAAAACTTGTGTTATCCATTTTGTATTTGAAATGGTGGGTAGAAGCTCTTCTTCATCTCTTCCTGAATGTGTAACATATTGCCTTCCTCTTGAGCTATAATAATCTACTTCCAGTTGACTGATCATATTGCTTTTTGTCTCTGTTTTTGGAAGACATTCTCCCACTTCTTTCAGTGCATCAAGTGAATAACCCGTCCTCCTCTGTTCAGCTTTCTAGTTCTCACAAGCTGTTTGAAATCTCTGCTAAGACCTCACTTTTGTCAGCTGTGCCTTTTGATATTGTTATGACTGATGCATACCTCGGTTTCTGCCACCAATTTTAGAAGTTTCTGTATAACCCAAGAACACTGCAGAATCTGTGGCAGCCCTTCTGCCAGCTCGCTTTAGTTGCAGTAATGGCCAAGTTCAAATAAAGTGTAATGGTTCATATTAAAGTGAACAAAACGCACCCCACCGTGAAACATTACTTGCTCACAGATTTTAGGCACTTACCTCTAGATCCTGCTGCTTTAACTTCATTCTTTATATACATCTTTGGTTGTGGTGCCCTATTATGGCACCATTTCACATCCCTGACTGCTTTGCTTTCAATTAATTTCCAGCGTAGCTAGTTAATTACAAGATGCGTTTGAAGGAGGGTCCAGTGGCTGACGTTTGGTGGGCCTGAGGGCTGTTGTGTTACTTTCAGGTACTGTTTGGCACTGCTGATGGACAGGTTATCGTCATGGACTGCCATGGCCGAATGCTGGCCCATGTGCTCCTTCATGAGTCAGATGGCATCCTCAGCATGTCCTGGAACTACCCCAGCTTCTTGGTGGAGGACAGCAGCGAGAGCGACACGGACTCCGATGACTATTCCCCACCACAAGGTAGTGTTGCGCGCATGTCCTTCTGTTTCAGCTTTGCAAGTGTTCACGAAGCATTTCAAACACCAGGGAGTTGTCATGCTCTATAAAACAGCAGGGTGGCCACAGTTTCAAGGTGGTAGAGGCTGAGATGGTGCATTCCTGTGGAGGTAGCATGGGGGTTGGAGCAGAGAGCTGGTACGGCAGAGTGGGTTTGTCCCCAGCTCTGCCACCAGCCTGGCTGTGTGGCTTGCTGCAGGTCATACCTCATCTGTGCTGCTCTGCCTCTGTTTGCACAAGTGAGATAACAGCACAAAGCTCAAAGTTTTTAGTGAGGGTGAGTGAAAAACTCTAGAGGGGGGCCTATCAGGTTTCACTGATAAGCAGATGTGAGGTGTTGCAGTGGTCCGTGTGTATGGAGGTAGTCCGAGTGCACAGAAGTTAATGCGTTGTTATACAGATTCGTGTGAAAAGACACCAGTACTAGACATAGCGGAAAGTACTACATCTTTAATTTTATCTCTGTTTCATAGGATTTCTGTAATGCTCATCATTATAGTCCCATCCTTGATAGTCCTGATATAAAGAGTCCAATAAATTCTGTAGAAGGTTTGGAAATGAAAATATTTCCTGCAATTGCACAGGGTAGAAGAAGGGTGACTGGAGCTGTCTGGAGTTACTAATTTCCATGCTTCAGAGCACTTCGCCAGTTTGAGGGTCAGGAAGAAATCCTTCCCTACCATTAAGTATAAATATAACTCATTGGGTGAAATGTTTTGGTTTTAAACTCTTTGGAAATCATCAATAGCAAAGACCTAGAAGGCCTAGGTATCCACGCACAGTCAGACCCATCCTTCTTATTCAAGTAATGCTAATATTTCTTGTTAATGCTGTTGATTAGTCTAGAAGATCTAGGTAAGCTGTTTCTGTGTTCCAGTGCATAAAATCTGAACTAAAGCACTAAATTAATATAACAGTGATTGTACAATGAAAAATTTAAATACATATTGTCTAGAAGTAATTCTGAATTTGCATCTCAGATCTGAACCACTGAATTGAGGACTGTCACAGTTTTAACTCTAATTGAGATTCAGTCAAAAAAATGTACCTTTTCCAGAATCGTGTGTATATATGTCAATATAAAAAGCATCTGTATTTAACAAATAATGATAGAAGACAACGTGACCATCTGCTAAAACATTAGCATCTTTTGAAACTGAGTTTTGTTTTGGCTTTCATGCCTTGCTTTTGGTACTGGGTGAGATTTCTTACCTTAGCAGAAAAGAAACAAACTTCAAATCTCCTTGCAAGCTTCTAAAGCAAGACAGAGAACAGCATTAAATTGGTTTTTCATTGGTTTTTTTTAAATACTGAGGTTCCAGCTGGAGGATGGTAAAGTTACAGAGTACACACATGAGAACTTAAATGATCCGAATGAGCTAGCTTTTTCTGAGTCAGTCGGAGCCAGGGGGGTGGACTTGTTACAAGCCTACAAGCCTATTTTGATGATTACCCAAACATGATGTGTTTTCTTTAGAGCAGATGCAGCATAAACCTCTCAAAGGTGACAAGCCTTTGACTCACACAGATGTGTAGGAAGGACTGGAAGTTTGATGGGTTTTTCTTATTAAATTATATACATACAGAGATGCTAATTACTAGACATCTCTCTCCAAAATGCTTTCTGATCAGCTTTTACAAGTTCAGGAAGCAATACCACTCTTAACTGTCTCTGCCATTTTGGTTGACTTAAAAGATGCTGGCTGGGCCTTGAGAGGCACTTTAGCAGGGGCCAGCAGCATCTCCTGTCAGAAATTGTAAACAAAAAGAGTTAAACAGCGAACGGTACAGGTGGTGATATTGGTCATGAAGTATTTGAACAAGGGAATTTCAGTGAATGCTGAAAAACAAGCCCAGAGGAGCAGAGACTTTGCAGAAATGGTTTTTAAAGCCAAATGTTCCGTTTGGGCTCCCCTCTACCTTTGAGTGCATTGGATTCTGTTACGCAGGATGGCAAGTAACTTTTCGTGCTGCTGCCTAGCTCTTAACATTTAGAATACAGTAATTTGTGAAAGGTCAGTGTGTTCTCTTAGAAGTTCTTAGAATGTCTCTATGTGACTTCAGGAGTCCCAAACACTTGCCCAAGCAGAAAGTGTATCTAACAAATAGCTTTTAATGTGATTATGTTGTTTATTACACTGGTTTTCAACTTGGGTCCCAAGGAAGCCTTCCAAAGCACTGGTTTTTCAATTTGTAGGCACTTCAGGGAGTTGACAATGGAGAAGGATTGAAAACCACCACTGTATAACATCATAGCACATGCATAAATTGCATTGGATATACTGCAGTAAAAATTCACAAAGTAAAAACTTTGGGGTTTCACAAAAGGAGACAAGCGAACTAGCTAAACCTGCTTTGATTTTGCCCATAGATGTTGCAGAAGTAAGCAGGTAGAGTTTGAGGCTTGGAACCACTCCTGATGGCGGTAGGCTGAAGTACAGTGTATTTCAGCCTGGATGTAATTACTTCTGGTTGTTTGCCTTTTGCTCACTCCAGAGCCTTGTTTTTGCAGATGGACCAGCTGCATATCCAGCCCCAGTGCAGAACACCAAACCACTACTTACTGTCAGCTTCACGTCGGGAGACATCAGTTTAATGAACAATTATGACGACTTGTCTCCTACTATTATCCGCTCAGGGTTGAAAGGTACAAAAGGAAACCATTTCACCCCCTCCCTGTGCTCTGTTTTTCTTGTCTTTTTAAAGATGTGCATAGGTTATGGTTTTGTGGTTATCTCTCCTAACCCAGCAAGCACTTGGCCACCGTTACTGCCATTTCCAGCAGTGACACCTGCTGGTGGAAGAGCAGCAGTTGGCTGATAAAGTTTTGTGTTTTGAGAAAATGTTTCCGTTTTTGAGATCATGTTTTTATGGCAGTTTTGTAGAGCAATTGATCTGTTTGCTGGTTTTCAGCTTAATGTGCTAATACATTTATGCTTCTTTGTATGAATGCCTCTGCTATGTAACACTTCCTTTCCATCTTTAATTCACAAGGTCTCCTCTCATGCTTTTGGTAACCGGGCATGAATTGCAATGCTGCTTTGACTCCCAAAAATTTTGAAAATGTGCTAGAGTTATTAATTATCAAGAGGCAAGTTATTCTGAGAGAAGGAAAATTCCACTGATTAATTACTATACATCTTGCTAAGTGATGTGCATGAACGTTTGTACAATCAATATTCCATGTAAAATCTTTAATTCACATTGAAATTGTTACTGTTCTTACCTATTAAAAAGTCCCTTACTTTGCCAGTACTCTCAGTACAATTTACAGTGCTTTGCCTGGAAAGAAGTTTTAATTCACTGTGGCAAATAAGCACATACTTAAAGGTAGGTTCCACTGATTCTTTCTCATCTTCACAGGTAAGTTAGTTTTATATTAGATGAAAAAAAAAAATTAAGCTGTTAGAGCAGACTCTTAGCTGTTCTGTAACACTGGGATATTTTCTGTGAAAAGTTGCACTAACACCAGCCTAGTAGTTTTGGGGTGATCCACTATGTTAGGGTAGTCCTAGGAGGTTAAAAAAATCACCTTTGAGGTTTCTTTTCCACTCTTGCTTCCATATGTGTCAACACAAGAAGTGCATGGCTGGCAAAATGTAGCATCCTGGGGTAACCCTATGATCCAGAAAACTTCAGCCGAAAGGATGCCTAAAGTCTGGGAAACTGGAACCAATTTAGAGAAGCTCTTGTGATATCCACCAAGGGGTGTGCCCAGCATCTCCACAGAATTATAGTAAGTAGGATAGGAAGTAGTCTTGAGTTGTCATCTAGTCTAGCTTTCGGCTGGAAACAGTAGGAGAAACAAACTCCATCTTATTCTCTGTTTAGAGTTGCAGGGCTCTGTCTTGCTGAGGATGTCTGTCCTGTTTCTCTTTCCCCATTAACTTCCACTAATGGAAAAAAGATCCCTTAGTTACATCACCCTCCTCTGGCAAAATACTAATGTGCAAGCTACAGTAGAAATATTTTTTATGAATTGTAAACTGGACTACATCACAGACATCAGTAGAAAAAGAATGTGCAACATCTTAAAGGATTGGGAGTGTGTATGAGACAGAGAGAGAAAGGTGATTGGGACATCACTGTTGTTTTGAAGCTACCCATTGTACAGTGGAAAGTATTTTACATATAGCTGTCACAAAGATGTAAACATTTTCTGTACCTTCTTATCAAAATTTTTTTCAAGTGACAATAATTTTACTGGTTGTTATCACATGCAAGAATGTACAAAAGCATCCAGCTCAAGGTCTCCATCTCTCCAGCTACTTGGTACTCTGCTGAGAGTGGATGGTCTTTAGTATTGTTTGTAAGTCTTAATTAATGTGTTTCTGTTTGAAATCTGTAAGTATTGCTTTGTGGTCTCTTCAGCAGATGCCCTTGTCTTTATGGGCTGCTGGATGAGCAGCATACTGAAAGTATTTTTAAAGCAGGCAAATATAAAACTATTTCAAGCAATACCAATATATTTTTCCCGATATATATTCTTCTAGCTTTGCATAGCTGTCATTTTACTGGGAATATTCATATTAAATTGATGCAGAAAAACATTTGCTGTTGGATAAGATACCCAAATACAAGTTCTTTTCATCCAGCTTGAACACTCCTGGAAGTTTTATCAGTTCTAGTGGAGGTCCTGAACTGTTTACTTGTATCCTTCCTTTCTTTATGCTTTTTTATCTCAGTGATTCTCAGTGCACTGCTACCTGCAGAACTGCTGAAGTGCATCTACTTACTGGTGGTACTAGTTAGCTACAACTGCTACCTGCAGAGCTATGGCACATTTAGAGTGGTCTCTCTTCAGAGTTTGCTGATACACGTGCCTGTAGTGGCTGGCAAGTAGTTTTCAGGGATGGCTCTGATCCACTGAGTCACTTGCAGACTGTTACCCTAGATGAAACCTCCATCTGATTTCTAATCTGCGTGCTTGTGCTGAGGCCTAGTTATCAGCTGAGCCATTGTACATCAAGGTTCGATAGTCATTGAAGACTCTGTGTGCAGTGCAGCATGCTATAGAGCCATGCTGTCCCGGGGGGATGCTGCAGCCCACATCCAGCCCTTTGCTGCCTTTGCAGCAGCCTAATTCTACGAGTTTTGAGAGAAAGAAAACTGCTGGATGCAGTAATCACTCCTCTTCCTCTTGTTATGGGGATTGACTGAAGGTTTTTTCTGAAGAAATGTATCCAAAGGAGATTGTTTTTTCACTTTGGTAATGTTTAGTTAAACAAGTTACCAAAAGCAGAGTTGATCAGCGTGCCTCATTGATTTCTAACCTACCTATTCTTATACTCTCCGAGAAAGATGAATTAAATCCCACTGTAGATTACTTAGAGGGCTGAGGACTAAGAGGAAAAAAAGAGGCATACAGTGCCTAGCTGTGAAAAAATTATCTTGAGGAATATGTCTTGCCTCTGATATGTACAGAAGCATAATTCCCATGAGAAATATCAGAAAGTTGAAATAATACAAAACCATTTTAAATTGCACATAAAAGTCCTTGAAAATGACAAGTTGACAACTTGAAACAATTTTGAGATCCTTCCTGCCAACTCTCATTTCTCTCCTGCTTCTTCATTTGAAGATAGTTTCTCGCCCACAAATTTCTTCAAAAGGTTCTTGGCAGATTGAGCATCCCAGAGCACAAGTTTTGTCTTTACCTTCACTTTGTCTCAGCACAGAATAGCTGCCTTTTACCTCTGGTTTAAGAGCAAAAAGGTTTAAAGACTAGCTCAGTATTCCTTGCACATACAAATCTGCCTCTGAAACACAAGCAGAAACACAAAGTACTGTTTTAGTGGTCTTCTTGAAGTGTGACAAAGAGCTGGAGGATATAAGGGTTTGAAATTAGCATTCCTCAATTAAGCTGTGGGCGTTCCTCATCATGAGGTGCCTGTAGGAGAAGTAACTGATATGTTTATTCATATTCATGTACATGAGAGACTAAGTAATCCCTGTGTGCTTCTGGCAAACTCATGCTAGACAAATGAGTAGATTTTCACAAGTCAGGTGTCAAAAGAAAAGCTATGACATGCAGGCCACATGTATACATGGACAAAAATCCAAAAGTCTTTCTATTTTGATGTTATACTAAACTATAACTCTAGCTTGAGTTATGCTTAAAGTTATTTCACAGCCAGCAAGAATATGAGGCATTGCCAGATATGCTGCTTTTTTGCACTGTAGGCCTTTCCAGACAAATACTCTTTGCTGCTCTCTTAGTGAGATTATTTATCTGCGTATTAACATGATTCCACTTATTTACCCCAAAGATGTGCATAGGATCCTCCACATCAGTTTTAACATCTCTGATAAATTCTTGTCCTTAGGTACTTAGGAGCAACCACTGATTACATTATAGGCTTACCATAGAGATAAAAATGAATGGTTTTTACACATTTTTTTCAATTTACAAGGTAAAAAGAGTCATTCTCAGAAGTGCATATGCGGCATATTTGCTACTATTTCAATGATGAGTACTTAAGTAACTTTTGAGAGCATGATTTAGCTGTTCAAGTCACTTTACAGCATCTGGAAATGCTGTTCCTACTGATTCTAATCAGTGATTATTGCAAACCGTCTTTGTGATTTCAGATGTGGTGGTGCAGTGGTGTACACAAGGAGACCTACTTGCAGTAGCAGGCATGGAGAAGCAAAGCCAGCTGGTTGACCTCAGCAATGGTTCCCTGTTGAAAAGCGCACTTGTCAAGTTCTACAATGTGCGTGGGGAACATATCTACACTCTGGAGACACCTGTGCAGGTAGGAGGTATTTTTTAAGTCAGTTCACAGTGCTTTGCTGGCATGTTTTCCCACATTAGCTCGTTGGTATAGACCTGCAATGTGAAAATGGTTGTAAAATGTCCTGAACACATTCTAAAATATAATATAGATAAAAATGCACTATAAATATTGTTTGCATTAAGACAGACATCCAAGAGTGCATCTGATTCTAAGGCCCACTGTGCTAGGTACTGTGAAAATATATACTGAGAAACAGTCTGTTTCCCAAAATCATTGGGCCATGAATGGACAAGCTAAAAAAAAATTCTGTTGGTTTACGGGCAAGTGACTGGGGAGAAAACACTAGATAACTTGCTTAATGTTGTAGCAGAGCCAAGAGCTGGACAAAATATTCCAAGTTCAGCATCATAACTGCAAAATTATTCTCTCTTTATTATTGCTGTAATGTACAATCAGTTGATCTGATGCAATGTTTTACTTTTTATGGCATCAGATGGAGAAGGATGAATCAGAAAGTCTTGTTTCTGTTCCCACCTTCTGTATAGACTTCCACTCTAACCTCAGTCATGTTACTGCTTAGGAGCACAACGTGCTTCATAGGTCTTTGCTGATATTTCAGAACCCAGCTAAATGTCTCTCTACAGTTTATTTCATTTTCTGCAGAATAGGGAATTAATTTATAATAGCTTTGAAATCTGAAAGTGGCAGAAAATGCTATAGATATATTTACTTAATTATGTTTAATGATGATACCTTTTATTATCAGGGGGTTTTTTTCAGTACCCTGATCTGGGATGGATACAAAAGGATGACGTAGTAAACCAGCTGCTAAGCTTTTGTGTTTGCTTATGTTTAGCATTAACCTGTGCTTATTAATGTTAGCACTCTAATTCAGATAGAATTCTTTAGTTTTGTAATGTATAAAATAATCGTCTCTAAAGCCAACCTAAATATGTACAGCAACATCTAATACTGATTTAGGTACCTAAAGGACTTACCCATATACACAGCTCTATTGTCTTAAAACACAGCCCTTTCAGCAAAGTAGCACAGCCCTTTCCTCTTCGGATCAGTTCTGGAGAAAACATGTTTATACCAGTGTTGCTTATTCCCAGACCAGGTGAAAAGCAAACCTCACTCTATTACTACAGGATGTCCATGTTAGCTGTTAAACCAGTGTAACACTCCGGTGCCAAGCTGTGAAATCAAATTGTGTTTTTTGCATCGGAACCAGTGGGGTCAGGTTGCCTTAAGGTGTATGTGTGTGTGCAGGCTCTTCTCTTACTGCTTTGTTCCCAGTAACCTCAAATTCTCCTTCGTTTAAATACCTTCATCTCCTCTCATTCTCCCTGTATGGTTTTGACTTCTTTTCCTATTTTCAGCTCTTCTTTCTTTCTACCTAATCAGCTGGGAGAAAGCACATAGTGTGGCTGGTGTGAGGGCTAATTATCCTGCCATTATATGAGTACTTATAAGGCCACTGACAAGTCATACAGAACAGGTAACTGCCAGGTTCATGCTACAATATTTCTCATAGTGAAAATACTAACATGAGCCCCTCTGCTCTTTCCAGCTGCTAATTTTCACTGAAGTTGCAGCATTTTGATATCATGGAGATTTCTTCCCCCATTGTCAACTTCAGATGAAAAGCCAACAGCTTCAGAAGTTGTAAGCCAGGTTGGATGTGAAGGCTGGGGGTTCAGGGGGTGGCAACCACGACTCAACAGCACAATCATGGGGTCTCATTTCCTTGGGAAATACCATTCAAACTGATATATTGATGTTTATTTAAAAACTGTGTCCATAAACCTGCCTAAAATTAGAGACAGTCTTCTTATTAGTCAGTGTTTATTCTCTTTATTTAGTGCATTTAAATTCATATTTACTCAGCTGCAGGAGGAAGTGAGGGGTCTTTCAGAAGGACATCTGTATCTGCTCATGTGGACTTTATGCTTCCATGTATTTGAATGCTGGTCTAGCAGTATTACCAGCTAAGTGACAGGTATGCTGGAACATTGCTAAGTATTTGGTTTACTAACAAAACCAGATAAAAACTACTGTTCCAGAAAAGTTCCCAGTAACTTTTGTTATGCTGTGCCTCTGCTCCAAATATGTATATGCAAAGATGACACAGTGAGTCAGTGGTCCCAGTAATTTGTCTGATGACAAATTCATCAAAGTAAGTTAATTAGTTTTCTGTACCATAAGAATCAGCCTTGTAATGGGATTTTATAAAATTCGTCACTGGTTATTCAAGAAAAGAATTGAAGAAAAGAAAAGAATTTCCTCATCTCAAACTCTTCTGCTAAAACTGCTTCTTCTGAAGCAAGCAAATGTGTGACTGGAAAAGCACATATATTCTAAATAAGCATTGTTCTGAATATAAAGGTCAAAAAAAGCAAAGCAGCAAAGGAACACATACAAGTGTAAAAATGATTTTCCATGTGGTCCTCTATCCCAATTCTTTGATAAAGCAGACATCTGAAAATGTTATCAGTGTAATATCCTGAACTGGTTTTGTTTCTGCTGTTTGTCTGTCCTGTCTTTGGTAGCATATTCAGGAAACAAGAGATTTTATTGTTTATAACAAAACTCAGTCTAAAACTTATGTAGGATTTATACACAACTTGGCTGGAATGTTACCTAACATAAAGTCACTGCAAACTCCAAGGCAGAATAGACTTGGGTGCTGCAGGTTACTCATCTTGATGGTGACTGTTGTCATGGATCCCTTCAAGGTGTTTTATGTGCAACCTTCTCCAGCTTTACTATGGTTTTGGCATCCTCTGTCTCATTTGATTAACTCTGTTAAGCTCTTACCTTCAGTGTAGGATTATATAGTTCTTAAACCTAGTTTGCAGACTATAAAACCTTAGATAGGGACACTACACTTGTTTAGAAGTATCCAAATGAACGCAGTAGCTTTGCATGAAAAATAACATTCATGAACAGAGTGGTGGGGTTGGCATAGTGTAACAGTCTCTCTTGTTCCCTGCTCTGGAGCTTCAGCCTGCCACCCTGACTTGCTGCAAGAATATATTTGCAGAATATAGTGGAAAGAGCTGAAAAAGCATCGGTAAGGGTAGGGGATGTATTGAACTTCTGCTGCACAGAATCAAACTGGTTTGAACCTTGAAAGAATGATGAAAATATTTCAGGAGGGACTTCAGAAAGTCACACCAGAATTTTATCTTATTGGAAGCAGTTCTATGAAAACTGGGTCCATACTGTGACTCCACAGTGTCAATACTGGTTATTTATTTTATACAAAGAGTGTATCTTAAAGGCTGTTGATCAGCTGATAACTATTCAAAAATATACTATTAATTTCTGTAAAACTTTGCTTTTACTACACTCACCCTTGTGTACACAAACACCAACCTGATGTACCAAAAATATGCCCAGTTCTTTTAGCTGGCAGTTTTTTCATGGTCCTGCTTTTTCAACACTTAAAAATGTGATTACAATAGTAGGCTGCCCTGCTGGTCATAATTTTTTTATTGGAAGAATGTTACTTCCTTACATTATTTGTTAAATACTCACAACATTTCCCAGGCATCAGGCAGGGTTGAGAATAATCAACTCATTCAAGACTGTTTTACAGTCTTGCTAAAATTGTTTACCAGAAATGCTGCAGCCCAGTTCTGTCACTTCAGAATTTCTTGTCCGATGTGCAGACAGGTCTTTATTAAATTAACTAACCATACCTGCTGTCGCTTCTGAGTGGATACAGCTGCTCCGCATCTTCCCATTTGAACTTTAAACAGAGGACTCTCCAACAGGATCACTTCAAAATTACCTAACTGCCAACTTCAACAAACCTGTGAAATTTTTATGTCTAATGGTTCAGAGTTGTAGCTTATATTTTGGTTCCTTCTTTGCTTTTCAAATTTTCTTTTTTATATGTCCCAGAGAGGACCAGGGGAACAATAATGTGGATTTAGAAACCCCAGTGCTGATCTCATCTATGCACCTATAAGTCTACAGTAAATTTACATTAGCTTATGATTTTATACCACTGTGTAGCTGATGTAAGAACAGATTAAACCTCAAGTGCAATGAAGAAGAAGAGTAAGAGCGAACTGAGCCTCACATGTTCCAGAATCAGTTGTATAGGCAACAAGATTAGATGCTGAAAAACTGTAATCGCATTTTTATCAGTGTAATATTTTTAAACCCTAATTCAAACTGGTGTACCAAAGGCTAAATCTTCATGGGAGATGCTTCCAGGGGTCTTTGAGAAGAAGACCCACTTGTTCTAAAGCTGCAGCTGTCACCAGCAGCTTTCACAGCATTTCATGGGCTGCTTCTCTGCTGAAAATGTCTGAAACTGAATGGATAGATTTAAGATTATGTGATCCTGCAGAAACCTGGTAGTTGTGTAAAAGCTATTTTAATAAGGCCTGAGAAGGAGGGTGCAATTTTAGGTTAAATTCAGATCAAAAGGCTTTGAGAGAAGAGGCTGCCTTTTACATTACTCAGCTGAGCTGACCTTGCTTACTTTGTCTTCATTTATTTCACATAGAACATTCAGGTTTGTTGCTTCTGAATTAATGTCGCCTTTCATTTATATCACCTGAAATTAATCCTATTTAGTTGTTATTGGATGACAACAAAACTTCAAGAAGAGTTTATTTTCTTACAGAAAGAGAAACAAGGGCAACAGTTTAGAACTAACTGGTGAAACATTCTTTGGGATATTAATAAGGACCTTGATATTTTCCGTAGAGGCCATAAGATCCTCTCTGGCTGCTGCAGGAATGGATCATAATCAGGACTGGAAAACGGAGACACTTGTCTAAGCAAAGACTCATTCTGCTAAAATGGAATCTCATTGCTATATTGAAATCTTAAAAAAAAAAATAAATACTGTAGAAGCAGAGAGGATATAAGAAACATCCGCAAACAGAATAAGACTTTGCTGCATGAAAAATCGTATAAGGCCACAGCAGTGTAATTTCTGACCACATCATAGTCTTTATTGCTTTTATCACCATCAATTCTTACTAGTTAATATTATTCCCACTGTAGATATGGGGAACAGCAGAATGAAGAAGTTGTGTTGCTTTCCAGCACCCATCCATGAATGCTGTGGCAGTACAGAGGTGTGCACAAGCAGTTCACAAGAGCCGGGTGGGCAATGTAGCCATTTCACTTTCCAGCTTCTCTCTGAGAAAAGCAGAGGGAAAAATGTGTGTCTCCAGACCAGCAGTCTAAAGTGAGAGCAAGTAGCCAACGTGCATCAGATTTTTACTTACCATTCACTAGATACTGTTTTGCAGTTGGGTTCTTTCTGCTGAGAAAAATCCTGCTTGTTGCTGGGCTTTCTGCCCTGGAACACCATTTTTATTTCATTACCAGTGGGACTCCCAGTGCCAGCAGACAAGGGATTAGTGCAAGCAGCAGGCAAGCCCCAAGGCTCAGGATTTCTGAGCTCAAGGCAGGCAGCAAGAATCAGCTTGAACAGCATTTTCGTTGACTGAACTGCGTACAAGTGATGAAAGGTATATAAATTATGTTCTCTCCTATAAGAGAGACAGATGAGTGAATTATTAGAAGCAACCACAGAGCTCAAGCAGGAATATTCCTTCCTGCTTGGTTTTTTTAAGGTGAGTTGACATCCCAGCTGAGGGTACAAATTTAAGTAGATGTAGCTGATTTTCAAGCCCACTCTGAAAAAAATGGCAAAAGAGCTCCTTGTTGGCCACTTTTTGACATGTGTTTTCAGTGTTTCTCCTGATAAAACATCTCAATTTTTTGCTGTTTAGCCAATTATTTCTAATATATAATTGTCATAGAGCTGAATCCTATGTATTGAAGTTCAAGGGGTTTTTGAGGATTTTTTTTCCCCTACGTGTTTGTATTTAAACCCTGGGATTCATTCAAGTATTTACAGTTTGTGCTGAATTTTTTCAAAACTTGAGGGGATTTTTATATGCAAAGTGAGATTACAAATTATCATTAGAGATTCTATTTGTAGCTGCATATCCTTGGTCTTAGCATAAAAAACAAGTGTGCAAACATGGAAGATAAAATTCTTCTGTGCTAGCATCTGCTTGTTCATTTTCTAACAGGTGTAATACGGGTATTAACAACTTTTTTCCTTCCTTTTTTTGCTAAACAATGCAAGTAAGCGGATGCTTTATGAGGAGCAATACTTTTGCATTGGACATTGGAGTTCAGTTGTTTTTTCTCAGCAGAGTTTGGAAGGAAAGCTGTGGCCAGCTCATAACTGACTTGCTGCAGTAATTGATTCATATCTCTTGTCCTTCAAGGGAAAGGATGGGAAGCATAGCTATTGAAAAATATTATTGGAGCAATACATTCAAAGGTCAGGTCAGATCTGGCATTTGGGTGATCTTGTATTTCTCCAAGCCTGTAATGACAGGCTGATTTTCCCTGAACCTCATCTAAAATCTTAGCCCTTCACTGTAAATGAATTGTTGCTGGATATTAGGCTTGAGGAATACTGAGGGACTGACCATTCCATAGAAGGTGGCGGCAAGATGTGTCTGGTGACTCAGTAAGCAAAGACAAACCAGCATGGTAAAAGCATTCTTTGATGAGATTGAAAATATTAAAACGCAAGATATGTGGGGAGACTAAATGTACAAATGCAGGAGTAGAAATGTCGTGATTTATGAACACTTGTAGGTAGTGTGTGTGTGCGTGTGTATTTAAACATGCACCCACTCACATGTTTACATAAAAATAGATAAATAGAATGTAAAGGAAACAGACATTCAGAAGTTTAGAAGATGGCTGAACTATGGTTGCCTATTGGGAAACTGTGGTGAAGTCATGCAGTGAGGCAATGCCTTTTGACTTCTGACTTTCTTCTCTTCCCCAGCTCCACAGTGCTGTGTTGCCAGAGGTCCCACCCAGTGTTTCAAAGCTTCTGAAAAACATGTTCCTTGGGAATATGTTTAAGATTGCAAAGGTTCTTGCACTGGTGCTGTCTGCATCTCTGCTATTCTCTGCATGCAGCGGTAACCTGAGGAGAGAAGTGGTTTCATTTGACTCTGTTTGGATGAACAGAGACCTATCTGGGTGTGATATATTGGGTTACAGTAGCTGCGATAGTAGACTTCACAGTAGGGCTACCTGGATGTGCTGTATTGGATTATGGTAGCTGAGATATTAGACTTCTCTTTGGTGTTTAACTCTATCCCATAAATAAATATTTGTGTGCTAAGTTACATACTTGTTTGTTTTCACTGTATTTATAGGTAAGCTTTAGTTGATGCAAGGTGAACAGAAGGATGTGGTTTGGATCCCACAGTAACGCTCAGGTAGATAGTTGTGCCCATGCTGGGTTTCAGCCCTTGGGGAAATCAGGGTCACTTCTACTGGTGCCTTTCTCAGACTGCCATATAGTAGATGTGGCAGGTACCAAACTTGTGTCAGTGCCTTTTCAATTGCATTTATTTTGCAAGCAGCTTGAACTGTCTCATTACTACCAGGCAGTATGAGGGCTGAGCCACGCTCTCAAATCATGAATATACCAGTCAGTAAGGGATACTTTAAGTGATCACTCATCAGATTTAAGGCTCTGTCGCACAGATCATGGTTATGACAAGCCATGTAATAATTATTGATGATACACAGAGGATTTCTTATTTCTTTTGAAATTCTTCACTACAAAATGCCTTTAGCAATGACTGTGAAAATCACAAGGTTCACTTGTTGCTGCTTTCTATTTGCATATCAGGCAGCCTGAAGGTTTGTGCCTCCGTGGAAGTGTGTGTGTGTGTGTGTGTGGTGGTGCCTAGATGCAATGAAAATGAAGCTGCTTCATTCCTCCAACTTTAAAACCAATATTTTCCTTGAGATTTAGATATAGCATAAGATGACATAGGAAGAAAGACCTTTGCTCTGAAAAAGTTGTTTTGTCCAACCCTTTATCTTGATGATAGACATTGATATAGTTCTGTGCAGCTGCTTTTTGCTTCATATCATTCACATAAAAACATCTTGTGCCAGTTTCTCACATTAAGCATCTTGAATTTGTAACTGAAAAGAAAGCTTTTTTCCACAGACTAGATTAGTAACTTCTGAGCTGATCTAGCCCTGGGTACTGAATTACTAGAGAGGAGTGGATAAAAGTTACTACTGATAGTGCCTTGACCCTTATCTTCTGTGTAGTTAATTCTTGTTTGGTACATCTTGTGAAGAGCAAAGATATTGCAAAGAGACCTGACCTTTCAGTAAATACAGTTCATAATTTAGATGAAAAACATGTTTGCTTAAACTTTTGAGTGTCACGGATTGTGAAAAGAAGGGAACCCTTCACAGGAAGGAATAAACCTTTTGTAGTTCACTGATTACAGCCTGCTGCATGGTATTCTTCATGGAGTGAGAGTTTCTTCTTTACTCTGTGTTGTTTATTTGTATAGAGGTAGCAGCTATGGGATTGAAATTCCATACAGTATGTGTATATATCCAAATAGAGATGCTTTGTAACACAGAAGGCAAGAGATGACAGGTGGATGCAGCTAACACTCATGAAGGGCAAAAGTAATAGTGGTAGGGCTATAAGAGTTCACAACAGGCTGGTGCTTTACATGAAAAAGACAGGGTTTAGGAAGAGAGATTAGAGAGCTCCTTGCAAGCACTACTCAGTATTCTCACATGAACTCTTAACGTTCATGCAGCAGGGGATAGTGTCCAAAGCAGCATTTGAGTTGTTTATTGTTACTCTGCTCCACATTCTGACGCTTAGTACCAGTCGCCTCTGACTCTTTCTGCTTTTACTGTCATGAATTTAGACATTTCTGAGTGTAGACAAGCAGAAGACAAAAGGCCATTCTCTGTTTTGTTCCTGGTGCTCTTTCACAGTTCACTTCCTCTGTGAATAGTTCAAAAGAGACACTGTGCAGCAGAAGACTCAGTGCAAGACAACAAAGCTGACTGGGTTTTGTCCACTAGTTTACTGAGTGTCTCTGGGCATATAATTACAATTTTCAGTTGTAAAATGTGAGCTGTTACCAGTGGATGAGGATTCATTAGATGACTGAAAAAATCATCCAGATAGGGCATCAAAAGATCCTGCTTTTTAACACTGTGTGACTTCAGAGTCACGTATCCTATCCAGGTAATGAATTCAATAGACAATTCCTTGTGTGGAGAGGTTTAAGCCTTGTGAGTAAAAAG
This sequence comes from Aviceda cuculoides, assembly GCA_035590195.1. Classification (NCBI taxonomy): domain Eukaryota; kingdom Metazoa; phylum Chordata; class Aves; order Accipitriformes; family Accipitridae; genus Aviceda; species Aviceda cuculoides. Next base: position 28,850,452 of record JAVJGG010000082.1, on the reverse strand, counting down.
CACTGTATAAACATCAACTGGTGTTATTGATAATTTCAGATGTTCACATTCTGCTCCCTTTTTGTGGGCAGTAGTCTGCACTTTCAAGTTTCTGGAAGATTTGGGGTAACATGATCAGTGCTGAATTCATGTGATCACTTGCTGTGCAACCATCTTGGAGAAAGTAAAGGCTCTTTTAAAGTTCTATCCTTTTCCCCTCCATGCAGCGTCCCATCATCTCGATCTGTTGGGGTCACAGGGATTCGCGCCTGCTGATGGCTTCCGGACCTGCACTATACGTTGTCAGAGTCGAGCACAGGGTCTCCAGTCTGCAGCTGCTGTGCCAGCAGACCATCGCTAGCTGTCTGCGGGATGACAAGGATATCAGCAAACTGACCCTGCCCCCTCGGCTCTGCTCGTACCTCACCACAGCCTTTATACCAACAATCAAGGTAAAAGGAAAGAAGCTTGTATGTGTGAGGCAGAGGAAAGGGCTGCTTGACTTCTCCCCCATGGTGCTCCTAAGTGACAATGGATACATCATAAGATAATTATAATTATCATAGTTATGATTTTAAAAGGTTGATTAAGGGTAATTCCTGTCCTCTTCAAGAGCCCACTGATCCATTTGGTGCCTATTAAAATCTGAAAAGAAGGCTCACGCATGCTGATCTGCATTATTCTATGGGGGCGGCCATTCCAAGGACATCCCAGCCGTAAAATATGCTGGTGACTCACAAAGACTTCTGAAGAAGCTCATGCTGATGGTAATACTGTGTCAGGGTTATAGAAGAGATTCACAGTGGTAAAACTGTTGCCTCCCTACTTGTTACGTGAGTCTTTGTATCGCCAGGAAAGTTACGCTTAAGACCTGTGGCTGCCCAAACATTTCTACTGACAGTGAGTTTTGCTAACCTTACTGCTCCAACAGTGCTATGGAAAAATAAACCAGATATTATGCCTTTTCCTGTAGCACTAGCAGAGCCATCTGGTCAGTGCCTTTGTTTCACGGTGTTGTCCTCAGTCACATCTCAGGATTCCCAAACTCTTTATCACAGCCTATAAACCAGAGCATTAGCTGGTAAATGCCCTAGATTCAAACATATACTTTTGCGTTACATATTTTTTGTGTATGTTACAGCATTCTCTTGAGCCAGTTTCAGGTCCTTGTTAAAACAATGCAGAGCTAGAATAAATAATTTGAAATCAGTGGAGTTGGCCCAGCTTAAATGAGAACAAATTATGCCTATAAAATAATGATTCAGCGCAGTTCCATTTGGGTACTGCCGATCAGGGCAATTTGTGTGACTGTGAAACATTTCATTTGCCAGAGAAAAATAAATGCCTTGCTGTAACCATAACTCTTCAATCTCCAAAGATGCAGGGCATTTAACAGACCAGTAGTTCTCAGTTCTTTCTAGCATGCCTACTTCTCCCCAGGATGCTTTCCATGTTGTCCCAGAGCCAGCTCTGCAGCTCTCTAGAGCATCAGTGATGGTTGCTTGGCTGTGAAGCATGGCGTGGGGTGGGGTGGGCTGAAGGCAGCAGTTGGCTGTCGCAAGGCTGGGAGCCGTGACGGGGATCAGAGGGGCAGAGGAAGTACAGGGGCACGCCATTGATGACAGCCCTTCTGTCACCTCCTTGAGGGGATGCCAGGGTGGGGAGCGGTTGCGGGGCTGCAAAGCTGAGAGGCTGAAGCAGGGTTCCCAGAAGCCACATGCCGCTGCTCTTTCATGGGTGTTTCTGGAGCCTCTTCGACACTGCTTTATACTTCACTCTGGCTCTCCCCCAGCCACATACTCCCACCTACATTGTCAGCCGTGCCTGCAGTGCCTGGCAAGGCACCCTCTTCCCTGCATACATGCCTCTTTCCCCACCAGCTTGAGGACTGTGTTATAGATCACTCCTCAGCCCATATCCGTCTCGCTAGGATAAGGAGGCTCCTTTTTTCCCCTACTTTTTTCTTGTACTTTCATCTTGAAAGAAACTGTGTTGACTTATACACATTAGTAGTATTTATGTCATACAGGCTATATTGTCCTAGACAACAGCAGTCCAACTGCTCTAGAACTGAGCTTTTAATGGATTAATACAGTGTGCTAGCAAGCAGGGCAAAGTAGCCCACCCTGAACTTCGTGCTCTGCATGCAAATAGGCCCTCAGCAAAGATGGGTCATGTGCTTGGAAGTGATAGAAGTACAAGCTTCTTCCAGAACTGACAACACTGTGGCATAGTGGGATAGTATGTACCGATACCAACCAGGAATGGGAACCTGAGTGGCCAAGTTCACTTGGAGGGCTAGCAGGAGAGCAGATAACTCTTGAGACTTATACTTGACCACGTTACCCAAGTTAAAAGAGAAGTTTGTGATAGATTCGGGACTTGAAGACAGGTTTATTGTCTTATTCAGTGCTCTAATCACAGGTCCAACCTTCCTTTTTGATGTAACTAGTTTTAGTTTTCTCTGTACAGCTGCTTTTGACCTAACTAAATAATACACAGCCGCTCTATCTTGCATGTGAGTCCTGCATAACTCGCACAGTAACCTGCACTACTCTTGACCTGCCAAGTTAGAGTTGGGTTCAAATTCAGTTAGTTGTGTTGGGATTAAGTCACCACAGAAAAAAACCCCAAAACAATAACCTATAGGAAACTTTCTCTTTCCTTCCTTCATTTAATGAAGCCTCCTATCCCAGACCCAAACAATATGAGAGATTTTGTCAGCTACCCAACAGCTGGTAATGAACGGCTTCACTGCACAATGAAGCGGACAGAAGATGACCCAGAAGTTGGTGGTCCATGTTATACTCTGTACCTGGAATACCTTGGGGGACTGGTGCCTATCCTGAAAGGACGTCGTATCAGCAAGTTGCGGCCAGAGTTTGTCATCATGGATCCTAAAACAGATGGAAAAGCAGGTAGAATTTAATTGTTGCTCTCTATAAAAAGTGATTTAGAAATACTTTAGATATTACATCCTCAAGAGTTGAAGAAAATCTATATATGCAACATGGAAGGTGGCATCTGATATTTTTTTTCTGATGTGAAAAAAATCTGTAGCGTGACCTAGGCTCAAGCCTCTGAATTTATATCATGTTGTCTTCTGTTTTACAAAAGGGAACTTTTTGTATTTTGAATAGTGGGGCATAGATTGCTCATTAGCAGAAAATAGTCTCAATTTTGAAGTTGATTGAATGCTATTCACCCCTCTGAATCATGTTCACTTGAGTTTGAACCAGTGGAAATTTGGAGTTTATACTAGGCAGGATGAAGAACGGTTAATTTTCTCTGCATAGTTTTATTTCAACTGCTGCCTGTGGATCGGATTTATGCTTCTGATGGCTGATAGTTGTAATTGATATCAGTTTTCTCAAGCAGCACTTACATTTTCTGGGGCCTGTCTTGATAGATGAAATCTATGGAAACAGCTTGATTTCCACTGTGATTGACAGCTGCAACTGCTCGGACTCCAGTGATATTGAACTGAGTGATGACTGGGCAGCAAAGAAGTCTCCCAAAATCAGTCGAGCTAGCAAATCACCCAAACTCCCCAGGTAATGATTTCTTCATTATTTCTTCTTCTTCTTCCCCAGGTTTTCTTCTTTTCTTTCCTTTTTTTTTCTTTTTCTTTTCTTTTTTTTTTCTTTTTTTTCTTTTTCTTTTCTTTTTTTTTCTTTTTTTTCTTTTTCTTTTTTTTTCTTTTTCTTTTTTCTTTTTCTTTTTTCTTTTTTCTTTTTCTTTCTTTCTCTCTTTCTCTCTTTCTCTTTCTTTCTCTCTTTCTCTTTCTCTCTTTCTCTCTTTCTCTTTCTCTTTTCTCTTTCTCTTTTCTCTTTCTCTTTTCTCTTTCTCTTTTCTCTTTCTTT
>JAVJGG010000082.1:28809334-28827234 GCA_035590195.1 Aviceda cuculoides | reverse complement strand
CAACAGTTCCGTATAACTCCCTTAAAGAATGCTAGAAGTAAAATCCTGGCCACAGAGTAGTCATTCGGATTTTTGCCTTCAATTCCCATTTCTAAAGGATTCCATCACAGGTGAGCAAGCTGTTTATGTTACCTAGAGATTGGCATAATGGTTTTCCCAGTATAAGAGAGCAAGTGTTACCACACCGCTGACAAAAATGGAAAACTTCCGGTAGATTAATTTTTTCATTTTCAAGTCCCTTCACCTTCAAAGCAAGCACAATCCTCCATCAGCAAATACCAATTTAGAGTCCTGCTACCCTCAGGAATAGTCTGCAGGTAGGTGCCACAGGTTCTGTTTGCAGGATTGGAATTTACATGCACCATTCTCAAAGGAATAAGATTAATTACTACGTGTGAAGAATGGGCTATGTGAATTGTTTTATCTTTGTATTTATTTAATTTTCTTCTAAAAAAAATCCTGCAGAGAAGTTTTAAGATTAAAAGACTCAGCTTCGTGTGTTGCCTGATATCTCTGAAGATATGTCAGGAGATAATTTCTTTGGGTAGTTTGATTGTGTTGCTGCATCTAGAAAATTAGATTCTTAAGACAAAAGCAATTAACCAGATAAAAGAATGAAATAGGATTCAGTGAAGCAGTTCTTGCTAAGAAAATTAAAAACTTCACCCTTCAACTTTTGATTTTGCAAATGGATCTATAACAAGAAATTTGTGCTTCAAGGCAAATTGATTGTTGTGGAGCACTATGCTAGTGCACAGATTTGCTGACCCAGCGCTGTCTGCAGGATCAAAACAACATGATTTTGGGAGACTTAAATAAATGAAAATACTGAATACTTACCTATCTGGAGTGTTCAGTGAAAAAATTAGATGATATGATGTTAAAGCCTGCCAGTTAATTCTTAATCCTTGCCCTCCAGTTTACATTATTACAAATTTTAAAATATGATCTGATTCAGCAATTCTGAATCTTGACAAATGTTGTCTGTTTGTGGAATGTTTATCTTACTGGCCAAGAAGATGGTTTAAGATATGGATTAAGATTAAAGTAATGATAAAAGAGAAACATTTTTGAACAGTGTGCAGACACCTGAGTTTCAGGTATTTCATTGGAATAGTGCTTGGCGTGTAATTCCTACCTTTGTTGTTTCAAGCTATTTGTTTGGAACTTTCCTCATTTTCCCTTTGTTTCTTTTTTTTTGCTTGATATATGTTTTGCCTTTGATTGCCTTTTGTTTCACTATTTCTGCATTCGCTGCTTCTTTTTCTGTGTTGTGCGTTTGGGGAAGGGTTATGTTTGTTCAAGATCTCGTTGTTTATTGTAGATAAAATATATGGTGTTGTGGAATAGCATGGGGATGCATTTGATTGAAAAGGCACTGTAGTGTTTCCTGAAAAAGAAGGGGAGTTGCATTTGTTTATAAATGCATTATTTTGGTACTGAACATGATTTGTTTCTTTTTTTTTCTTCTTTTCTTTTTTTTTTTTTTTTTTTTTTAATTTAATGACCATATGGTCATGCAGGTGCATGCATTCTGAAGCTAGCAAGCCCAGCATGTTTTTCTTAAGGCTTTTGAAAATTTAGTACACAGTTTGTGTACTTTTACATACCTATACTATTTTTTAAATATATTTTTTTGGAATCTCAAGTTTTCTTCTTTTTTTTTTTTCTCCTCAGTATACCATGGTATACCTGGTTTCCATTGTACTTAAAAACTACCCTGATCTGCCTCTCCTTTTATGTATCTTGTGTAATAGATTTTGCAGGAGGTGCCTAGAAAGCATTGTTGGTTTCCCTATAAAAATGTGGTTTGTCCAAATTCTTTACTGTCTACATGATTGAGAGATGGACTGATTGCCCTATTTTTCCTTGATGATTTGGAGTTGTAAGAGTTGTCCAGCTGTTGCTTAATAAAATTTTGCAGACTAGAAAATTCCTGACTTGTTTTTGTTGCATTCTGCATCTTGTCAAGCACCTGAAATAGTTTTAAAGCAGATGACAAATCTGCACTGGAATGACCTGAATAATAAATAGCCAGATGCCATTATGCTTTCTCTTTTCAATAACTGTATCCGCCAAGTTCCACTGAACCTGATGCGTGTACCAGCCCATCATATTTTGTGTCATTCATACGGGAGGATGGATGGCAAAGATTTTGTGGTAATAATGTTTCTGTCTGCCTGGATATCAGCCAATTCTTGTGCTATTTCTTCTCTGCTTGCTTTCCTATTTAAGGAAATTATTTTGGGGGTTTGTGGTACTTCTCATTTTGTCATGGATATACTGGAAACTTTAACATTACCACAAGGGATTCCTCTCTCCTGTCATCTTTAACAACAGAATAAAATGCTGTGATGGCCAGTTGTGGTGGGTTGACCCTGGCTGGATGCCAGGTGCCCCCCAAAGCCACTCTATCACTGCCCCCCTCAGCTGGACAAGGGAGAGAAAATACAACTAAAGGCTCATGGATTGAGATAAGGACAGGGAGAGATCACTCACCAGTTACTGTCATGGGCAAAACAGACTCGACTTGGGGAAAATTAATTTAATTTATTACCAATCAAATCAAAGTAGGATAAGGAGAAATAAACCCAAATCTTAAAACATCTTCCCGCACCTCTCCCTTCTTCCTGGGTTCAACTTCACTCCCAAGTTTCTCTCCCTTCTCCCTGCCAGCGGCACAGGGGCACGGGGAATGGGGGTTGGGGTCAGTTCATCACACATTGTCTCTGCCGCTCCTTCCTCCTCGGGGGGGGGACTCATCACACTCTTCCCCTGCTCCAGCGTGGGGTCCCTCCCTTGGAAGACAGTCCTCCGTGAACTTCATGAGTATGAATTTGCTCATTTCTCACTCTTCCCAAGGAATCTGCAAATGGCTATTGTAGGAGACAGAACACTGGGCTTAAATGGATTCTCACTCTGAACCAGTGCCACCATTCATATGCCAGTGTTTCTAAAACAAGCTTAAACCTGGAGTGTCAGCCTCTGGGAATGAGGAAAATGGGGAGGATTCCCAGCCTGGTGTCTGAATGCTTTGCCCTGCAACCATGAAAAGTCCTCTTCTGGCATTAGCACTGCTCAGGGGATGAGTGCTGGGGGTCTGCCAACATTCATGACATCTCCCTTAGCTCTAGATGAGTTTTCTGGTAAAATTACACTTCTAAAATGCAGAAATTATGAAATTAGTTGTTAAGTTTGGAGACAGACAAATGGAACAGCAATATAGCTTCTGATCATGGCACTCTGCTTTGGCCTTGTGTTTTTTCCCTTTTTGCTTTGGCTAGTTTTGGTGTTTCCCTGAGCTAGTAACTGGCCAGGTGAACTAAGCTGATTCATGCAGTTTCCGTTTAGATCAAGGTTCCAGCAGTTTTCAGGTTTTTCCTTCATTGTGTAGGATATTGACTTAAAATACAGTCATCTTCTGCTTCCCTGTCCTTTTTTAGTTTTAATTTGGGGGACTCTGCCAGCCACAGCCCTGGTAATTGATTCAATCAGGGTAACAATCTCTATCTCCTTTGCTCATGGAACCGAGCTAATGCAGTTTGATTTGTTCTGGAAGATCATTTTTGGAAGGCCCCTCTCTGCTGGGTGCAACCAGCTAAATTTAACACGTGTAGTCACTTGTAGTTTGTAAATAAACTTCAAGTATGCTGCATCACCTTCCCTGCATGTCGGTACGCAAATGGGACTAAATGAGAATGCTGGACCTGTAACTAGCTCTTGAGAGAGAGGAGGCATGAAAGGAAGCCAGTCTGGAGAGGTGGCTTGTTTGGAGGAGATGACTACTGAAACGTGCCTGCATGGAAATGGCTGGGGACGCAAATGCAAAAGTTATCAATTAACAGGGGCTGCAGTAACCAAATAAAAATGTGAGCCTTTAGGAGAATGTCCAAGAAAGATTCCTGAGGTCATTTTCTTGTCTTGTAGAGGGATTAATAGCATTTACTTGTTCTTTTTTATATATGATTGTGGTTGTTGTTGATAATGGTGCTGTCTTATTTTTACAATTTAGATGAACACAAGGGCTATTTGTGCCCAGTGCCCTCTATTTATGCTGCCTGGTTTAGAGGTCAGGACATGTGCAGACAACAAGGGAACAATATTTAAGCAGGAGCTTTTTAAAAAGAAGCTGGGAATACAGCAGTTATACATATAGTTAAGCTTGTATATATGATTTAATAACTACTGGCTAGATCATGAGCTTTTTTCACCAAGACAGGTTATTATTGTTGATGTTCTCTGGTCAATGGCATATTTCCAGTAAAAATTGGCATTACTACCAAAATAACTAGCAATAATAAAATAGCAATCTTTACTTATTGCTAATTTTTTCAACAGCAGCCCAGCTTTCATTATGCAATCTTAATGGGATAGACTCAGGAGCTAAGTAATTACCTAGCTGTGAGGGAGTTGTACAAGATTAGAAAAAAAAATGGAGCTCTTCATACCAATCGAGATTCATCTCAGACCTTTCATCTCACTCCTCATCCATTATAGCTGTCTCTTGCACATTCTCATTTTCTGTTCTGTCCAAAACAGACACATTTCAAATTTTTTTTTGTTTAATCAAAGGGAAACCTATTCATCTGGGGGAATGTTTTGCTTTGTTGCATCTCCTGGTATTTTTATCCTTTCCAGCTGTTCCATGTTTTCTTCCATTTCTCAATTCCCTATGGATAAGGAAGAAAGTTAGATTTGAACTGCAGTAAGTAACATTTCTTTGTTCTCCTCCTTTCTCATTGCACTCTGTGGTGATAGTCCTCTCTTAAAACAAGAGTATCTTTGTTCCCTTTGTTGCACAGTTTTTGTGAGATTAATTTCTTCCTTTTCCTTTCAAAGCTATTTAGGACTTTCTTACTTTTTTGTAATCTGAAACGATGTTTATTTTAGAGAAGAGCCTATATAAGGCAGTTGTAGCAAAGGGAAGATACTAAAGATGATTTAAACATCATGGAGTCTTCCACTTGCCTCACACAGAGGCAGCCAAATCCAGAGTCTCATCTTCAGAAGTCACATAACTGTGATATGACTTCTAAGGGACTTCTCCATCTCATTTTATGACACTTTCTAATGAGGGAAGCATACTTGTTTTATCAGATCTATGAACATACCTTAAGATTTTTCTCCTTGAGCTGCTGTGGTAGCTAGTGTAATCTGAAGTGGCAAACATTCATTTTGACAGGCTTTATTTCTATGGCTTGAAGAGTCACTAAAACCAAGATTCCAGTTTTGTTCATAAATCCACTGCTAGTATTCCTATTTATATAATACTAATAATTTTATCTGCAGTTTAAAAAATACACAGGTTTTAGCAGATATGAATTGTGTCTGATCAACAGAGCATATCAGTCAGTATGAAAAAAGGGTGGACATCTTTCCAAAAACCGTGGCCTATGTATAATTCACACTGGAAGTTCTGCCGTGAACTTCAGAAGTTCCAGATGACAGTGAAGTGTCCCCTCAGGCCATAAATTGAGGAAGCATCATTTGAAGAGCTGCCAGAATCCACAATTAGATTCCACTTCTGGAGATCATGGAAGACTTGAGTGAGAGTAAAATGCCCCAGACTGAGCATCATCAGAAGTACTGCAGGATGCGCATGATGAAGCAGCTCTCCAAAGAGCAAGGCAGTAGCAACCGACAAAGGAGAGGCTTCTGGGAAGTCAGAGAAGCTGTTGTGGGGAGTGGATCAGCAGCATATGAGACAGAATGTACCTTACTTCTTCTGAAGTAAGGACAAAAAAACTTATGAGCTGGTGCATAAGTATAAATCACTTGTATTCAGATATATCAGTGCAAAAACTACAATGATGGTCATCCTTGCCATCATCACTAGAAAGATAGTGGCCATGGAAGCTTTTTTATTCCCTGTGGAAATTTTTACTGTGTGGATATTAAATATGAAGAGAATCAAAATAAAATGGTAGATGGTGAGAATGATGACCTAAAATCTAAATATTCTGAAATAGACACTGTTGTATACTAAGAGCAATTCACATCCATTAGGAAAATACCTTTATTTATCCAATTATGAACAACCTCATAGCAAGATTGCTTGCATCTGTGAAGTTATAAGCAAGCCAGTGAAGAAAAGATCCAAGATGTGCAGCTGTCCTAAGCTGGAGGCCAGGTCTGAAAGACCAAAGCATGGAATTCATGAAGATAAAGCAATATTTATCGTGTTCCCAAAGTTGTTGCATTAATCTACCATGTGTAGATTACTGAGTGCAAGAGACAAAGTTGAAAACAATTTAATCAAAAGAACAGATGTTTAAAATAGTTTTGAGTAGTTTTACAGACAACTGATGACATCAAGTGTCTTTAAATTGGATCTCTTCATTCTTTTGGAAGAATCCTAGTGTAGCAGGCAATTGAGAAGTAATCAGCTGAAGAGATTCAAAGAACAGGATGTACAACAAAATTTGCTCTCAAAATAGTTAAGCGGTAATTACATGAATGAGTTAGTAATCATACAAAACAACTGACAGCCATGCTTCAACTGATTAATTTCAAGATAACTCATGAAGACCTGTAAGTACATATGACTTTAAAATATTAGGTGGGTATTGAAGCTTCGTTTGAAAAGTTTGAGGGCACAAGATAAATGCAGTCAGTGCTAATGAGGCAGATGCTGTCAGTCCGTTAACTGCTTGGCAACTTTCCCCTCTGATGTTGTTGATAACCTATTGAAGTATGTAAAGTTAGGGAAGAAGCACATTGCGATATCAGGAGGAATTGTTTTAGATGTGTTTCACCTTCGTAGAAACATTATGACTAGATGTCCAAGTAGAAGTATAAGATGTTTTCAAGTACCAACAGAATGGAGTTGGAAAGTGCTTAGGAAAGGATGTTAGAGGAAGTTCTTAGGAAAAATATTAATTGTTGTGCAACACAGAGAGCCAAAGGAGTCCCTGTGTATTCCCTGGGCATTGGCAATATTGAATGGGTTACAAGTGTGACTCCTGCTGAGATCATCATTGACTCTGTTACTACAGAATGAATTTAATCCAAAGAATGAACAGTGTTAACTAAGCGTTGACATCACTGGGTCATCAGCACTAATGAAATGACACAGAAGCTGCAAATGTATGTAATGTTTGATGTTTCCAAAGGATGACAAAAAAAGGTACAGAGAGATGCAACAGAGGATGCAAAGCATGTATTCATTTCAAGAACAGAACTGTGTAGCAATGAAGAAAGGTTTTTAATCCCATCAGCAACTCAGGCCTCATCAAATTTGTGGCAGAAGAGAGTAAGTTTATGTGATAAATTCTCCATGTTGTAAATGAGTCCCTGAGCTAATCAGCGACTTGAAAAAAACTCAGACTTCCTAAATTCTCTTATGAAAAGCTGATGGACTTTTTTGCATGCAGTCTGTGCCTCAAGTGATGGGCACAAATCAGCCACAGTTACCCCTGAAGACATAGCTATTCTTGAGCTTAACCTTGGATGCAACAATTTTATATCTTGGCCAGAATATCAGATGATTGGAACACAACCCTGGACAAGATTCATAGGCATCCATGAAGTTAAATGCTCCCCTGGTGCTGATGTTTATGGAGCTGAAACAACCTTATGGGTCTTGTTTGGGATGTTAACACTGCTAGGTGAGGGAAAGTTGGGAGATAGAAAACTCATGCAGGTGTAGCTCCAAGCACTGGCAATTTCATCAGGTGTCTTTGAAACATAGGTGACATGGAATCCTGTGATGGGCAATACTTGGTAACAATAAGGGTTTTTTATTAGCCTTTCTTCCAAAATGAATGAAGTAGGTCTCAGCTGTCTTTGGGCATGCACTGTGTCAGTCTGCACTGTCTACAATTACACTGGAATTTGGAGGCAGTTGCTGCAGTGCAAACTTCTTTTGCTCAGTCCTGCAAGCTGTGGCTAAACAACTGGCACCCAGAAGGATCTGGGCAGGGAGTGGATGTTTGGATCATCACCACTACAGTTGCCTTTCACGTTTATTATCAGGTGTGTCTTCCATGGTCAATGCTCTTGTCCAAATCAGTAATGCCTTTGCTTGAATGAAGAGGTGCAAACTGCAACCCTCTGCCTGCTAGATGATTAAAGATGGAGAGAGATACTGAGTAAAATCATTTCACTGAAGATTTGTAAGACATGGAGGTGAATTATTTTGTTTGAAATAGCATCTTACAAGTGTTTTACAGTATATGAACATGTTAAGGCAAAATACTATGTTGTCTGTTTATGGTGCTTTTAAACAATGAATGTGTATAGTTTTTATTGTATTAATAATCAAATTTTGACTGATCATTACAGTGCAAAAATATGTCACCAACAGGCAGGGCACCATTTTTAAAAGCTTAATTATCACTTTGAAGCTACCAAAGGCTGTAGGATCTGAACAAAGTCCTGCAACACTGATGTCTTCAAAAAGCATTATTAAACTTTGCTTCTTCAGATGACACCAGCAGCTGAATTTTCTGACCTTGGTTCATTGACTCCATGAGCTGAATGCTACTCCCAGGAGCTTTACACACAGCAAGCTCACCAAATTAGCTGGATTTTCCTCCCAGGTGGTTTCTGACAGTGACTTTTCTAACGTAGTGACAGAGAAGCCCTGTAACAAGAGTTATCTGTGCCTGACTCAGAGTGATTGAATAAGCCATGTTTCAGCTCCTCAGTGTTGCATTCTAATAGCTTCCCTTTTATTGCCCTGTTCTTTGTTCCTTCTGATGTATTCACCAAGTCAATTAAAAAGAAAAAAAAAAATCAAAATAAAAACAACTTCAATACAACGCCCCGGCTTTCTAGCATGTGATACACACAGCATGCCAGCAAGCCTCAAAGGAACCTGATCTATCAGTGATAGTAATGGGGAGGGGGCAGGGGCTTTTCATAACAGCGCATCAAGAATGAAGAGGGAGCATCTACAAAGCAAACACCAGTTCCTGAGGTACACCTGCGGTAGGAATAGGAAGAAGGCAGAACAGCTCACCCTATTTCATCATGCCTGCATGAATTCACCAAGAGGGGCACTTTCCTATGGAGCTGGTGATGAAAACACAAACAGACTGCAGCTGCAGGGACCAAATAGCATCTTTGGAAAGCCAGAGGACATCAGGGAACTGCAGGCTGCAGCAGTGTCTTATGGTATGTCACAAAAATAAAGTAAATGTGAAACAGAGATTCATTCTGCAACAGAAATCACCTGGGACCGCAAAGCAGTAGATACGAGCAAACTAGTAGGAGGAATATTCATTGTAATTCCCTGAGGGACGAGACAGTACACCCACAGGCAGCCAGGAAAGACAGCTTGAATCATCAACGAATTTTAGTCTTGAGAGCAATGCAGAGATGAGAAAAAGCAAGCTATGTTGTGTCCAATTGCTCGTAGTACCAATGCAATGAGCAGTACCCAGGAGGTGGACTTGGTTTAAACTGTGACTGATCCCTAGAGCTGTAACTTTAATAATTCTCAGCGCTCTCTTGTGGACAGCAATAACTGGATGGAATCCTACTATAGCTTGAAACTTATTGTACAGCCCTGAAATAAAATGCTTCTAAAGAAATTCCTTTCTCACACAAGGAGGCAAAAGGTACATGGAGGCATTAGGCAGTGTGTCAAGAGATTCCAGGCTCCAGAGCCAGTTCTGCAATTTTAGTTCTAAAGAAAAAGCTCTCTCTCCATAGTACATGAGCTACAAAGTACATGAGCTAACTTTAAAAAATGTGGGAGTCTACTAGCTATACTTTGTCACCCTGCACGATGCAAGATGGTGTCACATACTACTTACTGTTGGAAAACATATTGCTAGACTTGAGCACACTTAACACCTTCCTTCCTTTTCTGCTAAAATAGATGGGTAAATTAAGTACAAAATTAAAGTACAGAATTAAACATCCTACGAAACTCATTCCTCAGGCAGTATAGTTAATGACTTGCAGTAATAATTAGAATTGACCTGTATCAGTTTATCCTGTTTCACTCTTGTTTTCAAAAGGTTGGGACTTGGCTAGTTTGTTGTCAAGAGTGGCATAGAGCAGGCTGAAGAGAACTCCAGCCAACTGGTGTGTATTTTTAATGGATTTTATACAGTCAGAAATTTCAGGAGCCTGAGAAAATGCTTAGCTAACAATATTTGATAAAAGGAAGTAGGTAGCAGGCCAGCTATGCTGACCCCAGCAGCAGGCAGAATAATAAAAAGGATGGTATAGGAGTCAGTTAAAAACTGGGATATAAGGGTGTAAACCATGAGAAAGTAATTTTAGGTGATACGTTATTATGGAGAAAAAAGAGATCTTATCCCACTGTGTCCTTTGACACCATTATTTGAGGCTATTACCTTAATTTGTAGATAAAATTTCATTCACAGGGCATTTGATGAAATGCTGCCTGGATTTCCAATAAAGAAATTAACAATAACTAGTGTGAACGAGGTGCGCTTTAAATGGATTATGAATGAACCAAGAGATCTCACAAAGTAGCCTGCAACATGGAATCGTCACTGAGTGGAGTGTTTCTGGTGGGATTTTGCAAGACAGGTACTAGATCTGACAGTAAATAGGACTTGAAAGCAAATACAGGACTGTGGTTCATCAAATCTGGACATAGCACAAAATTGCCAGAAAGGCAACTAGCACTAAGGACAAGGCAGTGAAGCATGACAGACAAAATGCATTTTTAACATAGGCAAATGCAAAGTCATGCATTTAGGAGCAAGGAATGTGGACTTATCTTCAAAATCAGTAATTTAGTTCCAAAAGCTGCAGGTCTGATTTGGAGGCACGGGTCAGAGCAGACATGAATCTCGATATGGTATGTTAGCAATCCTGAGATCTCCTTGCAAAAAGAGCTAGCACAATTCTCAGATTGGTACGTAGGGCAGTGGAAGGAGGGAAGTTATTTCACCTGATAAAATACTGGATCTGCTTCTGCTCTCCAGGCTTTTAAACGATCTTGGAAGAAGAGAGAGTGTTGAAAAACTATGAAGTTCAAAAACTGAAGAAAATGCCTCACAGCAAGAGATTTGTCTAGCTTATTTCAGAGAAGAGCATAATTAAATAATTCTTACTATCTTAAAAAAACTTAACTAAAATACTGGTATCAAAAAGCACTTTAATTTAGCAGGGAAAGGTACAACAAGCACTAATGACTGGGGGCTGAAGCCAAGCACAAAAAGAAGCAAAACACACCTAATGATGAAATTTATTAGCACTGGAACAAGCTCAAAGAAGTCATGGATTCTCCAACCTGTGAAGTGTTCCAATCAAGACTGCTTTAGTTAAATGCATTTGGATAGATGTAGAGGTAAATGTGTGAAGCATGCAATGACCAAAGGCGAACTGGCTTCCAGAGGCATAGCTCAGTATTTGCCAAGGTCTTGGTGCCCCCATCAGCCAGACCATGGCCTGGCTGGAGGACACTCCTGCTCCTTTGGCATCTGCACACCCAGGTTTCTTTCTTTCCTACAAGGGGAAGAGAAGTGAGGGCCTGAGGATGAGGAGTCCCTGTCTTTTGTGGGCTCATGATTTAGTCCAGGAGTTTAGCAGTATGCCCATGTCCTACAAATTAGCTGTAGTCCTAAATGGCTGAGCAGGAGACATGTTGGTTTGTGCAAGCAAGAGCTAATTAACTCTAGTGGGCCGCAAACCTATATTATCTATGTTTTTCTATTACTTTGAAAAAAGTGTCATGTGCTATTTATAACTGGGTATTCAACTTTGTGGTTCAGACCAGAAACTCCAGACTGGCTGGAGAAAGGAGATTCCCAAGCACAGAATAAGACCCTGGTGATACTGCCTGTTTCCAGTTAGATCTAGCAGTACCTAAAGGTTCTTATCATTAATTTATACATGACTATGTATGTAGGTAATAAGCTGCTTCTAAAGGAAGAGAAGTTTTCCAAAATGTCTGGCACTTTTCACTATTTCCATGTTAGTTTTAATTGCTTCCCTTGAGATGTACAAAAAACAGTTCAGAAACAGGATTATTATAAATAATGAAAAAGTAGTATGAAGTCTTCTATCTGAATAATGACATACTGTGTGGGGTGCAAGTGCCCAGGTGCTGGCAGGAGGCGGGGGGGGTGCTGCAGGGGTGGCCTCTGTGGCAAGAGGCCAGGGCTGTCCTGTGTTGTTGGACACAAATGGTTTCAGCCAGCTCCAAAATGGACTCAGCGGAGGATACAGCTGAGCCCATCAACAAAGCTGGTGGTGCCTCTGTGGAAACATAGTTAAGAAAGAGCAGAGATGGGAGGAGGGAAGACAAAAGAGTGAGAAGCAGCAGGGAAACACCAAGGTCGGAGGAGGAGGAGGTGCTCCGTGGTGGGGCAGGCACCCCACCACTGCCGGGAAGCTGTGGAGGACACACGCGCACACACACGCACACACCCCCTGGAGCATGTACAACCCCCCGGAGGGACTGCGGCCTAGTCATAAGTCCATGCTGGAGCAGGTACAACCCAAAGGAGACAGTGGCCTGTGGAGGACCCACACCAGAGCGTAGGAAAAGAGTGAGAAGGAGGGAGCAGGAGAGAGAGACCCTGGTGTCCTGATTGCATCCCCACCACTCCCCCGTTGCCTCACTGAAGGGACTGGCTGTAACTTGCAGTGATAATGAGGGTGGGGGACTGGGGAGGAGAGGTGCTTGGATGAAGATGAGCCTGGGAAAGGTGGAGAAAAGCTGGTTTCCTTAAGTGTGTAAATGTTTGGGTTGGGTTTTTTGGTTTTGTTTCCCAGTATCCAAATCAGTACTCAAACATTTATCTCAACGGACAATACATTAAGTTAAATTCCCCACATAAAGTCTGGTTTGCCCCCCACAGTAACTGGCAAGTGATCTCCCCATCTTTATCTCAACCCATGAGCTTTTTTGCTCCTGTTCTTTTTATTTTCTCCCCTGTCCAGCTGGTTGCAGGGCAGGGTGGGGGAGTGAGCAAGCAGTTGGTTGAGAGTTTGGCTGCCCATCCAGGGTCAACCCACCACACGTTTTTAGTCTGAGGTTATATAATCTGCATGATTATTAGTCAATTAATTCTGAATATTCTTGAGAGATGAGATTATATCTCACAAGAGACCTGACTTTCAAGGGAAGGATAATAGGCATCCTAAAATCAAAACAAATATGTTTTGCTTAAAATAGATACAATAAAACTGGCAGGATATGACATTACATGTATTTTCTCAAACATTGTGAAACTTTTTAGAAAAATACAGCTCTGTGGTTTGAACATTGTGTTTAAAATTTTCTCTGAAGTATACTTGCAGCAATATGCTGTGTGAGAACTGAAAAGTGAAGATGGTGATCTATTTCATTGACTAAGATAACCAAAATACAAAAAGTAAGCAGCAATTAAAAATGTGCAGTTACTCTTAAGTCTTCAGTAGTTGTTATCTAGATATGAAAAGTTGTTGAGTTTTATTTCCCTTACAAGTATTCCTTTTAATACAAGTGGGATATTTAAGCTAATATATGCCACTGGTAATTATTATTCCAAGTATAGTTGACATTTGAAACCCAGTAATCACACTAGAACACCATATTAAAATGTTAATTTATGTATAGGACAGGCAACCTAGTCATGCTCCCAATTAGGCCATTTCAGTCTTCCTATTGCTTTTGACATGACAGTGGAGAGAAGAGCAACTCAGCCATAGTAAGAGATACACAAGAGTGTGAATCAGGTGTGATTAGGGTTTCCTCTTTGTCATCCTTGAAATCGCCTCACAAGAGATTCTTCTTAAATTTTGATCAAAAGAGATTACAAATCTTATCTTATTTTCTTGTCCTCACATCTCTTCAAAGCAGGATAGATTCAGGGATCTCCAAAGATACAAAAAGAGAGTGATGAGTCTTTCTTGCTGCTGCTGCAAGGGTTGGGACTGCCAGCTGCAGCCAGCTGCGTAGAGCTTTATTCCTCCCAGCGATGGCAAGAGCAGCTGTGACTCCAAAACCTCTGTCAGCTCAGAGATCATTTGTTACAGATGATCTGTCAAGGGCTGTCCCAGCTGATGTCTCTGTGCCACCTCTTCAAATAAACGAGAAGCCTCACTTCCTGGTGAGCACCGCACTCCTGCTGAGCTCCCCCAACCTTTCTGTCCCCAGCATGCTGCTGTGAACCTCTGCGTGCGCCCGAGGGCTGTGTGGTAACAGTCGTCATCACATAACTGGTTAGCTGTGACAAAGTAGTCTTCTGACAGGAGGAGACAGTCCAGCCATGATGGCCTGGGGCGAGGCAGGGCTTATTCTCTTCCAGGATCAAGGCAGCAGTGAAGAAGAGGGCAGGGTGGACCGAAGTCCTGAGGTTTCTGTGGGGCTCAGCACAGTTTCTACTCGTGCAGTTTGGGGATACTCAGTGACAACTCCTGTATGTGCTGAGACTCAGAGACATATTTGCAGCTGTGTAACAGCAGCACAGACTCTCTTACCTTGGGAGAGTCAGTGTGGGTATGTGCTTGTTTCTGTGCCATCTGACGTACCGGTCCTTAACTCCACTCAGAAGGAAAAGACAGTTTCCTTTTTCAGCCAGCCGCTGCCACTACTGCCTTTCTCTGGCCCGAAACAGTTTTGAAGGAGAAAGTATTTGCTAAGCGGCTGGACTTGTGCTTGTTTGTGGGTTTTGTTTGCTGAAAAAAGAGGGACTTGAGTTGGCAGCGTTTATGCTGTTAACTTCTCGGCACCAGCTGCTATTTCTTCTGAAAGATCCCAGAGTAATAATCCTGGTGCTTTTATGTGGATTGCCAAGCTTTGTATTTAGCTACTATCACAATTTAATACATGTGGCTGATGCTGTAAAAGGCTAACTATACACAGGGGGAGAATCAGGAAGAAAAATTAAGTGGGGGACTTCTGTTAAGCTCCACCCTCAAAATCAACTCCGTCCACGTGATGTGATACGATGAGTGCATTGAACAGATGTTGAGTTTCATCACGTCTTAGTCTTAGACTCTTGGAGCTTTTCTCTCCCTCATGAAGTCCAGAAGCACTCGGGGGATGAATTGAGTTCCAAATGCTTAAATTCTAACTGAGGTGTATAGGACTCTCAGTATTATTTTAGATTGGTTTGTTCTTAGATGCAGTTTGATACTGCCTCTATTTCATTATGTGCTGTGAAAAGCAGCAAACCAAGGTTGACACAGAATGTGCTGTGCTTGGATAGATGAGTTGGAGTGCCCTGAAATGAACGGGGCAAGTCGTACCCCAGTGCAGAGTCCCAGTGCAGGTAATTTGTTGGTTACTCTTGCACCTTGTTTACAAAGCTGTCTATGAAACCTTGACCTCCCTTTGCTTTTACTGAAGTTGTGCTTTCTGCAGAACCAAACACTTTTCTGTGCCAGCCCAGTCTGTGCCATGACTGCACTGGACAGGAAAGAAGAACAACCAATAAGGGGAGAAGTGTGATCTGCTAGCATCTGCAGGGCTATGGGTAAGCAATGTTCCATTCATTAGGCTTTGACAAAAGAAAATAGATTGGCAGTTTTAATAGAAGTGCCTGTTTAATAGTAAATGTCTGTTTTAATATTTTTCTCATTTAATAAAAAACCCGTGAAATTTCTTTGAAGAAAAGGTTTGGATGGGAGCTAATTTTTTTCCTGAAAAATGTTACCTAGGAATTGCTACTGTGTAGCAAGAGCAGCACTTTAAAAAAAAAAAAAAAAAAGGCAGGCCAGACTTGCAATACGGTAACATTTTCCCAAAGTCACTTTCAGGTGGCTGAGCTTCGCAGACCACCGACGTCCTTAGCCCTTGGGTGCTTTCTCGGCTGCACAAGGCATGGCCGGTGCAGCTCTGCGTGCTCTCAGTGTCTGGTCATTTCCCAGGCGGAGGAGGCCATGCACTGAAAACATTTGATTTGCACACTAGCGCACACATACAACTCCACATGTTTCTTGTTTTATCGATGTATTGAAGTGTTTTGGAGACTCAAAATGAATTCTTGACCTTCTTAGCATCTTTGAGTGTTTGATATGGACCGTGATGGGAATTTGCAGTTCACTTGTGTCTTCACGCAAACTTTACTGTTCCCAAGCCTAGTAATTTTAATCCTGTAATGTCTGGTAATTGTTAGTTGAAACACCATCTGGGTTTTTTTGATATCAGAAGTTGGTGAGTTAATATATGGTTAGTGCTAACACCTTCTCTGTGTGAGTAACCTGACTGTCAGCCTTCCATAGTGGGTGTGATTTCCTCACCTTCCTCGAGATGTAGGGGACAGACACACGGTCTGGATGATGTTCAGCACAGCAGGGAGGAAACTAGATTGCATCTCTGGAATGGTGCTGCTTTGGACCCTCAAGCAAGCCCTGGGTTTTGGGGTGGGGTTTTTTGAGAAATAAATGCAATAGAGGTCACTTGGTTGTAAGTAATTAAATGGTAATCAGTTTTTAATCTTTGAGCCTATTTTTTATTACTTTGCTACACTGATTACATAACTCCCAGCAGTGAATGTGTTTTTACTCAGCTGAAGCCTTAAATGTTTTATTTCCTCTTTTTGGTAGGTATTTAAAGATTCCATTGATAATTCCTACCTCTGAGCCTGAGAGCTGGAAGCAGCACATTTATCACACATAACAAAGAATTTTAATTCTTGCTTTGAGGGAAAACATGGCTAAATCTTAATCACAAATGAAACATTTACCCTGAAATAAACACTTCCAGGAAAATCCTACATGGCTACATCAGCTACATGTACCATAACGAGCAGGGTGCTGCAAGTTACAACACACAGGCAGTCACAGAAGTACGAGGGACCTGCTGAGCCTGTCCCGAGGTTTCAAAGCAGCCGTTCAGAAGCTGGTCAAGCTCTACCGCTGGCTGGGCTCTTTGCTCCTCTCGGGGACTGCTCTAGAGCAGCAGTCCTGTGGTTGTTCGGATCCTTCTAGTTTCCAGCCTAAAGGTGTCTGTGGCTTTTATCCTGCTGCTGTGTCTTTTCAGGCTTAGAAATATTCAGAGTTGGGAAATAGCAATTCTCAGTCAAAGGTGATCCTCTCTCTCTTACCTGCCTGGCAGAGGAGATGCATTGTCCCTCTCCCACTGCACCACAGGGAATAACCTTCTGTCACCACACGTTGGCGAGACATCAAAGTGGGCTTTTAAGTAAAAGCGTGTGTTCTAGTCTTAGTATGCAATAAAATACAGACTAAGGGCAAGGCTGGGAAATAACCCAGCCCAACTTCCTGAACATGAGTGGGCAGGGTCTTTACATGGGAGGGCAGTATAGCAGGCTTCTGTGTTTATGCTCTTTAGAAACAGTTATGACATATCAATAGTAACACATTTTCGTATTTAATACGGGTACCATTATTGCCATCAATTCATGGGAATTATTAAGGTTTGAGTTTATAGAATAATTTAAAACAGAGTTTAAACATGAATTTGTTTACGAAGAAAAGTTTAATACAAATGAAGCTAGCGTGGCGCCCTGCAAATTGACCGGAGCTCAGCAGGAGCCACTCTGAAAATCTAAACGGCTTCATCCTTGATGTTGGACCATTGATGGCATTATGACCATGAAAAGTGGGTTTAGCACAGGATTTCTTTCACGCATATGTTAGGCCTTCTTCGGTGGTGCAAACTGGCCCCCTTTAGGTTGGGTAAAAGAGACAATAACAAGCAGGATGTTAATTTTAAATCGAGCTGGTGTGCTTTTCAGAACAAACCAATTTTATTTAAAAAACCCAACCCAACCCAAAACGGATGTTTTCAGCGGAGGTAACGCGAGGTCTTTGCTTACTTCCCCGGGGAGCTGCGGGCCGGAGGGGAGAGGGCAGGAGACTGGGCCGGCGGAGACCCGGCGGAGACCCGGCTGCCCGGCATCAGCTGCCGGGGCGGGGGGTGCTGAGAGGCTTTGGGCACGGCAGCCAGAGCCGCCGGCGCTCCCGCCTGCTCCCGCGGCCCGAACCGGCCCGCCGCCCTTTCCCACAGGAGCCAGCGC
>JAVJGG010000082.1:28787051-28800515 GCA_035590195.1 Aviceda cuculoides | reverse complement strand
CGCCGGCTCCGGGCGCCCCGCGGCCGCCACCGACCCGCGGCCGCCGGCGCGGTCCGCTCCGCTGGGTCTCGGGGGGCACGCACCGACCCGAGGCGACCGGGACCGGGGAGAAGAAATGCCTTTCCCTGGCCGGGTGCGGCGATTGAAGCTTTTCCCCTGTAAAGACTTGAACCCTGTCGTTCAGTTTATACACGTTAATTAATCTCATTAAGGAAAAAAGATCCCCGAGAGGTAAATTACTGTTCCTGGGGCTACGGCTCGCCAGTCAGAAACCTGAGAGTGACCACCCACTCCTTCAGAGGAACGCTGCCGGGTTTGCTCCTCTGGGGCGAATACCCCCCCTGTATTCTGTAACCCCTACTCCCAGATGGTGCCTGTTAAGGAAAAAGAAAGACTTGTTTTCCCGGATATGTCTTCGCATGGACAGAGCCATAGTCATGACTAATTATTCAGGCTTCAATGAATACAACCAACGAGACACTTAAAAGAAGCCAAACCCACCCTGCACACGCGATCTCTTTAGCATAGTCATGGTTAGCTGTCAGTTGTCATATAACATATTACGTAGTTCTGTTAATATTAGTTGTATGCATCTTTTTTTGTAGTCATGTGCTGCCTCATTAGCTATTAGCCAGTGTGGCATACGTCTGCAAGAAGAAGTTCAAGGTCTTCTGGGGGATGCCAAAGCAAGCAATGTCTTTAAACTGTGAGAAAGTGCAGTGTGTACAGATAGACCCAGTACTATGAATGTAGGTAGCATATATAATAATTTAAATCAATGTGGTTTTGATGGTTTTGCTTGAGAGTGAGCCTAAAATAGAAAAGAGCAGTTGGAGGCAGAGACGTTGAGGCCAGTATGTCAGAAAAACTGCTATGCATAGAAGTGAGTTATTTCTGGGTTTAATATCAACTCTGTACTACCTGCTGCTTAATCCCAACTTTGTCACAGCCTTCCCATCTGTGAAGTGAGAGTCTTAAGTGAAAATTATTGTATAAAAGGCTCTTTTTTTTCATGATGGTCTTTAGCAAAGACTGTCTTGTGCAGGCATGAGAAGTGATTTGAAGATGAGGAACAGCCTGAGAAACCTTGTGCTTAACCATTTGAGCCAAAACTTTACTCAAAGAGCAAGATTTAACCTACCTTTAGATCTCACATGTGAATGGCTGCTGAAAGATTGCAGTTGTTGTGGGTGTGTGTTTCCATAGTTCGCTCTATCACAGATTGCATTAGTGCAGTTTAGTTTTTACTGACTACTACTTGAGATGTCTAAGTAAAATATTTCTCTGTTTGTATCTCAGTGCTTTCTGCTCCTTTGCAATTAGTTTCAGACATATCCAATTTAATTATAAAATCTTTAGTTTCTGTCTGAGTTGGGATGAAACTCAGTACAGGTAGTAAAAGCTGCCTGAAAAATCTGCAGACACTTGGATGGCTAGTCTTGAGCTTTGGACTGCCTTGGCTAGGCTGATTAAAACACCTTCCAGTGGTAAAGCAAAGCACAGTTCTTTACTCATTTGAACAGGTGCTCCCAGAGTGAGCATCCTTTTTTGCTTTTCCCATAAATGCCTTTCAAACATTTTATTCTTTATTAGGCCTTTCAGATGTAAGAAAGAAGCTGTTAGTGGGGGATCATCAACTTGCAGTTATGTATATTCATAAATTTTATACAATCTCTTTCCAAAGGGCAGATGTTGATCAATGAATGTACAGGAAGATCATTTTATCTGCTTTGTATGTAAGCTGGTGATAGGCTGAAATAATGAGACTCTTAAAGCATACAAGGAAATTCTGTTATTGCAGCGAGGAGCAATGAAGAATACATTGTCCGATTGGAATGCTATAAATTGCTGTTTGCTGTCATGATAAATGTAGTTGAGATTTGGCTGTCTTCTTACATTTGCTCTTATAAAAAGTGTCCACTTTGCCTTACTGACCTGTAAAGCAGCACATACAGTCAGTGGCTTAAATGAGACTTCAGGAGTACCGATATAAAAGAAGAAGGGAAAACACAGAGTGTGCCCTACTCTCTCTGGTCTTCTCTCTTTATTAAGTGCCAGTGTGACCGTGCTGAGGTAGGGGTACACCCACCCATTTTGACTACTAGGTGTTGCACCACCTGGAGAGGAGTTGGAGTAAAGAATGAGCCAATGTCTGGAACGTGTTTCTTCGAAAGCTTGCAAGTGCATCTGTGCTCTGGCATATGAGTGAACCAAGGTGATAATTGCCAATAGCTGTAACCCTGTCATTGTTGGCAGTGAAGCTGCTGTTCGTGTTCACGTTATGCATTTTGAAAGTCTGCAAAAACTTGGAAATTAGGAAGCTTATCAAAAGAACGAAGCATATATATGCATAGCAAGTCAGAAGTATCCTGCATCAGACTGCAGCTGTTAAGTGGATGCCCAGATGTAAGCCGTTAAGAACAGCACGAGCATATGTGATACTTCCCTGCATGTATATGATACTCTTCCAGTCATCAGTTATTCTTGACCCATGAACTTTCCCTTTCAGACCTGGTTTCTGTGTACTGTGTGATCCTCAGTGTGTGCTTGGTATCCACTCAAACCCTTATAATTAATTTAGGCATATCAACAATTTATGTACCATTTTTATATATGAAGAATTTTCTTGTTAAGATTAGTATTTTGGTATCTCAAGATACTATCCCATACTTAGGCAGACAAGGAACACCAGGTCATCTGTGGAACTAAAGGAGCCCTTGGAACAGACAGAAAAATGTGCCTTAGTTAGTTGTTTTAGTACTGGTACAGATGTAATAGCTCTAAAGTGGTTTAAGTGCATGAAGGCTGAGGTGTTAAGACATTGATTTAAGGAAAATACTGTCATTATATCCCTGCAAAAGTTGTGCACACAAGTTCTGGTTTGAAATGCCTCTATTAATTGGCATTTTTCAAAGTCATCTTAAAATCATATTTGTCTGTGAGACGATCTCTGTGACAGAGGTCTGATCTGTTGCTGTTTATGATTGTGATAATTTCATGTACAATTTACCTTTTTTTTGCCTGTACAATCTGCTATTCTGACTTCTTTGACTGGTACAGGGTTTTTGTTCCACATAATGGTGTGTGGCAAGACACTGTGTTTGCAGGTGCTATGCCCGCAGCCAATTTGTGGAAACTTGTAACATTCACAGTTACTGGCTTGCAGTTCTCATTACATTTGTGGGGTTTTCCTCCCTTCCCCACCTCCTTTGTGAGTTAAATTAAGATTTGGATCTTTCAAATTTTACAGTACAGGAACAATGTAATTATTTTCATAGTTTCTCATTTGGAGAGAATGCAGTGATTCTTAAAGAAAATAGAGGTTATTCTTAAATCTTTTTACTGGTTTAAGGTGAATTGTTTGCCTGGCTTTTAGGGGCTGCCAGGAATGCAGGCATGGGGTACCTGGTCCCAGAATTCAGGCTGGGCTTATGGAAAGAATTCCACCACTTTTTTGGCATTTCTTCATTAGTGTGGTGAACCAGTAAGAGCACCATTCGGCTGGTGAAAAGAAGTTTTATTCCAAGCTGAAAGGGGGCACTGTCATTAAAGTCTTATGCTTTCATTTCTTTCCGTGATGGTGCCCATGCAACTTCATCAGAAAATAACACCACCCCACCTCCCAGTCCTACAGCTTTTCTATATAAACTGTACAGCTTTCTATGATCATACCTACTGGAACAGCAGTAGAAAATCAGCTATATGGTGGCTCAGTTCTGGCATAACTCAAAATGACATGTTGGCTGTATTTTGAGACACAGTGGATTGCTCCTTTTGTTGAACTATGCATTTACCAGAAAGGAAGATAGAGGAGGGATACATTATGTAGGATTAATTCTTTGATCATATTTCCCTTAAGCTAACTGAACTGGAAGTTACCTGTTCCAAGAGAATACAATTTGTCCTTTCAGTACTTTTTCCCCCTCTATTTTGTCTTTAACCTAATGATAACTACCAAACAGTTGTGGAAGAGATGTCATTGCTTTTATGTGTATTTGTATTTAAATGTCTAATAATAAACTTAAGTTCAGGTTTCTATTTCCCAAGCTTTCGTGGAACTCAGACAAGAATGCAGAGCCTGAGCATGCACATCTAGCAGATCTGGAGGTCTGGCTTACTCCTTGTTAGGGGTGATCCTGCAGGGATGAAGTATGTATATAGGGTGTAGAAAACTCATCAAGATCCTGTGCAGGTAACTGAGTTGTTAGTGACATCAGTCCCTTTGGGTTAAGCTGTCATTGCAGCAAACATGCTATCTTAGGTGATTAAGTTATTAATGTATGAACTAAAAAAATGTAACTTTTTCTCCCTCTAAAAAATGCTTTTTCTTGCTCAAGTCTTACCACAATAGAAAACCCTAGCATAGAAAGAAAGAGCAAAATTCAGACATTTTGGGGCACAGATCTGTGTGCACATACATATGTCTAATAATTCCTAGTAGTTATCCTTGCTCTATAAAGCAGCATTAATTTTTTTTTCTTAGTGTTACATGTTACCTCAGCATTTGGTTTAATTTTCTTTGTGGAGGAATGAATGGGGCCTATTCCCCCCCGCTAGAAATAATGACTGACAGCTAAATCTGTGCTTTCTTTTGCTTCCTGTAGGCTGGCACCGATGCGATTATATACACTGTCCAAACGGCATTTTGTTCTGGTCTTTGTAGTATTCTTTGTTTGTTTTGGTCTGACAGTCTTCATAGGAATAGCAGGTAAGGATGTTGTCTTTTTACAAGATTACAATTCTTGTATGCTTTGTCTAAAACTGTTGGTATTTACAGATGTATTTAAATGCTAATGAGCTTACTGCCCCCGAGATGTCTGAGGAAGCATTACTTTTGACAGGGAGGGGGAAGTGTTTCTTCCATCTCATTTTTTCATAGGAGTACTACCTATGCAGATTTGGTATTTGCAACTGCTTTGCAGGGGAGAGTCAGTAAAGTAAAACAAAACTATCTTCACTGTAACATAATTTTTCAGCAGACTGCTACATTAATTTTCTTCTTTGTATTTCAATCTGTAAAATGGTGGTGCTAATACTTGGTTTCCTGTGATGAAATTGATAACTGTTTGTAAAGCCTTCTAAATGCTTGGGTGATAAATGCCATAGACATATAAAATATTTTAGTAATGTAAAAATATGAACTTCCCTTGTCGAACATACGTGAGCTTAGGCCTCTGATTTCAAAGACCTTTGTGGGAGTCATGATGTGGGAGGCTGGGAGGCTAAGCACTTAGCGCCTGGATACTTATCCTGGAGATCTGAGAGATTTGTGGAAATCTGGTCAACAAAGATGCAGAGTGTCATTAGGCAGATGGAAAGCGTGGGAGCCCTCTGTATTTCATGCCAGAGAGCTTTTCCAGGTCTAAAACGTACTTGATAAAGAAGTCAGCATGCTGTCACTGCAGTGCTAATAAGCTAATACTCTGCTGTCATGGTAGCTCTGTCAACACAGAAGTTAAGTGACAGACAGGGAGAGGGGAAGGGAGGGACTTGTGCTCATTAAGCAACCTGGCCCCCATGTAAGAATTATTTAAGGACGTTATCACCTCACCCCACTTTACTGCTTTCTCTTGTGCCACTCTTGACACCTCTTGACCTGTCTGTAGGGTTGTCTCTATCTCTGCTCTATCTTTCACTTCTTTAAAATGAGATGGGCTGCCCAGGCCTGGAACTCATCTGCTCCTGTTGCCTTGGAAAGAAGTGGGGGTTAATGGGAGGCAGCTGTTTGGGCTTTTTGTGTCCATCCGTGCCTTGTAGGCAGTACATTCTTCATAATAGCATTAAATAATAAAATTTGTCTGTGAAATAAAACCTCCTTTCCTGCTGTTTGATTTATTGCAGCAGCCTAAGGTCCAAACAGACTTTCAGTTCGTAAAGGTTAACCGCCGATATTCCTGTGACTTGCCTAAGGATGCTGAAAGGCATTACTTGGCCACTAAAATACTGTATAAATAGATTTGCAAAAATGCATTTTATATTAATGATAAAGGAAAAAAACCTGGAATTACTAAATTGTGTGTCATTTGGCTTAAAAAGCGAACCATATTTGTAGTTGTGTGTTTATACTGCCCAGTGGCAAGAAATGCAAGAAAATTGCTTTACATAAGACCAAAAAGCAGTGCTCCTGGAAGAGAAAACTTTCATTCTTAATCAGTAGCAGAACCTGAAAGAGAGCTGTGTTGGTGTGTTGCATTGCATCTGCGTGCAGAGTGATCTGATGAGTGGTTGCCTTTGGTCTGGGGGACTTGGCTGCTGTAAGCAGCGCTTGGTCATCTGTACCCTGCTGGGGTCCCAGGGCTTGGCTGCAATCCCCTTCAGGAACTGGCATGGCTGTGGGACTCTTGTCCTTGTAAGATTGGTTTGCTGGATAGTTTAGTTCATGGAGTGTGGACACAGTTCATTATTATAACTTCACTATTTTTAAAAGAATGCTGTTTGCCTTGGGAGGAGACCCACTAAACATTTACTGTGATGTTTTTCTGTGGCTTTTGTTGACAGCTCCTTGCTTCCTGTGAATAGAGGGAGAGGCACTAACAATAGAGTGCTCCCTCATTAAAGGGTGCAGTCTGAGCAAAACTCACCAAACCCACTAAGTAAATGAAAAAGTGGGAGATACATCCATGTTTTCTGTGCTACTTGAATATGCCATTGCCTATACTCAACAGCTCTGTCTGCAGTTTGGGAAGCCTAGCAGAAGTCTTGCTTCTCATCTGAGAAAACAAGATAGTTTAATCTGAGGTGGCTGTTGCTCTTCAGTTCCTGTAATCCAAGACAGACACAGACTTGTTTAGCTTTTTTTTCCCAAGTTACACTTACTTTCTTTCCCTTTTCCCAATGGGTCTGTGTTACCTTTGGGGTGAAACAAGTGTAAAGAAAATCCAAGGTGCAGAGCTCATTTTCTGTACCTGCACAGTTTTCCTGTTCACCACCTCAGGGTGGTTCTTTGCTTTCAGTTGTGGTTCTGTGAACTGAGCAAGACTAAAAGAAAAACAATAACAAAGTAATTTAATCACAATTTTTTAATAATATGACCACAGCATTGTTTTGGTCAGTTGCTTTAAAAAGCTTTAATACATTGCTTGCTAGAGGAGTAGCAGTTATAGCAGTAGAACCTCATTATTTTTTTGGTTGCTGCTCTTGAAAACTGGGACTATGATCTCTCTGCCCCAATATTGGTTCATATCTTCTGGTAAAAAGAACATTTTTAAAAAAGCTCATTTTATTGTTTTTTTAAGACTTATTTACTGAAATATGATGACTGTGAGCACTTACTGAAATTGAATTATGCTTTTCAAAACAAGAATACCTTCCAAAACTCTGCCCTATTTATATGTACTTCAGAACTGGAAAGTTCAACGATGCAAAACAGACTTTATAGTGGATGGGTCTTAGTGAAGTTGAACTGTAATTCTAATATGAAACTTTGAGTGTGATGGGTGAAATTCTTCATGTTTCCATTTAAAGTCTGTGAGATGGTTAATATTAGAGTGGTTATAGAAGCCCAAGTAATGCTGCATGTTTAGAGCTGTCATGACAGCTAACCTAAAGTACTTCTTGCACAGAATGATCCCATGTTGCTCATTTATAAAGTTCCTTCTTTTCTGTTGTTTCTCTGTAGTAACTTTGAAGTCCATGGTCTTTGTGAAAAACTGCTTTTCTTGCATATTTTTTTTTAACGCTTTTTGTGGCTGAAACAGCATGTTTTGAGGATTAATAAATTACATTAAATTGGCAGGCTGAATACATAAGGGAGAGACCATTTGGACAGAGAAATCTTACCATGACAGGGAAGCCTCTAGAGTGACCCAAATACACACAAATACACATCCTCCCTATGTACCTACCTGCTATACATCTCCTCTGTTTGTTAACACCCCAGTATATGGATACAGACCTTTTCCTACTCTTCCCTTTCAGTTTTTTGGTTTAGTCCTTTTGCTTATGTACATATGCACACATGAGTACATACTTTTGAGTATGTGCATACATGCATGCATTCCCCTTCTCCCCAGTGCTATGTGTTCTTGCATACCTAAGAGGGCTAAGGGGAAACTGTACCACTGTCTACAACAACCTTATCAGAGGATACACAGAAGATGGGGCTAGACTCTTCTCAGAGGTGAATCGTGATAGGGTGAGAGGCAACAGACACAAGCTGGAACACAAGAAATTCCACTTAGATATTAGGAAATTTTTCTTACCATACGGGTGATTAACTACTGGAACAGGTTGCCCAGGGAGGTTGTGGGAGTCTCTGTCCTTAGAGATGTTCAAGACTTGACTGGACATGGCCCTGAGCAACCTGATCTAATTAAACAAGAAGGTGGACTAGATGGCCCCTGGAGGTCTCTTCTAACTCTAAAATCATAAATTATGATTTTATTGCTTCCCATTTACTGTATACAGAATTAGAGGTAGGGTGTGAGTAAATGGATGCAGTTGATCATACATGTTACATGTGTGTGTCTGTATCCAGAATGATTGGAGGAATGGTTGCACAAAAAGTCTGGTAGCGAGCTGAACATGTCCGACTACAAT
Organism: Aviceda cuculoides; assembly: GCA_035590195.1. Lineage (NCBI taxonomy): Eukaryota > Metazoa > Chordata > Aves > Accipitriformes > Accipitridae > Aviceda > Aviceda cuculoides. The sequence goes on along the minus strand of JAVJGG010000082.1, from coordinate 28,791,977 downwards.
TGGACATGAAACTCCATTGATTAAATGGATTGTTTTAGGAGAAATTGTTTATAGAACTTTTATGCGATTATGTTTATTTATGTGATGACATACACAATATATTATAGCCCCAGATTTCTGTAGAAAAGGAGGGGACCAATCTGAGTAGACTGAGAAGTGTTCCTAAACAAACATGTGGGTATCTTGGCCTGAACAGACCGATACGATGATAATCCAGCACTAGCCAGAAAGTACTGTTATTGTGATTGTACAAGCAAGTGCACTACACGTACATAAAAAGGCATTAGCATCATGCACTCAAATACCATGGGGTGTGTTTGCCCTGGTACCCAAGCCTTTAGTGCAATGCATTGTGGATGCTATGCTCTATGTGAATCAGGTGATGGTAGCAGTTTGGCTATAGAAACTTTATAGTGCAACTAGATATGCTGGTTTTTCAAGTGGTTTTTGCAGCCCTTGTTGAGCTTCAGGTTGCTGTAACAACAGTGCCACTGGTGCTTAGCTAGCTTTTTCTGTAGCTGAGTACTTTCATGACTGCAGTGTACAGCTTAGCTTGGGAAAAATAGTGTGGTTTGCTGTAGTTAGAGTACACATGCAGGGTTTCTGACATGGAGTTCTTGATTTATAATTTACTTCCTTCTTAATCATGGCTAGAAATACTATGTCAGAGAGGCTTAAATGAACATTCAGGCCAAGTTTATTAATGATATTGAAATCTCAAAGTGATTTACGCTTCAGCTTAAACATCTGAAAAGTGGGATAATATTTACCTGCTTTGCAGGGAGGTATTTTGTACAGTCTTTTGAAATCCTATATTTACATCATTACTTATCAGTAATACACATACATCAATATTGTTTTCTTTCTTCCTTCTTATATATTGTGTAGGTCCTAATGTAATTGAAACTTCTGTGGCAAGAACTGACTTAAATAACAGCCTAAAGGTAAGAGTTAATAAATATTGTTGGATTACATGAATGGCTTTATTTGATGTCAGTAATATTAAACATACCCCTCCTTCCCCCCCAATTATTTTAAGTATTTAAATTTTTCCTGGAAAACTTCTTGGTCACATGGTGCTTTCCCGTTTCAAATTCAGTGTGCAATATTGTAGTACCACCGTGTTATTTCATGAGTGGCCCAGCAGCAATTTCTAGTCTCTTACTTTTGTGGGCAGGTAAGGTAGAGAATTCTATGATGTTTCTGCACAGTAATTCCTGATAAAGTAACACCTGAGTGTTGATAGGATTCCCTGGAGAGTTCCTGTTGGGGATTCTTGTAGGGGAGTCCAGAAATAGAAACTGAGAACATAAACTGAAAAATAGTCCTCTCAGTGGCAGCTAATGATATCCCTCTTGTGATCTTCCTTTCTATCAGCTGGGAAGGAATATTTCTTTTTCTTGTTAATTGTTCACTGTCACATGACCACGACATGGGATCTGGCTTCCTAACATGAACATTCACCTTCATTTTCTTGAAAGCTTTCATATCTTGGTTCTCAGTTCTTGCACTTTTATTTCTGTCTAGCTCTTCACTGTCAACCTAATATCTAAAGTAATTTTTGTCAAAGTGCTAGAAAGGTTTTGTTGTTCTGTTTTGATTTTTTTTTTTAAAGTAAGTTTTCATTAAATACACTGGAACATTTCTTTCTTTGGTCTATTAGTCACCTATATATGTTTGGGTTGGTGCTGTATTATGGGTGGATTTTTTTTTTAAAAAAGCATATTTTTATGTCAAATAAGAGAAGTCTTCCCTGCATGTAGGTTTTATCTGTTAATGGTATCTTCCATGCTTTTGAAATGAATGTGGGATTTTTAAAAAACCTAGTGGAAAATAGTTGTTTTCGTAATCATAGTTGAACAGGTTTAAAACTGTGTAGCAGATGAGAGGTCACAAATCTGACTTTTGATGTAAAGTGCTAGAAATGATTTTTTAATTTCAGGCTAGGTCTCAGGATTTTGTTTTTCATATCTGAACTTTTTTCTTTTATTGCTGCTGCTTTTATGTACTTTAAGTAGTCGTACCTATCCTTACTTCAGTGCTGTGAAAAATACATGTGCTGTTTAAGCTACTTCTCCAGAAGACTTACATTTGAGCTGCTTATCATCATACTGTCCACAGAGTAGCACATATTAAATCTATTCAAAAAAATACTGTCAAAAACATAATTAACATGCCTTTCATCATTGTAACTACAGATACATCATGTAACAGAATAATGGCTAGTGCTAACCTTGTGTTTTTTTTTTTTTTTACAGCTGAAGCCATTTAATTTAAGTTCGCCACCACTGTCTACTTACAATCAGCAGCTGTGGCTGACCTGCGTAGTTGAGTTGGATCAGCACGATGGTGAGAATCTTACCTAATTCTCAGAAAACTGCTATAGCAATCTGTATGTTGTATCTTTAAGTTCGTCTGTCACATACATGATCCTGTTGCTTTCTGGCTATGGTTGGTGGGTTTTTCCTCTGATACATTTTCTCCCCCTATATCCCCTGCCCCTAGTAAAGACGTGCACAGGACTGATCTTGAGAACTGGAAGCAACAGGTATATGGGATAAGTTGTTCGTTATTTCTGTGAAAGCAGTAGTATCTAGATAATCTGTGTCTCTCTTCCTTCATTCTGGGGGGGAATTAGATGTGTAGATTGTAATGTTATTAATTTTTCAATAAAACTTCCCTGTAGATATGTAAGAAATACTGTATTAGTAGTTGTTAATCTGTCAAGATTCAATACAGAGCATTTGTGACTTACTGCCTAAGTATATAAATAAAAAGTTTTGTGGTTTTTTTAATTAATAGACTGGACCCCTACTCCAGTAAAGTATAACTGAATAACTTTGAGTAATCTTTGGGTATCATATGTGTTTTAAACTATATTTGGAACTCTGAGATTTCATTTCTGCATGTAGCAATAGCTTAATGTTTTCTCTTTTAATTACAGTATCCCTCAAAAAGAATGTTACTATGACAGTCAAAGTACTTGGGGTGGTGAAGGATGGAAGCACACCGTATGTTAATAATCAAGTTCACAATCGGATGAGATTACTCAGTTGTGCACAAGTATGTGCCTGCTTAAACAAAACTCTGATGCAGTACATTTTCTTTAAATCTATTTGTGTTCATATTACATTCCATTGAAAATGAGAAGAATGTGTCTGTTAAGCATGTCTCAGGAAAGACTCTAGAGTATAGTTTTATTTATAATTGCAACCTAGCTAGTAATGTTGACCCAGGTACCTACCTGTCTGTCTTTTTCTGTTTACTTCTATGACTTGTGTCTATTACCCCTTAAAGACACCTCTTTCTTGCTAGAGTAGCTCTATGCCAGCAAAGCAGTGCGTCCTGCTTAGTTACCTAAACAGATTTAGCAGTACTGAAGAAAAGGATATTGTAGTATAAGATTAGATATAGGGCTCCAGAGGAGAGAAAAATTCTAAATTTTTAAGCTTAGAGACATCCAAAACAGCTTCTCCAGATGCAAGTCCTTTAGGGAAAGCATAGCTGAAGTTTTTTGTGGTAAGGATATAGGGTAAATCAAAAGTTTTCTTTTTACATATATATATATATATACACGCACAACATATATATGAAATCTTCAGAAATTAATGAACAGTGTTCCATTAGATTTAACTACATACAGCCAAGAGAGCAATACGCTTGGGTTTTCTCTTTCCTCCTGTTAACTTTTAGAAATGAGTTAGTACAAGATAGCCCCATCTCACAATCTGATGACCTATAGCTTGACTGACAGAGTTATTCAGATCCTTCCTGGTGCTGCAAGCAGTTGCTTTCACCAGCTTAAGTGAAAAGCTAGCCTTGTTTATTGGTTCAACCTTTGATCCTGCTGACTGACTTTATCAGTTTCTTCTACTTTGCCTGGTATGTTTCAAGAAATTATTTATCTGCGGGTCTTGTTTGAGTCTTATTTTAATTGATCAAGATTGGTAAGGCATATAAAAAATATCATATCTGACCATCTAGAAACAAATTCTCCAACCTATACTAACAGTGTGTGTTCTGGAATAAATTGAAGGCTTTTACATACTATTCTTCACTGTGTGTGTTCACAGAAATGCAGTGAAATCATTATTGCTCACCTTGGCTACCTGAACTACACTCAGTACAACATATTTGTTAGCCTTGAAGATCTAAATAAGTTAACATACACCATTCAGAATATTACTTTCACAGTAAGTATAAAGTTTTATACTAGCAAAAGAAATCTCTTTAATTACTAATGCTGTAGAAGTCTGCTTTAACTGTAATAAAAAAGTTATCTCATTTTTGAAGATAAACATCGACATGCATCATTATTAATTTTTCTGTCACTACTAATGTCAGAACTATTATAGCATTCGCTGTTAATAAGAGTCTACACCAATTTTTTTAAGTCTATAAGGAAAAATTTTTCTTTCAGAACTGCTAATGCTGTTTTGTGGAACAGATAAATTTAGTCTAATTCCTGGGAGATATTTTTAACAGTAGGCAAGCTAGACTAGAACATCCAGTTTTCTGCATTTGCTTATAGAGATGTTGCCTCTCTAAAGCATGGTATCTTTTTCGACCTTTCCAGTAGGTGTGTCTGAATTAGCCAGATTTTTCCAGACTTTACAAAACCATGAGCTAGAAAGATTTATCAAACTCAAAGAAAAACGAAGATTTTTTTAAATTGTGTTTATGAGGAAGAGAAAAATGTTTATTCAGCTAAAATAAGCAGGCTAATAAAATAATTCACTAAAATAATCCCTAGTGAAATAACTAGCTCCGTTCATAATGCTAATGATGTAATTATAAAACAATTACATAATCAGTGTGTGCTGATTGGCTCCAGAAAGAAATTTAGAAATGTTTGCATTGGGAGAAAATGGAACTAAACCAAATTTTTAATACAGGTTACTATGCTATATTCTACATGTACGCAAC
>JAVJGG010000082.1:28767187-28786951 GCA_035590195.1 Aviceda cuculoides | reverse complement strand
ACTATGCTATATTCTACATGTACGCAACACTTGGTATGTCAGAGCAGGTAGCAAGCAAAAATCTTACTGTAAAGCAAAATTTTATTTTGTATACGAAATGAACTTCTTGAATATTAATATTTGTAATATTCTAGTGCATAAAGCACGTTATTAAAAATAAGCTGTAAAAGAAAAAAAAAACCAAACTCAAAACCCCTTTGCTTAGTTCCAGATTTCAAACAGGACAAAGTGTTGCAGCAATTATAGTTGTATGGTTTATTATCTTGCTTTGCAGGCTGCCTTCAAGGCAGACTTGTACGCGAAAGCAAAAAACCCAAACTCAAAGCCCTGCTTTCCTGCAGCAGTTAGAATTGTCAATTTATTTTATTATTACAATGGTTTATGGTGATCTCAGTTGAAATCATAGATTGCCTTTTGTATAATGGGATTCTCTACATATAATTTTCATTCTACGTTTGTGGTTTAAAAAGACAAGGCAGAGGTTGATAGATTTAATACATTGAAAGGGAAAGCTTCTTGTTCAGATGGGCAGAGTACATGTTGTGCTTGGGTGTTTACATTTCAAAAGTGGCTTCAAAAGAGAAGCATGCCACATATGAGATAAATTGTCAATAGAGACGAGTTTATGCAAACTGACACGTTACAGTTAATATTTGTGCCCTTCTAATAATTAGAGGAGAAGACGGAGTTTTTCCTTCTTAACCCATGAAAAAAGTTCTTTATTTCTTGTTAGCTCATTTATTCTTCCCTTACTTGATTTTGTTTTCCTGCACTTCTGAAACAAGAGAATAAGCTTTAAGAAAAAAAACTCATCACAGGAAGCATGTCTGTACCTTATCAACCTCTTCATAATCAATTTGTGCATCTGACCTTGGCAATAAAGAAGAACATACTGGATTTACTCAATTATTGGCATTCACACTTTGAATGAAAGTGCAATTGAAATCAATAAAGAATATCCTTTTTGTCCTGAGAAGTGCTTTAACATATGACAGCACACTGAGTGTGTTACAAAGTGGCAGGCTAAAAAAGAAACAAGGATATTAGGCTGTTTTGGTTATCTTTTCATTAGATAGTCCTATGGGTATGAATTTATCTTTGTCTCTCTATGGTGACATGTCAGAATTTGGTTATACCTTTAAATTTTGAAAAGCCAGAGAACTTTTCAATATCTGCAGAAAGTGATAGTTATTGATGTTGCAGGTACCCTGTCAAAACATTGTCCACTGGGCTATTTTTCTTCTGTTTTCTTGTAGTGGAAGACCTACAATCCAACTTTTTCACAAGTGGAAATATGGTTCCGATTTGTCTTTGTAGTTCTTACTTTCGTGGTCACGGTAAGATTTTGTTTCAGTTTTTCTGAAGTATATTATGTAGGCAGCTGATAACACTGCTCTGTATTGCTGTGTTTAGTAACTTAACCCTAGGCAGCAGAGTTGAGATATCACTGAATGGGTGTAAAAAATGTTTCTAAAAAAGTTGCTGCTTTTATGTTTTTACAAGTGGTATTGAAGGGACATTAAGAAAACAGGATAAATGGGAAAACTTGTTTTTCTAAACTCTGATTTGAATTGAACAGGAAGAATTTTGCTTAAGCAAAGGAAATTGTGATTAGACACTAGAAAAAAATATTTTTTTTGCAGTGCAGGTAGGCTCAGACATTGGAATAGGATGCCCAGAGCATGAGCCCTGCCCGTCTCTGAAAATGAGAAAAACTCAGTTGAATATGATCTTGATCTAACTTTAAAGTCATCACGGCCTTGAGTATGAGGATGGGCCAGATGACCTCCAGAGGTCCCTTACAACCTAAATTATGCCATGATTTAGATGATCTCTCCCCTCCAACCTGGTTTGGCCCCTGGAAAAGAAGTGTTTGGAAAAAAACCCCATAAAATCTAAAATGCAAAATTTTCAGAGTAAGGACGCTAAAGCACTGAACATTTGTATAGCATTTTTCTCACATAGATGATGTCACTCAGCAGGTAACTGAATGTGATATGGAATCTGTTTTTTTAAAAAGTGAGTTTAGGTGGAAGTTGTTATTATTGGGTGACCAGTAATTAGGCAACATTTTTTCGTACATTGCTGATTTGTGTAGTACTAGCTGGTTTCTTTCTCAGTTTGCTTGAGACATTAAGTAATTTGCATTGGGGTAAGCCAACAAGCTTGAAGCAGAAGTAGAAGCTAGGAGATGTGGCTCCTGTTTTACAATGTTCTCAGTGGCAAAGACCTCGTGAAGTAGCCTTTGCAATTTGCTGTACTATCTCTTTGCCTTGGTAAACCCAATAAGGCTCTATTCCTTGCTTACAAATTTTTGTTGTTGTTTTATAGTGTCTGTTTGCACATTCCCTGCGGAAATTCTCAATGAGAGACTGGGGTATTGAACAGAAATGGATGTCCATCCTCCTTCCCCTCCTGCTACTTTACAATGGTACTTGTATCCTGGAATTTTTAGAAGAGCTGCTTTTTTTTTTTTAAAAAAAAAAGAAAAAAGAAAGAAAAAAAAGAAAAAGAGAGCGCGTGAGAGAGAGAAGGCAAAATGGAATTTGGCCTTGAACTTATAAGCAGCTGTTTATAAGACTTCAGAAAACTAATTAAAAAAAACCCTACCCTTTTTAAGTGTATCAAATTCAAGGGCATAATGAGTAGGTGGATTTCATTCTTTGCAGTCACGTGAATGTCACCTCTATTTGTTTAAAGCTCTGATTGGAATAGGTGGCTGCAACCATACTGAACCTTTCATATAGTGACATGTAAATGCAATTTCTGTGTTTGTCTGCTAAGTCTTACTTCTTCATTTTTCAGATACTTGCACTTTTGTTAAAAATGGATGCTATTTTTAGCTTGGCAAACCACATCAAATTCTAGCACTCTTTAGCAGTACCAAAAGAATATTTACCTTTCAGTCATTCTATGATAATTTTTTAGGTCATCACCAAGAACAGCGGTTTAGTAGAAAGTCTGATAAAACCTGAAATCTTCTAGAAATGTTGGCAACCAGTTCAGATTATTTCTACAGCACAGAGGGTTGCTGCTGGAGGCACCATTTTCTTTGTAAATTACTTTAAGATACAGCAAACTTCAATTTTGTTTACTGGTGTAATTTGAAAAATCTAGGGGTTTTTTGTTCCTCTGAAGATACATTTTGCTTTACTTTCCATAATGGAAAAGACTATGCTTTTTCCCCTCTGTTTAACTTTTTTTTCTTATTTTGTTACAGATCCATTTTTCCCCCTTTCTTTTCTGGTCAATAGCTGGTTTCCTGGAATGCTGGATGATCTATTCCAGTCACTGTTTCTGTGTGCATTGTTGTTGTTCTGGCTTTGTGTCTACCATGGTATAAGAGTACAGGTAAGGGTGCAACATTATCTACTACTTACTGAGAAGACAGTGCTTAGTTTTTCAACATTTATTTTATTCTTAAAGTACAATGTGACACATGAAGCTTTGGAGTTAAAATGATTTGTGGTGAAGTACATTGTCTTGAGGCTACCATGCCTAGAGATAGATGGGACAGTCTAAACTATTGCAAGACAGTCTTCAGAATTATGATGCCGTTATGCTTTGTTCTTGTTTGAAGGGTTTTGTTGTTGTATATGGTGGTTGATTGTCTTTAAACCACTTTAAAATACTCATAAGATAAATATGAATTCTGAAGCATATTCCTGTATTTGCAGTATCAGTGAAATATGTGGGACCTTACAAATAAGATGCTCTAAATCTACTGCATCTTATTAACACAAATGATGAAACAATTTTATGTCTTCTATAATCACCTCTGCAGGTTAAAAATACAGGAGGCAAGTCTCTTAATCTAGTTTGTGTTGAACAAAACAAAGATGGTATTTATTTTATTCTGTCAAGAATCTCAAATGTGGCTTCACTCCTTCAACACACTATTGTTTCCTCAACAGGGTGAAAGGAAGTGCTTAACTTTCTATCTGCCCAAATTCTTTATTGTTGGACTATTGTGGCTGGCCTCTGTTACATTGGGAATATGGCAAACGTAAGTAATTTAAAATTTAGTGCAAAAGTAACAAGCTGGGAGTATTCAAGAATCAGAAGATTGTTTATAATTAATGGTATCTATTCCTTAATGCTCTGATTGATTGTGATATAGGAATGAAGTTGTTAGGTGTTACGGCTCCCTAAAATACTCCCTCTAGCGCTATGTCCCAATTAAGTTTTGGTATTTAAAGCAACAATTTCTCTGTAGTTAACTATTAGACAGTTTAACCAACCTTTCTCAACTATTAAACCTGCACAATTTATATTGACAATGCTCAGTCAAGCTATGCTCTCTCTCCTCAAAACTCAGTTCTTTTGCTTAGTTCAGTCTTTCTCTGTTTTCCACCCAGAAAACTTTCTCAGTTTTGGTACGTTTGTAGTTTCTAAACTGTTTTAGTCTCAAGTGTTTGCCTCTTATTTTATTTCTCAGAAGGAAGATGCCTTCTAACCTTCTTCATGCTGTTGTACATTGTTGAAAGCAGCGCAGTTGCAGGAAATGCTCGTGCTTATGTGCTATCAGCAGAATTGCTATGAGGGAAGGGCTTATACCACAGTTATTTCTTAAGTATGATTCTTATCACCAAAGACAAAATTTAAACACTAAATCCTGAAGGCTTGTAGGAATTTACAAGATTACACATTTTCTAAAAAACAAGTGGGGAGATTAGACCTGCTCACAACTGAAATCCTCCATATTCCTTCAAAATCGGGTTTGGGAAGAAGGAGGATGTTATGTACTGTAAATTGACATGACTCCATTGGAATCAATGGCGTTGCACCAGTTCATACAGCCAAAACCTTTAGTTATAAACTCTGTATAGTAACTTCAAACCTTTTCTTTGTTAGTGGGCTTCTTGGTCAGTACAGTTTTTTGACCTTGTCCTTTGTAATGGTGTAAGTAGCACTTTTTCATTTTGAATCTTTTCTAGTGTTAATGAAGTACATGATCCTACATATCAATACAGGGTTGACACAGGTAATTTCCAGGTAAGTCAGAAATGTTTTCTTTCTATTAAATTGTCAGGTGGAGTTAGGCAATACAAGGAGGTGGGTTTTGTTCTTCTATTAAAATCTATAACACAATTTAGAAAATGGCAAATGTGGGTCAGATGGTCTTATTCTGTCTGATGAGGTACTTTTTGCTTTAGATCATGCGTAGGCCATATTTGAGCTCCATCCCAGTAAGAAGAAATTGTCTTGCAAATGTGGAGACTCAACACCACAAGTTTAGTCACAGACTTGTGACTGTTGGGATTGAAAGAAAAATTTTTAACCCTCTTATTAAGTCAGTTTTGTACACCTTTACTCCTGCCAAGATCCTCTGTCCTAGTAAATGTCAGACTTTGTTGTTGTAAAGGAAGATCTGATTTATATGGGTCCTTGTATTGTTCTCAGGAGCTGTGTTTTTATAAAATCATTGAGATTCAGCTCACTGTGAACTCAGTGAACAAAATGACTTCTGTTAAACATCCTTTCTTTACATTCCCCCAAACATACCTTGCTGTATAGCCATCTTTGTTTTGTACTTAATTTCATGAGCCTACTTTCTCTGAATAAATGGACCATTCTATGTTGTGCTTTGGGAAATAATGACTTCTATCGAGGGAAGAAGGAATAGACCAAACCTTGTTAAATAACAAAAATTCTTTTTATAGGGAATGAAAATCTTCTTCCTTGTGGTGGCAACCACATACATTCTCTACCTTTTGTTCCTGATAGTGAGGGCATGCTCAGAACTTCGTAACATGCCTTATGTTGGTAAGGAATATTTCTTTTGATTCTTCCCCAAACAGGCTTACTTTTCCTAGATGTAGGTGTAAATTCGCTAATAACAACTTTTCTCAATCTTTTTCAGATCTCAGGTTAAAATTCTTGACTGCATTAACCTTTGTAGTGCTTGTCATTAGGTAAGGCTTTTCAAAGTACATTTCTCAGTACTGTAACTTTTATAACCTTTTTTTCAGGGCTTTAAATACATTTTGTTGCTAATAAAATTGTCAGTGTAGCTGAGGAATCTCTTTTGATATGATTGTTATGGCAAGCATTTCTTAATTTTTTAACCCTTCTTGGGGCTTTTAGAGCTAACTTTATATTATTTCCATTACCACAGAAAACGCACTGCAAGATTGAGAGGTTCATTTAGCAGAGATGTTTTCTGTACTGCTGAGTGGCCTGCAGTGCACTGTTCACCTCCTTTGGAGCTTTGTAAGCTTCACTTAGTCAAAGCAGAAGTGTAGAATTAGTTTCTTAGTTTATTGTTAATATCTGTCTCCCCCACTCCAAGCAGTTATTTCAAATTACTGTTGACTCTTGGATTGTCTGTAGCAGATGAAGTCTGAGGGAAATAGACCATGGCGGGGGGATGTATGTCTGCTTTACTCAGTTGACTGGTGACTTTTAATCACAAAAGAGTCATTCTTAATTTAGAACTATGAAAGCAAATATGTCTTAGAATAAATGGTCAGTATGTTTAACGTAGTTATTTTCTCATATACTCTTCTATCAAGCTAGCATTTCAATTTTGCAGTTTAAAGATATTTTCTCATATACTCTTCTATCAAGCTAGCATTTCAATTTTGCAGTTTAAAGACACAATACACCTATATGCTTTAACTTTTTCCCACAGCATTGTTATACTCTACCTACGCTTTGGAGCACAAGTTCTACAGGACAACTTTGTTGCTGAGCTGTCGACTCATTATCAGAATTATATCCTTGTGTTGTGATACTGCTCAAGTAGGAATGTTAATCTGTTTTCATGCAGAAAGTATTTTAAAATTATGTACCTAAGGACTGAGACCTTTGACTTCTAGGTGGGCTTTTGAAGTTCAGTCCATTTTGATTGAGGTTTCATGTCAGCATTTTGTAATGGCTCTTTGTAAAGATTATGAGCTGAGACAGTTTCAGTCTAATATGTTTACATCACATAAATCACAACTGCATCTGATACTCTTCAAAAGGAATGAAAACCTGGATATGCATGCATTCAAGTAATTTTAACAAGTTATTGTGACAAATTTGGTTCTATTTGCTACATTAATTCGGTTTGCTGTATACCTATCAGTTGGCATGGAGTGTACCAAAGCATTTGAGAAATTAATGGTTTAGAAGTCACTGAAAATGAGTTTATATATTCATCCAAGTCTGCATGTGGAAAAGGTCATAGCAGAGAATTTAAGTGACTTGAGAGAGACTATTTCTGACTTCTGTTGGCAAGGATTACAAACTATTTCTGGACCTGAACCATGAGTTCCTAGTTCATTCTGCTTTCTGAAAGTGTCTGTGTGACTGCAACTGCTCCGGTTACTGGTAAGCTTAGATATCTGTTGGGAGCTAGTAGAAAACAATATGTAAAGCCTTTAGTATTTTCCCAAAATGATGACACAAAGTCATCTTCAGAGGTCTGTCTGCAGACAGTCCTTTCTCCTTCCTTCTCAATTGCTGTGCCAAGGAAGAACTTTTTTAAAAATAAACAAAGCAAAACAAAAAAAACCCCACCTGAACACCCACCTTACTCAGCTTTCTTTTAGCACTGAAGGCAGAACTATTCAATTTACCATGCACTCCACCACTCAAGAATAGACCTTATCTCAGCAAATGCTACTTGTGTTAAAGCTTTGTCTTCAGTGGGAGCTTTACCTTGAAATAGCTTGAGTACATTAGTTGTCACTGAATTTAAAACACGCAGTTTTGTTTAGCCATTCATGCTCTCAAACTTTAGTAAGGTAAACATTCTTTCCATTGAAACAGCTTATGTATGGTTTGGGTCTTGTCTCCAGAGTTAATATATATGGAGCTATATTGAGCAATATCCTTGACACTTACTACCAGCAGAATTCTTATCATTTTATGGTTTATTGAACTTTTATCTCTACACGTTAGCCTTCGTGTATTCCCCCTCGAAGAATGCACTATATGGTAAGTGTAAGCAATTATCTGGCAAACTTAGATGACAAGAGCTGGCATATTAGCAGATACTGTGTAATATCTTTATATTTTGGTTGTCTCGTTACTGTTTCAATTTGCTTTGAGTTAACATAAGCAGAAGCTGCAGTGCTCCTGAGCAAATTAGTATTGGATATGTGAAGGAACACATAAAATGTATACAACTGATTAGCTAGACTTGAATTCTTACACACTTAGATCAAGCTTATAGTCAATATGATGTTTGCATATGATCCACTAACGTTTGTACTAACTCATAGACAATTCTTAAGGAGCAACAATACTGCATTTGTCCTTTGTTCTAACAAAGGTTAATATATTGGCATGCTGGCAAACTGGACTCTGAAATAGGTAACATGCTGTTGGAAAAGTAGGAGCGAAGCTGATTGCTAACATGGGAGGAATTTTGGGGAACTCACTATGGGGAGAGGGCTGCACAGGGCCCATGTAAAGGGAGATAAAAGGATTGAATCGGTGGCAGTTCTGGTTTTGTGTTCCTATGTAAAAGAGGTAATCTGACTCATGTGGTGATTATAAAGCATTATCCCTCTCTGACAGATAAAGATCTGTAAAATAAATATTTGTACCGAGTGCATTCTCTGCTTTAAGCATTGAGTTAGAAATATAGAACCACAGAACAGCCCAGGTTGAAAGGGACCTGGAAAGATCAGCTGGTCCAACCTTTCATGGGAAAAGGAGCCTAGATGAGATAACCTAGCACCCTGTCCAATCACATCGTGCATGCTGAGAGGTATGCATGGGGAAGGCATTAAATAGTGGAGCTGGTCCTTTTATCTAAACTTTTTAGAGTTGAGATGGATGGAACTGTTACAGAAAAATGCTATTTTTCCATTAAGAAAGAGCAATGGCTGGGTGAGGATAAAGTTAAAAACTTGCTGTTGGGTTGCAAGAAGTATTAGTTTATAGAAGGCAGAAAGTAAAAGGCTGCCAGGCAATGTTTATGGCAAATTGCTGGATTTAATTTTACTTGCACCAGTTTATGAACTGCAGCTAAGCAGCATGGATTATGCAAGAAATTAAGGCCTTAAAACAAGGTAGAGGGAATTGTCATAAATAGGCAATGGAAAGTACATGTTTCCTTTCACCTCGTGATAAAGGTACAAGTCCTTCCTTCATCTATTACAAGGACGAAAAATAACTGGCTAATCATTGACTTGCATACAAGGGATTACAACTTTGGTCTACTATATTTGTAGCTTAGAAATGACCAAGAAGTTAAAGAAGTCTATGCTTTTTAAATACACATGAACTTTTGAATAATAATTAAGAATAATGAGGTCTGACTTAATGACTCTTATGTGCAGGTTGAAATAATATGACATAGGAAACTGCACAAGGGAAGAAATCCACTTAAACAACATGGACAATATCTATGTAAAAATAAGATGACATACTTGTATCATCTCCTTAACTCTTAAGAATACCATGATGTTGTGGCTGAAGGGTGAAAAATTTAAAGGAGAGAATTCCTGTTTGGATATACTTTTGTTTTATTTGTAGTCGTGACTGCCTTGCAAGTTGTAGAGTCTGTTGCTACAGTGTTGAGTTAGAAGTACAGCCACATTTCTATAATAGGCTAAATTAACCCTTATTTGTATTTTCCAGAATCACAGTTGAAAGACAATCCTGCTTTTTCTATGCTGAATGATTCAGATGATGATGTGATTTATGGGTAAGATTATAAAATACCTATGGAGAGTTACTTTTGTTGTGTTATTTTTGTAGTGTTCTTTTCCATATTAATTAAATAAGTGAAGGATTTGTAGGTTGTTAGTGAAAGTATTCTGCCTAAAGAACAGAAACATAGCATTATTCTCAAAACAGAAATACAGTGAGAATGCATGTTATTTTTTCTTTTTTTGGTTTCTAAAAGGGATTGCCATTGCACTGATACAAACAGGTAAGAAAGTATTAGGATGCTGGCAGGTCATGGAATGAAGGCAGCAAGAGCTGTGAAAGGAAAGGACTTCCTTTTAAACTGGGCAGGATTGCAGGTCAAGTGGAGTTAGCAAAGAGGCAGCTCATATGTAAATGCTTCAGGGAAGGAGAATGGCTCTTCTTATGTGCCCATCACTTACTGAAATAAGAATGATCAAATCTAGCAAAACTTACTGGACTTGTGTGAGTTTATGTAATATGAGAATGGTAGTAGCACTTCAGAGCCATCCTGTTCAAGTGTCTCTGTGCTAGACATTGAACAAACTCATGATCTAGCCTTGATGTTTTCACCTCTTACGAAAGACACCGAAGTGGCTGGAACAGTGAGGATGGGGTTAATACTGCAGTCACCTGAAGAAGTTTGTGCTAAACTAGCTGTATGCATTGTCTGAGATCGCTTGCCTTTGTTTACTTGTATGAGTAGTGGTAGTACCAACTTGCTTCTATACTCTACGAATCCTTGTGAAAAGTGGCTTGTAGTTACTGGAATAACTTTTATTATGCATCATCCTCTGGAGAGAAGTCATATATGTTGTCCATATCCCCAATAAGGAAGGAAAACAGATACCAGCTTCTTACCCAAATAACAATTTGATGCCTCAGTGTACTTTAGAACTTTCCTGTTTATGTTGGGCTTCCTATCTGAACATCACATTCAGAAGTTTTAACAAGATCTGTTTCACAGGAGTGACTATGAAGAAATGCCACTTCAGAACGGCCAAGCTATTAGAGCCAAGTATAAAGAGGAATCGGACAGTGATTGATTGATTTTGATGCAGACAGGCTTGTTCAGCTGGAATTAAACCAGTTTTGAAGTTTTCCTAGATGGACAACTTCCTTGGCTTCCTTACAGTCTGCTGTCATCTGAACACCGACTCCCAGGAACGACATCCTGCTTCTGTTTCTGTTTACAAAGTTAAAACTTAAAAAAAAGAATGCTTGAAAAGGTTGTGGTGAAAACTTAGGAAACCAAAATTTTTACATGTCTTACAAAATGCTTGATAGCAAGATGCCCAAGGACTAAAATCTTTAAATCGATTTCCATTTAAAAGTGTCACTGATTATATACTGATTTTAAAATGGCTTCCTGGCTGCTTGGTTTTGGGGTTGGTTTTTTTTGAGGATCATGTACAGCATACTGTCATTCATCTGTTCCATTTGTGTTAGCTCCTTTGTATATTGTCCACTGCTGTATGAAGTGTCTCATTTCCCTTTCAATTTCCTACCTTAGTCTTTCGAGCTGGAGGCAGGGAATGAAGTGTTTTAGGGTTTTCTCTCTTTTTTTTTTTTTTTTATGAAAGAAAACACAAGCTTTCCATTCCTCCTTCGAAGACGCGATATAGACTTAAGACCATTTTTTAAAATTTATTAAAATGAGTTTTTGAGATTTGTAAGTGTGAGATAAATGCAACTAGTCAAGTTCTAGTGAGCCAAAATAGCCTCAGTGGTGCAAAATTATATTGTGTAATATGTTTCATAACATGCTTTGCTGCTGCAACAGAAGTGTTTGGTTTGCTTTTTGTTTTGTTTTTTTCAAACAGCCCTTTCAAATGGAAATATTTAGGCAGCAACAAATCTCAGAAGGAAGCCAGTACTTTTCTTTCTGCTTTTTTTGTATGCTGGAGGAGATTGTTACACACACAGAGAATACTGTATGAAAGTTTCATAGAGAATTACAATTTCAAATTTCCAGACATTTCATTTTTAGAGGCTTTTTCTACATCAGATTTTTTCCTTAAGTTGTATTAATAGATAGTTAATCTATGTCCTAGGACCAATCATGGTTGCTCATGTATTGAACTGTCATGAGAGTTAGCTTTTGAGCATGTTCTGTGCATAGTTTAACTTCTTTGTCATATCGCAGTCACTACCTGTACTGATCAGAACTTTTACTAGCACATTTTTTGATTATCTGTATTCCAGTCTATGCTGGAACAGTTATATGGGAATTAAGTATTCCTAGTACAATGCTGCTGCTTCTCTATTTAAAAGTTGGCTTTCTCCTACACCATTGTTCAGTTCTTTATTTAAGTGGATACTGTTTGTTTCTAACTACTTTTGTTTTGAGGTATTTGACCTGTCTGAAAGTATCTTTTTTTCATGGATTCATACCTGTGATTTACTCCTGTAAAATTTCTCTGCCCTGCTGCTGTAGAAGACTCTCAAAAGCACTGTTAATGTATTACACAGAAGATGGTGCTGGCTTACACTAGGCAACTGTGCTCATCATTGTAGTTTAAGCAGAAGAGTGAAACGAAGTCCTGCTAGACTTGCTGAATCATATTGGGCAAAAAGTAGGTTTGTTCTGCTTTGATGCAACAATTGTTCTAGACCATTCCCATTGCAATAACCTCCTGGTAGCTGTTTGAGATCATAAAGGGGAGACTTCACAGGATAGCAATTTGCTTAGAGAGGACCAAAGGAACTGCTTCATGCGGTTGCATCCTTGCTATCATAGAATAGTTCAGATTAAATCAGTGCTCTGCTAAAGACAAGTGTGGTAAGATACTCTGTGTCTGTGAGAGAGAAAACTTTCTGAAATTATGTACAGCTGTGAATTTTTTGAGAGTATTTGAAATTTAAAACTTTCTGTACCAGGGATCATTTATTTGTTAGAAGCCAAAGCACTATTGTACAGCTAAAGCAAGGAAACTGCTGGGGAGGAGGGTAAGGTTTTTCCCTTTCTTAATGAATTGGCATCAGTTTAGAAGAACATACGGGAAAACATTAAAGAAGTATTTCAAGTTAGTGGTGGTGTTTTTTTTCCAGTGAGCTGTAGCAAGCTGTACATTCAGTACTTCCTTTTAGACTTTTTTTTAACAAGCATGGGAGATGATCTTTGTATCCTAAAGTGGAGAGCCCATTCTCATTTTTACTGTTCCCCAGATGACTCTCTTGAGGCTTACAGCTGTTTGAATTTGCAGAGTCAGACTTGGGAACCAACTAGGCATCCTTTGCATACCCCAGATCCTTTTCACTTCCATTGGAGTAATAGTGGGTACAGGAATTAGGTCTTTAAAAATTGATATTTACATGATCCTTATGTATTCAGATCTTTTTGGCTCCGATATTGTTTAATTCTGTTCTAAATTGTTCTGAGAGATAAAATTTTTTATTTGACCAATGTGCAATGTATACTTATGTTTCTTATCACAGTCTAAACTGGTTGTTATGGTTAATCCTGAAATACAGTGTCATGCTTTGGGATTTCATTAACTAAAGAAAATATTTTTAATCTAACTTTGAGATGATGATTTTTTCCTAAGCTGTTCCCAGCCATTTCACTTGCCGTTTTGTCTGCATTAACTTTTCTACATCACTACATTCAAAGTGGAAATAGGAAAGCTAAGAACAGGAAATGTGTACTTTAAGTATCTCACTATGAAAATAGTGAGAAAATAGTTTCCTTGTTAATTTTTAGAGATTATATTTAAGCAATGTTTGCCATGCAAAATAGTTTTGTATTTCAGAAGTGCTAGAGTGTAATTGTAAGCTTGGTTGAAGCACTGTGGCATCAAATCCAATATACAGGAAAAAGGTAAAAGCAGTGAAGCAGATGAGGAAAAAGGTTTGCTAGCAAGAAGTCTGTTTCACTCCTCTTATTTCCACAATTGGAAAGCAGAGACAGTATCTGAGGAATATTACAATATGGATTGTAAACAGCTTGAAAGTAGGTGGCATAAATTCACCTCTGAGCAAAGTATTGTAACCTAAGGGTGAAACAGATTGTATCTGAATAAGAAACTAGCCTGGCTTTCCTTTCATTACTGACAAAGTAATTAAGTATTTCCATCACTTGTGGGACTGTATAAAATGAGAAAAGTATATATACAAAAAGGCCCCACAGCATACAGTGTTCGTGCTCTAAAGGAGATGCCATCTATTAAATAACTGCAAGACTTCCATGTACACAATGATCAAGAGGGACTTCTAAGAAATAATCATTGAGTGTGAGCCATTCATGGCAACCACCTTCTGTAGTATTTGCTTTAAAGATACAGTTGGTATTGGAATTGGTTGGAAACTTTCCTAGGACTGGCAAAGAAGAGGAAGCGTAAGGCTTAACACCAGTAAGGAACAGCTAGTGCAACAGACCCGTGACACTAATACTGGGGAAAATGGGAGCATGGTTCCAGTTAGGAAAGGCTTTGATCTATTGTTTTTCTCTGAGCCAAAAGACAATTTTGTATCCATAGTCGCCTAATTTTTCCCCCCATTTCCTTTTGCTTATGCCAGTAATAACCTCTGCATTACTGTAAAACTTTTTTTAGAAGTTTGTAAATATGTAAAATGAAAATATGGAAAAATTGTGTACCAAAATGGTATAAAAATGTGTAAAATAAATGCTCTGTTTAATGAGAAGCTGTAATTAAATGCTGCTTTGAGAAAGTGTGCATGAGGACATGTGGTAAATATTCTATGTATCTAGTTGTGTTAATGACAGCAATTATCCGTTTAGGTCGGAAAACTTCATGCTAATACGGAATATGAAGGAAAAACTAGTATTTTACTTCAAGCAAAAGTTGGGTATTGAGTTTCTTGGAAGACTTCATGTGCATAATCATTGTTAAATATGTTCATAATAAAGTTTTATATCTTTATATTGTATCTTGGTTTTATTTTCCTTCTAGTGAATGACTAACTGTACCATCTTGATAACTTGCATGTATTTTCAGTTTCCATGTTATTTTCTCATGCATATTTAAACTTGGTTAATTGCATAAGGAGGGGATCCAGGAGGCTCTGTCAGCACAGATTAACCAAGGAATTATGTTTTGGGTTGGTGGGTTTTTGGTTGGTTTTTTTTTGATTACTCTGCCTGGGCTTGAAGGTGGAAGGACAGGTTGCTAATTTTCCTAAGAAATACACTAGCCAGTTTACAAAGGGGAACTGGCATTCTCGGATGGCTTAACAGTGGCTTTGCAAAGCCTGCTGTGGTCACGCTGGCAGTAAAACTTCCCCCAGTGAATGTTAGTGCCAGCTGCCCTTCTGCCAAATGTGTGTGCTTCACCTGAGCTGCTGTCAGATGCTTCTGCCAGCAGGACTGTAAGTTCTACTTACCTTGCAGTGGTGCATCCTCTCAGCACACCCCAGAAGGGCTGCCCCACCTTCAACCCACTCGCCATTAGTAAAAAAGGTTTAGAGATGGTGAAGATGCTGATGTCATTCGTCTTGTTCTTAAAGCTCTGTATCTTCCAAGAGTCTGCTCATAGCTGGTAGACTGCAAAACTAACTAAATTTTGTGAGTTAAAGGCTCCCTGGTGTCATTTCACCTTAATCCTGACCTGGGAATCAACAAACCTGAGTCATCGTCCTGAGAAACTGGGACAAGACACTACTTCAGGCACTTTATTCAATCTGTCTTAGTATTTTCTTTTTACAGGTGTTGTATTCTTTCTGACACTGAATACTCAGCATTCTGTTTCTAGTCATACCCATGCTAAAACTCTCTCTGCTACAGAAATAGAAGGCATATACTCCTCAGTATAGCCCTGCAGCACTCACTAGGACTTATCCTAGAATAAAGAAGTGGCTTGTCATGAAGGAGGTGTGTTTACAGAGACGTTTTGAAACTGGTATGCTAGCAGTAATATATAAGCCTTACAGGTATATTAAGAGTCTCAAAAGTACCAAGCCCAAACCTGCTGATAAAGACAACTTTTTTGCCCTGCTGACAGCAGAAACGGATAGGAAGGAAGAGGGCTGAAGCCCTGCCTAGCACAGGGTTTTCTACAGTCTGTTTGGATACACTGAGTAGAGTTATCACAGAGAACATGCCTCTGCACCTAGCACTACAAAAAACAAATCCTCTACTGTCGTTTGATTTTTCAGTATTACATCTTTCCAGATCATGGAAACATACTGTTGTATCAACAGTCATCTCATTCTAAATAGCTTTAGTTGAGAGCCAGATTCTGAAAACATTTGACAGGGCTTCTTAAATAAAAGCAAACACAGGTCACTCTGACTGACTCTAGCCCAGGTACTCTCCTGTACTTGCTTTGTAATTCTTTCAACTTCAACAGCAGTGAGCTACTGCGTACAGAAGTAGCATAGCAGTTCATGGAGGTAATCTGAAATTCATAGCATGCTCCCATTTCTTTAATTAGCTGACAAAGAAAACCTTACCCAAGCCTATGCTGAAAACTTGTTTTACTTGTTATTCTCTGCAACTTTACTCTAGAAGGCAGGAGACTTATTCACAAGTTATTTAGCCATGTCACCTTGAGGCAGTTTTCCCCCCCTTTCAGAAAGGATCATGTTTCACCAACTATCAGAACTCATCTCACTCACTTTCAGCAAAATCTGTGTAGAAGGTAGCAGGTAAATTGAAGACCTACTTAACACAGGTACTTGGCTGCAGTAGTGAACAATTACTTGTGCTTAGCCTGCTGAGCACTTCTAGAATGTGAAAAACTTCTTACCTGTCTTTGTTCAATGAACATAGTTATTTCCACACCCTAAATACCATACAAGCAGATTAAACAGGTCCCAAAAATGCAGCCAAGTTACTTTCTGATAAACATCATCTCATTTTCTTGCAATTTTGTAGTGACTTCGGCAAAATTATGGAAGTGCTTTGTATTCTGGTATGTACCTCAACTACCTTGAAGAGAATTAAAATAATTGGAACTTTTTTTTTAAAATAATAAGAGAGTTAAGTTTAAATGAGTCACACCAATGGTTATGAATTTGAATAATTTAATGCTAACCAAGAGTACAAAGTGTGAAAGTCGGTGTCTCATTTATATTGGTCTTAAAAAAGAAATCTAGAGGAAGTGTTTACACTGCAGCAGATTTCAGTTATAGCACCTTGAAGAGAAGTTCTTGAAGTGTTAAGACAGTATGGCAACACTGGTACGGTACTAAGTACAAACATAAAACATGTAACAGCATGTTTTCACATTTCTACATTTGAAAAAAGTTACTTAAAAAGTACATTAAAAACAGAAGTTGTTCAGTGTATTCACAGTTTAAGTAGAGATGGAATCAAGTGCTGGAGTAGAAAAGAGAAGGATGAATGATTTCAAGGCAATTATATTGCAAGTCCAAAGGCACTGACAATACAGTACATAGTCTTATTCTCCCATCTCACAGTGCAGGTTCCTACAAATACAAAAAAGGGTTTCAGAGACAGAAGAAAGTTACAGCGCTTAAATGGATGTCCTTATATGCATATTTGTAACTGTTTACATTAAGAATCTTAAGAATGAAGCTTTCACAACAGCTAAGCATTTCATATATAGCAGAGTTACCATCACAGCCAAACAGAAAAAAAACCAAACTGTATGCTATTACTCCAAAACCATAGCACTTGGCAAAAAAAGAAAAGAACGCTGCCTAGTCTCAAGGGGACTTGCATTAAAGTTGCAAGCTGAAAAATCCAACAGTTGTGTTCCTTACCATCACTGGAGTTGTCCCAGAAGCAAGAGCTTGCTGTATGTAGCCCAGCACCGTTCTTTTGCATAATCACACAGGTCACTGTTAGTCAGCAGAGAAGCTTCTATTAATTTATCACTAATGTTAATTAACTTTTAGCTACATTTTTGCTTAGCATAGTACAAACATACACACATATGCATATATACATGCTTATAAGTAGTTTACAGACATGGGTCTTGCTAAGACCTTCCCCCACCCCCTACCCATCAGTGCATTTGGCTGTACCAGCTTTAACAGAAAAGAGAAAGTTGAGCTCACCAATATACTTGAAAGGCTTCCCCAGCTTTGTGAGTTGGCTTAGCGTTTGTTCCACCACACTTGTTGTCCACTGGTTCACTCTGCTGTGCTGGTAGGCATTGCCACCTATCGCACTTTCTATGGCCTATTGGCAACAAACACGTAAAATAAGCTGCACTGTTATCAATCTACAAGGCACACATTCCAACATGGAGCACTAAAGATGAGACCCCATACTCACAGAAAAAATCCTAAATACTGCTTGTCCATACAGATTGTTGGAAGTGTTTTCAATTATTAGAAAACTTGCAGGTCAGAGTTTGAGCTAGGCATAGGGGAAATTATGATAGATTCCATCCTCTCTTCATTTTGTGGTATTTTGATTATTTGTAATTCCTATCCTAATGTCCTGAAGCCAGAGTTATGAAAAGGGTCTTGCATTTAAACAGTCCCAAAGAGACTGAAAAAATGCACACAACAATGGCTCATTCACACATATTCTTCTATGGAAATGATCGTCAGATTTTTCAGCAGAATCATTTTTGGGAAACAAAACCCCAAATCAAAACAAAAGACCATGTAGCTAGTGATTACTAACAGAGCAGAAGCCTTCAGCCAAATAATCCATTTTACTTATGAGGATAGTTTCCGCTTTAAGATACAAATAAAAGTACATTAAAGCTGCATGTTTTTCATTGATACATTTTTTCCCCACAGAAATTGTTTAAAAAATAACCACAAAATTATTTCAGATTCAGAAGAGTCAGGAGCATGTATTAAAGCATGTGTATTTAATTTACAGAGTCTGACCAAACAGTTGTTTTGCAACACGAAAAAGATTTTGCTACTTTTCAAGACAAATTCTAGACACAAACCTCAAACCGCTCTGGAAATTTTCTAGACAGGAAATTCATGTTTCTTAGCAACTAGAATAGTGCAATCATTTCAAACAAACGAACTCATTTTGGAGGAAAAGCATCTCAAAAGAACACAGTAACATGCATATGCAGACAGCCTAAAAAAAACCCTATATTACTGAAACATAAAATCTATCTCTATAAGGTTTAACATAAAACATCCCCTTAGAAATTCTGATAGGGATACACTGCAACCAAAGAGGAGCATATGAAATTATTTTAATTATCTTTTGGATTTGTAATACATATCACAACTAAAGCTAGGTGTCATTTCCAGTTAAAGTATGCACATTGGTTAAATCAACAATTATCTACACTTTGATAGCAACCTATCTAGAAATCCATTACACATCAGTTATCAGATTTTCTTGAATGCCTTTTAGCACACAGCATACAACATACTATACTTCCACACCAACAAAATGAAAATGTTAGTTTACCTCTTTAATGATGCTACTGACTTCATCGACAACAAAGGAAGTCTACAAAAAAAGTAGAATAAAGTTCAATAATCAGTGGACACATTCTTCTGTTTACAGAGTTCAAGCTTTGTTAAGAACATGCACTAGAAGCTTAATTTATGTTTGTCAGATTTCTTGCACGGCAGAAGATACCGAGTCTTCCTTTACTTATTCACATGTACTCTGACTCCCCAAATCCAGTCAAGTTAACATTCTTAGCAAAGTAATGAAAACTAACAGATGAACTAATATTGGCAGGCCTTTTAAGTCAAAGTTTTAAATGCTTTCAAGTTAAAATTTGAAAAGTAATACATATAGCACTTCCGTACATATATATTCTCATTTTACAATAAGCATTAATGTCCACAATTCACAGTGGGGTTGCAGAGATAACTTCAGTGTGCAGACACTGCTTACGGTTAAAAGAAACCAACATCTCCAAGGCACTGATGCGGACAAAACATCAATTCACAGCTGTCATGACAATCTCAGCTGGGGATAAGAAGAAAACTGCCCCTTGGAAACCAAAAGGCAAATCTAGCTGGCTGGACTTCCCACCACCTTAAGCCTTCTCTCAGGCTCTGGGGAGGAGAGATTAAGCATGTGGAATGGGGACAAAAGAAAGCCCCAATATTTTACTAATCTTAAAACTACTACTCATTTACTTGTATGGTTAGTATATTTCCCTGTTTTAGTCCCTCAGCTATTGCTGTCTCCCATGTAAGGTGGTTAAAACAAGCTGCCACCACTGCCAGGGCATCCCACCCCTACAACCCCCCCCCCCCCCCTGTGTG
>JAVJGG010000082.1:28714391-28764565 GCA_035590195.1 Aviceda cuculoides | reverse complement strand
CCGAGGCGCTTGCGCAGTGCTGCCCGCGAGGCCCGACGCCAGTCGGCGCTCTACGCCTGCGCACCTCGCGCCCGTCTCCGCTTGGGTTCCGTGCGCCTGCGCGCTCCTGCCCCGCCCCTCCCTTCCCGCCGCTCTATTTACGCCTGCGCAATGCACTCGCCGTGTCTCGGACGCGTAGCAACCGGGAGCGCTGCGGCGTCCGCTGCCGCGACGGGGCTCGGCCTGCCCAGCGCCCTCCAAGATGGCGCCGCTTTCATAGCGACAGCGCGGAGGAGCCTGGCCGGGACCCTGGCGAGGAGATGCCGCTCGGCGGGGTGGTGAGGCCGCCATGCCGTTGCCAAACGCCCCAAAGCCAGGGGCTGAGAGGGAGAAGGCTGCTTGCAGCAGTTGTGTTTTTCATACAGAGAGCTTGCCGTTTGTGTTCAGTGGGCGCGCCGGCGGAGAGCTGGAGCCGAGAGGGCCCTCCCTGGGCGGGAGGATCGGCGTCTTGTTTCTGGAAGCAGAGCTTGGGAAGGAGACCTGAGTGTGTCATGCATGTCCAGGAACTGAAGAAAACATGAGGAATGTGTGAATTCTTACAGCAGCTACTTAATCAGATGCTGTTATTTTTAGCTGCCAGAATCAGAATCTAGACAATGAAATTAAAGGGCACACTTTTCACAGTTTATGGATTTTGTGTGTGTGGTGTTTACAGATTGCCCAAATTACTGATGATACAAACCTCTGAGAGCTGCTCCAGACAGTGAAAGATGCTGTTCAGGTTCAGAGTGGCCTGGATGAACTGGAGAAACAGTCTGAAAGAAGGAGAAAATAACTTATTGGGGGCAAGTGCAAAGGCCTATACTGAGGCGGGAACAACCAGCTCTATAAATGCAGACAGAGCAGGATAAGCTCACTCGGTAGCCGTTCCATAGACAAGAGGATAGGGGTGTGTATTAGGTACCGTTTACCACAATTTGTCATGTGCTGTTAAAAAAAGATGCCATACTGGGATGCGTAAATGGACACGTAGCTTGCAGGATATGGGAAGCAGCTTTCCTGTTGCACTCTGCAGTAAGACCTCACTAGGAATATTGTGTCTGGTTTTAGGTGGTGTATTTCAAGAAGTTTGAAGGAGTTACAGCCTCAGGGCCTGAGTGTGCCAACAGGCCTCAGCTGCCCTGATCAGCCTCAGCTGTGGCCTATGTGGTGGACCTCGGCCCTACATTTTGACATTGTCTCCAGTCCTGTGTCAGGCCCTGCCTCCTGTTTCTCCTGAAGAAGATGACCCTGACCAGTCACCTTGCTTTGGGATGCTGTGGGCAGCCTGTGGGTAGCACCCGCTCTGCCTGTGCCCCGCTGGGATATGGCAGGACTGTGGGTGGCTGCTGAGCTTGCCCTCGGCCCCTCTCTGAGGCGTGTGCTCGCTGCTCCCGCCAGCCAGAAAGCAGAGGCAAAAAAGTGAGGACTATGGGAAGGCTGAACAAGTGGTGCTTGTTTAGACAGAAGAATAAAAGTCTATAACCTGGTATATTCTTAGCATGTATAAAATACCGCAGCAGTTTTCCATGTCCAGGGGTGAGAGGGAAAAATACAATGAGTTAAAACTGTAACAGTTAAGGCTTTGGTTAAGTATTAGGGGAAAGCTAGTGGTAGGGCTAATGTTCCTCTGACTGGATTTGTGATACTACAAATCTGTTGCTGTGGGTAGTTACAATCCTTGGGTTATTTCTTGTCTTTCATTTACTTAAAGTTTTGCCTAAAATGAAGGCCCAAATAATCCAAGTATTCTTTGTTGAGCATATCTCTGTGCCTCACTAACAGTTGCTTTGTCTTTGGTGATACAGCTGAAGGTGATTAAACTTGACATACACAGGTGGATATGTTTGAACCTATTTAACTTAATGCAGTTATAAAATTGCAGGCTGTTTAATTTTGCCATATGAATAGAGTTGTAGTGCTTTGTTTAATTTTAACTGAAAATAATATTTTTTAAAACACTAAGAAGGGCTTCTGCATTGTATGTACAGTTTATCTGGTAGAGCCTGGAACAAGAAAGGAGATCGACCTCCAAAAGCAGCCTCTCTTCTTTTCCAGAGTTTGAAATAATTTGGATGTAATTTTCAATTTCATTACTCACATTTGGTTCTGTAATAGTCTGAATTGGTATAGCCAATCCAAATAATATTTTAATTTTTAATAGTTACCTGAGATCAGATTTCTAATTGTGAGGAAAGATAATGGGGTTTTTTTGCAGGTGCATAAAAAATGAATTCTTTTGAACTTCTACCTATACCAATTGCTTTGTCATTCAGACCTGAATAGAAAACTATTTTGTTTCCAGGAAAGAGCTGTTTACGATACAAGCAGAGTTTTCTGTGCGAGTCCTGGGGACGTTGAGGTTAGTAGTAGTTTCGCATCTATAGTATCAGAAAAAGAAATTATGTAGAACTCAAAGCCACTTCTCTTCCTGTGTGTGGCTTGAAGACTGAGCATATTTTGATGATATCGATCAGCTTTTATAGTGTCTTGTGCCAAGTCTCTTTTTAATGTTAGAAAAATGAGTAACTTCTCTTTGATTGCTAGTTGCTGTTGCTGGTAACAAAAGCAGAGACTTAGAAAAAGCTTCTGTAACCCTAGAGTTCTTCGTCGAATGCATTTGCTTTTAGCTGTTTCGGGGATGCTCCTCTGTACATATGTCAGTCTAATTTTGGTGCCCAAAGGAAGGAAAGGGGGTGGAGAACAGCCACCAGTTTTCTTTAAGGAAAGATAAATAATAAGAGTGCTACTAATCTCTTAAAAGCGGTTTACTTCTACACATCTTTCTTTGATGGCTGCTGAAAAGGTAAGGACATTGTTTTAATCTATTCTGTATGACATTGCACAGGGGGATGCATTTTTACTTACTGGGATGGTGTTTTTTCAACTGCAAAGATTTCATGGAAAGACCACAATGGGAACTTCAGTGTTTGTGTTGTTTTGTTTTGTTTTTTTTTTTACTTGGAGTTCTGGGATGGGATGTTATTAAAATCCCAAGACATAACTTTAGTAAAACAGTATCAAAGAACTTGTAAGTAATTTGCATGTGTGTGTGCAAGGTTGTGAAAATTAAACTGTTGCAGCCAGGTAGTATGAAATAACACTTGTAATTTTCTTAACTAAGAATAAATTTATGTGATTGGCCTCTGCAGAATAGAAAACAGCCACAAATTACAGTAGCTTTTGTGGTCATTTTTACTCTGAATCTTCTTAATCTGTTTCCTAGCTACTGATGTATTACATCCATCTTCTGGGTTAATGGCTGAAGTAATCCAATTAAGTCAATGAAGGCTGAGACTTTAGAAGATCAGTTTGTTTATACTTATTTAATTGTCATTATTTTGGTAATGCTTAAGGATCTGAAAGGAGATCACCAATACGTTACATGCAAAATTGCTTTGAGAAAAAGCTTTCTAAGTTGGGCATTTCTAAGTTCAAAAACTTGAAAAATTAAGCTACCTTTTTGCAAACTTAATTTCGTGTTAGGTAGGCCTTTTGATTGACCTTCAGTGACATAACTACATACTATTTTAGCCTGATATAAAAGAAAAAAGCATGGTCTTCTCAGATAGCACTGTGTGCATGTATGTCTTCCTCTCCTAAGGCGTGACCAGGTTGGTTGTCCCATCTTTATGATGGCTTTGAGACTTCACATGATATTTTCCAAAAGATACTGATCATCTGCAAGCTGCCTGACAGAGGATTATTTAAAATAATTCTTGAACAAAATATTTAATGTGGGCTTTGTGCTGAAAAGGGGTAAGTGTCATGGTATTTACTAAAAAGGTTGCTGTTGGTTTTGGTTTTACATAGAAGATGCTTGACTTTGAGGTTAGCTGGATGTGTAAAACCAGCTAGCTAGGTGGTTTCAGTGGGTCAACATGAAAGGAGGGCATCTGTAAAGGTTTTAAAGATTGTTTTTTCCTGGCAAGGAGGGTCATTACTGAAAACACAACTTCTTTATTACTGCCAAAAAACCTAACCTAATGCAGATGGCTTCAGTATTAGAAAAGCTCTTCTTTTACAATGGTAGAGAGATTTTTCAGTCCAATTTGAACTCCTCTGTGAAATGATTATGAGTTCAAGTCTGTTGCGGGGCACAA
Source organism: Aviceda cuculoides (assembly GCA_035590195.1). Taxonomy (NCBI): domain Eukaryota; kingdom Metazoa; phylum Chordata; class Aves; order Accipitriformes; family Accipitridae; genus Aviceda; species Aviceda cuculoides. Next base: position 28,760,444 of record JAVJGG010000082.1, on the reverse strand, counting down.
GGATTATCTCCCATTTGGGGGGGATATAATACTTTATTTATCCTTAAAGCTACCTCATCATTAAGCTAGATTGAGTTATCTTTGAATGTGCAAGAAAAATTGACAGAACACAATTGTCAGAGCTTAAATCTTCATGAAGATTTAAAAAAACCCGAACAACTAACTGTAGGAATGTCCAGGTGCAATATTGATAGAGCTGCTGGCTCCTTGCTGTGTTTTAAGTTTTATTCTCTGCAGTGTGTGATGGTCATGGCCAGTGGTGAGACTGCCACAGTGGCTTTTTCCCTCCCAGCATAGTGTAGATACTGTAGGACGTAGGGCTCCTGGCACTTTGCTCTGCAGTAAGTTCGTTGCGTTGTTTGGTGCCAGATGATTCTAGTCTTTCCGTCCTAGTCCCTGTTGGCAGTCTACTGCTGGAGTTAAATTCAGCGCTTGTGATTTATCACTGTGAATAGGGTATGAAGTGTAGCAGTAGACCAAGTGGTTTTGATGATGGCGTTTGTAGTATCACTGATGGGCTGAGGTCGAATGCTTTTCTGAAGAATCTTGCCCTGGCTAGGGGGAATAGTTGTGAGCAAGACAAAGTGGAAACAGGGGAGGCTCCAAGCTGTTACTTCCCTCACACCATTTAAATTTGTGCAAGCTTGAATAGCTGAAAACAGATTTTTTTAAAAAATTCATATGCATCTCTAAATACAAATCTGTATGCCCTCAATGTTTTTCATACACTAAGGTGTCATCTGAAACCCATTTTCCAAACCAGGTTTGAAATATGGAAAACTTTATGCTCTTTCTGTGAAGAAGAAAGGTAGCCCTTTTTTAAAAGAATTTGATGGAGATATCAAATAGCAACTATTTCTGTGCTTGCTTAACTGCAGATGTTGTTCTTGGTAACTGTTTTACCATGGAATGTTCTTAACAGCTCTGTAAGGCATTCATATATTTTCTTTAAGATCACTAGGGTAGTTTTATTGGAGCCACCTAATAATGACTGTCATGAATTTGCTAGCTTTTACTGATGCTTCAGCAGGATTTTCTGATGACGTTGTAGATATGCTAGCCATTGGAAATCCTAGGAGCTTATAGAAAATGTTACTGAATCTGTAATGGGTGTTTTGGTATCCTGCATAGTGCAGAGGTCTCTGAGTTTGTACTGACTGCTTTTTCAGACTGTACTGACTTAAATGGAGTTGAAAGCTCTAAATGTGCTCATCAATCCTGGGAGGTATTCTTGAGGTAAAAGATGAAAGCAAGTGAAGGATGCAGGGGCCTTTGAAAATGACATATATTGTGTTTAAAATTGCTCAGGCTTTTTATGTTTCAACTGAGTAATTTCCTGTGAAATTGCAGTTGGTAAGGCAATAAAATATGATTATGCCTATCTCTGTCTCTTTTGTTTCCACAGGAAACCAGTCTTTTTTTTTCTTTGTTAACACTGCTTCTGTGAAACGCTTTGTCCTTTTGGTGTCTGTTGAAGGGTTTCACGAAAAATTGTAAAAGAATGGAATGAATACTGTTTACAAATACAAATTATCACCTCCTGCTTTTTTTGTGGGAAATTAAGTAACTTAATTGGGACAAACTATATGTAAAGTAATTCCCTGTACTGACAAAAATACATTGTCACTATATATCTGAAGTTTTGGTGGGTTTTTCTTTTTTAAACTTAAAACTCAAAATATTTTAAAATAATGATTCAGCAATGCAGATAGTTGGTCAGATTGTCAGCTGATGTCCATCAGTGAAGCATCAGTAACTGCTTTGGGAAAGCTTTACCCTTCTGTCCTAGTGTCTAGAATTTCTGCCTAGAGCCTGACTGTATTTATTTAGCTTAGATTAAGTTTGAAACGTTAAACCATATTTCATATACACATCTTTAATATTTGGTGTACCATAAGTGTAACTGTCTTACATTTCTTGTAATACACACTAGACAATAGATAGTAGTATTAAAACTGAATATGGTGTGTAAGCGGAAGTAGATTGAATAATCAGTTTCTTTCTCCACTGCAAAGTATATTAAAATTATTTTCTATTTTAGTGGGAGTTTTACAAAAGCGAGGTCACAGAATATATCCAAAATACAGTTGTGATTATTTTTTAATTTTCTACTTCTTATATATTTGTACATTAACAGCATCAGTTTGGGGCCAAAATCATTAGTGCACTGAGGTGGAAATAATATATATCTTAACTCTTTAGTGTTTGTGTGTATTAACAAAGATAATAGCATTATTGGGTATTAAACAGTTTATCTAGACTTAATAGATATAGGTAATTGATAGAAGTGACTCTTAGAGGGTGTCTTTCCCTCTTTCCTCTTAGGCTTGTGATGTTTTGTCTTTTCAGTAAGATGAGATTAGAAAGGGGCATTTTTGTCTCAACCAGTATGACTTTTCCAGTCATGGGGCCTGTAGGCCTGTGTTCAAAACTAACTTAAGCTTCTTTATTGGTTGTTTTATGTTGACTGTATTAAAAATGTGAAGGTACATGACTGAGTGTTAATGGACAATATGGTGAGATTGTCTGAAAAATGAAACTGTCTTAAAACCTCTCCTGTATCTGCATTAGTGCATGAAAGGTCTGCGTATAGCAAAATGTGGTCTTCACATACTATTTGAAATGTCTTGCAGAGGTGAGAAGACATAATAACATGTATTCTTTTTTTTCCCCTAGGTCCAGAAATCTCAAATCTACAAGACCAAATAAAAAAAAACAGCATTCCCCCGACTCCCTTACTCCATCTCTTGGTGAATTCTCCCTCCATCTGGTGACAGTTAAAGCCCTATCTAGGACCTTGCTGCAAGCTCTCATCTCTTTTGGAACCACTCTCAGCAAAAAAAGAAAAGAACAAGAAGTTTTTTCATGTGAGAAAGATAAGACTGTTGTGACCTTGCTAACTGTTCCTATTCACGAGGTAGCAGAGCCACTTAAATGATGATGTGTGTGAAGACAGACACAGTTATTTTTCTCTTCAAGGGTATGACACAGTAAACCTATCACGAATCAAGTCAGAGCAGAGGCACTTAGTAAACACTCAGACCACATTGTACTCTATGACGTAGTATCCATCGTTCTGGATGTAGTAGAACTATAGGACAGTAGTCTACAAAATAAGCGAAGTTTGGGGAAAATGGCCTGTGAATTTAATCTAAACTTCCTTAAGGAATTGGAACGAGAGGCTGTTCTGGAAGTCCTGTACCGTGACCAGATGGTGAGAAAAACAGAGGAGGAAAGAATAAGGTATCTGCCGTTCCCCTGTTCCTGTATTTCTGTTCCTTTTTTCTCAGAAGTACTGTTCTTCTTTGCTGTCCTTCCAAATGTCTTCCTTTTTTAACTTCTTGTTAGCTAATGGCTTTTTATTCTTTGGGACAACTAAGGGTTATACAGAGCCTCTTGGATTTGCCATACTATTGACTACTCTACCTTAAAGATGAGCAAATACTGTTCAGTGAATAATCTATTGGATGAATTTTGCTTCTAGCCTTCATGGAAAGCTCAGTTGCTGCCTGTATTTTTTTTCTATGGCATTCTCATCATGTTCCTATGTATGTCTATGTAGTCCTGGTAACACAGAACATGTGAACATCTTTGGCTGGCTTATTTAACTTATGTTGTGGCAAGACTGGAGTCGACAGTCATTGGATACCTGCTCATTGTGCTGAAGCCATTGCTGTCCCTTCTCACATACAACAGGTAGCAAGTGCACCACACTGTCTCAGAGGTTGTTACTAGTGTCAATAGGTATCATTGATTAGGGAAGGATTCTATTTAATTATTTCACACTATGCAAGAATCTCAGTTGTGAAGGATAAGGGATAATCTTCCAGCATTTTATTTGCTTTATATCAGGGCTATGGCAAGGATTTCCCTGCAGTTTGTACCCTGCTTTGTCACGTTGCATCCCCACGTAAAACAGGGTATTTGTATTGCTAAGTTAGAAATTTTTAGTCTCTTAAATGTAGAAACTCAAACTTTGTTTACAGCAAACATTTATGTAAGTATTACTGGACATATTAAATGATTGTGGAAAGTAAGTAAAGGCTTATAAAGAAAGTCTGAACTGGTTAGAAAATCCCTGACAACCATTGATGGTGTAGCTAACAAAAACATAGATCTTGATTATTGGTATGTGTAATGGAAGCAAAGTTAAGAAAGGGAGGGGTTTCAATATTTTGGTCTGATGTGTCTTTTATTTAACTTTTAGATGATGCATTTGTTATAATTATTTTTACTTGATGGAAGATTTGATTCTTGGATAAATATGATAAAAAACACCATCAAATGAAAGGGAGCACCATTTAGTCTCAGTTTTTGTATGTGAATACACAATCACTTGCACACACAATTTCAGTGCCCTGCCCTGAGCCTGCATAACTGACATGAACAGAACCCCGTTTATATTAGACTACTCTGTATGCACAGCTGCGCAACTGTGGCTGCATATACAGTCATAGTGCAAAAATGCTGTGTGTAGACACCTTCAGACAGTGTTCAGTTGAGGTCAGACTCGAGGGCATATCTTCCACTAGTAATGCTATTGCACAATCAGGGTATTAGGGGTATTAGCTTGTGACTTACATGGGGGTTTTTGTCTATTTAATTTTTAATTTTTTTATTTTTTTTTTAACCTGGGGCATTAGGAAACTGAAACTGCAGCTGCAGCAGCTTCGATGGAAAGGAGCAAGAAATGTAAACCATGAATACCAGGAGAGATCTTGTGCTCGCTGTCAGAAATCACTTGGGTTATTGATGAACAGAGGTGCAGTATGTAATGGGTGCAGTCATCGAGTGTGCTCCGAATGCCGTGTCTGCCTGAATCCCTGCCTTTGGAAATGCACTGTTTGTTATGCTCATGGGTAAGAAATTTTACTGGTTTGGATAAGTGCTGGTTTATACTGGTTATCCAGTGGATGCACACTGGTTTTGTGTGTATCTGTTGCTTTAAACGATTAATGAAACAAAGCCTCTGGTGGAATGAAAATGTTAGATGAAGTCCTGGTAGCAATGAAATTGATGGGAATTTTGTGTTTTACTTCATGTAGTCAGGATTTCCCTTTCTATAGTTAGCAGAATGGATCCTCAGGGTAGGCTGAAGTAGTATGACAAAGGTGGTAACGGCAAAGCATAGGAACACTTGTTAATTTCTGAACTGCAGATACAACTCCTTCCTCTGACTCAATATTGAGCCAGGGCATCATAACAAGTTGCTGAAGTTGCTGTGTTTTGGTGTAATATTTTGGTGTAGTATAGCCAATTTCTCAATGATTTCCTAATCTTGATTATTTTTTTTTTGCCTCATACTACAGGAGTGAGGAACCTGGATTGATGAATAATTTGAAGTCATGTTTTATATAGATTTAAAACACAGAAAGCATTAATAACATTATCAGGAATTGTTTAAATGTGGTCAGAAATACAAATCTGTTTACCTTGAATTAGTTTTTTTTCTTTTACTATGTCACCTTGGTTTTGTTTTCCAGGAAACAATCTTTTACTGTATTGGTACAATTTTCGTATCAAAAAACTTTGTCATAGTCTATTCTATTCATCAGAATCTTTCTAAACCAAATGGTTTAGCTATATTTCTACCTTTGATGGAAAGTAATATTATGTAGTCAAAGAAAGATAGTTTTGGAAATGAATCAACAGCTGTGCTGGACGATATATATCCCTGTACAAAGGGTGAGGATTTGGATAAAATTTTACTTGATGCCAACACAAGATTATTGCATTACTTTACTCCCTCTTAAGATGCCAAAATGAGATTTAAATAGTGCCTGGGAAGTGTAAGACAAGGTATTGGTCTTAAGCTAAGTGAATTTCTACTACTAGTTTGAAGTAATTTTCTGTAGTTTGGAAAAGACTATAAACTGTCACTAAAAAGATGTTCTCTGAATCCTCAGTTTATTTTGCAGCTTATACATAAATAGGCAGATTCGTTTCATCTGTATTTGATACAAAGCAGTTACTAGATTTTGGTGCATATATTTCATTATATGTGCTTCACGCTATATGCACTAAAAGGAAAGGTTAAAAAGTTAACTTTCCATATCCTCCACTAGATACTTTCCTGTACTTCTTTTAAATTGATTTCCAGTTATTTGGTGGCCACAGTGGAAATCCCCTGTAGAGAGCAGCTAGTTGTTAAGCTGCCTTGTGTAGTGCTGCACAATCTTAATTATTTCATAAGCTTGTCCGGATATTTAATGGTAAAACCAGGAAAGCATTATTTAAATGAATTAAAAGACTTTTTTACTTTTCCTTGAGGAAATTACTTTTTTTGTCTTGCTAATATAGAGTAATTATTCAGCTGTCTTAGCAATTCTCTTTATAGCAAAGAGACAGTGCATTTGATCTTGTTTAGTCACAATGCAAAGTCCATTAAAATCAGTCAGACTTCTTCCGTTGCCTTCAGTGAGCTTTACATCAAGACTGCAAATCTCGAGAAGGCTAGGGAGTGCAGTAGTGTGGCAAATACTACTCAGTGCTTTTTGTTTACCCTGATGAGGGGAAAATAGAATGACTAAGAAGCATAAGAGCTGATTTTCAAGTCCTAAGCAACCGTAATTTTGAGTCTTGGTTACTGCTAGAGTATTTTTTCCTGAACAAAACATTATCAGCAGCAGCACCACTGAGATTCTCTCCTAGACGCTAGGGTCATGTTTGTAATGAACATGCTTAAATGTCTCCGTGAAAGAGGATGCAGGGTAGGTGAATGTTCGTTGTTTACAAAATAAGAAATTTACAAAGCCTTGTGGACTGACAAAGTTTGTATCTTTCACCTGGAAGAGGCATCACTTATGTGAATGGAGTTGGTATAGTGTGTTTTGTTGATTTTTTTGGTTTTTTTTTTAAAGGAATCCTGTCTTCTAGAAGTCTAGAAAGACATTTGCTTTGAAGGAGTGTAGTCTGTTTTACCTGACAAGGATACTTTTTTTATCAGCTTAATTGTCACGTTTTTGGTCATAGCTTAGTTTAATACACTCTTTAGTCAAAATTAAAAAAAAAAAAAAAAAAAAGGTGTTTCCAGATCTGTTTTCATCCTGTAAGTGGCCTAATTATCACATGAGCCTGTGCAGAACTGGAGATTAAACTCTGGGAAGATAACCATGGGTAGTGGGAAGAACATAGAAGGAAGGCTGGAGATGAGAATCAAGGCACTACCAATGCAGAGCCCTTGAAGATCTAGTGCAGCTAGAGATTTCAGACATTTATTAATTAATAGATCTCCATCCAAAGTAAATAAGTATCCTGTCTCAAAGTTATTTTAACCTCATTTTCAAACTCTTCTGTATTGAGTTACACACAAGGATCCAGGGTTAGGCATGAAAATAAATAGTACAATCTACACAGGTAGTGAATTTTTTTAATATTCTGCATTGCTACTTACAAAGGTGTATTTTAAATGCCTAAAATGCTTTAAAATCAAGCCGCAGAAAGAACGAACAGCATCCTACCTGTAGTTTGTCTATTTTAACACAGAGTAAGGTGAGGTGTGAAATGGCAGACCCAGGGATTTTGTTGCCTGGCCTTTGGTGGATATCACTATAGCGCTCATGTTTAGAGATTTTGCTTTCTTAAGGAGGCAAGCTCTACAAGAACTTACTATCTGTATGGTGTTGCCAGTTAAAAGCAGTTTTGGCAGAGGGAAAGGGTAATAGAGATTAATTTCCTAGAAGGAAAATTAACTGCTGGATAGAGAAGAAAGTTTAGCGGTGCCTGCACTGAGGAAATTTTTGCAGTGGGACTTCATCCTATAATAAGCATCAGAAAATCCACAAGAACAGAGATACTTTATATGCCCTAGAAGTTAGTAAGGAATTTAGATGAGAGTTTGGAACCTGAAGATTCCAGAGAATCCTCTCCTCAGTTAAAATTCTTTTTGTCTCCTTAATAACGGATGAGTTCAGATTGAAGATTTCATCTAAGTCAGTTGGAGACAACAAAATGCAAGAGTCAAATCTGCTGAAAATCTGCTCTTGACAGAGCTAGTCTGATACCATTTTGTACTTGTTAATCATTACTTTTCTGATCCTGTGATCCTGATGCCTGTGTATGACTGACATAATTGATATTAGTCTCCACAAAATGGAGAGAGATGGGCCATGAAGTCGTCATATCATCAGGGTTGTGGAGCTCAGTGTCCCTGGTAGTTACCCCAAGTTCTGCTTGGGAGCATGTCTGCTATCATTGACTTTCCTCACTCCTCAGACTAGGCTGCAGCTGTAAGCAGTCAGCACACCAGTCAGTGGAAGTCCCTGGGCTGTATTGCAAGTTGGTTGCATAGACTGGAGTGGACCCAGGACTCCTGGCTTCAGAGCAGTGCCTAGAACAGTATGTATTGCTTTCCATGGGCAGTCCTATGTAGTGAAAAGGAAACAAACAAACAAACAAAAAAACGGAGAGGAGGAATCCTTTGTTTGCAGACCCACAGCAAAATCAGTCAATGGAGTGAGAAGTCACGAAATCTTAGTTTTATGGTAGGATTAAGAAAGATTGTTGGATTGTTAAACAGTTATCAAACATTTGAAGAAATGCACTTTGGAAAATGTTGATTCGAATGTCTTTTTCTTGTTTTTCAGAGATGTGAAAGTAAAGGCTGGTGAATGGTTCTTTGAGGAACGAGCAAAGAAATATCCAGGTGAAGGTAATCACTGGAACAGACCATGAACTGCTGTGTAATGTATAGTCCTTACCGAAGTGAAACACAGAATGTAGTCTGCCACTGTATTTAATGTTTCTTCTGCTTGGTGAGAGTTTTTTCAGAAATTATCATGCAATGCATCTGTCTATGCACTAAATAAAACATGAACACAAACTAGCAGAATGCATTTTAAAGTATAATTTATTTTGTGTGAGTAATACGAATAAGAAAATTGCTGGCCATGTCAATTTGAATTAATGAGTGTGTAAGACTTCGAAGAAATACAGTGACATGAAATAAATATAGAAATGTTAAAATATATGTGCAGGAAGGAAATGATCTTGCATCCATTGTTTGTCAAAGTTAAAACTCAATTGTTTTCCCTGAGAAAGTTCTAAAGCTTAAAGAAATGACAGAATGGAATAAAGAAAAACATGTATAGCTATAAATCAACAGAGAGCTGAAGGCTTACTGTTTCTTTACTTTCAGCTAGCTGTGCCATTGCCTCCTGTTCAGTCTTTTCAGTGCACTTAGAAATACAAATCCCTAAAAGAAATTATAGAGGGTGTGGATGGATTGCTCCATAGGGAATGTGTTTTGCCAGCCAAGGGGCTGTTAGTCTTCATTTTTACCTACAATGACTAGTTAGAGAGGATTTCCTTCCTCTTTCCTTTGAAGTGCCACTTCAGGCAACTATTTCACTTTGTGGCTGGCTGTAGCTAAAGGTTACAGTTTCATTTCCAGTATCCGCATCACATCTAGATTTAAGAGTAGCTGGTAAAAAGGAAGGCAGTGGACCTTAAATATTTCTCAGGAAACGTGAATAGGAAGAAGTTTATAAATGGAAGAACATAATCAGGCAAATTTTCAGTAGTAGGTATTCGTGAAAGACAGCAGGTAGCATATTAAGAAACTGAACTACAGTTCCTGCTAAAACAATTAATTTAAAATTTGAAAGATTTAACTGAATTCCATTCTAGCTAACACAGTTTCTGATTTTAACAGTCAGTCAGTATTTTTAACAGTCTCTCTGTTATTGGAAAATGCTGTGTTGTTCTTAGAGACTAAATCTGATATGGTAAGGTACTGACTGTTCCTCTTTCCAGTAAAATGAATGAGTTCTCACCCTGTATTATCAAAACTTTGTGGGTACTTGAAGCTATTTGCTTAGTTAGTCTGCAGTAATACTGTTGAAGTCACAAAGATCTAAGGATATACAGAAGATAAGCCTGCAGGGAGAAATATGTTTTGTTTAGTTCCTTTGATTAGACCAACTAATATAATTAAAGGGGTTAAAAAATGGCAAACTTTGAAATGCAGCAGCTGTAGTAGTTATATATCCTTCAAGCCTGGAGAGGCAGTGCCCTCTTTTGGTTTGAAAATACAGCACAAGTGAAGTATTTACTGGAAAATAAGTTTAACTGAAAAAAATACATGTTACAGTGAAGTTTTCTCATGTTGCAGAATAAAAAAAACCCAGTTACATCAGTATACTTTTTATTAATTTTGTGTAGCTTCTACCTAAAGAATAAAAATAATATTTTCATAAAAGTGGTAGATTGCCTTTACTGACTAATAAATTAAAAATTGACAAAATAATTTAATGCTGCAATAAATCAAGATACCAATTATTACTTATTAATAACAGAGCATTAAGTCTGGAGTTCTGATTGAAATTTGTAATATCAATAAGTTGATTATTTCTACCACCCCCAAGGTCTACTACTTTTATGTAAATAATATGTTATAATTAATGACATCTTCAGTAAAGCATGGATTGCATGCTGCTTTCTGTACTAGGAATGATTAGTGATTAAAGCCACTCCAGATAATTTTCAGCTGGCCATTTGTTACGTGCATTTAGCCCTTCTTTCTGTTTGCGATTACTCGGGAGCAAACTATGTTTTTATGAGTCTTCATTGTTCGTGCCCGATGGAGCGCTTGCTCCTTGGTGTTTTTTTACATCATGTGGTTGCTCACATGAGGAACGTGGTTGCTATTTCCCCACAGGGATGGCCTTAGCAAAGGGGTTTGCTCATGTTTGTGAGCTAGTCATGCGTTTTCATGATTGTTCAGGTCTCTAGTAGAAGTGAAAAGAATTTTTCGTAAGATGCAAGAGCTGACCATGTGCCTACTCTTGTACACATTTTCAAGCTTTCCACAGTGCTTGAGTTTTATGGTTGAAGTGTGCTTTAGTGCAGTGGGCCTGTGCACTACCTGCCTCCTGGACCCCAGGAGGCTGAGAGCAGTTAGCAACCTGTAGGAATGGGCCTGTTAGCATCTGTACATGATTGCCCTCAGCATTTGTGAAGAGCTGGTCTGAAAGTGTCACCTGCAAGAGGTGAAGTTGAAATCATGATACAGTTTGTGATACAGGGGAAACTTGCATGTTGCTTGGCATGTGTGCTGGTACGTCAGGTGAGGGTTGATGTCACTCCTGACTTGCATTTGCATGAGTTTCTGTAAATACAGGCCAGTTCCTGAAAGGCACTGATTTTAAAAAGTGTTATACAGGCATTAGTAACTGCTGTTGATGCTAAATGATCTTTGGGTGGTTTTTTTATTGTTTTTTTTTTTTTCTCCTTCACAGGCAGACATGAAACAGTTGGTGCAAAGCTCTTGAAATCTTATCAGAAACTGAGGTAAGACTCATAAAAGAACAAATGGTTCTAGGACACTGAGAATTTGTATAGGCAATATATTGTATGTTATAATCCATCCAGCAGTTTGTATTTTTTATTATGAAAACCAAATTTCAATACTTTTGGAGTACAAATGATGAAAGCATAGAAAAATTGCCACTTTCATCTGTCAGCAATCCATAGAAAGGGTCTCAAGTACAAAAGAGAGTACTATATTTAACATAATAGTGTCTTTCTTACTTGAAATGATGTGCATTATTTTTGTTCTGCTTAATTTTTTGCATAGCTGTTTACACCGATATCTTTCAAATTTACACACTACTTTTAAATGATCAGAGATGAAAGTTATTTACTAGGTATAATAGCAATAGCATCATTATTTGTTCAATGGGAGATATTGCTGATTTGCTAGCTTTAGAATAAATAGTAGACAAGAAGCTCTGTATTCAGTAAGACATGTCCACTTACCAAAATTAAAACAAGCAAAAAATCCAGTTTACACTGAATAAATACTTTGGCTAGAGACCTAAGCATGACCATACTTAAATTATTACCAGTGATATATAATGAAATAACAGTCTACTTAAATTATATTGTATAAAAGAAACCCTCTTCCTTAAAAAAAAAAAAAAAAAAAAAAAACGATACAAAGAGATGGTCTCAATTTTATGATAATATCTGGTGAGGCATAGTTGTGTAAGGCAGAAACTTATAGTCAGCTAGATATGATCCTAACCAGGGCTGCATAAGGACTTGCTTTACCTAGATGTGGTAAAAGAGAATCAAAAAGAAGTTCATCTGCTGCCTTTAGGGTCCGTGATTGTGCCGCGATAACAGAATCAGTCAGGTAACAGTTGGATTTTTTTTTTTTTTTTCTTCCCCACACACATGTGGGGGCTATTTACAACAGATGAAATGGCTGGAATGCTGTAAAAGGGCTCTAATGGCTTTGGGCCCAGGCAAGGAAGGATCCTTTTAGTATTGTAAATAAAGATAACTGTTTCCTGAAAACGTTTCTGAAACAGAGATGGTGTGGGTTACACAGGAATTGTGTTTTAACTCGGGATGTAGATTGTGATACTGCCAAACATATAGAAGGCTTGGAAGCCTGTCCTCAATTAGGCCTTCCCGATTGTTTTAAATTAATAATTCTACCTAGAGCAGCTCAAGATTGAGAAGATAGAAGAGTAGTCCTAATTCTTACAAACAGGCAATAAGCCTGTGCTGCAACTCTTAAAGGCACAGGATCTCAAGCCAGATCTTTAGCTTGCAGGAAAGGCAGATAATAAAGATACTGTGCGAGAACATGATTTATTTGTCCATCTGTTAGCATAATATATTAATTGTTGCACTGTTTATTGTGTCTTAAATTTCCAGTAAAATTTCCGTTGTACCTCCTACTCCACCTCCTTTCACAGAATCCACAGCAGGAAGCAACCTGACGGTAAATGTACATATCTGCAAAATACACGTTTAGATGCACCTCTTAGTGTATCATTCACGTGAAAAGGCCAGCCACAGAAATGCAGTAAATAGCAACTTCTGTAGCATCATATTGCAATATAAATGGTGCCTTATGTTCCTTTGTAATTTTTTTTATGCTGCATTGGTAGTAGGAGAGAAAGGTCAGAGACTATTGTGAGGGATGTGTTCAATTAGTTTTCAGTTTTTCAGGGAAGTGATTAACCACTCTACTTGGCACTAAAATAATGCACCTGGTTTTTGATGCCTCACTACAGAAAGGCTGGACTGAGATCTCCTGAGCTCCCCTCCAGCCTGAATGATCCCATGATCCTATGATATTCAATAGTCATTTATAAAGCGATCATTCCATCTGTTACTTTCGTTAGTGAGTGAAAAACAGTGAATTTGATGGTTGCCTTGCATTAAAGTTTCTAGTGAACAGAATAGTAGGACATGACTCAGAACTCATTGAAATTGCACTAAATTATTATTTCAGTTAATTTTGCACTGGGTCCTCAGGCCTTGGTTTTGAAGCCCATTGCAATCCTGTAAACGTTGTAATATGTGCTCAGCTGGAGTTTGATGAAAACTCTTTGGTTCAGAGACACGGGAACATCTGTGATAGATAGGACTTTCATACTTGAAGTATTAAATACAACAAATCAGTGATGTAATTGGTTGTATTTATGAAATTGCTGTGTGATCTTCCTACAAGGTGTTCCACATATAACAAAGAGTATGGAACTGAAAAGATTATCTTCCATCTTCATACATTAGTGTGACAGTTTTCAACCATGTCAATATATGTCCTCAGATGTATTTGTCTACAGAAGTGAGCAAAGGGCTGCAGGCTTACCATCTGATTGTTATGTGGTCTGTAGATATGTGATCATGGAAACTTTAAAACAGCAGATATTTTGTGTTTTCTTACTCTTGGCATCTCCCATTTGCAGGAACTTGGACAGTCTAAAAGTTTTAATAAATCTGTGGAAAACTTGGTTTTGTCTCTCACAGCACATATAAAAAGTAAGTAGCTTTCACTGCTTTGTCATTTTAGAGTAACATAGTCAAATGTTTCAATTTTTTGGCCTGTCAAAGAATCTATCATGTAATGGAAGTAGGGTTTAATATTTTCATTCACTGACAGTTTTCAAGAGGACTTCCTTCCTCTTTATTGGCCTGTCTAGTTGTGTGGTTTTTTTCAGTGCATACTTCTAAGAGCCAGCCAGTCCTAACAACTCTTCTTTCATTCTGATACTTTTGGTTCCTTTCATTCACTTATGCTGCCTGCTGTTCTTTAGGGTGCAGATTGTGTGTATGCACCTCTAAGGCTAACTATACTGAGGACAGCCAACCTTTGTGAAGAACAAATTAAAGGCATCAGTGAGCAGAGGAAAACAACTTCTGAGTCTTATGAAGATTACAGGGGCTTGCAGATTTGCATGTATTTGAACAAACCTTAGCGTTTTCAAACTAGCTTCATCTTAGACAACTCCAAATGTGAGATTAGACCTGAATAAATTTGGCTTTAGTGCCTTTCTGCCTTTCCCCCTAACTCTTCTCTTAGCTCTTGTTTGGTCTTTCCTCTAACTTCTTCCACCCATCCTAAAGGCTTGTTCTCCTTCAACCACACAAATTTAATGTTGTGTCTGTGTGAACACATATTAAAGCTATGCAGAGACACAATGGCTGTCTCTTCTGAACGGAAATGTAGTGTAGGGTGGCTGGCACAGGGCACTTTGTTACTGGAAGCAGATAGCTGAGACAGCACAGCGTTGATGCAGAGTTATTTATTCTGCTTTCAAACCATCAGTTTGAAGCCTGGTCATCTCCCACAGTTACTGGTAAAGACTGTCAGGACTGCAGCAAGCTAATTTAATAATTCACTGCTACCAAAAGGAAGGTTCTACTCTCCCCACGTCTGTCTTTTTTCTCTGTTTCTGGCCTTATGCTGCCATCACTTAACTTGAATTAGCACCAGTGTTTCTGGACCCCTCTGGAAACTGATCTACCTAATTAAAAGGGCAGAACATTAACCCAGACAAAACACATAGGTACTTTTGTGCTGGTTTAGTGAGTTAAATAGGCTTAAGGTAGGGTATATATGTTGGAGCCTGCACAACAGAGGGTGCTGGACCATGTGGCCAGGAGCCAGGGATTGAGGAGGGAAGAGCAATGGTTGCAGAGGGGGATGGCAGCAAGTCGTTAGCTCAGTTCAGCTGTATGTGAAACCCCACTCGGGTGCTATCTTCCTGACTTAGGGTAGAACCTTTTAATTTGTGAGAAAATAACAAGCTGTTGCAATCACTGAAGTCAATAATTAAAAAGTATAGGAAGTCTTACAGAGAGAAAGACTTGGTGTTCTTGACTTAAGAAAACAGCTGTTTCGGACAAGATGGCCTCTTAATGAAACCTAGTGCTGTTCTGATAAATGCTTTTGGTCACGAGTGTCTAAAGTTAGTAGTCTATCTTATCTACATAAAAATGTCCTGGTTTGCAGAGGTATTTAATACACCCAGCACTTGTGTATTGAAGTAAATAAACCTGGAGAACCTTGTTGTGCCTGATTCTATCACTGGAGCCAGTGTGTGTGCATGTGTCTGAGAGCAGCAGGAACAAAGGATTAGTGCATGCGGCACAATGCTGCCGTTGTACAGTCTGCTCTTTATGCTGTTACCTCCTGTTCCAGCATGGTTTGGCAGCAACAGGAGATTATAATCCAATGGTTACCATTTGGTGAATGTAAAATGGGTTGCTGTTTGTAGTGCTATTTGCAGTGCAAAATTGCCCTTGGCACTAGAGATAGTGTCCATCTTACTGACTGTTTGGGTAGAGAAGCCAAAGGAGGAATAGATGGGAAAACCGAACAATCATTTCTTTTCTCACAGTAACCTGTTCTGTAACCTGTTCATTTTAAGAGGGTGTGAG
Source organism: Aviceda cuculoides (assembly GCA_035590195.1). NCBI lineage: Eukaryota > Metazoa > Chordata > Aves > Accipitriformes > Accipitridae > Aviceda > Aviceda cuculoides. Next base: position 28,744,763 of record JAVJGG010000082.1, on the reverse strand, counting down.
GCAAGCTTGTGTTTCTGCTTCTACTGCTGGTCAAGCTACTCAGGTTGTATCTACTCCATTAGGACTCTCACTGCAGTCTCTTTTATGATCTCTGATTTCACTGTGTATTTTAAAAACCTGTTTTCATTTGCAGTCAGAGATGACTTAACTGAGCCTGCCTATGAATATGTCACATGATGCCTTAATGGTGTACACAGAGTACAGTAAACATCTGAGGACTGATCGCTGCTAAGAACAAAACCCAAAGTGGCTTTAAAAATCACACTTAAGAGTGCCATTGTCTTTGAATACCATAATGACATATTGTCTGCTGTCTGGGGTTCCTCCACAGAGGCTCATGTTGTGAGAGAAATATTTATTTCTTCTGTATGAATTAAACATGGGATAGCTATTTAATGTACCACTTAAGTTATTAATTTTTCATGATAGACTATCCGGGATTTACAACTAAGTGACGGCTGGTAAGCCTGCTAGTTTTCAACTTCAGAAATCACAGATGAGTGCTGCCCTTCCCTTTAAGTGAAGTTTTGACCATACCCTGAGAAATAAGAAGCAAAAAGTGGTGCACTAAATGTCCAGTTGTCCTGCAGGTTTATTTGACAATAAACTAGATGTTACTGAAGTGCTAATTCAATAAGGTACTTAAGTATGGACATAAGCTTATCCATATAAGTAATGTTATTGAAGTCAATGAGGGCTACTCATGTTCTTAAAATTATATGTGGTTTGGGACCAGAGTATTTAATATCTCTCCTTTCATCCATATTTTGGATAAGTTTCTAAATATTTTCCAATATGCTCTGCTGTCTAATTTCCATTGTCATGTCATCGCTTTATGTTGTTATAATGATCTTGCTTTTATCCTGAACCAAACCAAACTGCTTTACAAACCAAGCTATGTATAGGGACTGTAGTAGCTACTTCTGCAAGGAAACTGTATTTGATAGCATACAACAATTCCTTGCAGCAGCTGTAGTGATAGCAAGCAAGGAGTATAATTTCCAGTTGAAACAGCAGGAAAGATTTAGGTAGGCAAAATATAATTATACAAAATGGGACAAGCACTTGCCTTCCCATCTGTTTCTTACTCTTAGGAGATCAGTACTAAAATTGCAGGCTGAAAGTTTGAAAGCTACAGAATTAGCCTATAAATCTACAGGATTGCTTGTAATGTTTGTTATAGTGACTTTTCTCTTTATTTTCACTTCAGAAATCTCCAAGTCCCAGAATGATATGGCTGACAGACGTCTCCTAACCACAGATTATGGGCAGAATGTGGAAAGAAGGAAGCAAAGAAGGAGCCAGTCTGACACTGCCATCAACATTACAAGCAGGGTATCCATATTATTATACACAGTCTCTAACTGTAAGGGCTGTTTCAGGAATGGAATATATTTGTAAGAATAATGACTTACACAGTGGAATTTTATTATACGAGCAGGGCTTAGCTGATGTTTACTGACCGTTGCCAGCACTCTGACTCTTCACAAGGTTTTTGACTGAGTCTGCACACTTGATCTCAGCCCAGAGCTGAAATGTTAGACTGAGATTTTCTAAAGACCCTCACGTAGAGAGGGAGAGGATGGGTCATTTTGCTCCCAGGTGCTCACAGGCTCTCTGGAGGCTGATTAATGTCTGCTCGGTGTGATTGTTGGGCTGCAGGGAGGTGCTCTGTGTCTTGTCCTCTTCGTGTCCTTCTTGTTGCTGAACAGGACCAAGCTATGACCATCCAAAACCCATCCTGACGCTTCCTGAGCACTTTTTAATTTGGCAAGGAGAAAACGTTGACTGCTGTTAGTTGTTGGGCAACTTCCCTTTTGCTTTGGTTACAGTCTCTAGTTTTCAGTGTTTTCTTGAGAACTTTGAGAAAAATCCAGTCATCTGTTTTTCCACAAATTGCGCAGGGCTGAAGATGATGTCACGTATCTGCTTTAAAGTTACACTGAAGATTTTGTTTTGAAAGCTTTCACCTCTCAAGTGACTGAACTTTGCCATACTCAATTTTCCATGTGGTGGGTACTTACTGAATCACCATGTTCATCTGAGTGAAGTAAATGTAGTCTGCTAAGTGCCTGAATTAGATGCTAAGAAAAGCTTTTGCTTTGGGCCAGACCTCATGGCAAATATTACTCACAGCTCCCTTGGTGCACACTTTTCACTTTCCTCTGAAGTGTTAGGTGTTGATAAATGGAAGAGGCAGCATGTCAGACCACATGGACTAGTGGTTTGAATTGGCCCAGCAAGGTCTGTAAACTCTGCAAAATTAGTTCTGGTATTTTTGTATACAATTATATTATAAACAAAACTGGCAGCAGTTACTAACTACCTGAGTGCTGCTTTCGTTGTGGTAAACCACACTTCAGTGTTACTTTATTCCACTGGCAGAACACTGCTCTTTTAATGCATCGAGAGACATCGGAGTCAGAGATAATATGAACTTAAACTATGCTTCATTGCATGCTGATCACACAGCCTGTCCTGTTTAAAAGATGGATATGGATTCTTTGGCTTGAGAAATGTATTAGTAGGAGATTCCAAATCATTTGTGTGGGGTTTTAGTTGCCCATTTAAAGATTTAGGACGTAACTCCACCTTTTGCATTACAGATTTTGAAAGATAGATTTCAGAGCACTATTTTTCTAAGTCAGGGAGCTTTTGTTTCATTCAAACCGGTTAGTCTATATTTAAGCTAGAATTTTAGTTTTGCTAGAATTACTGTTGATCTTTTTTTATTCTGAATGTCATCTTTGCCATTTAGTTTTTTTAATATAAAAAGAAATTTTACTCATCTGTTCCTGCACTTACATGATGGCTATTTTGTGTCCTTACTGTGATTTTAAAAACTATTTTTAATCTCTGTCAATGTCACTATTGCATTATTATTCAATTTATTTTTTCCTTTTCCATTTTTGTTTTCCTTTAATAAGGGTAGCTGTTTACATTCTTACTAGAACTATGACTTAAGTTTAGGGACAGAACCTGTTTTAAATTATACTTGCAAAACAACTAATTACTCAAATTTATAACAAAATATGATGTAGAAATCTTACTTGTTGTGATTTCCGCCCCAGAAGGAACTTGTGTTTTTGAGAATGAATCGAAACAGTATTCCCCCCCCCGAAAGCGTGCATTTTTCTCCTAGGAATAGACTGGGAAGTGATAGCTGTAACTCCACCATTTTGAATGTGCAGGGTATAAGACTGGGGCACCACTTCAGACTCAAGAGCCCTATCTGTTTCTTAAGTAAGTTTTCCAAATCTGTGGTATGTTTGGAGCTTATTACCTTCAGATTAAAGTTGAAAGAGATTATATTTAACTTCAGTAATAGTGAAAAAACAATCCAATGGCAAGAACTACGACCCAGTGTAAAACAAGGATTTAGGAAGTTAACTGAATAGTGTTTTCTAGAGCCTCTCACCGTCGCAATCTCTAAGTTAATGAAAGGAACTGCAATTATACCTGCCTCACTGGGTGAACAAGCAGATGTGTGCAAGCTTTGGAAGCTGTTTGTGGTGTGTCGGTAGCTGTGGATTACCCCTCCTGTGACAGCAGATGCATGCTGCTGCAGATGTTAGAACTGGGCTAGGTGGGAGTCTTGCTTATGTGACCCGATACTAAGTTTAGCACTGGTAGATATGCTGCCTCATCAGTCACTTATGTTCTGTTTAACACAATAGAGAAGTCTTTCTGATCCAAGTAGAAGCTAAAATTCAGTGTATAGTAGGTTGTTTTGGTTAGCAAGTGAATGGTTGGGTTTATTTTCAGTTTTTTATAAAGCAGAAGACAATTTCTCTGCTGAGAAATACGAAGTTTTGGTTTTGTTTGGGGGTTTTTTGAGACTATTCTGAATGCATTTTCTGCCTGCTTCCTTCTCACAAGGGAACTTTATGAATTCTTACATCTATTCTTAAGGTAGGGCAGTTATTACATATAACAATTTCTGTGTGTTATAACAACAGCATACTGGTTTGGATTTTGCACATCCTGGTTTTTTTAGAAGTAATCTGAATATGTTATCACCTCTGTTGTCCTCATTCTTTAGTGCTTTCTGATGATTGTGCTGGAGGGGTTCCCAGGTTTGTTAAATGTATATTATCTGTTTCTTTTATGCAAATATGTCCTGATCCTTTTCGTTGATTCAGTCACACTATATTTTTTCTAGCATATTTTTCAAGTAATCCCTGTTATACAATTTCTTTCAAGAAATTATTTTCTTAGATCCTAACCATGTAAAATTTCTTACCTCATTCTTTTCCTACCCATTGAACTGTGAACATACTTTTCATAGATTGTGTTATCCGGGGGTAGTGTTGTGCCAGAGTGAAATAAAATCTATTTTCAGCATATTTCTAGCCATATGTGTTAGTCTTTTGGCACTTCATTCTATTAACTGTTGTTATTGGTAACAGAGGTGGCTGAAGGTAAATCTTGAGTTTTGCTACTATAGATCTTAATTTTTCACAAATTATCAGGGTTTTCATGGGAAAATTGGAAAGGTGAAGGGACTTAGTCACAGCAAAGTCAAGAATACCTCAGAAATTTAAATTTTTTCTATAGTCAAAGCTAAGAACTTGTGAGCATTTCTGTTTTCAAGTCTTTTTCAACTTACATTCATTCTTGCATAGGTAGACATGGGCGTGTGTCATGCATATTGCAAAATACTACTTTTAATTTCCTGGAGGCAAGATTATTTTTTTTTTCCCCAAATTACTGTTTTGTTGAAGGCTAATAAGGCCTTTTATTAGTATATTGCTACTTTTGGTGTGTTATTAGTAGACTGTTGTTAGTAATTGCTGTGGTAGTGATCCTTAGAGTAGGTGGTGGTATGTTGATTTTAGAAAATAAGAACATAATGAATGTACTACTAGCTGGGATGACAGAGTTGTAAATTGACATTTAAATTAAGTTACTACCTTGTCTTTGAAAGAGTGCCACCTGTATGACATCGATCAGAGTGAACTGTAGCTATTTACTGAGTTTTCTTCTAATAACATTCCTGAAGAATCAGGGCATTTTTCTTAAATTAAAAAGAAATTACTTTCTGAATTTCTTACAGATGAAAAATACACCCAGTCTTCAACAGCTCATCACTGGGGCCCAAAATGACAGTGAAATTCTGACCAGAAGGAATTACAGGGAGGAAGAAGACATAACAAGCAGTCCCACAAGTGATGCAGTTTTCTGTGATGGCAGAAAACATGTAAGTTAGAGTGAAACACAACAGAACAGGTGCTTAGTGAAAACAGATACAAAAGCTAAGATCTTGTGCAAAATGTTGTATTTTTTATTATATTACAAAATGAAGGATGAATTTTACTTGAGTTTGTATCCAATGAAAGGCTGACTGCCTTTGGCATGGTCCTCATAGTAACACTGTGAACTTTTTACGGCATAAGCCCAATCAAATTAATAATGGATAATTGATAGAAGGTTTATATCCATTAATAATGAATAATTGACAGATCAGCTTCCTCTGAATTTTGCAAATGCAACTAACATTCTTCCCGTTTTATATTAGAGTTGGGATCGTGAACATGGTTCTAACCTAGCAGCTAGCTTTTTCTCTTAAAATTTAATTTAACAGAAGGGTTTTGTTATTCTGCAAGAACTGTGGTAATTCAATGTCAGTGGAAATTCAAATGTCAGAATGTCAGTGAATGAAGAGGAAGCTGACAGTGACGGAAGCCAGGGGAGCAGTTCATAGGTTTAGGGCATGGCATTGAATCATCCTCTGATGGATGGCATTTTGCATACTGCAAATGAAAGAGAAGGAAGCCAGTTATAAATGAATTAGGCATATGCTTTAAAGCCTCTGTGATTAACTGTGAAAGCTAATTTCTGTGTATTTGTGATGAGGTTAAGCAGGGTGAAGTATCCAAAGAATCCATGACTGATGTTGTAAAGAAGGGAACTAAAATGACATTTAGGGAATCAAAATTAAACTAGCCTGTTCACTTTGCAGAGGAGTATAAACACACACAAGGACCTTGGCACACTTTCGTAGTGTACTGCATTGTGGAGTCTGAGGTGTTAAACTGACAAATGGATAACAGTTTTGGATGACATTTGTCATTTTAATGACAACCATTTGAACTGGGCTATAGACAGCCCAGGCTTAAAACTGAAACTACTATCTTATAAAAGGGAAGGTCAAGTTCCATCAAAGTTCCCTTTATGGGTAAGTGTTGGATGTTGATGACCACTCCATGAAAATATATCTTCCAAAATATCAGATGGCATTGCTTCCAGTCATGCCAGCAGGAGTGCAATACATGAAGTCATTGCTAAATCCCTGTTCACTGAACCAAAAGGATGAGTGATTTCTACATTGAATGTATGTGACTCCTGATCAGGTGGGAGACATATGTAGTGGTATTCAGTCGAAACATCATTAATCAGAACACCTATCCAGCCTCTCTAAATAAATAAGAGGTTCCGTGGAATAAATATTAGGGACTTCTGCAGAACTGTTTTTAGGACGTATGAGTTAAGACAAAAATCTGTTTGCATTCCTTTGTAATGGAGGATTTTGGAAAATAAGCATTTTATGGTCAGATTAATAAAAATATGCCAGTGAGTGAAAGACAGAGCTGAACAAAGCTGCAAGGGAGATTGATTACACTGATATACGTCTTGTGGAGGGAGCAAGATTACATGCAACAAACATCAGGTCAAAACAGTCCTAACACTTCTTGTGACTTCCTCAGTAAGCACTCTGACCCTTCTTTTGTCAAGTTTGTATGTTACTTACAACTTATAAGATAGAGTAGATAGGTTCTTTAATCTAATTAAGCTGTTGGTTTAAAATGAATATTCGGCAAGCTGCACAAACAAAGAAGAGCATCTGCATGGAAGAGAGATGTGATTTTATAAACACTACTGTGCACTCTTAGCTGCTGGGTTGCGCAATGCAGAATTCCTTGGTTAACCAGTCCTGTGTGGGTTGCTGTTTATTGTCAGAGGGAGGAGTGATTTAACACAGATATCTTGGTGATCTAGGGCAATGTTGCTGTGAGATTAATCACAACAACAATTGTGTCTTCATGACATATGCTATCTAAAAAGTTTCTAGGGCTTACCTTGAATATCATTATAAATGAATGGAGACCAAACTATTTTGATTGAGTTGATAATTTGTTGCAGTGAAGGCCAGATAGCGCCATAAAGTTACATGTCTGTGCTGTGCCACAGACAGGATTATAGTCTCTTCCTTCCTTGCAGTTTCATGACCTCTGTAAATGCTAGACACAAATGCTTTTTATTTATGTGGATGGAAAGGATCCAAACCTTTGCCCCATAGACAAAAGGAGAACAAAGTGGCTGAGGTGACCTAGGAAACACCTTCTTTATGCACCAACATATGACAACTGGATGTCTTTTATATTTTAATCTTTCCTGAACTGTCTGCTGCAGTATGGAGTATGTAATTTTTATGTGGAATTGGGGCATCTTGTAGAAAGTTTACTGGATGTGGAAGGCCACTTTTGTTTCCTTTAATACTTGATAGAACCTAACATATCAGTAGTGTACCCTACTATGAGCTATGTATTAAAAGAAGTCTAGTTCAATGTTTTGTATGTTCTTACATTTCAGAGTTTTTTTCACTTGCTTCAATTCAGACACTTATCCCATTTTTTCTCATGGGAAGCCACATAGCAGTTTTATTTGGAGAAAATTTCTGGATCTAGAAGTTACCAAGAAAGCATTTTCTTAGCCTAAAGAGCTTACTGAAGAGAAAAAGGCAAAGCAGTAGAATTGCAATTACAGTCATAATTTTCAAGGCTGTTACAGAAGCAACAGAATGTTTTATACAGGTTACCTTAAATCTTCGTGATTTGCAATAGCTCTACAGTCGTGTCTAAAGATACTGACCTTTGAGGGAAATAAATACTTTGTCCTGTTTGATCTGAAGCTACTTTTCCCCTACATTTGTCTTTTCTTAGGGGAGTTTGTATAGTCTTAACAGCACTTGCACGGAGTCTGGCAATTTTGGCAAGGCTAACGTCACAGGAGAAATAGAGTTTGCCATAAGATACATCTTCAAAGCTTGCATCTTAGAAATTTGCATCAAGGGATGCAAGAACCTGGCTTATGGAGAAGAGAAGAAGAAAAAGTGTAACCCGTGAGTATTTCGTAGAGGAGAAAGAACAATCTGTTTTTAAGATACATATGTATGTTGTAATTGAAACCGATTGATATACGATGGTATGCCATATTAGTACTTTAAGAACATCCAACATATATACCAGCCCTTTTTACATATACACACTGTGAGACAAATGGGTTTCATACCAGTGCTTATTCCATTCTGGCCATTTTTTTCTAGTAATTGTCTCTTTCCCTGCCTGTGAGCAGGCAGCTGGGTATCTGTGTTACTGATGAGCACCTCTGGATCTTGAGAATAGCTGTTCATATTTTAGCTCTTAAGTCGTGCCTGCAAAATTAATACATAAGTGGCTAAAACATGAGATGTCATGTTCATAATTCATCTGCTGACTCACTGTGGGTCACTGGGTGATTGCTATACTACTTCTGTGCTTCCATCTTCTGTAATAAGAATAGAAATTTCGGACACTGCAACACTTTTTAAAATCTAAAGCTGTTTAATAATTATGTATTATTGTAAGAGGAAGAAATACCTACTTCTATGGATAAAATATGCCATAGAAATTTTTGGTTGAATAGTTAAGCCTTGGTGATTTGTCTGTTTATTACTAAATGATCCCCTCTGACCATACAGCAATGATTCATAGAAAATCACCAAGTAGAATACCTAACTACCTGTTTTTGCCCCTGCTGTTACACCATGTTTGAGCACTTGAGTGACCACATTGAAATTGTGGAGTTGCAGTCACCTTCACCCAGAAGGAACGTGGCTTTTATGCATCTTGGAGAGGACATTCATAAAGACAGGCTTGGTGATGAAAGGAGCCTTGCTGGAACAGCAACTCATGAAGCAGGGCAGCTTGGGAGCACTTCAGAAGTGGGTCAAGGTTCTTTAAGTCCCCTGGTGATTAAGCCAGGCAAACAGTTTCAGGAAGCCCGAAAGGCAACGTGGGAAGTGCTGTGTAGTGAGCACTATGTTCTCTATTGGTATATAGTTATATATTTCTGTTGATTTCCAAGCCAACAGAAAGAGTACAGTCAGTGTACTACTCACTTAACACACTTGCTGAAAAGCAGACTTTTAACTGATGTTTAAAACTTGTTGAATTATTTAGCTCACTGACTGGTTTAAAGTCTGTCTGCTTTTTAATTAAATTGATCTGGGGTGATAGAGCAAGAGGCTAAAACTTCTAATGCCTGAGTATTTTAAAAAGTAGTTTTGCCTACAGACAAGTTTGGAAAGAATAGGGAAGATGTGTAAGTTCTGCACTGATGATATGAAATACAGCTGATTTTATTTACCCAGCAAGTTAATCAAGAGACTGTCTAAAAATTGGTTTAAATCATATCTGAAATATATACAAGTACAGTTTAAAAATATTCAGTATTATGTTAACAATCACTCCTTTCCCTGCCAAACTGTGAGCAAGCACTCTCTATTGCTAATAATCTTTAGTTTTGAAGCCATAACACATATACAGCCCACTGAACTCATATTAAGGGGAATATTTAGGTATTAATGTTCACGTGACCTATACATGAGAAATTTTGGCTAGGAATCATTGGTGCTTGATATTGGTCCAACTTAGCTTCCAGAAATTTTTTTTACTGCTTTTTCTTGAATCAATGTTAGGGCAATTTTGAGCACTTTAGACAATCTCCCACTTTCACTCTAGTGGCTGTTGTAACAATTAGCATTTGTAAGAGTTACGAATTATACATAATAATTCATATGATTATAGCTTTTTTTTGCTATATGGTACTTGGTGTTGTAAAGATGAGATTTTCTTCATGAGCAAGCAGCAATGATCCTAAAGGTGATTGAGTTGATATTTTTTTTCTTGAGCACATAATACGGTTTGTTTTCCTCATAAAACTGTCACTCATAAAACTGTCACTACAACTGACAAGGTGACTTCCTTGGTGGTTATTTTATCAGACGCCAAGAGTATGAAAACAAAAGGTTCCTATTCAGATCCTAATGCTTTCCTAATTAGAATAAAATTGAAACACATTAGCTGAATGATGTACAGGGTTCCTTATAGTCTGTCTGCTTTTATTGAGAAAGGATATAAATCTCAGTTTGCCATTTTATTGCTTGGAAGATTACAAAGTCAATAAAATTGTTTAAGAATTAAGAAAAATCTCCTCTCATCTAACTAATTTTTATTCTTGGTTTGTTTCCCTCCCTTCCTTCTGGTCACTTTCTATATATCCTTCTCTCTATCTACAAGGTATGTTAAGGTTTATTTACTTCCTGATAAATCTCCTCGGAGTAAGCGGAAGACAGCTGTCAAAAAGAGCACAGTGGATCCAGAATTCGATGAGACTTTAAAGGTACCATTTGCAATTGCGTGCCACTAAGCGTGCTTTTCCATAGTAATGTCTGCTTTTGTAATGTACAATTCTGCAAGTTCAGAATTATCCTGATAGGGCAATTCTAGGAGTCACTGACAACAAAAATTAAAAAGAAATATGTTTTTTAGTCCAAGTAAGAGAAAATGCTACTGGAGTTACAATAGTAATTTGCAAACCATTAGAAGAGTCTGCCTTTGTCATGAAAACTCTTCTAATGAATTCCAGTGTTATTCTGAGTTACCTTGTGGCAAAAGCAGTGTCTTCCATAGATACTTTTTTGTACATTCAGGAACTGGGTGAATTGCAGAGCAGTTAGTATTTTACACAAGTATTCCTTTCAACTGATACCTCTTTTGTCAGTGCCATTGGGAGCGTGTCTGCTGTTAGCTGAATGCTAACTGAATTCTACCACCTCTAAAATGTTGTCTGCTTCCTTTTCCCAGTGCAACTGATGCCAGGCCATCTCTTTGTAGTGTCTAATTTCAAATGTTAATAATCCCACCGGAGAACAGTAGTTATGATTTTAATTCCTTTATGGCTTGCAATATTACTTCTTGCATCCTTGTAAAAACTATGTGTAGAAAATAGGAGCCATTATTCTCACTTCACAGACACTTAATGAAATGAAGTGGAAGCTTGAGTACTGTCAGCTGGGAGAGGTTGGATTAGTTCAGTTATTCCCAGCTCCAGTTTTGTACTCGGATCACTACAAACCTGTTTTTTGTGTGCACAAGCAAGCTGCAGTAGCACATAAGGTGAAGAGTTCTTCAGTAACATAGTGTCTTGGAAGAGATATGAAACAAAGTTAACGGAGAGACAAACTTGTATTGCTTTTTCTTGAGCCACACAAAAGTTTCAGTGTTACCCCCATCATCTCTCAGTGTGTATGTACATAAAGAATTTGGAGTGAGTGAAACAGGCAAAATGTTTGAAAAGACCAGTGTTAAAATTTGATGACAACAACAACAAAAATTTATGTAATGTATATAATTCTCATATAGCTCAAAGTCTGTATATAGGGTTTAAGCTGGGAGAAGAAAGACCCTGAAGTTAGAATAATTGATCCTAATTTTATAGTCCCTTTTCAATGCCAGAGTCATGGAGAACTGACAAAGGGAGAGAGAGAGCTGTGCCTGAGCTGGCTGCATGAACACTAAAGGTAGTTTAGTTAGAATTTTTTTTAATTAGTTTAATTATGAGTTTATCCAGATTAGCAGAAAATGGTCAAAAGAGCATAGCGCTAGTGCAGGTAAACTACATCATGACACTGAGATCCAACTCAGTGGGCTTCAGCTGCAAATCAAGGCACCTGCATTTAGGTAGCTGTATGTGTGAGAGGTATGTAAGTGCTCTTGGGAATCACTGGAGCCCAGGGTGATTCAGGGTGATTAGCCCCGGAGCCTACATCCAGTTCATGATTCAGCAACCTTAAGTGTGGGTAGCCATGTCCTTGTCCATGCCATCGCCTCCAGCTTTCAGTCCAGGTGGTCACCTGTCAGCTGTATCATGTTTGCCAGTCTCATGTGGGTATAGTAGATACCCAACAATGTCTCAAAGGGCTCTAACTATGTTTTGGGAGCAGACCAGGGCTTTAATTAGTGGACAGTTGAATTACTTCCTTGCCCCTACTGAATGCATTGAGTAGATGTCCACTCACTAGAGTGGAAGTTTTAGCTCCATCGTTAGGTGTCTTAATCTTGAACTGGTTTCCAGAGCAGCCAAATTCTGTTAGGAGTGTAAAACAGAAATATAAAAAAACCCAGCAAAAATGGTCAAAAATTATTTAAAGTTCTGAATTAATAATAAAAATCTTTAGCAAGGCAGGTCGAGGTATTCCTGGAATGTTGTTTCATATTTGGATGAGCATTATTTAGCATTTAAGTAGTGGGGTAATATGCAGATTGCTAAGCACATTCAGACAACATGGTTCTGTCTGCATCCAGATGCCTTCAGCCATGCTGCGGCTGGGCTTCCTTTGAGCAGGTTATGAGCATGGGCCTGCATTCATCCTGTGTATTGCTTTGTAAAAGCTGTTTATCTTTCTAGTACAAGATTGAATACTCCCAGCTGGGAAGTCGGCAGCTTCAGATCTCTGTGTGGCACGCAGGAGCACTCAAATACAGGGTGTTTTTGGGGGAAGTGGTGATTCCACTGGCAGCATGGAATTTCGAAGAGGACTCAATGCAGTTGTTCAACTGGTACCAGCTCAAACCCAAGGTGATTCTTAGTTTTTGTTCTTAGCTGTATCTTAGAGCAAGATGTAGTGAAAGTAATGAAAAAGATGACCCTTCTGAGATCGAGGGGAAAAATGCTGTCAATCCAGCCCAATAGTAAGACATGTTGCAAACATAAATAAGCTGTGAGAAAGATGTGGAATAGAATGATTGCAGTAATGCAGATTTCTGTATGCCTTTTTCTTCAGCTTGAAAAGCCTGAAGATGATTTTAACCAGTACAGCGGCGAACTCCTTGTGTCTGCAAGACTGTCATTACCAGCCCAGCATAAAAATTTCCTCTTTGAAGGTATAAAATGTTTCAGCATACATGAATCCTTTGGCTAGAAAATAATTTAGGTCAATGAAGGACTGACAATGTGTCCATATAATATTCCTGTATGAGGTTTATAACAGCTACTGCAAATGGTGGTTTGTGGTATATTATATTTTAAATTAATTAAAATCCGAATGTTTGCCAACTTCATCGTTCTGTTCTTTTTGATGCCAACAAAAGCTGCACATTATACTGGCAGCAGTATGATGCATCCAGCTGTTTGGCAAGCTTGTGCCTGTCATGGTGTTGCCAGTAGACCTTATTCTGGAGGTGATGCAACAGTTTTACTGCCCAAGGTAGAGACAGCCAATTTAGGGAAAAGGTGGAAGGGAAATGGCTGCAAGGGTACCAAACCAGCACTCTTGGCTTCCTCCAGTGGTCTCATTTTAGAAAGATTGTTTCACTTGAAAGATGTTAGGTTCAAAACATAGTCAGGATTCAGCTTTTGGTAATGAAAGACTTGTAAGGTACATTAAGTATTGCTGTAGTGTGTCAGAGCAAGCACCTGCTGGTGGAGTAAAATAAATGCTTGGGGGGGAGGGATAGGTCAACCTCATTTTCCTTGACTCCGTAGATCATAGTGAGGTATATAGAGGTTCAGAGCTCTAGTAAGGCTCTGTCAGGACCATAGCAACAGGTAAAGACCAACAGGAAGATCTATTTAGCTGTTAGGTTAATTTTGTTCTCTTTTCCAAATAACCCCAAAGTTACCAGCTTGCTTGCTTCCATTTTTCCTCCCTGTGCATGCCTGTGTATTGGGTCTCTGCTTTGTAACTAGAGCTGTAACATAGGAGCAGTATCACACTGGGTTTGATTGTTTCTCCTGCTTCTGGCTTTGTTTCAGAGAAATGCTCCTGTGGGTACTGCCCTGTGTTTACTTTCCACAAATACAACAGAAAGCTCTGTCTTTGGAACAGGAATCACAAAGCAACCTGCTACTCACTGGTTGCTTTTTTTAATGTGTAAATCATATATTGTACAAGCAGGTTAAAATCTTTCAAATTATCCTAATACAGCGCTATGAATCCTTATCTCAGTAGTACTGCTTAGGCATTTTCCTGCTTACTTATAGCAGCATCTTAAGCCATCAGCTGAACTAACTGGTCATTTCATATGATAAATGTTCCTGTTTCAGGAGAAAAAGACCCAGGAGTTCCCAACTGCCAGCTTCAGGTTATGATATTTGGGGCCAAGAACTTGCCCATGCTGAGATCTGCTGGAGTGCCGAATTCATTTGTTAAAGGGTATGTATGAGACCTAACACTTCAAATAGAAAATGTCACATGCATTCTGTGCAAATATATGTATTAACATGTTTTCATCAGGAGATGGGCATACGAAAGTGGCATTGTTCACACTCTTAGACTTCCTTGTAATGGTGGCATTTGAGTGTCTGCACAACAGCAGCACTCAGCAGGATGGTGATGGGTCCCACCTGTTATTTGGGTCCTGAATAGAACTTCAGAATTTACTGATGTCATTAAATTTTAGAGTTCACTAGTTTAAGTATCTGCCTTTAGATATTAGGAGACAAAAAAACAAAGTGCAAATCAAGAGGGTGTTTCATTCCTATTTTCAGCTGTGCCTTTGCAGAATTAAATATAGCTTTGGATACATTGAAAAGGAAACTTTTATCCTCTTCATTCTAGACATTTTAAAAGAGGAGGGACTGAATTTTTCTTCAATGCAATAAGTAGCTTGTACGTAGGATTATTTTACTTTCTTGCTGTCAGGCATAAGATGCCATTGGAAGTATGATACTGGGGTACTCTTACAACATCTCATAAAGCCATATGGGTGAGCATTTTATCTACTGAAAGGCAGGTTTCAGGCAGTATTGGATAACAAAACGGGGAGTAAAGACTCCTTCAGCAGTCAGTGACAGCAAAGCAAAAGCAGACTGGAAGAGCCTACGTGCACCCACACTGAAGGCAAACAGGAAAAGGAGCAAGTCCCCAAATAAACACAGTAGCACCATGTTCTGCCTTGCACTGAAGCTGAATTTTTTTGCTTTTTAAGGCAAAGCAAAGGGCCCTAGTTGATTATTGCAAATGTTCTGTTTTCTGGCTGAGAATCAGTAACCTTGCTGAACAATCATTGTTTTGGGGAAGTTGTCTTATCCTTCCAGACCAAACAGAAGTAAAGCGAAAGTCTCCTGTCCTGAAGAAAGAAGCCTTTCCCCAGTGGAAACACTTGTTTGTCTTTGATGGTGTTACCCCAGCTCAGCTACAGCAATCATGTCTACACTTGACTGTCTGGGACAAGTCAAGTTTCAGCTCAAGTGATCAATTCTTAGGAGGAGCCAAGCTTGGTGCAGGTAAGTTCTTTATTACTGAAAATTGAAGGTAATTGGGGAAAAAATTCATTTAGTTTACATTCTAAATAATAATATTTACAGTGAGCTATTTATTACCTGCTGTCATGTGCCTACACATACAGGCCCAGCCCCTGTCCTAAGCAACTTGTGATCTTGGGCTTTGATCCTGCAAGAACAGAGGCATGTGTGTTAGTTCAGGCCTGGGCAGAAGCTCAAGGTTGTCATTGGGAATTTTCAGGAAGGCCATTTGTTAGCATGGTAACTTTTAGGGTCAGAGCCTGGCCATGCTAAAACAGGCACAGAAGAGTTGGGTGGAGTTAACTCATCTAGAGCTACATATGTATTTTTTAAGACTTGTTCCTTGAGCTGTTTTCTATGAATTGGCTAATGTTAAATACTATTGCATCAAAAAGAAGCACAAGAACTAATGATCTAGTAGGCTCCAACCTTGCTTGTATTTGTGCTTATTATTTTACATCCACAAATCAACCCAATCACAGAAAGTGAAACTTGCTCAGAAGGGGCTATTGCAAGTCTGAGTTTTGGGCTCTATTCTAACATAAGAGTGAGCTCTGTTTCTCAAGGCTGAGAAATTTCTGATAAACCCTCTGCTCACTGAATAGGCCCTGTTTAACTGGTAGTTGAGCAGGGAAGCATTGCCACTTGAAGACTGCCCACTGGAGTCTCTCACCCCTGTCTTCCCAGAGAGTAAGTGCATGCTTTGGTTTCAGTATTTGAGATGAAAATTTCCAAAAGAGTGAGGCTTTGTCACTTTGTTACAGTATCAGCATGTACTTCAGAGGAGTATTATCACTAGTAATAATGCAGTGCTGTGCAGGCTTCCTTGTAAGCTTCTTTTGATTGTCCTACCCAGCATTTTCTTTCTGCTAGAGCAGGGACTACCTGCTTCTGAAGAAGACTAAGCCCTAAGCCTAGTAATGCATTAAAGTCACTGAAGGTGAACTGAAGCAGCAGACTTACTAGCAGAATGTATGCACACTTGCTCCTCTGCTTTTAGTCATACAGCTAAAAACTTACTTCCTTTTCTGCAGGCTGAGTTCTTCAGAGTGTGATCCTAGTTTAACAGGATGTAAATAACGCTTCACAAGTATAACTATAATTTATTGCAATTAATGCCTTAGGAGCTACAGAACAGCTGAAATAATTGTTATACAAGTGGGAGAAGCAGGTTCTTTGTTACCTAAATCAATTGGGCCAGAAGTTGGGTGAGGCCCAGTGAAAAGTAACTCTGATCTTTCCTTTTGCTTTCTTGCAGAGGAATCGTTGGGCTCTGCAGATCTTGTTTCTCAGTCAGTGCTCCAATGGCAGGAAGTGCTCTGCAGCCCGAACATGTGGATGGACTTTACACTTGTACTGCATTCAAATAAGGAAAACTTTAAATCATGAGAGATTACCACACAACTTTTCTTTCCCTGTGTGTGATGTTTCAAATTCAAGTGGCACATACCTTTCAGGTCTGCAGAAAGGTACACTGCAACAGTACCTACTCCAAAGTTATAGATTTGAAAGTGTGTGATGTTCTGAAGGTTTTATTTCTCCAAAAGTTAAGGCTTTGTTATCTGTGGCTCTAGCTGGAGTATAAGGTTAGTATTGTTTCTTCAGGAGTGACATAGTTTGAAATGCATTATGTTGACAAGGCAACAGTTGCTAGATGGTATGCAGTTTTCCATTTCTGGGCATAGCAGAACAGTTAATTATTTAATTTAATCACAGATAGGAATACTTCTTAAGAGAAAATAAATGTTACCTTAAAGTTACATGCTTTCACTCTGGCCTTGATGTTTTATACATGTTCAGAGAGAACTGGAAACTAGCTTATCTTGAACTGCTTGCTGCAGCTGGGTGATGCTAACACCTCTGTGCTTCAGATTTATCTGCAGTGCCACTATTATTTATTTCACATGACTCTCAAAAGCTTTGGCCTGTGGCCACCTGCCTCTCAAAATGTGTGCTGTATTCATGGTGCTTGAAACCAGTTGAATGTATAAATTTTCCCTCAGTAGGAGTGTGGGACAACAGCTTATAGAGTAAGTGTGGTTGTAGGAAGTTCAGCAGCTTACAGCAGCTGATAAGACAGCACTAACAAGTCTGATCCACATGGTATACAGCACAGGACAAGAGTTTAGCTAAGGTTATCATTTATTCATGTGAACTGGTGGAAATGCAAGCTTAAGGCTCAACTACTGTGTCTGTTCACTTTGTCTCAGATGGATTTTTACAGTCAGCAGAAACTTCCTATCTACCACTGTAACTAGTGCTGCTGTTACATACCTCCAGTCATTACAGCAAGTATTCTCCTTTCTTCCTTTCCATGTCAATGTGACTTTTAAGGACTTAAGCGTTAGAGAGAAGGATTCACTTGCTAAGCTCAGGAACTAAAAGAGCAGTAGGACAGGTTACACAAACTATACCCCACACAAGAAACACTTGATGCCAAGTCCTTTGTTACTTTGCAGATCTTTTATTTATATGTTTGCTGCTACAGATAAAAAAAAACACACAAGATTCAACTCAAGTATAAAGCAGCATAGATGTTGTAAATGGAAGAGAAGAGCTGACAACATACTGTATCTCACTTTCTAACAGATTTTCAAGGAAAGGGGGAGATTGCAGGAAAGGAATGGTCACAGAAATGCTCTCTACTAGAGAGAATACAACTGTGATATAAACAAGCAGTCCCTTCATCTTTGGAGTCTGAAACTTTAAATCAAACATTTAAAAAAATTAGAAAATTTGTTAGAAAAATAGGTGCAGTAAAATTGTATATATTGGATCATGTGTACATATAACAGTTTTCATTAAGTAAAAAAATGATCTTTACAAATAATGCTTTATAGCAAATAATCAGTTGCACTGTAGCAGACTACAGTGTTGTTTAGGCATTTTTACAGATGCAAGTCTTATTAAATCTGAAAAGTAACAAAATATACAGAGCAAAACTATTTCCCTTCAAACTAGTATTGCAATCTATGTATTGCATGTTTTTTAATATATATATATAAATACTACACTATAACTGATCAGTAATGAATCTGGAATGCAAACACAGTAGTGCATTGGATTCCAACAGAGTATTTGCCTAGTTGTTACATCAGGAGGGTATCAGTGTCCCTATGCCACACTTCTGAACTATCACTAACAGCATTTTTCCAGTTGAGAACAGCAACCAGAAAAAGCCTAATTTCTACACAAAGTAGTTATAAGGTGTTGTCAGTTCTTTTGTGTGGGGGGAGTGGGGGGGGCAGGGAAACATGGGCATCAAGACCAAGTTAAAAAATGGACTGTACAAACACATGTGCCCACATACACACAGGTGCTTGCAAATCCTGAGTTCTACAGCCTGTCTTCTCATCTGTTGGACTTTACACTGTAGCTAATAATACAAAGACATATGGCACAAAATTCACCCACAGTTGCTTATTTTTAGACCAAGCTGAATCCAGCACCTGCATAGGACACATCTTAACTAGAAGCATGGTGTATTACAATTTGTCTTGCTTAAGAGAGATGTGACATAAGGCCTTTTGGCACTAAGCAAAGGCATGAGCAAGTTACCAGGATCAGTGGTACAATGAGTTTTTAACTATACCAAATTTAATAGAAGGTATGGAATAAAAGGGAGATTCAAACACCTCTGGGTTTAGAGAATATTTGTTAAGTGTCATACAGGGGGAAAAAAAACCACAACAAAAACAACCCCAAAAGAAAACAAGAACACAGCATTAAGATCTGCCTTTCCCACAGTCCTGCCTTCTTCTTACAAGCATCATTACATTGCCTCAAACTCATCAATTCTCTGCTTGGTGTTGCCTTGCCGGATCTGCCGCAGCGTCTTGTACTTGTCACGTCCTTGTCGCATGTTCTCTGAGTGGATAATATCATTGTGGGTCCTCTTATTTTCATCTCTAGCCTGGGCCAGCTCATCTGTCAGCGCCTGCAATATAAAGAACATTAAATACAGATTATACACAAGAAGCTTTCAGCTCATGACAGTAGTGTTCTTTGGTGAAAGTTGACAGTTCTTAGATGACTGGACAGATCAGTGAAATGGATACAACATATGTAAGTAATCTCAAAGCCTGAGCAACGAGAGTAATCTTTATATACATTGTCTTTAATTCAGACTGCCTATAGGAACTGCAAGCAAAGAGAAACTATCATGGTTAAGCACACAAAGCAAGTGATTAAATGATGTATTTTCCAGGAATGATTGTTTCAATTACTCCGCCTCCTCCAAGCATTGTCTTACCCTCAGTTGCCTCTGTACACGTTCATTCTTCTCTGCTTCAGTAATGCGTTTCTCCTCATTGCGGTCATTCCTGATCCCCTCGCTGGAGAACTCTGCGCTGTAGGCAGAGTACTCGGATCCTTCATCTTGCAAGTTATCATGGACATGGTAGTTCACTGGCTCATAGACAGGCGGTGGGGGTGGAGGTGGAGCAGTCATTACCAGGTGTAGCTCCTCCTTTGTCTTTACCAGATCCTCCTGGGCTTCCTTGGCCTTTGAGAAAGGAGCGAAAAATATTTCAAATGCATTTCTTGCTTTAAACCAGCTTAATGAAGACTTTAATGCTGATCTTCCCAGTTTTTTCAGTCTACTATGAAAAGCAAGAAAGAGGGAATTAAATCTCCACAGCTGACAGTACTCTGTTATAGTCTTATGCAGAACTTTTTTTTTTTTTTGCTATTGATGCTATCATCATCCACTGTGTAATATGCAGGGGATCTGAACAAAGAATCTTCCAACAAAACACAGTCTATCAAAAACTGTGGGAAGCTACAGTTATCTTCATCCTGTTCACCGTTTGAAGAGCTGTAGGCTGTAAATATGGGTTTCACAGAGCAAGAACTTAGATTCCCAAGTTAGCATTTTTAATGCAATTACACACTAGGCAGTCAGCTTCCTTGCCGCCTCAGTGTTCTGCCCTCCCATGTGGTCTGCAGAGCTAGTTAGAGGGCACTGGGAGCACCAGGCACTCTTGAGCCTTGCATGGTTTATTTTTGGTTTTAGTGCATCAAATTATTAAATTCTTCCAACCCAGGTACCAGGAAGCTACTGACAACAGCATACACTCCTCAAGACTGGTACCTGCAGTGTGGCTGCATTTGCAGCATCTTCTCTTGATTGATGTAATGTTTTCAGACATTACATCATGGAGTAAATGCATCATTTATACATGTGCCCCTTCCGCTCCATGACTCCAAGATTATGATCACAACATTTTTAGGTTTACAGAAGCTTCCATTTTGAATTTTGACTGAAGGCTTGTTGGAAAAAGACTGTTTTGCAGGCATATAGCACATTCATCACAAGTCTGCCCTTCTCTGCTGGTGTACAGATGTTTATCTCCACATATTTAAAGAAGTCATACCAGGCTAAGCACTGCGGTATGCTCTGCTCAAGTGTAGAACTTCAGAGCAACTTGGTAAAGTAGATACTCACTCTGATTTGCCACTCTTCAACCTCACTCTCTTTACGCCTCCTTGCCTCTTCAAGAAGTGCAATCTTGGCTGTATACTCTGCAAGCTCTGTAGCCTGTTAAATAATAAAACTGGAATTATAAGGACTCTTAAAAACCAAAGCCAGAACAAAAAAAGCAAACACAAAGAAACACTGTTGACTGAGAAAAGACCCAAGTGTCACGCTGCACTAATAAAGACTGAGTAGGAAATTAGGAGCAAAAGAGTAAATTGCTCATGATAGAAACCAGTGCCACAATGCTGCTATCACATGGTCTAGTACTTCACTGCACTATGCTTTTCCCCAGAGAACAAGGCTTTGCCTTACTCAAAGGGCATAGTTACATGCCTGTGTATCTTATCCTGAAAATGACTGGGTCTTACCAGCTGTTCCTGGCTCTTTATCTGGTCCATAGTTTGTCTCTCCAGCTCTTCCTTGGCCTGCAGGGCAGCCAAACGATCAGCTTCCAAGCGTTCTGCTTCCTCCTGGGCTCGCCTCCTTTCCTCCTCCAGCTGAATGGCTCTTTGGATCTGATCTGAGAGCTCTGGAAAAAGATAGATCAACATGGTTTGTCCACAAGCCTAGTCAAAGTGAAGGGACTACAGACAGTCTCTTGGGTAACTGCAGAAGTCATGACGAGCACTTTACTCCAGCTTGTAATACCCTTTCACTGTGCACCTCCAAGTAATTATTTGCATAATGCATCAAGTAACTGAATTCAGAAGTAGTCAGCTGCATATTATAATTAAATCTTCTGCAAGGTATTTGCTCTGAAGTCTGTAACGCTGACGTGATTCTGCTGCCTTTAATAGGCAGGTTACTGCAAGGACCAGATGTTGCTGTCTGCAATCTGCTCATTGAAACAGAAGCTTCTGTTTCACTGAAAAGACTTGTTCCCCAAATACTTTTTCTGTTAGAAGTTAAGTAAAAAGTACTTGAGAGCTGAACTCTTGCTCACTGCTGGAAGAGGCTATAAACCCTCTTGGCAACAGGGGAAAAGAGAGCATGCCCTTTAGTTCCCAAATACAATCAGCAGATTTTATGCTACTTTCACACTTTGGATGATCTCAGCAGCACGCACACGCATGTGTATATTTATCTGTATAGGTAGATATTAGTAAGCCTTGCCAAGAGATCCCAGTGTCACCAGATTTAGGCTAGGTGTAGATGGCAGCGACCCATATAACCCTTCTATGGAGCACAATACACATGGTCTGGTCAGCCAGTACAAGTACTTTACCTTTCTCTGCTTTCTGAGTCTTCACCTCATATTCTTGTAGCCTCACCAGCAGCTCCTCCTTCTCCCTCAACATTTGCTCTTTCTCCCTCTCAATTGTCTCCCTCTTCTTCTTCTCATTTTCTAGTTGTTGCCTGTTAGAAACAGATTTCGTGCTTGAAGCTCACTTTCACACCTAAGCTAGAGCCAGGCAAGAAAGTTGGCTGGGCATCTCTCCAGGCAATTGAATGGGAAGTGACCACCACAAAACAAGAGCCAGAAAACAGTAATACATATAGGCTGTTCCTTCATCACTTCAGAATTTTTGCTCAGTTTTGGATACCCCATTTCATGAAAACATTTGTATTTTTGTGTCCGCCAGAGAACTTTAGAACACCAAATAGCTGCTAGATGCAGAGAGAGAAAACCACGACTCCACTGCACAGCAGAGGAGATTTAACTTTGTTACTTCTGTCATAAGGCAAGTCAAGGAGGTGTAAAAACAAGAGCACTGAAGGAATGAAGACAAACAAGGCACAAATACGAGAGAAAAGCAACACGATTTCTTGAATCATAAGCAACCTGCAGCCAGTGGCAGAAGTCCAATGGAATTGCTAATCCTTTTTCCTTGCCTGTAAGAGGTCTCCCAGTCCCCTCTTCTCTCTTCAGGGTGCACACACGTGCTCCCTTGTGAAGATTTCTCCCTTACTCCCAACCATCCCATGAATCAGGTTCTAGCACTCAAGAGCCAGGAGAACCCCTCTCCAGGTGTGTGCCACCACACACGAGCCCACTGTGCCTTTACTTGCACGTTTCCTCGCAATTCTCGAGACTGCAGACAGGACAGCAGGCTACAGGGACACAGGTCCGAGCCAGGAGAGTAACACTTACAGTCCTGCTGCAGGATATCCTGAGTCCACCCCTGTAAGCCAGAGCCATAGGGCCACACGTACACCTTAGGAATGTGGGACGGCTCGTGGCCTTGCTTAAGCAAAAACCATGTTACCGACTGCTGCCCTGCAGGTACAGCTGCCTGCTTGCCCTGGGCAGTTTGGTGTCATTTCTCTCTGCCACCCCATCCCTGCTGTCTGTGTTCAAGCTCACCTTTCCATTTGTTTCTGTTGCTTCTCCTCCCGGGCCTGGGCTTTCATCTGTTGCACCTCAATAGTGTCAGGCTTCCTGCGCCGCATATACAGTTCATGGTTGCCCATGCAGAGCTGCAGGATCCTCTTGTTAATTCTCAGACGAGGGGCATAAAACACAAAGTCCTAGGAGAGAGACACCAAACAGTTTTCCAAGAATGCTTTCTCTTCTCCCAGCTAACTGCAGACAGATCATCTTGCCACTAATTTCACTGTAATCAAGACACATATGCAGGCCATTTAACTATAGCAGCAGGGACTGCCAATATAATCTGAAGCCAAAATGATTGTTATTTATATTTTCCATTTAAAGTCTACATAGAATTGACAAGTTACTCTTCTAAAAAGGGTATATTTTAGAGAAAATTAACAACCTCCATTTAGATGAGACTTTGTGGAGTTCGGATATGTTGCAGAAGACTCTGAGTTGGCAGGTAACCATCTGGGCAGCTCATAGACCTCTAGTATTGAGTAATTAGTTTTTAACTTTGCATGGGTTTGTGACTGAAAGATAAAGCATGAAACTAAAAATGTATTGCAGACTATTAAAGTAACTTCATAGAATTTTCTGATCTATTTGAATCAATATTCAGGGCGCCATCTGTGTTTTCTCAGAGAAATACCTTCCAATATAATTCTTTCCTGTCCATGGCATTTCCTAGTTAAGTTAACCTAGGCTGTTATAAGAGTGTCAAATGAAAGCTGTTTTTTTTTAAACCGCCAAACATATGGGTTATTTTGAATATTGGGTTGCAGGCAGTAACAAAACACAAGTTATTCTAAAATTTCTGATTCAGCAAGAACAGCTGTATGTGTTTATAATGCAGTCTGAACTTACACAGTGAACAAACTCTGCATCTTTGCGCCTTTTTTTTTGTGTATTTCGTGGACAGTGATATGGGCAGTGGGCAAGCTACCACATTACCACCATAAATCAGTACCCATTCCTTAGAATCACTGTCTATGGGTTGTCTCACTGTTAGCAAGAGGTGGAACTGAGAAGGGGCACACAGGCTCTACACTTTTGCATGGCAGCAGTGATCATGGGTTTTATTACCTGAGCTCGGAAGCACAAGTTGTGAGTATCTCTGGGAAAACTATAAGTCACACTAGAAGCAATGAAAAGCTCTCCAGGTACTATTAAGAAGAACATGAACATACTGACAAAGACCCATTTTCCTCAATGCATTTTCCTAATTCACATACTGACTACAAAAGAGGCAGTCAGCACTGTGTTGTGCTCCCCCTGCTAAATCCTGCCCAGAGCCATTCTGAGCTGTACAGGTCTGATACTGCTAGCTGTACCTGTAAGCTATTCATCTGACCTCCTACTTCTGACAAGCAATTTTAAAAACATATAGTTTATATATATTGTGATAACAGGTCCTATCCTGAGGCAAGGCTCACTTACATGGAAGCAAGCACCAAGGGCATGGATGGTGGCTGCATTTGTCATTTAAGGCCATAACCAAGGGACAAAACATTCACCTAAGAACATAAAAGAATCCCCTCCTCTCCTCATCCCCAGCCTCCCTGGTCTTGCACAACTGAGAGCTTCACAGCTTGATATTTTAAAGATAATGTGCTGAAGATGTCAGAGTATGTAGGCAGACAGGCCTAAAAATTAAAAAGCTTATTCTGGGCAAGGTGCCACACGACTCTACCCATTACATGAGTGTCCATTTAAACACTGACATGTAGAATCCTCCAAATTAAAGGGGAGTTTCCAACCCAGATCTTGGGTGGACTGAGTATTTTGCTGTAGTTATATAGCTGCCTTTTAGAAAGGAGACACGAGCATATGAAATGACCCAGACAACATCCTGAATGCTCAGAATTATGTCCAGATAAATTCTTCTTTCAGGCATAGCTTTCAAAATAACACCACCCAGAGGGAAAAGGACAATTGACAGAGAGGAAACATAACTGAGGTTTTCAATGTTAACACCTTTCTGTATCAGCCTCTTGCAAGTCTCCCACTTCAAACTCAGTCAGATTTACTGTTGGGGAGTGGATGGAAAGCCATGATCTGTAAACAGGAGATGAGTACTTAGTAATGTGTACAACATGTCCAAGAGGCTCTTCTATTGAGAAAAGCAGACCTGACAGAACAGTTTTCTATCTCTGTGGAGTTTTGTTGGCTTTCACTCACAGCGTCACAGAAAGAAGCTCCTCTTCCCCCAAAACCCAGGTTGTTATCTGGAGGAAAGCCCTGCAGCACACTGTGCGTTAGTATCCTTTAAATTACTGGGTGGATCTTTTTCTCTTAAAGAGATTTATAAGCTATCGCCCTTTGCCAAAGCCAAACCGCTTATTGTTTCTCAGGTCTGTACTTACCCACCAAGGCCAAGTACTGGGGTGGGGGAAGAGAAGAGGCGGCCTTTCTCAACTATTCCAATAGTTTCACAAGACTGACAAAATGAGGTCCACCTGTACCAGTTATTCCACTTTATGTTCTCGACAGGTCAAAGTAAGTTGCTAATTCTTCACTAAAATAACTGAAAACATGTTTGTAAGTATTGAAAAGCAACAGGTTGCTACATTTCAGCTACAAGACCAGGTTGGAAGGCGATTTGAGCAACCTGGTCTAGTGGAAGGTGTCCCTGCCCATGGCAGGGGGGTTGGAACTAGATGGTCTTTAAGGTCCCTTCCAACCCAAACCATTCCATGATTCTATGAACAGCCAACATTCACATTCAAGCCACGGCACTATGCATAAGAAATGCTCCCTTAAATAAAGTATAGTCACAAACTCAATCCATTTTAGTATCAGTCTAAAATGATTGTTAGAGGGACAGTTTTCAGTAACGCATTTAGACACAAAGGAACAGTTTGTCATCATCTTGCCTGCAATGAAAGCAGCACAATGTTCTACAATTTTTAATTCACAATTAAAAGTCAAGACACTCATAACGACCTGTGTTAGAAGCTACCCTACATATTTTTATTGTTTTCTCCTTTGTACATCCACAATGTCTTTTTCCTGTTTATTAAACCTGTTACTGTATCTTGTGCCCAATTACAAATTCAATTGCAAAAGGACAAGGATTTTTCTTTCTGTGCAGTGCCACTCACAAAGGAATCTAGATCTGATCAGGCCTTTTAGACACTGTAATTGAATTTCCTAAATAAATTTTAAAGATAGTAATTTTGTGAAATGTTATGCAATATTACAATACATTATCCAGAACTGACTGTAACAGCATCATCTCATGGTAGTGCTTGTTCACAATGACACTGCCAAGATTCACCAATCTTGAAAACAAATGTAGCAACTTTATTTTGCCCCGAGATACATGGTTAAATCTCAAAATCAGATGTCGTCTAAGGCTAGATGCATTCCTGTAAACTATGGCATGGGTCTGGACGTTGCCACACTTTAATAACCATGAAATCGCTAGCAAGGTTGCTATCTCAGTTTTGACTCATGCCAACGAGCATTCTCCCAGATAGTACCCAAGCATGCTTCAGGGATTAGTGTGGGCTAGGGAAGACTTTCAACAGCAATTTTGATACAGCCACCTGCTCTTCAGGGCTAGGAAGGTTTATCTGTATAAAAATACATGCGTTGTAGAATTTGGTGTCAGGGCTGGAGAATGCTCCTATTACTAGTATAGCACAGCCTAAATGTCTCTGTTACGGTTCCAGTTTATTGTCTCCCCCAGTTTTGTCCCCTAAGTAGAAGTTAAAGAGATACCAGCTAGGCATCAGAGAGTATTTCACATATTTAGAAGCACATTTTGTTTTGTTTTAACTGTAGTTCATAAGTTCCTTCTCTGTAGTCCCAACGAGTGCCAAATTCTTTATCATGTAAGAGGTTTGGATTTGTAATGGTAAACGTAACATTTACAGTCATTTCATTAAGTATTGTATATCGATTACATATCAATTTTGTAACTAAGGCAATTTAATGTTTTGATTAAACACTACTGTGAAGCATTTTGTACTTATATGTGTATATATATATATAAAAATACATTAGCTGGTTGTGTAACCCTCTTTCACAGGGTAACTTAATACCCAACATGATTTGAAAGTCTTCTTGCCTCTGCCTGCAACAGGTGCCAAATAATTTCTCTCCAAAACAGTGTGGATACCATAAGGGTGGTCTCTTCTCCACACTGTAATTAGGAGGGCTAGGCTAGGCTTTTTGATTATGTCCCGATATGGGCCAGTTTTGCCAGAGAGGCTTTTACTAGCCTAGTAGAATTTCTTTTGGTGCAAAATTTCTACGCTAGTAAAAATTTCAGTATAGCTAATATTAGAATGGTGAAAAACTTCTTTGCTAGGGTAGATTATTTCACTGAGAGATCCAGCACAAACTGTTCCAGCAAGTGTGCTTTTTTACTGTGATAAACTGCATCTGCACTACAATGTTTAACACTGCCTAGTATATAGCAAGCCTAAACCTAAAGGGATTTTGGACTATGAGTTGATATTCTAAGATGGAGCAAGAGATGGTACAACATTTTTTTATTTTTTTATCTAGGAGGATTTTCAATCAAGTTAAGACAGCTCAGTTATAAAGCTATAAAAATTTTAACTATAAGAATTCCCACTTTTTCCTACTTTACATTGTGCTTCAGTTACTGCCCAAGACAATGAGTATCTTGCTCTGACACAGCTTATGTCAACCGACTAAATTAAACTTTGCGAAGAAGATATTAAATCTACACTTCAGAGATCTAAAAAAAATACCGATAAACTTCAGTTGCATAGAAGGTTAAACTCTTCATCAAAAGAAGTTTTATAATCAAGTTAGTTGAGCTGTCCTGCCCATGATGAATGCATACACTATCTCCAAGGGAAAGACACCACTGGAGATACAATTCATTAAATACTAACTGTGATTCTAATTAAGATATAGGTTGTTATATTAAGCAGATTAAGCTATGTTAAGGAACTTATCCTTCTGAGTGGTTAATGAAATGATATACCCCAAAAACTTATTCAATAAAACAGTTGTTAAATTTCACTGTGAGAAAATAAAATACACTGACCCCAAAATAACCTCACTTTGCTATCCCTCAGTATCTGTGCCTCTCTGAGGTAGAAAAAAGCTCCCAAATATTTTTTATTTCCATACAGAGTGGACAATATATAGGGCCAATCTGAGTAGTAAAAATGCCAGCAATGCATGCCACTGAAGAAAATAAAATTGTTAAAACTCCCTTTCTTAAGACTAGGTGCCAAACAAAAAACTCTTACCTCATGCACAGATGGCTGGAACCTTCCCATCTGTTAGCAAGTTCTGGCCTCCAATTCCTGCAGGATCCTAACGTCAGTCCTCTAAGCATATTAGCACGTCTGTATTAAGAGTCAGAAAGATCTCTGTTCTGGGTTTACACAACTATTTGAGCACAGATGTCCCTTTGGGACTTTTCCTGAGTTTAAATGTGTTTGTGTGCATTGAAAGATCAAAACCTACCACAGCAGCAAGACTAGACTGAGATCTTAGTTGGCTCATGGGAATACTGAAACAGGAAACTAGTTTAAAATACTGGTTCTGTTGAAGAGCACCTCTGAAGTTGAAGTTTCTCATGTTGTGCACACTGGCATGGCAGAGTAGGTAATAGGTGCTGATATACACTTCTAGTGATGTCAGAAATTACTTGAACAACCATGTAATTCTTTACCAGTTGTTACACCAGAAAAGAGTTGTTTCTCTTTCAAATTGAAAACTCCATGCTGCACAGACACCAGTTGTCTGCACTTACCGCCTCCAAATGTTGACATCTGTATTTGTAGTACAGACAACATATATTTACTAAAGCAGAGCCTCCTGAACTGTGGCTTTTGCAGCGCTGGTGACATACAAACTACTTCCAAATGACATGTGGAGGCAGGTCTGCTTACCAGGAGATATTCAGCTGAAGTATAGGATGAGCATCCCAAATTTGCTACTGTTGGCAATCAGTAACTACCAGCCTGGAGGCACTTACCTGGTGGCTTACAGAAATTTCTATACATAGGCACTAATTATTACTAACTGTTGATGGTCATTGATCAGAGCTGTGGACAGCAGCTTTATCATCTTAACTTATTTAGTAGGTCTTACTTAGAGTCCATAAAGTAACAGTAGAAATAACTTAAATCAATATAGATTTGCGTTTAACAATGTATAAGTAAAAGTCATTGCTACTACAAGGCCAGCTTAGCATTAGACATACTGATAGGAGATGAAATGATCAGGAAATGTCAGGTGAGAAGAGCCAGAAGTAAGAAATAAATTAGGATTTTCCATTGGCAAAGGTCAGCAAATCTGCCTGATCATAAGCAACTTCTTCCTCATACAGAACAAGATAATTTAGTTGTATTACCCTTCCTTTACCTTACAGAGACTAAGAGAGTGATAGGGGTAAGGCTCGTGTTTCTAGCCTACCTTGAGAACGTGGCCTCCGAATATAGGTAAGATTTCTTCACCAATAAACTGGACATCCATTCCTAAGCATCAAGATAAAATGTACATAAATGCATTATCAGCGCTCCAGATAGTCTTAGACTTCATATTGCTGCTGTATAGATTTTTTTTTTTTTCATATCACAGCTACATAGCTTTGTCCTTTACCTTCCACTGTATTACGTGCTTAGGGAGGTAAGGAAAGAATAAAAACATACGTATTTATTTCTGAGAACCTAGTTTCTCTGGATTGGGTGCCTCAAAATCCTTCAATTCCCAGCCCATCGGCTGGAGTCACGTGTGAACTACTCGCAGGTGTAAACAGGGTGTGAGGCAATGGCTGTCATCCAGCACGTGAAGAAATTTGGCCAGGACATTTAACCTCCTGACGTAGGGGAAAAGGCCATGGGGACACAGGGGCCTGCGAGCTGGGCTGCTCTGCGGGGTGTCGGTCGCAGACGGCCATGAGAGGCCTCACCTGCCGTGAGTGCCGGTACTCCCCGGCGATGGCGGCACCGATTCAGGTGCGTGAGAAAGCTGAGTCTAGGAAACTTTTCGCGGCAGCGCCAGGTGGTCGGAGCATGCTCGGACTCCCAAATGGGACGCGGGCAGCGTTTAGCAGCCATCGGAGCCCGCCAGGAGCAGAACCAAAACCGAGCGCTTCCCTTTCCCCGGTACCGACGAGCAGCCCGGCCTCCAGCAGCAGCGACGCGCTGGCAGCCCTGCCCCTGCCCCGCCACGGCTCCAGGCCCCAGGGCGTCCGGCCGCCACGGCTCCCTCAGCGCCGGCCCCCACCCGCGCC
>JAVJGG010000082.1:28699632-28714291 GCA_035590195.1 Aviceda cuculoides | reverse complement strand
GTGGAAGGTGTCCCTGCCCATGGCAGGGGGGTTGGAACTAGATGGTCTTTAAGGTCCCTTCCAACCCAAACCATTCTCTGGTTCAGTGCTGCACAGAAATCATATCCCTGCCATTTACTCTAGCATTCAAGAAGGTCAGTGAACACCATGGTCCTTAACTGGCTTTTACTCTTTCAGTAGTGTGGAAGTGAGCAGTGAGCATTAAGATGGAAAGCCATATGTATCCATGTGGTTTTGCAGTAGCATGTGAATTATTTTTGTGGGTGGTTTTTTTTTTTTTTAAAGGAACAACAACAACAACAGCAGCTACCCACCAGCTTCTATGCACTGAAAGAAATGGAGAGAGGTCTAGACTCAGTATAATCTGGCTACACAGAAAACACACAGAACTAGCAAAGAAACTCAGATTTAAGCATAAGGCTATCTAGTTTGCTAGAAAAAGGAAGGACTCAGCAGTTGTAAAATCCTTGTCCTTCTCCACGTTAGATACCACCATAAGCCCTTTATGCTGCACAGAAAAACAGACAGCTCTAAATACACCGTAAATACGAAGGGTCATTTTGCACCTAGCATATCTGCAGCTTTCTCCTCTCCAAAGACTACTTTATTTTGAGATAAACCAGTATTAGTTGTTCATATGCAGTATCCAGGAATCCATTCTAGATATACTTACCGGTGCCTTCTTGTCAATAGGCTTTATAACAAACTTCTTGTCATTGAAAGAGATGTTTCTGATTTCGCTCCAGGGGAACCCAATCTTTGGAGTCAGTCTGGAAAGCAGAGAATTGGTTTTAAGAGATGCTGCAATGAATGAAGATGCTGCTTCTAACACACAGACTCAGTGGGATGCAACACTTCACACAGCTCTCCCAACAGAAAGAAGACAGTAGTTGAACGAAAAACCCACAGGGAGCAGGAAAAGAAGCCCAGTCACTTCCCTTCCAGAGTCTCTTCTCATTATGGTCAGCCGCCCTACTGACCTTTGACCATGCAGTAGGGATGGTCTCTACTGAAGCCACACACTCAGCTTTACCAAACACCTGCTTTAAGTTCATTTACTTGAAATCAGGGCCTAAAACCCACAGCGTGCAGACTCTAGGTATATGTGCTGTGCTTCCCAGAGGCTTGTCGTACATCACAGGAGGCATAAGCCAAAGTAACTCAGCTGCTCCTCACACCTTCTAGCACCCACAGAGGAGTCTACCCTGCTGTGTCACAGCTAGCCCGGTTACCTCCACTCTGCCTTTACTTCTGAAGTGCTGGGCAGGCATAAACACAACTGGTAGAAGCAGAAGTCTTTTGTTTTCTCCCCTAGATTACAAGCAAGCCTAGTAACAAAGAGCCCTGTTCTTTCCTTCCATGCAAACTGCTCTTTGAGCCCATCCCACTAGTCGCCAAGCAGAACTTTACACGTTGATCGTGCACCACGTGGCTCTCTCCTTTTGGAAAGCATCCCTAGGAAGCAAAGGGCAAGATTCAGACTCCCAGCTCTTCCTCACTGCTTAGGAGTTCAGGTCTGTTGGTTGTTTAAAATTACTTCTTTAAGCTACACTAATCATTTGAGATTTTCCTCTGCTTTAATTTCTCCAGACTCTTGCATACAAAAAACATCATGTTATTCATGAGATCAAATGTTTCTGAGCTTGTTTCTTTTCTTGTTACTATCTAACCCCTCCAATACATGTGTCTCTGACACACACTGAAGTGCTGACAATTATTTCTAGCAAATGGTTTGAAGACACAAGTATTTAATGTTTAGCACTTAGAGAAACATCTATCATCATGGTGAACCACTTGAACTCTGTACAACCCTTCTATGGAGCTCATTGGTCAAGGAAAAAAGCTGGCTGTTTTGGAGGAATTTGACTCATTGTCACAAAGATGGAAAGCTACTACATAGTATGATTTCACTGGGCCCAAGCATAATAAAAACTTGCTTTGTTTAAAATCAGACATCAAGAAAAAAAAACCCCAAACATCCTCTTCAGAATTTACCATTCCCTAAACTCAACTGCAAAATTATGCAAGTGTGTGTGTCTAAGATTAAGTGAGAACTGTAAAGAAAAAAATTTGATTAGACTATGATTAACTAAATATTCCAGCCTCCATCATATTAGCTTAGGTGTTTCAACCCTAAACAATACAGTATGATGGACAATTAAAATAATTCCCTTTATTAAGAAGTTCTATTGCAGATTCCCCTCTAATTCAGAAAAAAAAAAAAAAAAAGCAAGCTTGAAAATACCTAGAAGTGGGACGCTGACATACACTGCAGTATAGAGGCTCGCACACCTATAGCACGGTCTCATTTTCCTCAGGTTGAGCTTCAACAATGAAATCTTTGATTTTTCACCTTTGCCCCAGTCCCCAAATTTTGTACGTACAAACCAGAGGGGTGAGGTTCACATGGCTATTTTTCTAGTCCCCATATCTGCTCAAAAGACTTAATTACATAGTAGCAAGAGTTACAGCAGAAACAAGCAGTTTATTCCAGCACTGTATTTGTTTTGCAAATGTTCTTGATAGCTCTTTACAGTCAATGGCTATATCCTGTCTGCTTCTGCAGCTCGAAAAACCTGTTTGTGTGACCATGGTTACATAGCAAGACTAGTCATTCAAGACTGAAGTATTACATGAGCGAAACTACTTTTCTTTCAAGTGACACTCCTTGTTTTCTGGGTGACAGCACATATTAGCATTGCAGAAAAGACTGCATTTCTCTTTGCCGTCTTAACAGACGCTCCAGAGACTTCCAATTAATATTTGGGTTGCATTCAAAGCTTTTTGGAGGCAAAAATGTAGAACAGGTGAAATCCCTTCTGTATTGCAATGATAGTCTGTTATAGGTTAGTGACATGAAACCAATACTTGGAACGGGGGGGGCAGACAGGGAAAAGAAAGAAGCAATCTAGACCACATCCCTTCATCTAAAAAATGCATATTTTAACTTCCCTTCAATCCTTCAGTTGTGGGGTATTAGAAGAGACTAGCAGGCTTAAGACACAGCTGTTCTCACCTTCCTTTTTTGTTTATTTTATAGATGTAGTCTATCATTTCTCACCTACTATCCAATTAATAATGGCTCTGCCTTTACCAGAAGGGCTGATTAAAACTATGTGTACCTCATTTCATTCCTCATTCACAGTAACTATATAGGTTAACTCCTCCCTGGGTTCTGGGTGTTATCCAGCTTTGGTTTTGTGTCCACCCCATAATCTGTCTTTTTCAAAACCGGGCAATTGTACACACGTCTATCATTAACTTCAGTATAGGAACGGCCTTAGATGTCCAGACACTCTGCAGATACGTTAGCCTATCTAGGTTCTCATATTGTATCCACTGCTGGCATACCTGGCAACCTGACTCAAAGAAAAGCTTGGTAGACTCCTTAGTTCAGGGTTCAGCTCTACAACCGTGCACAATTTACCAGATGGCATTGTACTACTGACATCTCTTTTTATATGATAGGTAGCATTAGCAGGTCAGGCTAAAAAGGTCAGGAAAGTCACAAAAGCGTAAGTGATGTGAAAGCTCATTTTCTAGCACAGCTTCAGCTACTGATCCAAAATTGGAACACAATCGAGTTCTAAACTTTGCCCTGATCCTGTAAATGAGAAGTGTCCCTTGGGTCCCACACCAGCCCTCGCTCTGGGGTATCAGAGGTGAAAACAAAAGCCTTACTTATCATCCTTTTCATAGATGTTGAGCCCCAAGGCATCAACACCCAGCCAAAGGTCAGTTCCTTTCTTATTCTTGATTTCAAAGTAGTTGATTCCATACATCTCTAGGTCTTGAGCAATCTTCAGGTATTCCAGCATGGCATTCTCTCTGGTTGAGACAGGAAGGAGAGCAGATGTTAGCTTCTCATTTATCCGACTATCTCAGAAAGCACAAAGCCCTCAGAAGAAACAGGTAACTTTTCCTAAACTCACACATCAAACACAGGAGTTAAAACTGAACATTCACCATCTGGGATTCACTTTGGAAGTTACAATATTACACCTATGAGCACACACACACACAGAGTACTCCCATTTACCAAGCCCTAGTATTTCCAGATGGAAAATTAGCAACATTCATCTCTCAGGATTCATCCTTGTCTCAAGGTAGTCAGTAGGAAAGGTATGGTATCTGAGCTTTCCCCATCTGCCAATGCAAATGCTTCAGTGAAGGTTAGACATACACCTTTACTTTTTTTCCACTCAAAGCCATCACTGATGGCTGGACCTAGGTCCAGGATCTTCAGGAAGAAGACACTATTCTCAGCACCAGTGCAAATATCCTACTGAGTTTTACCACATGATTCAATGTTGGACTAGAAAATACACACCAAGAGTTCCCCCACACAGGTGACTCTTGGAATCTATTTCAAAAGCACCTTGTAGAACTGCAAGGCTAAGGTCATCAACCAGCAACAAAGTGTCCAGCCTAAGGACCAACACCAAACACTTACTTGAGCATGCCACTGTGTTCGGCATGCCACACCTGGATCCGTTCTTCCCACTGCTCTCTGGAGAGTTTATGCTGGTCCATCACCCTACATAAGGAAAGAGATATTAGCAAGATTAGACTTTATGTTCTACCATATCCACTGATGCTGATCTTTGCTGTAGTCTTACTGAAAAATTAGTCCTACCCATGAAGCCTTATTGAAACCAAGAGGAAGATCCTACCCAGCCCAAAGATGCACTCTGTGAAGCAGAGCAATTCAGAATGAACAAAAACCCTCTGCAAAGCCTTTCTGGTCATCGATCAGGGACACGAGAGGCGTAAGCAGAACACTGCAAAAGAATCACATACATGCTGTAGACACCAGAGGGTTAAAGCAAAGCAAAAGTTGGTGTCATACCTGGAATTAGACTCTGCTGCAGAGCATCATCAGGACTTCAGGAAGTGTAAACAGAAGCATTTGTCTGATAACATACACTTATCCTGTGTGGGGATGGCCTATGTAGCCTCAAGACATGCTTCCCAGATACAAGATTTTTTAGGACTGTACATTAAGATTAAGGACACACAACCCAACCTTCTACAAGGATGATAAATTCTTGACTGAATGCTGCTCTTTTCTTCTTAAAGAGAAGACATTCATACTGCCAGTTACCAGCATGGCAGCAATGTTTAGGAAAGAAAAGCTGAATTCAAAGTATACTTCCTCTCCCTAACTAACCCAAGGAGAGAGCACAAAAACATACACTAATATGACACATAGAAATAAAAGAAGGAAAAAATCTGAATGCATACAGTTCAATTAAAAAAATAAATAAATCATGCTTTCAGTGAAACTCATTGTATTTAACTACAATCTTCTTGACTTAAAAAAAAAAAAAAAAAATCAAAGAAACTACAACAAAAAAAAATACCAAAAAAATGGGAGACTGCATCAACCAACTCCTTCACCTTTGGGGGATCAGACGTTCTGAATTGAGGTATCCAGGCTTGTGCACATCTTTGCTGTAATCTCCAAATTTGGCCTGCACAGCATAGGAGCCAAGAAGTACTGCTGTTTCAGGAGGACAGTAGATCTCATCGCTGAGGATCCCTTCCTTCACCTGCAGGAAGAAGAGCTTCTGCGTGATGTCCTGGATTAGCTCTTCAGACACATCCTCTGGGAAGAACTTGGCACGGAATTTGAACTGGAGGGGATTCTCCTTTCTGATTTCTTGAGCAGAAACCTGAGGACATAGGTATCACCACAACTGAGCAAGGTTGCAAACAATAGAATAAATTGCTTTCACACAGAAGAAAAAGATTTGAGGGATTTGCCTTAAGAGGTGACTGGCAACTCATTACTAGAATTACTTATTTCTGGCTGCTTACTGGTATGAAAACACAGGGGAAACGCATTATGTTTTCCAACAAAGCTAGTAAAATTCTGTTTGCACAGCAAACCGTGGTCACTGGAGAATGATTTACCATGCTGTATCAGATGGAAAACCCATCCAGTATTGTATGTGTTTGACAGAGAACAGCCCCCTGACATTAAAAAGGTATGTCCGACTGCCCCATCACGAAAAACAGTTCATACCTTCACAAGAACTGCAAGTCCACAAACAAGAGCACATCAGAAGCATCACTGTTCTGTTACAACTGCCCAGCCTTGAAGTGACTTATCTTTCTGATTAGTGCAACAACTGATCCTGCACAAGCAGAGACTGAAACCATCACTAGCCAAGATGTTCCTCCAGTCACAGAAAGAATAGCTGCTTCTTCCCACCAAAGCACTATATCAGGTTGCTGCTGTATATCCAACCAGTGCTAGAAAGCTTTCCACAATTCACACAGAAAGGGCAAACTTCCACCATGCCACGCCTCGCCCAAACCATTCCCATAGAGGTTACAAAGTTCCCTCTAAAAATAATCCTGGAGTTATGAGAATTAAGGAACAATCAACAACAGGTACAAGGTTTATAAAGTTGCAGCCAATAACACATCAGGAATCACGTAAGCTTTAACCTTTGTTCAGCAATTAGCCCGAAGTCTGTTACCTTTTTATCAAGCTTCAGCCAAGTCTGGAATCCTTTGTTGTCCACATACTGAAGACCAAAGTACCACACTTCTCGCAAACCTATGGTTTTAACCACCTGCAACAGAAAGGTCAAAAAAAAAAAAAGTTAATGTAAGTAACAATTCACTCAAGGTCCACGTATCCTCACAAGTCCTGCATCACCTGCAGCTGCAGGCAACAGCCTATACCTACTCATCTGCCATCTCTTAATTTCATCCTGTAGACAAAGAGATACAGCTGCCATAGTAGATGACAGCAATGGCACAGGCTAAGCTACTTGTCCCACCCAGTTCCTAGGACAAGATGATTCTGGGGAAACCGGGAGAGACAAACAGGGTAAGTGACAGGCCATCAACTACTAGACTGGTACACTGGCAGCAGGTGGGGCTTCTGCTTGCTTCTATCTACTGGCCCCTCTTAAAACTGTACTTGGTGAAGCAGACAAGTTACTTCTTGC
The DNA here is from genome assembly GCA_035590195.1 of Aviceda cuculoides. Classification (NCBI taxonomy): domain Eukaryota; kingdom Metazoa; phylum Chordata; class Aves; order Accipitriformes; family Accipitridae; genus Aviceda; species Aviceda cuculoides. The sequence continues at coordinate 28,707,326 of JAVJGG010000082.1, read as the reverse complement.
AGCTTTTCTGAAGCTTATGGTGAGATGGTCTGTAATGGTGTTAGTATTAACTACAACTAGTTAGCAGTACTAACGGCTCAAGTGATCTTGTCTGCCAGTCACCAAAGATTACTTGGCTGGAGGAAGCAACTGAGGGATGTTTCACACAGCTGCTGCAGTAAGCTACCTGTGCAGTTTTGAGAATTAAAACAAGCTGCAAGTAGTCTCAGTCAAGGGCATTCTTTTTTTAAACTCACAGAAAGGCTGGTTTTGAAGGACAAAATATATTGATGGCCCAACATTAGGACAAATCTCACTTCAAATATTGTAAATACTAACCAGACAAAAGATCCAGAAACACCGTCCGTTGACAGGATGGCACACTTACTAGTAAAAATAATCCTGTTTGGACATGTTCCTTTTCCTCAGTGGAGAAGACAGCCTAACAAGTTCCTGACCTCCTCCTACTCTTGACTGCTTGTTCTTAGAGCCCAGTAGTTTGCTGCCAGCTCATCTACCTGTAAAGCTGTGCTCTAAACAGATCCGAGAGCTGGAAAGATCCACTACATACGTATCTGGATTACTTCATTGATGTTATTTGCAGAGTAGACCCTCAAAAAGTGATGTAGGCATCACCACAGGGAACCAAACTGAGTTGGAAGCCAAGAGCTTTTTAAAACCACTTTGCAAGTCAGGACAGTGTGACAAGACTTGAGAGGGTGTAGTTACATGTGTTACAAGTCTAAGATCTCAACCAAGGATCTGTTTCACCCTCCCCATTTACAGTATTGCTGAAGACGCTCTGGCTGGAGAGCAGACTTGAGAGACAATGATTTTAGGATACTTAATTAGTTTTTGCTGTAGTTTCCCTTAAATTTTCTTACTGGTAAGCTAGAAGCCAGCAGTCTGTACCTGGAAGCCAGAGCTTCCTGGGGTTGTAAGGAAAAACGCACCATTCTGATTAGCACTCTGAGAATTACTGTTTGTGTGACATTGTTGAACAACAGGTAAATCTATAAAGTTTAATGATATAAGCAGACCAAGCAAATTGCTTAGTAGTATGAAAAATGTCACAAAGCAAATATGATTTTTAAGGATAAAGAGGTCAGTGCCTACTAGTTGAGGAAATGAGATAGCTTCTTAGCTAGACACTGTGGGCTGTATTCAGACTGTGGTTTATATATACTACTTCAGCAGGGCCATAAGGAACTACTTATAACTAACTAGAGTTTGTGTTAAAAAAAAACCAACCCAAACAAAAAAAACCCCAAACCCCACAACTTTTTTTTAAAAAGAGCTGGGGTCTGAAAATGCTTCAGGCTTTACTTGACTAAAATTCCTTTTCCCTCCACCCCCGAAGTGGCTTGTTTCACCACAGAGCAGACAAGTTTTCTGACAGCTAGATAGATGTATTTTTAGAAGGGTCAGAACTGGGCTTTACTCAACCTAGCAGAAAAGTAGGGGTATGTTGAGGGTGGTACTTCCTGTTGCACAGAAGTGTGTTGCAACTTTGTTAAAATAAGACAGTTGCATAAATCAAGCGGTTATCAGGTCATTATCTCTGAATGTCTCTTACAACAGAAAAAGTACACATTTTCTATAAATCAAGTTAGAAATATTGCAGAAGTTATGACCCCTCAAGTTCTTCCCAAAACCTAAAGGCAAGGAAGGAGAAAGTATTAAGCTAAACTTCACAATTTGACCATTTGAGTTCCAATACAAAGAACAAAGACATGAATGTTTTAGACTGTATGCTGGGAAATTGTTTATAAACTTCCTCCACAGCAAAACAAGGAAGAACTAAGAACCAAGGCATTATATTCAAGATGGGAGACACCTCCATCCCCTCCTCAAACGCATGAAGCAGCAAATCTTAAGTCTGCCCATTCCACCCAGAAAGACGTTGACTCCCAGAAACTGCCAGTGGCACACTCTCCTCCATTTGAATTTGAAATCCTCCATTTCCTTGTGGCCAGGATGGCACAGGACTGCCTGGGAGGTACTCCAGCCAGCTGCAGAGCCCACTACGTTGGTTCTTGGGACACCTCAGACCACCGTGGAGCAAACTCTGCACAGGTCTCACTTGAGTGGAGCTGAATTCAATATTCACAGGTTTCCACTATTTTCCCCTTTCTATAAAAGGGAGCTATAATCCACCTTACGTGCAGGATACACTTATGCTAGAAAAGCCTAACGCACAAGGGCACTGCCAGAGTAGTTTTGCTAGCTGATAGCCAGGCCAAGAAATCATCTTGTGGTTTTTAAAAATAGCCTGCTTCTTCAACGCCCTTTTCCGCCCACAGTTCTGCATTTCAAGTTGAGCCACTCCCCATACCTGTGAAAACCTGTAGCCTCCACAGGCTTTATCTGAGTGTAAACTCCATCTGAGATAAGGGCCTAGTAAAAGGCTTCCACAGAAGTGAAGGGATGTCAGAACAGTTGCAGCTAAACATACGGTCTTCACCTTCCCTGGTTTTGTGCTGCACACTTCTACCTTGGTAGAAGCCACACTTCTCTTGATATGCAGAAGTGTGCCCTAACAAGGTATGGACTATGGGTAAGAATTTCCAATCACGGGTTTTAAACCTGAGCCATAGAATGTAAGGAGCAAATCTTCGCGAGGTGATAGTCTATCCCAGTAGTGTAGTAAGTGCTGCAAGTGCAAGCAGTCTTCAGAAATCCAGAACTACCTAGACAGCAAGCTAGAAGTATCTTGGATCTGAAGCATACTGCCTTTTTCCATGTTCTCAGGATTTTGTGCTTCTGTGCTGGAGGTCAAGAAAGTAGCTTCTCTTCTGCCAGGGAGATGACACTGGCTCTTAACAGATGTAAACATTAGTGAATAAATGGGGGAAAAAAAGTCCTTAATGAAACCTTGTCATAAGGAACACAGGGCATACTTACGCTGTCTGATCTAAGGCATTGCTTTTAAAAACCTGGCTTTTAGTCATTTGGATTTTTGTACCCTCAAAGATGAAACCAGAGTTCTCTGTTTTGGGTTAACATGGAAAGGGCTGAGGAAGTTACCCTGATGCAAGGGATCAGGAGGGAATGGAAGGTCAAACACCAGATGCTGGTTCCATAAAAATTCAGGTTTCATATGCATTTCACCAAATTTCCAGTCAATGAATACTTGATGTTTATTCCACGTTAGTAATAATCAAAAAGAATTAAAGTTAGATTTAATACTAAACACAACTCGTAGTACTCTATTTGGTACTGTGAAGTTCTGCAGTGATTCTAATTTGGCTTCCTCCTTTCACTCCCTCCAAGAACCTACTGAATGTTTTCTTTGTCTTTTTGTAGTGTTTTGGGGGTGTTTTTGTGGGTTTTTTTCATCATTTTGGAAAAGTACTTCTCACTACACAGTTGCCATAAGGCCTAGCAAGTTCTAGCTAACTCACTGAAATAAGAAATTGTACCAAAAAAAGCTTAGAAGGAATGGACATTGTTCAGCCGGTTCTGCCTCCTTGAGTTAAAGCTCAACCACCCTTTGCCATCAAGGCTAGGAGGGGACAAGGGGAAAAGTGCAAAGGAATTGCTGTAACACTTCATAAACAGCTTAATATGCGAAGCTGAAGCCTGCATAGATCAATTCTTAGTTTTCAGGGTTCCAGCAGGACTAGCTAGAAGCAAACTTTTTGTTTTGTTTTTTTTTTAAATTCCAGAACAGTAAGTTACATTTTTCTGCTGAAATCTAGGTCTTGCTTCATTTTTATAAGAGCGAGCTACTTAAAGAATAATAAAGTTTTACAAGGTGCTCTTTATTTATTTTAGTTGTCTTTATCTGACATTTGTAGGTCCATCTCCAAACAGACGTGTATATTGTTAATGCAGTAGCAGGAAGAATAACAGTAAGGGAGGAGAATCCTGACTACTCATGCCCTTCACTTCCCTGAGAACGCCCAGAGGAAGGCTGGACAAGTCTCTGCTCCACCCGGGCTTCTTACAAGGCATGCTGCTATAGTTGCTGCATGGAGATCACAAACTCTTCCGTTTTTCTAGTAGTTTGGCAAACTTGAATACTAGTGGCAAGTGGCTACCTCCAACCCAGCTTCTGAATGAATCCAGCTATGCCTATGCCTTCGTCAGCCACCTGAAGACCTGATTCTTTAGAGTTTTATGCACAGGGATAACATTTCAACTTTAGAATTTAAGACATAAATAAGAGCTAAGCTCTATTTCAAAGCAAGAGGTGCATTTTTACACACTACCTATGCTGTCTAGACATTTTAGATCCCTTATGACACTTCATCACCCAACACTGCTAGGAAGACAGGTTTCACTGGAACATAACATACCTGCAAGGATTTTTGCTTTTTTCTTTTACTGTGATGGAATTTAGAGATCTCGGTTCAGACCAGATTAGGAGGTGGAGAGAAGAAAGAAAGGCAGGTTTGGAATCCAGTCTTAAGATAACACTATAGTCTGAAATGTACTCCAAGCTTAAACAAGAGCCCATACCAACCCTTCACTGACCTGGTCAAACAGCTGTTTGCCTGTAGTGTTTGGCTGGATGGCAAACTCCAGCTCTGCATCCATAGTAACAACTCGAACATTGATCTAAGGAGAAAAACAAAAAGCATTGTGTAAGATGTACTGAAAGCCATTTCTCAGTGCTAACACAGTACTTTGTGTACAATACAGTCTCCACGCTTTAATGCACTACTGTAACCTCTATAATACACATACTTATGCCCCAATTAGATTTGTGTTATCACACAAGCAAACTTAATTGGGGCACTGACTTTGCTGTCTTATCCAGATTGCTCTGCAGGTTTTCCTACTCAGCATAGGATTGGACTGAGCTTGCTTCTGGCTAAATGAGAAGGCATTTTAGAGTTGACCATTTCCAGGCCTAAACCCCCTTGGAATAAGAGCTCCTGTGAGTGCACAGCATAGCTGCCTGCAGGCCATCCCTTGGATTACGAAAGGCCCTAATGGCTAAATTAAATTTAAGACTTATAATTTAACTTCCATTTATATTAGAGCTGGAATTAATCTGAGGTTTTAAAGGCAAAAGGCTGCAGATTATTCTTATGAAGCAATCAGCATTAACCCGATAAACGTTCATTCTTTCCCTCATAAAAATCTACTCAGCACATAAAAACAACAGTTACGGGTACTGAATGATACTACAAGGCAAGAGTTCACAAAGCTATTGCTGTTAGTGAAGAAACAACATAACCAGATTTACTGCAATGGCAGAAGTAGACTGCAAGACAGAGGTTACTATTGTATGCAGAAGGCAAGAGTGTTTAATGACTAGAAAAAGTCTATTAGCTTTTAATCAAGAGGCAAAAGCAGCAACTAAGCTTGCAGGGAATAGCATAAGGACCTGCAACATGGCAAATCAGGAAAGGATTATCTCCAACTGTTCTGACTACAGGAGACTATATTGCTTGCAATATCATACTATGTCTCAAAAACCCAACAACCTCAAAACAAATATAAAAACCCCAGACTGCGATGATCATGTAGTATAGTTCTACCAACAAGTTAGATTTGTAGCTTGGGATCTTAAAGGAAAGAGAAGAGAAAGTGGACACAAGGCAAGGCCAGACAACAGGTAAGCTACAGGCAGATAAGATTTCATGACAATTTCCCCGTATTTTATAAATGTCACGTTACAGAAATCCGGAGCTAACAGACCAGGAGAGCCTGCTACAGCTGCGGCACCGGTGCCCAGCACAGAGGCACACATTTGAAGAAACAAGAGGAAGGTGCAGAAGAGGAATAGAATCACTCACTACAAAGCCTTGATGCTGCGGCAGTTTCCAGCCACTTAATTACATATATTTAAGCTCTAGGATGTCAGGCAAAACAATGTTATGGTTAACACAGAACTGTGAATAAAACAAGTTGCCTCAGCTAGTTTTAGACAAATATAATAGAAAATTTTGCATTCATTTTTTAGTGACACATGAAGGCCTCAAGTGTCTTTTAGCCTTTATATTGTTTCTTTCTCCTGCTCTCTCCCAGATGACAGAAGACCCTCCAACAGAAAAATGACTGAAGACAGTTTCCAAGTCATGAAACCCCAGAACTGAACCAGAGAAGATGACTGCTTAGGTGTCCTGTCATTTTCAAGCTGTATTTTTAAAGGAGTGTCCTTTAAATTAGGACTTTAGAAAAGAAAAGAAAAGAAAAGAAAAGAAAAGAAAAGAAAACAAACAGAAAAAGAAAAAGAAAAGAAAATTCCTCTAAAAGCAACAAGAAAGAACAAGAAAGGTTTTCTAAGAGTTCTTTTTCCCAACTGTAGCATTTGGGATCCATAATGGAGCATGGAATTGTGCTTAAGGCTTTCTTCCTGTGCCTTAAGAACCAAAGGTTTCAAACAGTGTTTCCAGTGTAGGAATGGAGGGGAAGTTCAGATACCAAACTCTCAGAAACAGCAAGGCTGCAATTGGAAGATGTGACCTTAAAAAGCTCTTGTTGCTTAATCCCTCTCAACAATAAATCCCTAATCATATTCTAATCCCTTTCTACCCCCTTCAAGAAAACAGATGTTTGTAATCCGCAGTTTTGTATTGTGCAAGTTATTTGTACTTCTGGCTAAAACACCTCAGTGGGTGTAAAGTAAGTATCACTTTACAAGCTAAAGAACTTGAAAAGCTGTGCTTCCCACTCCTTACCAGAAAACTTGCAGGACGTTGGCTGAGCACAGAATTCCAGCTGGTACCAGTACATTCATCTTTTACTCTATCTCCTTAGTGGTTATTTGCTAGTAAAAAAATGTAAACTCCCTAGTCTAGGGGAATACCCTGTATTACTCCAACCCTAAAAGACCCTTCCAGATACAGTCCCCTTCCTAAAGGATTAGCTACATAGTGAACTATTCAGCGCTGAAGCCATCTACCTGCTACATCTTTTAAGAATTATTTTAGTATTAAGACCAAAAATTTAAGTAATTTGCTTTCCACTTCAATCATTTAAAGCCATAAGTGTGTAGGAACGTGACTACTTGGTTATCCAAAAAGCTTTCAAGGACGCTTGGGACATGTGGTAAAGGTTAATTTCTGTGTTCTTAAAGGGCTGAACAACCAGCAGGATAAAGAGGAATTCCCTGGTGTCCCTGCTGTGCCCTCAGACAAGCTGCTAGCCACATGACAGGCAGAGCAAGAAGAGACAGGGCCTCAAGCAGTTGTCACTTCACTGAGTTGATGACTGCCTGGGAAAATCCTTTGGGTCTCCTTCCTGCCACACTAAGTCCTCTTGCTTCTCATCTCCAAACCTTAGCCTTGATTTCAGGAAGAACGTAATGGTTTTAACAGTGTTTCTAAACAGATGTCCTACAAGCACTCCACACAAGCTTTTAGCCACAGAGAAGCTGGTAGTGAAGCAGGCAAACAGAGCTTAACCCACTTGAAACCCTGATTTAGACCATCTGAAGAAATCTTGACATCTGTTAGGCTGAGAGGCAATCAGTTTGGCATTCGGCTCAGACCACATGAAACTCCCCATGGTGCCAAGACGATCAAATCAAAGCCCAAGGTGCTAACCAATTCAAGATATTATTGGGGAGGAAAATGGAGTAACTCGGACTAAGTTCTATCAGCAACAAAAAGAGCAAGACACAGTTAAGACAACTTTCACAAGTGATTGTCGTGGTTTAACCCCAGCCAGCAACTAAGCACCACGCAGCCGCTCACTCGCTTCCCCGCCCCCCCCCAGTGGGATGGGGGAGGAAAATCAGGAAAAAGAAGTAAAACTCG
>JAVJGG010000082.1:28686648-28699532 GCA_035590195.1 Aviceda cuculoides | reverse complement strand
ATACTGAACTCAAAACACAGCACTGTACCAGCTACTAGGAAGATAATTAACTCTATCCCAGCTGAAACCAGGACAGTGATGTCCTGCTTACCCTGTGTAGGCAAGGCAGGTCAATTTTTAAGATCCCTACCAAATCCTGGCAGTACCCCAGGACAAAACTGAAGGCATAAACAAAAGGAAAGCAGGTCTTAATTGTTTCAGAACACAGGTGCGTGGAAGGGGGAGAAGAGCACATGGCTGTTATACATTAAATAAGGGTGTTTAAATGCACATAGCATGCTAAAAACCCTAGACAGTAAGTTTTAACTTCCTTCTCAATAGGCCAATGCCATAACACTTCATGATTATCGAAGAGTAACCTACTTAAAACGAACAACAAATAGCACCTTAGAAGGTTTGCTTGTGTGTATGAAAACATTACAAGGTTTTCCTCTTCCCCATCTTAGGATGCATAAAATTCCTAACCAATTTGATCCAGAGGGGAAAAAAAACATGCTTTTGAAAAGGCAATGCCATTTCCGTTAAAAGGAAAAAAAGCTCCATGAATCGTAAAAGACAACAGAAACAGAAGAACTTACTACACCAAATGACTGAACACTAATTCCATGACCTCAGATTGTTCAGGGTGGACTGTAACATGTTACCTACACTTCCAGCTGGGACAAGAGAGTGGAAGTAAGATGAAAGATCAAACTGGAGAGAACTTCAGAATATAGTTTAAATAATCGTAACACTGTGGAAAGTTCTTGTACTAGAAGTTACAGTACTTAGAATGGGATCTTCCTTCCTTTAGCAATGCCCTCAAGTCATGCACTTGTTCTTACTTGCTTTTCGGTTTTTTGTTAGACAACATCTCTTCTAATGCTAAGTCAGTAGATCAATCTATGGGACACTGCAGCCTTTCAGAGACCACGCACCACACAGTAACTTGGAAAATTAAAGTGCTGTTTGAAAAACATTCAGAAAACATCGTCTCTTAAGGAGGCAACACATTGCCAACTGGCCGAGTGGCAACATCTTCTCTGTGTAGGATCCAAGTCCTAGATGGGAACCCAAGATGACATTGCCTCTTCAATCTCTTGCTAGCATAAATGCCCAGTTTCCAGGTGTGTTGGACACTATGCATGCAGAGCCAAGGTTTTTTTTTCTGAAGTCTGTTGGTCCAGAATCTGTCTCTGGTTGCAGGCAGCATAGTATCTTTGAAGTTAACCATCCCCCTCCTGAGATTGCAGCTCCACCGCAAAACATCCTACACTGAAGGGGAAAAGGAAGGCAGAACAAGAGAAAACCCCACAGCACTCACATACAGTAAGCCATCATGGATATTTTGCATCCTGATGCATGAAACCTAATACCCCTTAAGTTCACTTGCATAATAAAATAGTACAGTGACACCATGAAGTTGTGCAAGTAATTTAAAATACCATACAATTTATTTCCAGTGAATACCTAAGATAAAGGGCAGTAAATACCAACTTTTACCTGTACACAAGACAAACCAGTACTTAACGTGTTGCACATCATTATCATTACGCAGCTCTAAATGCCTTGGACAATGCTCAGGAATGTTTTCTTCCTCTTTCCAAGGAGGGATAAAGACCAGACTCTCTTAAATAGCAGGTTTATGAATACAAATGCTAGTGAAGTATCTTTCCAAGTGGTGGCAATTACCAGTATCATAGTGGAGAAACCTAGACAGGCATGCCTTCTTTCTTCAGTCACTGGATGTCTGGAAATCCCAGGGAAGTAGCTATTACATGTGAGCAAATCAACTGCATACCACAGAGGAGATAAGGGGTTTTGAAGTGCTGTACCTGCACAGCACAGCGTGAAAAACAGCACGAAGGACTGTTAAGGTTTCTTGCACATATGCAAACTGACCATATAGCACATGGACATGCTTGTGCTGAAGGAATACGGTGGTCTTAACAACAAATAAGCAAAAGCAGTGGTATTAAGAATACTATTAAGAAAGCAGTAGTATTAAGCTTGCATCCTCTCTTCTGCATGTCTACTCTTCCACCACACAAGCAATAACTACTATTGTAATAAATAACAGACAAGCTTTTTGCCCTGAGTTGCAATGCATCTGCATGGACAAAGTAACCTCATTTCAACCTTAGCACCCAGACCTGTTTGTAGACACGTGTAGTGATTAGGTATCTGGTAATAGGAAAAGCAATTTCACATAGCAGCATCAGAAGGGCACAGAAACTGCTCTCTATTCTTCCACCTTCCATGCACTAGTGTTTGTTAGTTCCAGGCCCAACAATAAATAAAAATATTGTGCTAACTGATGGAGTAACTGTAGTCCCAGCTCCTGGAAACTATTTTAGGAAATTTTTTAACTTTGATTAGGGAAAAAAATCCTAGAAGCTCCAGAGCTCAGAGCTGACCTGCTAACACTTCAGTGTCTGCATTTCTCTGTCCTCCACAAGTTACTTAAGTCAACAGCTAATGGTTCAGAGACTGTGGAAAGGAGAGGACAAGTCTGGGAAGGTAAGTAGCATGAATAACCCAAGCAACTGGATATTAATTCAATTTATTATATTATTCTTTAGTACTTATGAACACCAATGTGTCAAGAACACAGCACTTGGAGCCAATTCTATTTCTTCTCTGACAGAATACCCTGCCTGAGGGATCAAACCTCATGTAGTAACATATTTGATGTGGTCCCATATGACATAGACTAGGCATACAACAAACCTAAGCCATGTGAAATTACAACCAAAGGACAAGTTGCACACCTAAATTCTCCATAGCTTCTGTCAAAAGCAGGAGATAATGTCATGAATATCAAAGCAAATGATCAATTCTATTCACTCCTGCAGGACTGCCAAAACACAACTTCCCTCCTAGTTGGGCTCAGCACCTTCATCTTGCTGGAACTACTGTAGGGACACATTCTGACCTCTTCATGGCTGGCCAAGGTCTTGAAAGGGGGATGACAATATGGTGGGGTGGAAGGCGGAAGAAAACACAGTTAAGTATTCTCATGGTCCCTGGAAGACAGAGTGCACTTACAAGTTCACAAACAGCACCTAGTCAAGAACGAAAAAGAAACTCTTTAGGAGGACAGGGCTGGAATTCAAAGATCTTTGTAGGTCTGTGAAACAGTTACAGGTGTTACACTTGGAGAGGTGAGAATGGACATGAGGCAGATGAAGAGATGAACAAATTACAGGCTTGCAAACAATGCACTACAACAGTACCATAGACAAGGATATAGACTATTATAATCCCCAGGAAAACACCACATTTCCTGGTGTGATGTTATTGCATAGAAGGAAAAATTACATTCTTGAGTGTATTTGTCACTGGAAGCATTACAGGTGACTATTCTGTTCTGCTTGCCTGATGACTTGCCAGTTGGAATGCTGTCACCCACATTTGAATGCTTCTTTTGGAAGGGAGCAAGTTAATCAAGGCAAGTCTGCAGGTCAGGTGTTTTGGGGTTGATTGCAGGGTTTGGGGATGGGGGGGGGGGCTGTGTTTCAAACTGGACTTGATTTGTTAGCATGGCACTGATCTCTTCCAAATGGGAGTTGCCTGAAACATTAAGTGTTTATAGAGCAGACAGCAACTTTTAAATCCACAAGGAGAAAAACACCAGAAAGCCCTCTTATTTTGCAGGCTGGGTAACAGGAAAAGAAACAATAACTGCTAGAGCAGTAAGATACTGGGATACTATATAAGCACTTCCATGTAGCCTTCAGACAACATAGGTTCAAGTCTTCCCCAGTGTTACATTTTTATGATTTAAAGGATCTCCGAGAAGCTAAAATGAGAAGGCAAATAACAAACCTGCAACTTCTCTTCTACGGGAAGGAGAATCTGATTCTTATGAGAGGGGGAAAGAGATGTACAGCACAACACTGAAGAAAGCCTTTCAGTAGGATCCACATGCTCCTCCCCTGCCAGAATCCTTTCTGTGCTACCTGCCCAACACCTAGCATTTCAGAGAGGGCAGTGGCAGCACAGCAAAATAGTCCTGAGTGTTCCCTTCCACACTGCTGAGCACACAGTCTGCTGACAAGGGAGACAACAGCCACATCAGTTAACAAGCCATGAATGAGGACAGCCTTATTGGCATCCACTTGACTGACAAGGCAAGCTCATTGCACCCATTTAACCGACCTAGTTTCTCGGCATACCATCTTAAATCAAAAAGACTTGACTAGGAACCAAAGGACATGTTCCATTTCAAATTTCATCGTGTTAAACATTGCTTCCTCATTGCAAAGAAATGGGAACATTAAGTCACATTCCACTGGAATTCCTCCAAGTCTGTGAAGCAGAGTTAGGTACTGCTGCATTTGCAACAGGTAAAACTAGAGTTGAGCAGGATGGTCTTTGTTCCTTAAAACCTTGCTCACCTTTCCCAGGAGAGGAGGAAATACCACTGAGGGTAAATACAGTTCTGTATATGATCAAGAAGCTAGCAGTTACCTTAAAATTGTCCAGCATGGTTGTTAGCCTTAAATACTACTCAACTTTAATGCAACAGCTTGTACAACCATTTGGGGTTTTTTTTGGTAGTAATCTTCAGTATTTAAGGAGCAATAACTATATCAGTTATACTTAACTGAAATTTCTTAAGTTTACTCAAGGCAATAGGAGCCCAGGTATTTGCTGCTGTCATATAAGGTGAAAAAGCCTTATAACTACTTACATGGAAGTTTTCGTGAAGAGAGAAAAAGTGCTTTGAGGTGAAGCCAAGAATAATTTTGAAGTGAAATCTTAAAGCCAGACTCTTTTGGATTTAGCAGGGCGGCAGGGGTGGGGGGGAATTTATGTGGGCAGGAAAACCTTGAATACTCAGATCTGGGGAGTCATCCAGAAATTCCAGTTTTAGTGAAGCAGGTTGAATTTTCAGAACAAACTTCCCCTCCCTGCCAGCATACACAGACAGATCACAAGAAAGCCAACCCATTTAGTTTGGTTTTGCAGCCAGGTCACTTGACTCTTCTTTGTGAGATACCATGAAACCTTCTTTATAATTAAACATGAAGATAATCCTAGAATGTAAATTCAAACTCTTTTAGTTTAGATATGCAGAAGAAGATGCCATACTAAATTACACGCCTATCTCGGTTTCCTTAACCTAAGCCTGATATATGTTCTGTCAGCATATAATAACTCCATAGCAGGCATCTGTGTGAAAGGCTGAGAAGCAGCCATGGCTGTAATTCAGTTCTTTATCTTAGGTCAAGCAATAACACTCTGCATGCCAGATGATCATGAAGATTTCATGCAGGTATGGCAAGCACATGTGACACTACTTCTCTGACAGCCCTGGTTCCCAAATGCCTAGGCCTCAGCCAGATTTCCAGCATTCTCCACCTCTGGTCAGCTCGGTACAGTTAACATTAGTTGCTCAGTGAAACAGTAAAACCAAGTAAGTACTCTTCTCAGAGAAAAATCTTTCTCCAACCACCAAAGTTTCCCTTTCCTAACTCTTTCCTAACAAGCAAACTACATCATTCTGTCTCACCTTAGGAAGAAGTTGAAAAATTGAGGCCCTCTCAAAATTTTAAAATTCAAATTTTTTTAAAATGTAAAATTATCTAGGGACAGCTCTATGTTCTAGCAAGACACAAAGCAATGCCATTTAAGCCTGAAAGGCCCCAGAATATTGCCCTTAAAGCCCCGTACACTTGGGGAGCCCAGATGTTTTTCATGCAAAATACTTGCTCTCACTTTCTGTGAGGGATGTGAGAATGGTTTACTTGAACACAGACAACATTAGCAAGCAGCAGGAGAGTTTATGGTGTTCTGTTGAAATACATTAACATTCACTTTAAAGACTTTCTGACACTGTATAATACTCTATTAGCATTGTCAGAATATCTGTGCACAAGCAGCAGTCTGTTCTTTAAAGGAGCCAGTGACAGCAGGCTTAGCACGGCACTGCTGCCTGGATGAGCCATTTGCCCTCAACAAATGTTAGGATGATTTTAGGAGCACAGACTGCAGCAACAATAGGTCCTTTGTACCTAAAGGATAAATACAGAGGGAAGCTACAGGCCACTGATTCAAACTCCTTCATACACAGACTGTTTTATCATGACAGCTGTTGGATCTAATTAAACATAATGAAGTTGTGAGACTAAGATTTTACACATGAAGTTTAAAGAAAGCCCCGCAACCAGTCCTCAAATAAGCTTTATCTGAAGAAGTCACTCAGAGTCCAGAACAAATCACATCATCTTTTGCGGTCTTTCATCAGAAACATCAGGATGGGACCAAGTGCAGATAATCTAGATGTTTAAGATCTGAAGTTTTATTATTATTTCAGAGTCTTTTAAACAATTTAACATCACAAGTATTTATGCAAGTCAGCTACATAAAGTCATACGATCCTTCTGCAATCCCCACAAGGGAAAATAAAAAATAACTGAGCGTCTTCTAGGCTTGATCCAGAACACAAACACCATTTCATATTTCTGCTTGGCTCTTTCATTTGGAAACGACAGGAACACAACAATTTATGCAAAAGCTGAACTCCACAGTACCAAGTCACAACAAACAGTGGCAGGGTCTGAAGGCGTGAATAATCTAAATAAAAGTTATAACGGCCTCAGAGCTTCCCCTGAATCTGAGCACCAATACTGGTGCCTTTTATTCCAATGCTTATGCACAGGCATAAATTCTAGAGAGCAATGTGCGTGCATGGAAAACCCAGAGCCATTCCAAAGAGTCAGAAGTCTGACAGATAGTCAGCTGGAGACCAGGCAACAACACAGCCTGTCAGCGCACAGCTCTCAACACTTTCAGTAGACCCCGTATGAACAGCACTAGCACAAGGTACAATGATCGTTCTTCTGAGCTGGAAGAGGGGCACATTTTATTGGAGCAAGGTGGGCTGTGTGGACACAAGGAGAGCCTGTGACTTACTCTCTCACAGGATTATGCCCGGCAGGTTTAAGGGGACCAAGAACCACTATTGGAGAAATGTTCTTAATGACTGTACTCTTTCCAGATGGAGACATTACAGGATGCAAAGCAGTATTTTCATCAGATCTGAACTGGAAGAAGCTCTAGCATGTTCAAAGGCATGAAGTAATTTCCATGCAAGGATCAACTAAACTAGTTAAGGTTTCTCAGTTTGGAAGAAAATTAACTGAGGCTAGGATGTAAGAGCATGTAAATTCATGAGTCACATGAACAGGGTGGACAAAGATCACACGTTCATTGCTCTACCAATAGAATAACTACAGGGCATCAACACTCTAAACAAGAAAATTTTTTTTCAAGTAGTGCTGTAGCAAGGAGTTTTGTAGATAACTTTCCAAACAATGTGAAGGTGACTTAGGACAGCCTTTGTTAAAGCATACTGTGGATGCTGGAGTTCACAAGGTTTCAAGGGGAGACTGGACGAGTTCACAGAAATCCATTTAGTAACTCATTATATAGTAACTTTCAGCCTCCAATACCTCAGTAGCTCAAAGGAAAGCAATGGTGCATATCTGAAATACTCTTCCTCAGGCATCAGCTTTTGGCCAACATCAGAGGTATACTATTAGGCTACAGGGGCTTTCTGCCTGACATAGCAAGGCCAGCCATGTTCTTACAGAAATCAAAATGCAGAATAAACACGAACTCCATTTGCTTAAGGAGAAAGAGCAGCGTAACAAGTCACACAAGGCCCAGTAATGATGTATGGTCATTCCACATTCTAGATATGAATCCATTTGTCAAAGAGGGATTTACTGATTTGCCCTTCTGTTTCACTTGTTCTATAATCAGCCTCTTTCATTTTACCTCATGGACTTTGGTGGAACGTACCACATGGCATTTGTGAAATTTATGAGTAGGATTAGGTGATGTGATCACCTCCGATAGCTTGATAACCTGATCTACGTCCAATACACTACAATGCTTACACTTCCCAACAAGGTACTTCAAACAGTATGCAACAGGTACTATTTACTCCCAGATAAACACAGGTCATTGCAAGTCCTGGAATGTCACCTAAGCACAAAGAGATTGCTCTTGAGAAGTTATAGATTGTACAGGAAAAGTGATTTGAAGGATTGGCAAAATACCCCTTCCCGACCCCTAAAACAGCTTGAGGCCTTCCAAGATGAAACTCTTCACAGGCCCTTCACTATAGAAGTGTGATGGCAAGCAAACATGCACCAGTGATTCCCACAGTGTACACAGAACACTGTGGGGGCAGAAAGGGTAACTTTCAAAAGTTTGCCTGCACAGCTATATCAGTTTTTAAACCACGACCCCTCCCTGGTCTGTCCAGCCCGGGTCATGACAACCAAGTATCAGAGTATCAATTATGCAAATGCACCCCACATACTTTGTGCACCAGGAACTTTCTATAATCACTTATCTCTACAAAAAACAAAAAGTTAAGCAAACTAAGCTTTCACAATTAAAGTGTCTTCAGCTAGATGTCAAAGAATAACTTTAGCTCCCACAAAGAACTCTGAAGCCCAGATCCTACAGTACAGACTTCAAAGTCCTCTGCTGGGCTACACAGGCTAAATTCAGGCACCCCAATACCAATGTGAGATTCTTTAATCTCTACTTCTTCAGGCAGCAGGCAGCTCACAGATCTGCTCTATGCATCTGCAGAATGGTGATCTCTTAGCAGAACTGAGCAGCTCTAGATCCATTTCAGAAGCCTGCTCAAGACTCATCAACTGGATGTCCATCCACTCGCATCCCCAGAGGAGCCTCTCGCACACAAGTTCCACACTGAGGTTAAAACAACCACAGCAAACACGGACATTTGCATGCAAAAATCAAAGGAGGAAGAGATGGCGATAGTGACGCCTCCGAGTTCTACACAACAGCTAGCGCAGTTGCTCATGAAAGTGGAAGGGAGAAGCAAGTGCACAGTAACCCTCTCTCAAACAGGGCAATTCCATACTCCCCTCTCAAAGCTAGCAGAAAGTTACAGACCTTTTGTAGGGGTGCCAGCACCTCTTCCATTGAGCCTACACAATAGCTAGCCAAATACAAGTCCTTGGTCATCAAGCAACAGTTTCTCTTGCTGACTCAATTAGAAGATGAGAGTTCTGCATTTTAATTCTTAGACTCAGGATTTTCATTGGCAGCTGATAATATCAGGTGCTTATCAGTCCCAGCTGAGCACATGGTTGCTACTCATGCTCTCTCAAAGATGACAGCAGATGCAGAGAAGGCACGTGATTTTTCTCCACTACGAAGTAGGAATTAGAAAGAGAAACAAAATCTGGATCTGAACGGAGGAGCAATATGGAGGCAATATGGTTAGCTGTTACACTTAGCTACGCCTTGTTTCCAGCCTCACATAGCAACGACTTTCTCCCTTTCCTAGGGGAAAGGATCCTGTACACTGCTCAGTAAAAGCCAGAGACTTCAGTTGCTTCTGCAAAGAGCTGTACTTCTCAGCTCACAGGCTAAATGTTATCTAATGCTGAAACGAGGCTCCAAAGCAAGTACACAACACAGCTAAAATACATTACTTAACACAGCATGCAGCGTGGTTCGGTGATCTTGGGCAGCATTGCCTTCCTTCAAGGTCAATTGAGCGATTATGGGATTTACAGCGCCCGTAAAGCTCTTTGGACACAGACTGCCAAACAAGAATGACAGTGATGCGGGAATCTTCAGGGGTCATCAATACGTCTTATTCTCAAAAAGTCCTGACACACTGCAGCTTTTTTTCGTGGACAGAGGAAGACATTCATGTGGGCGGAGGGGGAGAGAAGAACAGGAAGGCTTATCTCCCCGCCTCTGCCCTTTAACTAGGCTAAGAAATTCTTTAAGTAGTGACTAACATAACAGTTGTTAACACCCTTGATTTCTCTGCAGCAGCTAACACCCCAGAACAAACTGCCCTCAGAAATGCTTACTCAGCTCATGGAGTAATTCAGGTTTTTGGCACAATTGTGAGCTCGTTCTCTCAGAACTTTAGTCATCTGTGAACTACTCCCTAAACTTACTATTAATAGAAACCTCCACCTTTCTCTTGCAGCTATAAGTGGGAGTTCTCACATTTGGCAAATGGAAGCTTCCTTACGTTTCCATTTTGCACCAGAGTATACACCTCCTGGTATCAAGTACAACATACACCATATCATCTGATGCACTGCAATTGGTGCTTATAAGGAAAGAGTAAGATTTTATTCCCAACTAATTCTATAGCTATCCATAAGCTAAGAGTATTTTAATTAATCATAAGCACTTAAGGATATGAAAAAATATTTTTATTTCAGTCCAGTTATAGCAATCTGCTGTGAAGAACTCAGAGATGAAACTTCTATGTGTAGTTAGAAGATACACAGTCAAGAATAAATTGGGAAGATCTGGGAACTATTATTATTATTAATTATTTGTATTTAGAATAAATTCCTTAAATCTCTTTGGCTGGCTTATCATAAACTTGCTGAATTTTTAATGCCACGATCTGTTCACAGGCAGCTAAAAGTTTGGCAGAAGACTTGCATGCTGTTTTCAAGTTCTTTTTTCAGAATTCACGTATATTCAACATCAAACAGGCATGGAGGACTTGTCTAATCACTTAATGCCTAGCATACACTAGCACATTATTAACAACAGAGGACTGGGAAAAACCTTTTGAGTCATCAGTTCCAGTTCCCCACTCCTACAGGCAGCAGCATTAAATTGTGTCCTTGTCAAACATTATCTTAAAGGATGTTAGGTCTTGGAATAGTCTCCTAATAAGACCAACGGTGGGGGGACGGGATGGGACAGGACACCACCCACCCATCCACAAACAAACCCCACGACACACACTTAACTGCTCTAATCTTAACTTCTCTAATATTTAAAAGTCTCTTAAACCACAAGTTCTGCTTAAAAGCAGTTCTTCCTCCTCTTTGTAATTTAAACCCCTTATATTTTATACAGGTGAAGGAAGAGGTAACTTGTTTAATTCTGACAAGCTAAACTAGCCAAGCACTCTTACTGTGAGGTGGCTTTCTGCCTCTAGTCATCCCAAAGCCCTTCTCTAGGTTCTGCTTTGAATTTGTCTCTCCTGGACCCAGGTAAGTGCAACCTATATTCAAGGAAAGATCTCACTAGCACCCTCCATTAATGCTTTCCATTAGAGAAACCCTATGCATTGCAGATGACATGGACAAGGCAGTCATACTACCACTGATTAATCCATATCCTTCTATCCTATATAGTGAGGGACCTTCTTCCCCACCCCTGCAAGTTTAACTACTGCAATGGGACCTTATTACCCAGTCCTTCAATACCCTTTATGTGATGGCCCTCTGCATCAATAATACTTCCCCCTCCACAGCAAGGCATTAGCAGATTTCATTAGTATGCTCAGCTTTCTGACCACAGGCCATTAGCAAAGGTATTAAAAAGCGGTACCTCTGGATATTATTCGCTTGTATTTTCTCTTTAGCACCAGAAGTTGTTAGACTGCATTTACTGCTGTCCTCTCTTTACGCAGTTTTATATGCACGCACACAAGTATTAAAAGCTCTTGTGTGACACTACATCAAATGCTCCACTGCAAGGTTGACTTCACTTCTTGTGAAGCTTTAAGTTTTTTCCCCAAGAGGAAACAAAAAAAATCCACCTTCGATAAAGTAACAGGCCAGATCAAATTAACAGGTCTGTAGACCAAAGATCATGTTTCCTTCTCCTTCAGTAAGTAATGTTCATTAGCCTGCAGCCATGCTGTTCTAGCCACAATTTATTAGATTGGTTTGTTTTGCAAAAGGATATAATTCAGCTAAAACACCATCTATTCAATGAGTCAAACAGAAATAGACTAGTAATATGCATTTAGGAAAAACACAGAGAGCATACAGACACTGCAGTAATGAAAAGATGCAAGGCTGAACAAATAAGTTTATTTAGCATTTCACTTGATTCCAGATAACACAGCAAGATTTGGACGACACGTCTTGCATTTCCTTACATAATAATTCACCACCTGTGAAGCCTAATGAACCCCTGTACAGACTAGGTAGAAACTGTGTATCTGAACTGTTGATGAACTCCCAGCCAAAAATCCTGATGAACTGGGTAAACCCTTATGAATTGGGTACAAGTTATATATTTATAGCTTACCTCAGAGAGATCTCATTACTTCGTAACTGTTACACATGGCAGAATGTCTGTGTTAATATAGGCAAGTGTTAATTTATAATTTAACAAATATATTTTTATAAGAATTATTTTCGGGACTGTTACTAAAATTTATTTTGAGCACTGTAAACGTGCATCGGATCCAACTAACTGTGAAACAGTACCACAGAATGTGGAAAACAGTTGGCTTTCTAGCACTTCACTTTGTACTCAATTAAAATACAAAATCACTAACATTCTAGTGTTAATGGGCTTACTGTTTGTTTACCGAGAATGAATAAATTACAAACATGATCTGTAAGCTTTGTGCATGCATGCATAATTCTTGTCAAAACAGAAGTTTCATATAAAGGTTTAACTCAGTGGTTTTGGGGGTGGGTGGGTGTTGCCGAAATTTTGCTTTCTGTCATCTTAACCTTTACTTGTAAACAACTGATGAATGACTAGTGCGTCAAACTTCACGCACAGCAGCATGAAGTCCGCCAAGCAACATCATATTTACTTATGCCATGCAGGCGAGACACATGCAAACAAGCGCAGGTAATAAATATTTAGCACTCATGTCAAATACGCATCAGAAACTAAAACTGCTTCCCTGTGCGTCCCAAGGGTTCATGCCACCATTCCTCACACATGCCAAAGGCTGTTGTCACATTCGTCCCAAGCACCAATCTGCCTCTGGAGTGGCAGCTTTACATCCACTCTCCCTGCTCCCTGCAAACTGACAGTGTCCTGGTTTCAGCTGGGATAGAGTTAATTGTCTTCCTAGTAGCTGGTACCCTGCTATGTTTTGAGTTCAGTAT
>JAVJGG010000082.1:28667402-28681837 GCA_035590195.1 Aviceda cuculoides | reverse complement strand
TTCTTGTGCCCCTCCAGCTTTCTCGCCGGCTGGGCTTGAGAAGCTGAAAAGTCCTTGATTTTAGACTAAACACTACTTAGCAAGGACTGAAAACACCAGTGTTATCAACATTCTTCTCATACTGAACTCAAAACATAGCAGGGTACCAGCTACTAGGAAGACAATTAACTCTATCCCAGCTGAAACCAGGACACTCATTTAATAGATCATCATCTCTCCAATGTCTTGAATCAGTCAGGTGAGTATTTATTTCCATATGTTAGTTATATATCCAAGTTTAAACCCTGATTTTTTTTTTTTTTTTACACTTACCATTGCTTCCTAACCACACAGACCTAGAGGCAAAAGGAATTTAGATGACTAATAATTAAGCGTGGCAACATACAATCTTTAGGTTCCTGTTTGCCACAGTGCATAACCTTGTGCCACTCTCCCATAATCACCTGCAATACATGGGGAAAGGTAGATACCTCAATGGTATCCATAACTACCAGCTTACTCAACATCGCTCCACCCAAAACCAACCACCATGAAAATATTGAGCTTACACAGGAAGAATTGTCTTCTGCGGAAGGAACCAGAACAACTGCCAGCTTGGAGTATACGTTAGAGACCCTTCACCTCCTTCTTGGCCTTCCGTCTTCTGCTGGGTGCGTTTTCAAACCCTCTTGCCTGCAGTGCTCAGTGCCTTATTAAATGCTCGGTTAGGTGGGGTAGCAAGGTGTCTTTGTGACAGTACGAAGCTCTTCTATAGCTGGGTCCCTGAGCTCCTTCCTTGATATTTCTCTCCCCACCTCCCCCCTCAGAAGGATGGGAAGTTATATAATGCCAGCCCCTTCTTCCCTTTTATACAGAAGCCTACTTATCCTTTGCAGGTACAAACCAATCTAGCTCCCCTCTCCTCCACAGTAGGGGTGAAAGACCTCAGTTCTCTGGTTTTCCTGAGAGTGTCCTGACAGGCTGCATATTGATATTTTTTGAGCATGGGCACCATGTATAATACTGATAAGCATAGTCTAAGAATGCTTACAGACTGAATCCCCTTTGGAGTCTGAGTGAGGGAATATTGGAGCAGGCACGAAATGGGTGCAAAGCAATCAATCCCCATCAAGACAGCCTGGGGCAGAAACACAAATGTGAAAAAAACAGACAGAAATGTAGAAGCTGGGGAAATTTTCACATGAAAAATCTATGGAACTTGGTTACTTCTAGATGTAGGCATTAGCTAAGCAAGAGAGACCTTTTATAGCCACCCAAACTACAGCATCTTCAGTTACACCTCACAATTAAGCATAAGACCCAAATCAAAATGGAGCCTTTAAGTTACAGGATCAAGATCTGCTCTGATCCAGCACTTATTCTTAACCTGCTTTATTAAGAGGATAGCATTACTAACAATTTACAGGAATTACTAAGGCAGAGGAGGTGATGAAAGGATCTCAATTGCTTAGCAGGTCAGTAGCAGAACCCAGTTTCTGTTTTCTTCTCTGTAACAGTTCCTGTACCTTACTGACCCCTAACCAAACTGTGTCATCCTCATCAAGCCTGCCTTCCCTGTTTTAAAGAGAAGACCCATTTAATTTTCCTGTTCTACTATAACCTGTAATAACATTCCAACTTGATGGAAATGGAAAAACATTTATGAATTCCAAGTATTTGCCAGAATTTGCTCAAGCAAGTCCTATCACTATAAAGTGGCTTTTGCTTAACAGGCTTGGTGCCAGACAATTTTTAGCAAACTCAAAACTTCCTAAGCTGGATCATCCCAGAACTGGGCAACATAGAATCTTGTGCCCTAAAAACACCATTCTTGGTCACTCACGCAAAATCACCAGTCTCAACAAGAGGCAGACCTGAAGTCCCTGGTTCTCCATGTAGAAAGCTTCATCCAGGTTTGGCAAGGCATAGCTGGAAGAGTTTTGCAGCATCTCTGCTGGTTTGTTTGCAGTTTTACTCCAGGGCTTTTTTACTAACTGAAAATCTATAGTAGCTGACTCTGTCCTCTTGACAAGTCACAGGCTGTGTGTTTAGTATAGCAGTTAAAAGAAAAGACATTCAGTATAGTAGTTACAGGAAAGGATGCCGTGTTCTGAGCTTTTTTTGTATAGATTTAACAAGGTTTGCTCTCATCTAGGACAGTCAAGAGGGTGATTTTCTTTGTCAATTGGAAGAGCTGTAGGAGGAAAAAGAACCATATGGTATTATTGACAATAGCTTCTTTTTCATTGTGCTTGACTGAATAGGCAGCTTATTCCCCATTGCAGTTTCTGAAATTTTAGCATTATAATTCCTGAAATGTCAGACTTCACGAAGAGTGGCCAAAGACCTGGTGAGTTCTAGTTCTGTCTGCACTGAAAGCTGCTTCCCCACTACCCACACTGGGCTTATTGAAAACCTGATGAATTCAGGTCACAGTGGACCAGCATCTATTGACAAAGCACTGTTGACAAACTCTGGGTTTCTTTTGAAGGGGATATATGAGGTAAAAGAGCGCCAAGCTTGTGCCTCATTTTCGGTTGTTCCTAAATGAGAAGCTGCTGCCAAGTTCAGTTAATGTTTTTTTCCAGTAAGCGTGGGTTCGCACAAGGTTTTTTTTGTACTAACAAATTGTTTGGTGGGTTCAGGCCTGGAAATAAACCTCATTAAATGATCCAATGGTTACATGCTAAAAGACCCTTATCTTTGCATTAATTTTATTTTCCAGCTGCACCCCCAAGTATTCCTTGGGATTACCTGACCCTCTGATAGATCATCATGGAGCCCTATGGGGACATGCTAGGTTATGAAGAAATGTATATATAATGAAGATTATGAAGGGTTACTTTAAAATGTGGTAAGAAGGAAAAAGAAGCAGACAAGACTTCAGGCTTTTGTCTGGTTTCTTCTTACCCATCATAAAAGGAGAGAAAAGCTTAAAGCAAGATTATGAATATGTTTCTTTTCCTCAGCGAAAATTCTGAAATGTCCCAAGGCCAGTTTACTTTCAGTTCCCATGAGAGTTGTCTTAGTAACAACTCTAGTAACATTCTTCACTCTTCTTCCACAGGAAACTCTCACAGGGAGTGATGCAAAGTGTGCAGTAAAATCTCCTTCTGGACTGAAACAAAAAGTAATTTGGCATTTACATTTTGAGTACACTGAGACTAAGAAATTACTTAGAATGGATGGGGAAGGCAAGACTTAGTGATAGGTAAAATATAGATAAAATATTACTCAAAGTAAAGGCAGGTTTAAACACACATGTGATCAGGGAAGGAAAATCTGTGGTAATCATCTCTGTAACTGAAATCCACAATGAATTATTGATCTTACCAACAAAAACAAACAAATAGAAAAAGCACTGAGAGTTTTCTGAACCTATTGAATGAGAACAATCATGTCACAAAGCATTGTTTAAAAATGTGTAAACGAAATTCATGACATACTGAATTTGTGGAGATTATACCATATGTGTAAATCCAGCCGTGTTTGTCCAAGACTCAAAGCAAATGGAAACTAGAGGCAACACAGCTTTTACGTCTCAAAATGAAATAATGATCTTAATGCATATGATAAGAAAGGAAAGAGGAAGGGAGTTCCCCTGGTTAAGTAATCTTTATTCTACCTTGATATCTTCCTTTGTGCTTTTTTATTTGGAATCTGATTAAAAGCAGAGCTGAGTGCCATATACTGCAGTCAGACCCTGCACATCTGAACTCTTTCTACGGGGACCAGGTCTTTTAGTTTTGTTTTTATTTTTTTTTTAACACCAAAGTAGAGATGTATAAAGACAGCGTTGACAAAAACAGCAGGTCAAATAATGTTAACTAACTTAGTTCGTGTGCTTCACAAATGGAGCACAGATGTGTGCTTAGAGCAGGTGTAAGTAGTAAGGAAGGTAGAGGCAAAATAAACGTTCACTGGTTGATAGAGGGAAAAATAATTCATCAGTCTATGTACAGGGGTTTTTTTACTCCAAGTTGTTTTAAAATTATATATACTGCTGACACTTGTATTGTTCTCGCTACAGGAATGAGGCTCTAAGAGTTCAAAAATACAAATAATAAGCTATTTCAACTTAACTAAGAGTGCCAAAATTCAGAATTTCAGGGCTAAAATAAGAGCGCAGAGTTCAATGTACAATTAATGGACACAGAGTACATTTTCTTTTCCTGTGATATGATGTTGACTCACACTTTTTAAGATCAAAAGGACCATGTTGTTTGACTTTCATCACAAACTAAGCTGTTGAGTTTCACCTGGTGATTCTCAAATCAAGCCAGTAACATTAGAAAGGCCTTAAACCCCAGTCTCAAGACTCAATGACAGTGATTCTACCACCTGCCCAGTTCTCTCCATGGCCAAGTAGTCTTTCAGTGTAAGTTGCGAAATTTGCTTGCATTGGCTGGTACTTGTATTTCTCATTCAATTTCAGAAGATGGACTATCTCTAATGCAATTTGCAGTTAAATACTCAGGCAAGATAAAACATCTAACATGGTTCTTGCCTCAGCTAAGTTAGTAATATCAGCTGTGCATTACTGTACAGTTTGGTGCCAGCTATCAAAAGACCATTTTCTCATATTTTTCCCTAATTGAAACAGAAAGAATTGCTTGATGCAGAGGTTACTAGGTAAAGTTCAGAAGGTCCCAAATGTCACTCTAGCCTACTTTTCCACTCAGGACTGCCTCTTTCCAATTATCTTCTCATATTTTGCCCAGCCTCATTTAAGTGCTCTGTGCAACAAGGCCTCTACCCCTTCGAATGTTAAGAGATCAGGTTTCTTTTGTAGTGTAAGGCTGGTTAACCTTAAAAGCTGCATCCAATAGCAAGAGAAACAGAAAATACATAATATTGGGGCTGCTGTTTATTACTAGCCTATACATTAGCTCCCCTACTCTGCATCATTTGCTTCTGCTGTAGGCAAGAACATTTCCAAGTGCCACTAGGAGCTAAAGTTATTTCTTCTCCACTCAGGCTGCAGCTGCCCAACGGCAGTGCAGGCTGCATAGTGAACTCCCAGTGCTGAATTAGGAGAGAATATACAATGGACACTTCTCTTGCAGATAAAGGAGAATAATTTTGACCTTAGTATATCATGAGTAAGACACTAAACTGCAGTCTGAAGTACAAGAATCCACCTATCTCTTGGGAAATCCTCTGTTTGCTCTGTGATAACACAATAATGCTGAAAACAGGCAGGCACTGATAAAGATGTAAGACCAAATACAAGGCAGGTATAAGCAGGGTGACATTGCTAAACAAAGCAGAACACTGCCTACTTTCACCAGACCTGAATTTTAACTCTGATATTTTGCAACAACTTACCTGGAACTGTACCTCAATTAAATATTCACTCATGAGAAAAAGCTGTTTGTGTTTCATAGCAAACAGCTCATACACAATTTACAAATGGCTACATATATCCTTAATTAGTTTTCAACAACCCTGCTAAACACTGAGGGCACACTAAATCCATTTTATGTCAAGGCTGCAGATACACAGTCACCTTATCTAATCAGCCCCAGCTGCCTTAAAGCCAGTAACTCAGAAACAAAGAGGCTACCAAACCAAATAACTTCTGTGAGGCCTCCCTGGAGGAGAAGGGGATGGGGTTGATTACTGCTCACCTGCCACACTGAGGTATGCAGGCAACCTGAAACAAAGGGAGTTTTCAGTGCTTCCCAATGACACACCTAGTTTGTGAAGTAATTACCTCTGACGCATGACACAAAAGATAAACACTGAGTCTTGTAGCATGTTGGCTAGCAACTCCTCAGAACACTTTGGAAAATAATACCATTATGATACCCTTAAAATAGCAGGTGATTTTCACCTGTTTGCAGCAAGTAACTCAGGACCTAGGTAATAATTAAGTACCACTTGAGCTTTCAAAATAGAGCTGAAGTGCAGCCTCAGACATAACCAGGATTTTAGACAGACTTGATTTGCTCCCAGGCAGAACACGGCTCAGCTCAGTGTTTCACTTACTTAATAAGCTGATTATCTTTTAAATATGGCATGATGAATCCTTTGGTCTCTTTAATAAAAGACAAATGTAAGATAAGGGGGGAAAATCTGTAACATGTAACCTTATGGCCACCTGTGCCATGGTTTCATATGCATGACCTCTCAGCAATTGCTAGCTACGCCTTTGGAGCTAGATTTGTTGGTCCACTGCTCTGTTTTGACCTTCAAGCACTATGGTGTGGGAGGAGAAGGGTGAGGTGCTGCTGGACTCCAGAAGCAGGGTGTTGTGTCCCTCCACCTGGTATCAGTTGAGGGTGAGGATCTGGTGACTCCAGAGCTAGTGGTTCATGAGCTAATTGTTCAGTATGTTTAATTATCTTGTCATTGCAGCAATCAGACATGAAGTAGAGTTTCTGTATCCAAGAAGTTTGTCTGTTTTTCCCAACTATGTCATTTGGCCTTACGGACTTTGCTTTGGGTGGTTTAGTGCAAACATATGTCCATTAGAGACCTTCATAGACTTGCCTTGGATTACCTCCAAAGCCAGCCCCAGCTCAGTACTGGATCTGAGAGAGATCAGGAGCACAAGAGGTGAAAACACCTTGTAGACATGGGTGAACCATATTGTCCCTAAGGCATCCCACACTGTTACGTGTGGCATTTTCCTATGAGAAAGTGGATTGCCCCGTGTTGTTCTCCCTGACTGTGGTCTGGCTGCCAGGGCAGATGGAGAGTGAGGTGAAAGTACAACGTCAGCTATGGCCTTCTTTTGCACAGTTCAGTTTTAAGGCCAAATGCTGTGAGCGCTTGGGATATTGTTACAGTAAAGGCTTCACAGTAGGCCATACCAGGTAACATGGCCTGTTTTTGACACAGCGTGTTGAAGCGAAGTCACCCCGGGCACAGCCTCAGTTCAGAGTGTCCGAGTGATCTGGGCCTAGGACCACGAGTGGCTTCTTGCCTACAGTCCATGGGGAAACTGGTCTTTGAGGCCTGTTTGCGAAAGCCTGCGAGAAGGGCTCGGCCCACACCATGCAGACATGACAGGCCAGGCCTGCGGGGCCATTTCCCTGCCCAGCCCTATATGGCTGCTCTGCGAGGCAGGACAGCAGCACAGAGTGGGAAAACTGAGAGTCCTGGCCAGTGGCCTAGCCTCCCTTCACCTGCCTGACACCATGAGGCAGGAAAATGCCAAACGGGCCTTAGAAATGACAACAAAACAGGGTGTGTGTGTGTGCAGCTGATTCACGGGCCGGAGTATCAGCTGGACATGCTTGTGAAGAACGGCACCTGTCTCACTGGTGGGGACCCTCCACAATGCAGATGTGGCTGGAAAGGTTCAGGGCCATCCTGGAGAGCTGCACCTAAGGTGCTCCCAGAAAGCAGTGTGGACAGGAATAATAAAAGCACTTCGCCCACGCTGTTTCTCTCCGAGCACAACCACCTCTAGCAACACAGCATTTTTTCCAGTTGTGTTAAGATTGATGGGAACTCTCCTGATGCCTTTAGGAGGCTGTCCCATAAGCAAGCAATGTCACAGCAAGGAATAAATTTCTTTCCTGATATCAAAATGTGCTCCTTCCCCAGATTGTTCTCAATACCCTCCACCCCTGTTGCCTGAAATTACTGCTCACTCATCACTGTAGTGGGTTTAGCTGTGCTGTATGAATCCAGAGAGATAAGAAACAATATTCTTTAGATAAATAGCACAGACTCTCGCACAAAGTTCCTTCTTGTCTCAGAGTTCAGTCTGCACCCTCACTTAAAAAAAAGGAATGTAACAAAAAACCACCTCTTTCCAGAAATTACCTTAAAATGCAGCATGCAATATCGTTAGTGCAGTGTTTAGGACTTTTAAAATAGTGGTGGTGTTTCAATTAAGATTATGGCCACCATTTTCCCCATGGTTGCCAACGTGTAGTATTTGACATGATCTCTTTTTCTGTGCTTCAAGCAGCAATTAAGTATTGCGTTTCAAATGCCTCCTCACAGCAACAGTGTGTAAATAATAGCTTAAATAAGAAGTAAGAAAAAGTTTTGTTTGCTTTTGCAGGTGTTAAATTTCAGCAGGACAATCTAACTCAAACAAAGCCCTAAACAAAAGTTACTGGAATTCCTGACTGACAACCTGAGTTTCATGTTAGACAAGCCAGATAATCAAAATTATCTTTCTTGGCTCTAAAATCTCTAGCCACTGATTTTTACCATGGTTGTAAAATTCTGAGATTGAGATTTTTAACTTCAGGTATAACATTTTTGTTTAAATTTTTAATGCATGGAAAAAAAATTGCAGCAACTACATGTGGTTAAATGATTTATTTCTGTAATGAGTATCCTTAAAAAAAACCATAGTAAAATTCACACTGACAAGTACATTGCAGGATTAAAATGTGAATTTAGGTTATTTTCGTGTTCTTCTGGTAACCTGGTTATTCCTCCCTTGAGAAGAAATGCAATGCTACATATCCAGTACCCAGATGGATTCAAACTCAGATCCTGTAAGAAATCTCAGAACATTAGGACAAAGGTAATTGAATCATTTTTAGACCCAGTAATTAATTCTGTGGAACCATTTATGGGAAACAGCTGCAGTGAAACCCTGCTTGTAGAGAACAGAATGAAAGCTGCAAGTTGTTTCAATGCAAACTAGTGATGCTTGTAAGTGAGCCCCTTCCCACAGGACTCAAGCTTGCAATCATGCCTCAATGTCAAAGCCCTTCAGAGTGAAGACGGTGGGACCAGGCCTGTAACTGAGAGGTTTAGTGGAGAAAATTCCATGACTTCACGACGACAGGCTCCCATTGTAATTCTTAATTGGTTACTTTAGATTACTCTCTCAGCCAACCTTTGTTAATGTGAAATGATAACCTTGAACTGTGTTCATGGTTTAAGTATTACCCAAACACCTGCACGCAGCATACAGGGACAAAGTCAGAAATTCTTTTGCACTTGTGTGAGATCAGAATCAGGCTGCCTCTGTTAGCCTGATCACAGGATCACAGTAATCCAGCTGTTTATGGACCTTATCAAACATTAGATTAAGAGATTGTGCATGCTATTCTGGAAACAGAGCTTACTGGCCTGATTCTGCTACTTCTAGCCATGGTGCTGTTACCTGATTTCTTGTGCAATCTTATTTATACATGAGCAGAGGTGGAAGAGATGAGTCTTATGTTAGAAAACTTAAGATGACATGAATGGAACAAATTAGTGGTTCAGCAATTACAAAAATCTGAGGTAATTAGTGGAAATTTTAGTGGTCCTGGTCAGAACAGTTGCCCTATTAGTTTTCAACTTAAGCTAAATGCCTATTGTTTGTCCTGAAAAGAGACAGAGGATAAATTCTTTAAAATAACAGATTCCTTTTAATCTGGCCTTTAACGTAATGATTCTGATGTTTCTACTGTGTTTTTTTTGCAATGTATTCTGCAACATTATACGCATTCTATATATATGTGTTCTATATACATGTGAATTACATCTGGCTTTGATATGCACAGACTCCTCTTGCTCCTTTGAGAAGACTAGTGGGATGGTGTTTGGCAGCACTGCTCAGGTAAGGGAGGTCAGCCAGATTTGGGTCACATCACACGAGGAGAGAGAGCGTAAATATGAACTTACTCCTTGAATTATTGAAATATCTCCTTTACTCCTCCTTCTAGGATTATTATCTATACAAGATTTCCAGCTTGGATATATGCTTCTCAGCACCCATGTGCTTCTTCCTAGAGCCTTCAAAAGCCTATCTATCTGCTCTGCTCGGCAAATTCCTTTTGCATCTTCCAACCCAAAGCTGCTTTTTCAACACTTATTTACCCAGTGCCTGCTCTGTTTCCTTTCAGCCTGTCAATGGTGCCCTTCAAGCCACCCGTGGTTCAGCTCCTCTCCACCCTCCCTGCTCATCTTTGAGTCCTCACTCCTCACCTCAGCTGGGAGTTGGGGAGGCAGCTGCACCAAGGGTCCTGGTTCTCCCCCGAGGCGAGGAGTGAGAGGAGAGCATGGTGGAATGGAGTGATCCCTGTTGTTCACAGTAAGGAAGTAAGGTGTGGCTCATCCTGAATTTGCCTGACACACTCTCTCATCAAAGGACAGCCAGCAACCAGGAAGGTTTATCAGGTGAGGGTTACTTGGAGTTGCCCATCCAGGCCCTACAACAAAGGCCGGGCATTATGAGACTAACAGTTTTGTTCTGTGTAATATGGTTAACAAAAAAACTGCCCATAAACAGGGTGATCTGGCTCCAGATGTTCTGGGCTGGGAACAGACTGCTGCGGGATGCACTAGGACCTTCACTGGAGCACGTGTACAGGGCAGTACATGCAGGACGGAAAGGGCCTGCTACAGCAGCCAGTAAACATTATATTATTCCAACAGCATAACAGGTTGGTTTTACTATTCTTCTTTTGTCTTTTTTTCATTAGTAATTAATACTCAGTTAATACAGCAGTGAGCAGAATGTACCCACAGGTCTATCCATAAAGGAAGTAATTTACTGCCTGCTTTACAGCAGTGCTGTGTAAACACTTGAGTTGCATTCAGTGCTGCATTTCTATGGGAGTAGTGGCACATTCAGGTGAGCAAACACAACACTTTGGAGAAAATCAAGCACTTTTGGTCCAGCCCCAGCCCACACTGCTACCAGCCCGTGACAGTGTAAAAATAAATCATTATTGTTAATGAAAAAATTGAGGAACTGAAAATGATCCCAACATGCTCTTTAAAATTCAATGTTTCTATTAGTTCCACAGGACTTCTGCTTCGTGCAGCTTGAATACAGCATTAGAGAGGCCCTGGCCTTACTCCAAAACTCTCATGGATTTCAGTCAGTCAGGACCAGGCCCAGGATGGGCACCTGAAACCAAAAGGCTAAGAAAAGAAGCCCAAGGGACCATCACTACTTCCCAGCTTCAGAGAGATTTCTTATAAACACCTTAAAATACTCTTCCAAAATTAGAAGTATTTATAAATACATAATTCTACAGCCCCTGTATTGTCCTGTTAACATCTGCCTCTGTATGAAGCAGATTTTCCTCTATTCTTGTTCCCTAAATCACAGAGCAAGTTTCGAATGTCATTATTCAGTTGTTTCTTCCTCTGCAGATGTTAACACCGTTTCTTGCAGTGCAATTTCACTGCTGAACATCAAATGGAACTGAGACCCAGATGGAGACAGGGATCTGCAAGACCCTCCTCAGATTTGCAGTGTTTCCTTGCCTTAAAGCACATATCTGAACTGTTCTTTGGGACCCTGTGGCAAGGTACGCATCTCATGTGAGGCTACCGACTTCAGTTCATCCTTGAAACCAGCATCCTCCAGAATTCAGTGAAATTACAATACTTATTTAACCCTGTGCATATACTTAAGAGTGCTGCTTGGGTCCAGAAGGCATTCCTGTACATGCTCAAGGATAATAGTTGACTAATCAGTTTGGTGAGAGCTGACCATCAACTTCTAGTGACTGTGATCTTCGGTAAAACTAATTTTCATCCTTAACATTTTTAGAATCATTTCATTATGGTGTCTGTACATTGTAAGTCACTGTGGCATATATACTGCCCTGTTTTCTTGCAGACATAGGAGCTTAGAGTTTTAACTCTCTACCCTCCCACATTCCGGTGCAATTCCTTTCCTTAATAAGCATGCACATAAAATGACCTCTGTGTTCCCTTCTGCAAAACTGTGCACTGTTTCCCTAAACTCTGGAGCTCACATTTGCCTGATGAAAGGTGTAATTATTTTCCTGTGCAGTAACATCTGCAACAAGGCTGGCTTTGCAAACAGACTTTCAGCCTCTCATTAAGTTGACAAGAATTTGGTCTGCCTGGTAAGAAATCTTCTGTATGTGGCAAATTAATTTTATTTAAGCATCCCTTCACATTAGTCTTTTAAAAGAGCCTTCTGAATGCAAAGGTAGACACTATTGCTCAGTCTACCCTTCCCTGTGCATTACAAATTGTTTATTAATGAGGCAGGTAGAATCCGATTTTATGCAATCGATCATGCAAATGTGTTAACAACTGTAACCTAAAATTAGCACCCTTCATGACTACAACATCATTTCCAAACTTCCCTCAATTATGTGCTGTTCCTCAATGGTTACAGTTCATTCTTTGTCGTTCTGGAGTCTCAGAAAACTCTAAGCAGTGCACTATGCTGGTGAGCACAGCAAGGCAGAAACTAGATCTATGTAATTCTTAAAAACTACTCACAGATCTTTTTTCCCCCACAGTAGATGAGATTCAGTGAGTGCAAAACTTCACTAACATTCTTTGATGATGCCTTTGATTTGTGGCAGCGGCAAAACTGCTTGTCCCAGTAACCTACAATTATGACATTTCAGTGATAAAACCCACACAAATCAACACCTCCACTAACAATGCAGTTTCACTATTTTAATGTTGGGGAATTACTTGCATTTTACTTTTGGCACAGGTTCTGATTTAATTCCTAATTAAGTCAATGAGAGCCTGGAAAATCTTTCGGTTTGCTTCAGTGACAGGGGATAAGCCCAGCAGTCAAGGTTTATTCTCCAAATATTAGCAGAAGTGCTCCACTTATCAGGCAGCTGATACTGTTAGCTCAAAGACAATAAAATCTTTGCATCCAAGTACAAGCTTTTGTGAGACCTCAGTTGATAGATGGATTTATAAATTGATAATGCAATCTTGCATTTCTTCTTAAACTTTAGTTAATTGAAGCATTTGGGAAGCGTGGATCTTTCCATAACAACTCATTGAGGAACCATACTGAAATGATGTTGCCTACTCAGGAACTTTAATGTCAGTGAACCTTGACTTTCCAATGATCGTAAACTGTCTTTAAATTAAGAGTATTATAAAATTGGAATCTAGTTTTATTTTTGTTTGGATAAAGCAACTCAAGACACCCAACATGGGCAGAGCTAACCAGATATGAGGCAGATCTATAGTAAAACTGCAAAATTTTCTTTCTGCTCCCTTCTAAACTTTTCCCCCAGTGAAGACAATTTAGCAGTGGGCTTTATAAAAAAAATCCACAAATCTTTATGTACTGAGGGCATGTCCTCAAATACACTGAAATTCTTGAAAAGGCTCTCATAGGCTTCAATAAAATTGTAATCAAGCTCTGAACGCAAGAGGCAAGAGATTCCCCAATTTCATTTTCTAGATGTGATCAGCAATGATGGAAGTACCCAGCTCTGTGAAATGTTGTGTAAAATTTTATAGTACGCTCTTGTATATGGCTTGATAGTGGTACAGATGTGACAGCCTGGGAACCCTTATATTATAGACTGCTAACTCCTGGGTGAACCGCCTTCTGGAAGAAGATTTTCTTTTAATGAATTAATGGGCAGCAGATGCTGGGAGGAATGCATTCCTCTGTCTTTCAGCAGTGCTTCATATGTACAGTAAATACATGTAGTGTTTGAGACACCTCTAAATATATTATAAAAGATGTATAGCCAGGATTGCTCTTTAGAAATTACTAAACACTATCAGATGACCAGTAGCATAATCTTTAAACAACTCAATACTTTTGAGAATAATTTTTAAGCCATAACATAAATAGGTTCTGAAATCCTACAAAAGAAGTTGGACAAATAGAAACAGCCTCTGCAAAGTTTATGTATTGCACTCCACTTGCCAAAAACGTGGTCTAAATCAGGAAATGGCGTGAACTAAACCAGTCAAAGTTCAACTAATTAATATTTTACTATAGCTGTTAGCAGAGAAGACTGTAAAAAGTCCTCTTCCCTGTCTGTGTGCTTAGCATGTGATAGGCCTATCACCTGGCAGAAACTGTCCAGGAGTCTTTTGGCTCAGGCTCCAGATTAACACAGATCTTGCCTGCGCAGACAAATTCCTGTGGGAGATGAAGGGCTTACACAAATGAGTATTTCAGGGCCACACCAATATGTTGTTGCATTTCCAACCCATCTGCCAGAAGACACACTGGCTGTAGAAAACTTGTGACTTCCCACGACACTCATCTCCACGAGGCTTGACTTCTGCAGCCTCCCGAGAGCTACATCCAAGAATTCCAGGGATGATGATTCCTGCAAGACTTAAGGGAGGCAATCAGCACTGCTCATTCAGTCTCACGCTATGTTGCCAAGCTAGTACTTGTACCTTTCGCAAGGTGCTCTTAGTCGAACAGTTTGGTGAAGTGGAGAAATTTCCGTACCCATGTAAGAATGCCAGGCAATTGGATCTTTACACTACTTACTGTTGAGCTCTGACCACATGAAATGGCAATCTGGTCTTTCATCTTTACCAGCAGAGTTTTCTGACCTCAATCTCAGGTGCATACTGATGTACCAGCAGACCTACTGGAGAGATGAGGGACTGCAGCTGCTAAAAGCATACATCCCAACCACAATCACAAACTTCCCATAAATAGAGCATGAAAGTCACACATGGCTTTTATGGGCCAGTGTCCTGGTTTCAGCTGGGATAGAGTTAATTGTCTTCCTAGTAGCTGGTACAGTGCTGTGTTTTGAGTTCAG
>JAVJGG010000082.1:28656273-28667302 GCA_035590195.1 Aviceda cuculoides | reverse complement strand
TTTCTGTTCTATTAAACTGTTCTTATCTCAACCCACGAGTTTCACTTCTTTTCCTGATTTCCTCCCCCATCCCACTGGGGGGGGAGTGAGTGAGCAGCTGCGTGGTGCTTAGTTGCTGGCTGGGGTTAAACCACGACAGCCAGGTGTTCTGAAAGCAATTTTTGAGTGGGGATGTGAAGATGCTCCTATCCAGAGACCAAAATCAGCAAAGCTGAATTAAGGCTGTTTGTACATCTAGAGATAGGACACAGCCTGGCTGCTTCCTGCAGGTTCATTTCACCAGTGTCAGGGGAGTGCAGAGGCACCATAGCACACTTTCACAGCTAGACCAACACCTAAGGTGGCCATGGCTGTGGCAGCTGGTGCGTTCTCCCCGCTCCTCAGGTTCATGCCTAAGCCCAGCTGTCCCTGCAAGCCTTCCATCCCTTCGCTGCTGCAAGGACACGCCCAGACAAGCAACAGCAGCATGACAGGACGTTCTCCCCACCTGCATAGAAGGCTAAGGATAAAACTCCTGAAATATGCCTCTGAGCCCCTGCCCGCAGACCCCCAGCGATTCCACCCTCGGACGCTGCTGCCCCCTCCAGCCTGCCCCGGGAGCCCCGCCGCTGGCGGCGGCAGCAGCAGCCGCCCTCGGCCATCTCCGCGGGAGCCTCCCCTCACCCCCGCCGCCATCTTGAGCGGAGAGCTGAATGGGCCGGAGTGGCAGAGGGCCTCGGGGCAGGGACGACCCATGTCTCCCCACCTCCGACAGGGGACGAAGACTGTGGCTTCCTCCCCAACCCGGTGTGGATGCGACGGAACGGCCCCCACCCCCGGGAGCCGCTCCAGAGGCAGCCCCGCCGCGGTGAAACCACGGCCCCAACGCTCCCTCCACCACCCTGCTGACAGGACACGGCGCCCCCACCCCACAGAGCCCTACGCATGCGCACAGCCACGACCCACACCAATCCCCCAAGAAAAGGGGGGAAACCGTGGGACTTTGCCCTGGGAGAGCCGGTGTCGTCACGCGGGCGACGGCCAATGAGCGAGCGCGATTAAAATAGCGCACTACAAATAGCAGCTCGGCGGGCGGCGGTTGGTGCTGTCCGCGTGCAGGTGCGGTGGAGGCGCCGCCTCCCGGTCCCCGCCGCCTCCCGGTCCCCGCCGCCTCCCGCGCTCCCTATTACGGCCGCCCGTCCGTCACCATCCCGGCCCCGAGGAGCCAGCTGGGCGCCAACGGGGCGGCTGGCGGACGGAGGGGGCGTCCCCTTCTCTCCGGAGAGACCCCAGGCCAGGGCGTGACACCCTCGGGGCCTTGGTGCCTGGCCTGGTCACTTCATCTCCTCTCAAGGACTGGGTGACTTCCTGCTGGTTTTAGTTCATTACTTCCTTCAAAGCATGCTCTCTGCCTCTCTCTAGAGTAACTGAGGGTAGCCAGTGCCATGTCATCATGAAAAAAACTCCACTGTTCCTGGCAGTAATGTCTTGTGTGTGCTTTTAAAACAGCATTGGTTTAGGATCTGAGGCTGGCTGTTACCAGTGAAGGAAATGGAGTGATAAAGCTTATTGTGTTGGCCTACATTCTTCCATCTCTTCTCTGTTAGTCTGAAACATGTAACAGAAACTGGTTTCAGAGGTATTAGAGGGCCAAGCCCTTTCTGGATAAGGTCCTGCTGGAAAGATGCAGGCCCACCCTGTTTGGGGCTTACTGATCAGGTCTTCCAATCCTGTACAGACATGCATAGTGGATACATAAACCCACATCCACCAATGGAGGAACAAGGTGAGGTTTTCTTTTTATCCCCTTTTCCTCTGGAAAAGATGGGTATGCATCATATGGAGGTAAGCAGAGAACTGTAGTAAAACAAACATGACTCAATGAAAAGAAATAGTCTTCTATTTGAAGATTTTTGCTTTAATTTTGATGTATTATCAGAAAAATGTTAAAAATATGCTGAATTTCCCACTATATTCAAGATTGCAAGTGCTAGAAGTGCAGTGGGTCTCTTAGAAGATGTGTTCATCCTTGCTTAAACTGCTGATTTTGTGGAAATGCCCGTAGCACACCTGTTCTTGGTCTGCACTGTGCAATTGTTACGCATGTTCTCACCTTACTAATTGCATATACTGCATTGCTACTTTCATATCAGATAAGGTATCTGCTGTAGGATCACCGGGGTTTCTTTTTTTGTTGCATGGTTCATTTTTGTGCCTTTTTTTTGTGTGTGTGTGTGTGACCTTGCTAAGATAATAAGGAATATGCATTTGCTATTTGGGAACATATGCAGTGTATTTTATATAATGTTTTATATATATATACACACACACTTTCATCCAGCTGAATTATTTTAATATGAAGTTTATTCTCCATTTCTTACAAAGTTGCCACTGGATTCAAGGAGAAGTGTTTACTGAAATGCTTAACGTAGCAGCTGGTGGGGAAGAGGGATCATCAGATGAATTCATGAGGTGGCAGGTTCAAAAGAACGTACCTCTTCACACAAAACAATTAAATCTTGGAACTCATTGCTACAGGATGTCAGGGATGTCAGAAGTTCAAAAAGCAATTAGGCACGATCATGGAAGAAAAATCCGTGCAGGGATGTCCAACACAGACACCTCTGATTCAGGAACTCTTTAAGGTGCAAATTTGCATCCTGCGGAAGCATTTTGGAGAGCAGCCTCCCCTGTCCTCATGCTGTCATTAGGTGATTTCTGTTGGCTGCTCTAGGAGATAGAGTCCTGGACTGGACGGGAAATTGCTGCTGTTCTGACCCAGCATGGTCATCTCTGTTTAACTGTCATTTCATTTAACGTGGGTTTTTTTCACAATCTTTAATAAATCATAAACAGCAATCCTTGCAATAAACTTTTGTGGTACATAAATGCTGTTTCCTTATGCTCTGTACATCTCTGTCCTTTCTTGCCTGTTACTTTGACTGAGGGATGGAAGGTTGCTTTGCTGTGTTTGTATAATGCCGGGTTATCAAGCTTAGCACTGGTCTGTGCCTGTATTTCCTAGATAATTATTTGATATAAATAAATATTAATAATCTGTATTTCTGAAGATGGTCTGTCCTGGTTTTGGCTGCGATAGTTTTCTTTCTAGTAGCTGTGTATAGTGTTACGTAGTAGTAGTATAGTGTTATGTTTTGGGTTCAGTATGAGAAGGATGTTGATAACACACTGATGTTTTCAGTTGTTGCTAAGTAGTGTTTAGTCTAAAGTCAAGGATTTTTCAGATTCTGATGCCCAGCCAGCAAGAAGGCTGGACGGGCACAAGAAGCTAGGAGGGGACACAGCCAGGGCAGCTGACCCAAACTGGGCAAAGGAATATTCCATACCATGTCGCGTCATGCCCAGCAAATAAACTGGGGGGAGTTGGCCTGGGGGGGCAGATTGCTGCTCAGGAACTAACTGGGCATCGTTTGGCAAGTGATGAGCAATTGCATTGTGCATCACTTGTTTTGTATGTTCCAATTCTTTTATTATTGTCATTTTATTATTACTATCATCATTATTATTTTCTTCCTTTCTGTCCTATGAAACTGTTCTTACCTCAACCCATGAGTTTTACTTTTTTTTTTCCGATTGTCTCCCCCATCCCACTGGGTGGGGGGGCAGTGATCGAGCAGCTGCGTGGTGCTTAGTTGCTGGCTGGGGTTAAACCACGACATGGCCACAAACCAGAAGGTTTGCTGCTCATATAAATATCCTAAGTAAGAAACCATGGAGCTCTCGTCCTCATTCGCTGGCAGAATTAGCCAGATGGGCCATTTGAGAAAGTGATTAAAATACCAGCAATACCTGCCTAAAGAGCTACAAATTCCACGGCTCGGGCGTCTGCAAGGGCTTGTATTTATTACCTAGGAGCACGGGACCAGACCTCGCCAACCCACTGACGCTGAAGGGTGAGATCAAGGGCGAGACGTCAGCATAGCAGAACAGGCGTGGGGGCCTGCGTGGTGCCAGCCCCCACCTCTGCCCTGAGCTGCCTGCTGTGCCTTCCCCAGTGAAGCCTGGTGCTGGCCGCAGGCCCACGGTGGGTCCATGCACACCAGAGGTGTTCTCTGGCTATGTGTCTGTGCGTGGCCATGCCTTCAGCTGGTAGCTTCGGCTTCCAAGGTAGCACCTGTTCCAGCCTTGCTGCCAGAAGGAGATGGGTTGATGCATACATTTTCCATTGAAGATTCAGTTGTCCATATTCATGGTTTTTTTCCAAAAACGAGCCTAATTTTAGTGCTCAGGAATGGAAGTGCCCTGAGATCATATGGGGAACAGGGACATGATCATACCATTGCATTGAATGATATTCAACATAGATTTTCTGAAAAAAGCCCTAATTCCTTTCCTGCCAAGGCTGGAGAACCGCTATAGACTCTCATGCTCATTTTAAACATAATGGAAATCCAATGTGTCAATCCTAGGGCAGGAGAAACAACCCGGAGGATGACCCTTTCCCTAAGGAGAAGTGAAAAGAGGAAGGGCATGGGATTCTGCTGAGGAGTATCCTTGCCATAGGGGTAGGATTTTACACCAGTGTACGGCTCTTGGCTCAGAGGTACAACATCCCATGTGTATAAGGATCTAGCTCAGGATGGATGTGGGTAACCCGGCAAAAGCCGAATGGTAAACCTGTTGTTCTTCCTGTTTGTCTCACCTGTGTTCCTGTTGCTCTGCTGATTTTGCAGGGGATCAGAAAGAGGCTGCATATGTACAGAATCAGAGACAACATGTGCTTATAGAGGTTGACAATGGAAGCCAGTCCTGCTGCAAAGTCACATTTCTTTGATGCAGCTGCTGATATGTGTTCTTTTATGTGTTGCCGATAACCATTCAGCTTGTGGTTTTAGCAGCCCCTCAGAGGTAACAGTTTCATAAGGATAAGTAGTTCTTCAACAGCTGCTTAAACATGCAACTGCGCCTCGGACTCAGATGCTTTGTATAGCACTTTTCTCCAGGAGTGAGTTAGCATATAGTGTAAGTAAAGACAATAAAACTGAATTTATTCTTTAGTCGGAGGGCACAGGCTTGGAGGATATGGGGTAGGTCACTGAGCTCAGTCCCACAGGACTGGCAGCAGGGATCGGGCTTCGGTCCAGAAAGGGCTGCAGAACAGTTAGTTATTCCATCTGCCCCACACTCTACGTTTATACCACATTGGCTGCACACCCATAGCCGCCTTCTGTACCGCCTGGTAACTTTTAACAAGCCTCAGACTATTAGTAGATGTCCAAAAGTCACAAGTATGGGGTCCCACAGGAAGAGAGGAGAGGTCGGGGGTGCTGGCACTGTGTCCCTGTGGTTAAGGGGTTTTCCAGTCCCAAGTTCCACACTGCCGTAGAGGAACAGGGAAAAGCTCTCACAACTCCTATGAGTTTCAGCTCCTGAACAAAGCCTGACTTAGGTTCCCTTTTAGTTTTTCTTCAGCTCATCCTGTCTGTTCCCACAGGCACCGCTGCAGATGTGTGCCGCCCATCTGCGTGTCCAGGCAGCTCCTGCAGCCCAGGCATGGTGTGTAGGTGTGTTCCCGTAGAGCAGTTCATCAACTTTTGTGGAAACCCCAAGTCATCAGCAGCCGGGGATGGACATGAGATCTTGCGACGCAACGGCATTTGGAGGGCAGCAATGTTTTCTTGGAATGGGGCAGTACCTGAGAGTCTTTGGAAGAGGAAAACTTTTGTAAATTGTCTAAAGGGACAGAGGTGGTAATCTGCCTCACAGGGATAAGGAGAGTAACACGGAAAGAAGATAAAAATTATAAATTTATATATTTTTTTTTATTTTCCAAGAGAAAGGCTTGTCTTTATTGGCTAGTATATCTTCAGACCGTGCTGATTTACAGACACATATATAATCTTTTCCTTGAATCTGTGGTTTTCACTAACCAGAACTAGACAGTGCCTGTCATTTGGGCAGTTATACACATGAAAATACATTAATTTAGATTTGTAATTTTTACATTTTAATGAATGACATTTTTGCTCTTCATTTGTTGTGTCAAGCTACTGTTGGAGGGAACAGAAAAATATATTTCTCAGCTATTTCACTCATGGTCACCCAGCATCACATGTAACCTCAATGGAAGAGAAAAGCTATGGGGAAGCCCAGAACTAGTGTCACTGCCAGCCAGCTCTGTCTCTGCCTGCAACCCTCTGCCACAAACCCGTCACTGTCTCCAGCAAGCCCCTGAAGCGCTGCAGTCCCAGGCAGCTCCCCCAAGAAGCCCATCCTTGGCACTGCATGGAGCAGGGACCCATGAGACTCTCCGTAGGCACCTGTGGAGTGTCCAGTTCAAGGACCTTGAGGGCTGCTCTGGAAAATCCTAATGCTTGTGGGTTTGGCTTTGCCACATCAGTAAAACATCCTTCAGAAGCAGTGTATGCATTGGGAAGGATTGAGTTATTGAGGAGTACAGGTCAGGGGTGGCCAGCAGTGGATCCTTGAGCAGGGCAAGTGTGGGTCCCAGGCTGGAGCGGTCTCACATGACAAGCGGTGGGTTGTGCAGGCACAGATGCTGCTAGGTGGCCTCAGGCACCAGCTCTGTGAAGAAGTACGTTGGCAGAGGCGGCTGTCCAGCCCCATGGAGAGCATGGGCCCATGGGGAGCAGGTAAACCCAGGCCGGAGCTCTCTCCTCTTCCCTAACCCTTGGCCATATGAGGATTTTGGCAGGCATCTTACAGGAGCATGAAGGTTGGTCACCTTGGAGTAATCTCACTTCTCCTCCAGCCTCAGGACATTCACTTGCCACTGCTACACAGCAGAGACCCAAGGATCAGCTGTAACTGTCAGGTACACAACTCTTCTACCCCTCATTACCAACCAGCTCCCTCCCCATATGCCAGTTTGTCCCTGCTGCACATTTCTAATGCTGCTTTGGGCAAATGTTTTAGTGCAAATGGAAGGAAATGCAGGAGAACTTGCCCAACCACTGGTTTGTCTCCTAGCAAGATGCCCTCTCTGGGTCAGTGCAGTGCAATTTTTATTGGCATAGGAGCAACACAGGCTCCTAAGTAAACTCCATTCCTCTTGCTATCTTTAAGTTAGAGTGAACTTAAATGATTCCCATTCAGGCAAAGGAATGTGCTGGGCTGACTGCAGAGCTCAGTAATGTCCTTCCACCAGCAAAGAGTCACTTGCAAAAGGTGGCTCAGGGATGGCCATTATAATCTCTTTCTTTTAGACTTGAGTACACCTTATCCATGTGAAGAAATATTTTTTGTCAAACAAGCATTCCCAGTGCCCATACTGCTGTTATCATTAAACAAATATTGTACTTAGGGGGTATGGAAACAGGTTTATGAGTTTTTTT
Source organism: Aviceda cuculoides (assembly GCA_035590195.1). NCBI lineage: Eukaryota > Metazoa > Chordata > Aves > Accipitriformes > Accipitridae > Aviceda > Aviceda cuculoides. The sequence continues at coordinate 28,660,007 of JAVJGG010000082.1, read as the reverse complement.
ACCAAACACAACCATTAGCTGTTGACAAAAGAACACAGATTGCACCATATTTTAGGGCTAAAAGATTTGGTTCCCCTATTCTAATACATTCTGCAAATTTATTGTAAGATAATTTTTACAGTGTAGTATTCTTTTCATGCCACATTTGTTTTCTTAAGTGCAGACTTTAAAGTATAGATATGATTTACAGGTTCGGATTGTATCTGTAAATTCTAATGAAGTAAAATGGCACTCTCTCATATGAATGATGCTGCAGGAAAAATACCTAAATGTAAGTTCTCACATAACTTTCCGTAAGTACCCTCTACCCACATTATAGCAGGTGGCAGGTGAAATCCCAAGCAGCATTAGCTAAAACACCTTAGGCTGACCTTGGAGTCTCTTGACAATTTTACAGCATAAACAAACAAACAAACAAACTCTTCACATTCTACTTTTAAAAAAAATGTTGTTATGAAGTCAGGAACATGTCTTTCTAGATAAGACCAAACCTGTTTTCTTTTCTGTAGTTATGTGTTGTTCACATCACTTCAGGTAAGCAAGGACAGGGATTTTCTGAACAGCACTTTTAATATTATGTGAAAATCAGATGTAATGTATGAGCTTTGGAATTTCTCTTAAACATGTTCTTGACCTTTCATAAGTCAATGTTCCTGAATTATTTCAATGGATACAATTCATTAATTTTTCTTGCAGCCATTTAAGAATAAAAATTATGTCACAGACAATTTAAATACAACAATTCAACACTCTCTAAATAAATTTTCCAGCTAATAAAGCACAAAGGAGAAATGGCAGAAATGAAAATCTTCCAGTTGACCACTTTCCCCTTGGACAATTTCCAAAACAAATATTCAAGTCAGCATTTGGTTTCTTGAGTCTTTTCACAAATATCCACAGCAATCCTCTTAGTGATGCTAAATCTCTTGTAAAGATATGCAAGACATCCAGTAATGAGTAATCCCTGAAACTGACATTTAATATTCCACTAAAGAAGCTAAAACATTTACAGTTCTCACAAGCCACACCTTAATGTCCTTTTTATTTATTTTAATCCGGATAAAGTAAGCCATAATAAGACTGATTTATATGACGTCATGATGGGAGTCTCCATCCCCCTGGAAAAAAAACCAATGTGAAATCTTGGTCCCATTGACTTCAATACCTAAACCAAATTTTCACTGACAGACTTTGACTCCTGTCTTGTGTGTCATCAAAAGAAACTGAGCAATTGTTCTCAAATACTAACAGACAGGTGTGGTGACTGCGGATAATTTTAATTTCAGACAGATGACATATATTTGGATACTTTTAGGAATTAATGATAAATGAAAAATATAGCACAGTATGTTGAATTACTGTGACTTAAAAACCAGAGGTTTACAGAGGTATATTCCATCTTTAGAATGTGTCCGTGGTCTGCTAGCTGAATTTTGACCTCAAACCATCTGACTACAGACACCCAGTTTAACACATTCAAATCTGTTGATCCTCAAACCACTGAGTGGATTTTTTGGTGCTTACATCTCATCATTTCTGATTTTCAACTACCTACAGAGGTGAATACCTGACACCTTCCAAGGGAGCTTTTCTGTGTAAGCAATAGCTGCCCTGATTATCACTGGATGTCCTAGCCCAGGATGGAGGGAAGGCAGGGTCTGCCTTTGAAGTCACACGTACAAGTGGCCCAGTGAAAAGTCTGGACGTCCCTTTTGAGGGTATGAGATGTGGAGCAGGTCCTTGTCTCTTCAGGTGTCATTCCTGACACCCCACTGAGACTGGGATCTGGGCTGCTGGGTTAGCACACATGGCAGATAACGCTCTGAGCCTGAAGAGCTTCAGGAACAGCAGCCTTCGCTCCATTGCCTGCTGAGATGCCCATGCAAGGCTCTGTCAGGGCAGAAGAGTCAAATGTGATGACAGCTTTCCTGTTAGTCATTTTGCAGCTCCCTGCCAGCCCCCAGGCCCATCCTGGATGGGTCTGTCCCCTCCACCTGCCGTGGGCAAGGGGCTGAGTGTGGCTGCTGGCGTGCCCTCTGTACCAGCCACATCAAGCCCCATGATGGTCTCTATAGGATGAACCTAAACCTCTGTTTCCCACTACAACCAATTTGGTACAAGTCAGAAGGTAGAATTTTATTACCATTTCAGTTTTCAGGTTTTTGATTTTGATCTGAAGCTATGGAAAGCATGTTTTTTGGTACCTTGCCAAGTTGCGTCTGATCTCCCAGTCACTCCCATGGCTTACGTTTAGGGAAGCCCGGTCCCTAAGCCAGTCTCCATCCAACCTAGGGAGATTCCGGCAAAAATATTACACAACCCAAAATGCATGATAAGCAGGAACAATGCTAGGAAGGCCTTTACACTGAATAAGCTCTGCATGACAAATGCTAAATTAATGCCTGCAACGTCAACCACCCATGGCCATGGTGCAAGCTGTGGACAATAGGTGGGTGTGCAAGCCTGCTTTTGAGGGATGACTTTAACCACAGGTAAATGTGCTTTGCTTTAGTGTTATCAGTGACATCTGGTGGTAATAGACAGTAAATTCAATTTAAATCTTTTTAAAGGTTATGCACGAGTTTAAACGGCTAATCCCAATTGAAGTATTTTACAAAGTTGTATTTCCCAAAGTGTATTTCTTTCTGACAAAACCATGTAACGGCGGTGCTCCATGCCTGGACCAAGGACTAACCAGGAGATTGCCTTTACGCATCATGGTATTTTTTGGTGGTGGGAAACACTGGAACCAATGAAGCCACCAAAGTATTTAGTGTGCCTGAAAAGCAGTTGATGAACACCTGTTCTTTACTACTGTTAGCTACATATAGCCTTTGTAAGTTTTCCAAACATCATAGCCCCTCCAAATCAATGAACATGGCAACAATTCAACTCCCAATTTGAAATACATAATTTGAATAATAAATATGACAAATCAAAAAGGCCACCAGTGAAGGTGGAGGGGCTTGATAAAGAAAATAGAACAATACAGAGGCTGCAAAAAGGTCCATTGGTAATTGATGCGTTGGGTTTTGCTCAAAAAGAAGGAATTGTCATCAACTGAGGTGAGTTTAGCAGCGGGCGCCAAGATGGTCAGGGCTGGAGCACTTGTCCTGTGAGGAGAGGCTGGGGGGTGAGGGCTGGTTCAGCCTGGGGCTGAGATGGCTTCAGCAGAGCCTGACAGCAGCCCCCAGCACCTGGCGGGGGGTCCGCAGGACGACAGAGCTGGGCTTTTCCCAAGAGTGCATGGCAGGAGGTTCGACAGACCTCCTGAGCTCCCCTCCAGCCTGGGCCAGGCGGTGATCAGCTGAGGCAGCAAATGTGGAAGACCAAAACAGAGGCAGACTGGTGGTGTTTGTTAACATGCTCCAGCCTCTCTGTGCATCCCAGATATGGTGTAACTGGTTGTAAAAGTTATAAGAAAAGAGATTTAATGGAAATATGGAGTTCTTCATCAACAGTATATCCTACAACAGTCTCCTTGGGATGTTTATTCAATAGTCACATATAATACTTCTTTCTTAAAAGAAGGGAAAATTCCCCCCCCGCCCCTGGAGAGCTACGTGAGGAAATGATCCTTAACTGTACATACCAGCACATATATCTTACAATAAAATACCTAATAGATTAGATGTAATTATCTAAATTATACCCTAACAAATAAAATTCAGGGTCCTCATTAAACTGAAAATAAACCCAAAGGAAACAAACACAACTGTAGTTCAAACCCAAAA
>JAVJGG010000082.1:28641057-28654736 GCA_035590195.1 Aviceda cuculoides | reverse complement strand
ACCAGAGCACTCACCTGGACTCTGTCTCTTTGTTCCCAAACCCTTCTAGGGCTGGACACCTTCTATGGGGCAGAGCAGTTCTCAACATTGTGGTTCTTAGCTGAAAGCAGCAGAACCAGTGCACACGGAGAAGAACCTTCCTTAATTTTGCACTTAACCTCACAGCATACAGTGGAGACAGTTTTGTTTTAATGCCTTTTGTGAGGAGAAATTCCATTCTGTTTTTTCCCCAGTTTTGCATCAGAAACTTGTTTCATACAGGAGACATGTTTTGACACTGCTTGGGGACCTGCACCTCTCCTCTTCCTACTTGTATGGACACGTCGTCCTCTTTCTTCTTGGGTGAAGAATGGAGAGGGTTGTCTGTCCAGAAAAGCACCTTCTTGACTCTCTATGTGCATCTCTCTTGCTGCCCTTCTGAATACAGCTCTAGAAAGCAAAAGCTGCAGGACTTTGTTATTATTTTTAAACCTGACAATTCAGTAAGGCAAACATTATCCAAAAAATGAGCAGTAAAACGACTTTTGTGAAGCCAAAATCAAAACTCAAAACCCAACTTAAAACATACACCAGCCATCTGAGTATGCTCTAATGCCATGTTCTCTCTAACATCTGCTGCTTTTCTTGAAAATGGTTCTTGAAAGGACATTTCGTTCCACAGACTTCTGAAGCTGGTGTCTAGACCTTTAAGTTTCAGCTCACCTTGAAGAATAAACAGTTCTTGGAGGAGTTAACTTTGATAAGGCAAGTGCAAAAAAGGACACAGATAGCATATTGGCTATGCTGAAAACATGTCTTTCTTCATAGCCTGTTCCTCCAGGGAACAGTGGGAAAACAGAGACCACTGGATCTGTTAGGTTAGGGAACGATGCTCTGTTTCAAGCCCTGCCAGAAAGATCCTCGAGGTATCAGCACATCTGTAGCAGAATGTGCTTGAGGCAAGATGTTTAACACTAGGATTTAATTTTGCTTTGGGAGTGTTCTCATTCTGAACTTCTGGAAAGTGTTCCTGTAGAAAAACACTGCAATGACATATTGAACTGTCTGCAACTCTCTGTGTTTCCACAGATGTATTCCCATACAAAATTAAAGAATTTGGCCCAGCAGCCCCAGACTGTGACATCCCCAGTCCATCCTCATACCTGTGGAGCTGTCTGTGTGCTCTGGTGACTCCTCAGCTGAGGCACAGACAGGGAAGGCAGCATCCTCCCCAAATATTTCTGAGCAGTTTTTTATGAGGAACTTCACCAACACTGTCACCTGCACACAGATGCTGCAGACGAATTGATCTGTCCTGATACAGACAAAATGCCATCAGCCACAGCTTTGGCCTCGCTGTCCAGAGGGCCCACGGGTGGCAATGCCCACTGGGTGCCCCCCCTTGCCCTCTGTGTGCAAAGTGTTCAGGAGCTGTGCTACAACGTAGGGGACTGCAGGGCAACTGCTACTTTTGCTCAGGGGGGTGAGACAAGGGTGAGCCTTGCCCATCACATTGGAGGCACCTGAGATGAGGGGCACCCTTGATGTCTAGGGCTGCTGTTTTGCTTGGCTTTTGCAATGGCAGTGGCATCCCTGTGGATGACTCTGAGCTGCCCCGGCGGGGGTGGCTGCGGTGAGTTCAACACACCTTGTCATTCATCTCCTTCTGCACTTCCAGCGGGAGCATGTTGTCTGTCTCTGGGCTCAGCATATTTGGGCCAACACAGATGGCCAAGTTGCTGGAGTCCATCCTGTTGGTCTCGGCATTTTGGCTGATGTGGTGGAGCAGAGAGAGCAAGTGCTTGAGCAAGACGAGGTTTGGTCTAGGCAGTTTGTCAGCCACCCTGCATGAACACAGACAAAATGCGACGTTAATTCATGATGCAGCAGCCGCTACTTCTTTATTTGAGCAAGTCCCAGTTAAAGCCAGACAGATGACACTTCCTCCAGAAAGAGGCATGCGTGTGCTGTTTTCACTGCTTAGCAGAAGTCTATCATTCAGAAATCCCCAACGGCAGCTGAGCACGTGGTTAATTACAAGATCTTGAATTACAAGGTCTTGACCGAAAGGCAAGCATTACAGCCCTCCATGTCCTTGAATAGATGGGATGACATTGGGAGATGTCACTGGAGGCTTCCTGAAGGCATGTGGAAGCCTGCAGTTGTGCTGTGCAGCTTTCAAAGCAATCCCAGTCAGCCTCCACATCTGCTCTTTCTAAAGAGCAAAACACGGCGGTGGTCTCTATGTGCCTGACTTCACGACCAGCAGATGTGGAGGCTCCCTGCCAGTGCCTGTGCCACAGCACCGTGAGTACATGAGCTGAAGCACTGCAGCCTCTCTGCTCTTCCTATGCTAGTCGTTTCATGGGGCAGGCACCGGCAGGGTCTGCCCCAGACACAACAGAGTGTGAGGGGTGAGGGTGGGAAAAAGAAGCTCCCTGGGAGGGTTATGAAGGACTCAAGAGACATGTGGCTCACACAGGGCTGTGTGAGCCAGTGCTAGACAAACAGAGGAAACAGGAATATGGAGTGGGACAGGGACATCCTCTCCAAAAAGCCTATAGGCTGCCACCACTAAACTCAAGTATAAAAGTGATTCAGGCTCTCAAGGTGAGATTATTTGACCTATCAGCCCTAGAGCTGAGGAGACACAGAAATGAAGGAGTGTGGTCAGGTGTGGGTCTGTGCCTCCGGAGGGGCTGCTGCTCCCCAGGGCATGGGGGCTGGCACACGGCCGCCGTATGCACATGGGTCTGCACTGCTGGGGCTTGGGTGCTGCAGAAAGTGTCAATGGGGTTTTTTTTTTGAGTATAGAGTAAAAATCCAGTCTTGGATGCGTCAGCTGGAAGGAAACAGTTTTGATTTTGTGTATGATAAGAAGCCTTCCACCTCCCCACAGAGCTTCTCCTGATGCCCTCCCCTCTAGTTTGGCTCTGAACTCTCGGTGGCACAGGGGAGGCCCCAGGGGCTTCCAGCTCCTGGTCCCTGCTCAGAGCCACGGCAGCATCCCTGGAGCGTGGGTCCAAGGGGGAGCGGAGAGGGGGCAGCGGCAGCCGGCGCTGCAGGCACCAGAGGGCAGGAGAGCCCACAGCAACCTGGCTGCAGAAACGCAGGGAAAGACAGGGATGTCACCTCTTGCACGCTGCACGCCCTGCCCTGGTGACACCCGGCCGGACTTCCCTCCTCCGCTAAACCCCACAGGCGTCGACCTTTTGCAAAATCTACTCGTCTCTCTAAGGCGAGGAGCCAACACTGAGCGTCACCCTGCGCCGTCCACACTAAGGTCATAGAACCAGAGAATGGTTTGGGTCGGAAGGGACCTTTTAAAGATCATCTAGTTCCAACCCCCCTGTCATGTCCACATGTCCCCTACTCAGTTCACACTAAGATCCTGGGTTTCAGGGCTTTCTAACTGCAGCTGCCAAGTATTTCCAAGCCATGTCTCAGCCCTGGGCTGAACCCTTTCAAAAAGTTCATGAGAGCTGTTTCAGCCTGTCCTTTGAATGAGATTGGAGGAAAAATGCACTTCCCTGGCTATATTCAACCATCTTTTCAGATGCCCCAGTAAGTAACCCTTGTCACCTCCTTGCCAGAATTTGGTGGTTTAGCTTTGCACCACCATCATGAGGTGCCTCAGCTGGGAGGTGGGAGAAATTGTGCAGCACAGCTCCAGCTCACTTTGTGAGACTGAAGTGGAGGCTTTAGCACACAGATAGGCAGGATGCCGGACTTCTGCTTCATGTTTTGTGGTTCTCATGGAAATCTTCCTGCAATTTTCAGGAGGAAAACAGAAGTGTCAGAATCAACCCACTGAAAACCATAAGTTATTCTCTGGAGCAGATCCTCCAGAAAGTTTATATCCCACATGGGCTCCAAAATACCTGGGAAAATTTTCAGAAGAGCTCAATCACCTGACTGCTTTGAAAGCATGTCCAGGGAAAATGTCCATGTGGAAATCCAGCCCCACAGCTCACTGGAAATGACAGGACACCCCCTTCTTGCTACTGCTTCACATCTGAAATTGAATACACAAACACAAACCCAAATTACATGTAGACCAGGCTGTATATAACCAAATGAAACACTCAGCAGCCACCTGAAAAATGCTTGCCGTGTCTGAGAAAACACAGATTATTGTGGGCTCATTACCAAATCCTATGTAGGGAGCAGCCTTGTTCTGTTTGCACACCACATTAAACTCATTTAGTCTACAGTCCCAGAGCTGCAGCTGGTGATTAATCTCCTCCAGCACCTCTGGCCACTTTCCCAAGAGCAGAGCTCCCGGCACAGACCCCGACGCTGCTCCTACCCCAGTCCCTGTTAAGTAGCCACCTGCATAAAGCACTAACTTTTTCTGCTCATGGAGACCTGGAGGGATCCCTCAGCAAACACTCAGCTATACATTATGCGATGTACTTATAGCAATGTTTCCAGAAGGAATGCATTCCTACCATCTTGCTGCTCAGGATCCACCAGCCATTCCTCTAGTGGTCTTTGGCCTAAAGGGACAAATATTGCCTTATCCCATGCCACCTGATGCCTGTTTCCTTCTAGACCACAGGCCTGGACATTTTTGCAAGCAGCTCTTGCCAGTCAGGGGTGGGGACAAGAAAATGTTACAGATACGCCTCTTTTCCAAAGCATACAAACCCTTCAAGATACAGTTCCTGAGCAGCTGTCGAGAAACATCCTGGCATATGCAGATCCACACAGCATTTGCAGTGCCTGGCCTACACACAGCAGCTCAGGATATGACATACCCCTACCTCATCAGCTGACGCGAACAGAAATGCCCTTCTGGGGATGACGTGAACTCCAGGCTTGGAAATAAACCCTAGGAGAGTCCCTCAAGAACAACTGGATGACTGAACAAACCAACCCAGGCGCAGGTTGCCTCACCCACGCTGCACTCTGCTGCCCATCACCGCTGCAGGCAGCATTTCTCCCAGGTGCAAAGTTTTCCTGTGGCCCAGTGCAAGACTCAGGTGCTCTCTGTTGCTAAATCTCTCCCCAGGCAGAGACCTGCTGCACAGGAGCACACACAACACCCTCGTCCCGCACACACATTAAGACACTCATTCGCTGTGGGGTCCCTGCCAAGGGCTCAGCAGATCACGCTTCCTGGCCCTCTGATCCAATCCACAGAGCTTCACACAGCGAACAGCACACAAACAAGACTGCGCATCTTTTTTGATAAAAGCTCAGGGAAAGGAGGATTATGGTGTTTGTCTTCCCAAGCCACCATTATGCGTGCTGAGGCCCTGCTTCCCAGGGAGTGGCTGGACATCTGCCTGCAGATGGGAAGTCATGAATGAATTCCTCTTTTTGCATTGCTTGCGCACACAGCTTTTGCTTTTCTTATTGAACTGTCTTTATCTTGACCCACGAGGGTTTTTTTCATCTTATTTTCTCCTCCTGTCTTGCTAAGGGGGAGGAGTGAGAAAGCGTCTAGGTGGGCGTCTGGCAGCTGGCCAAGGTCAACCCACCAGTCCTTTTTATTGCCGCCCAACGTGGGGCATGAGATAAGGACAGTTTTGATCTGGGCATGCTATAGCTGTGGTAGCTGTTAATTGGCAGGCTTCTGCGTGGGTCACAGAGCTCGCTTGATTTACCGTGTAACAGAGCCTAGGGCTTGTCAGCGGCTGCCTTCAGCTCCTGCTTTTTGCTGCACCGCTTATCTCTGTGTTTAGCTGTGCCTGGGAACATTCTGATAAAAGCAGCGGCCATGCGCTTGGCCCTGGCACAGGTGCAGGAGGGCTGTCCTGCGGAGAGGTGAGGGACTGCACCTCCTTCTTCCCATCTGGGACTGACGTGGCCACCTTTGTTGCATGGGCTCCAGAGGTCCTCACACATCCTTCTCTAAGCTGCCTGGTTGACATCATCGTCCTTTTGTCCTGTGGGTAGAAACTGGTTTTGGCCTGGTGTTAAGAGGAAACAGTTTGTTGATGAGGTGACAAGGAAACATGCCTTTAGGGATCATCGATCCCTGGGTGGCAGGGTGTGTGGGAGGACTTGGTTAGGTGCCCGGGGTGGTTATCACATCCCATAACCTGGGATTTTACACCTCTACAGGCGTGTAATCCTGTTGAATTGACGCACTATTTGGCAGAAGAGTGCCTTGCCTACCCCAGTGAAAACCAGCAGCTCTTAGCACTGCACTGGGGCTTTCCTCATGTCTCTTGAGCCTCCCTTCAGCATCATCAGAGGAGCATGGTTGAGACAGGAACCCAGACCACATCTGGGAACACCATGGATAAGATAGGGACCCAAACCCCAACTACAGTAATTGCCCTCATAGTCAAAAAGAAGCTCTGGATGCAGAGGTTGGTGGGTCCATACCATCAATTACTGCAGGAGGAGGAGGAGGGAGGGTCTGATCAGGAAGCTAGTCCTTCAGCAAGAAAGCACGAGGAAGAAGTGAGAGAAATCACCCTGGAGGAGGAAACTAGCTGGTCCCTAACCTTGGGCAAACTTTGAGATATGTTGAAAGATTATGGCCACCAGCCAGGCAAGCAGATTGCTGCCACTATCACTGAAGAAGGCATCCAATATCTGAGAGAATTAGCAGTGCTGGAAAGTCTTCTACAGTGACCTGGATAACAACCAGGTCTTCAAAGATCTGGATGATGTCCAGAGTATGGGGGCACGTGCAGAAGGATCATCCAAAATGCACCAGCATTACATTCCAACTGCCTGGTGAGAATGGACTGACCAGACTTCCATACACCAATTGCGGAGAGAGCGTCCCACTGACTCCAACGTTTTGAAGAAAACCTGCCCCCCTCCTCATCCCCACAGGCCGGCATCTCGGCTGCCAGGGGTGCCCTGCAGACCCAGCCTCCCCCGGCCAGAGGGGAAGGGAGCCCAGGCACACACTGCGTGGCAGTCTCTTGTTCCTCTTGTGTTACCAGGGGGAGGACATGGGGAAGAAGTGGGGTGGTGAGCCCACCTCCAAGTTAGGAGCCCATGTACACATAGTGAGGGGGAAGACAGCTGATAAGAAGGGCCATCCGAGATGGCTGTCTGTTCAGCTGCTGTTGAGACAGTAGAAGGCAACCAGTGATCTCCCAGATATAGAAGAGGACTAAGAGTGCCTCCCTTGATTTTGGTGAAGAGACTTCTGGTCTGACACTGCAAGGGTCTCCAACTGGGAACAGAGGGTCCCTGCCTTTGGCCAGGAGGAGGAAAGGGATGACTGGGTTTACTGGACTGTGTGGATTCGATGGCCTGGCACATTGGATCCACAGAAGTATAAAGCTTTGGTAGACACCAGAGCACAGTGTACCCTAATGACATTAGTGTATGGCAGGGAGGAACCCATCTGGATTTCTGGATTGACAGGGGCATCCCAACAGCTGTCTGTATTGGAGGTTGAAGTGAGCTTAACAGGGGACAAGTGGCAAAAGCACCCCATTGTGACCAGCCCAGAGGCCCCACATATCCTTGACATAGACTACCTCAGGAGAGGGTACTTCAAGGACCCAAAAGGGCAATAATGGACTTTTGATGTAGTCACCATGGATTCAGAGATGGTTAAATAGCTGCCTACCTTGCCCAGCCTCCTGGAGGATCCCTGTGTTGTGGGGTTGCTGCATGTGAAAGAACAGCAGGTGCTGATTGCTACCACGGTGGTGCACCATTGGCAATATCGCACCAGCCAAGACTCCCTGATTCCCATCCATGATCTGATTCATCAATTGGAGAGCCGAGGAGTGATTAGCCCCCCAGCTCAACCCCCCAGCCATAGTTTGCTTTCACATGGAGGGCTGTCCAATGCACCTGGAGCCGACTGTACCAAGGAAGCACAGTCCCACCATTTGTCATGGACTGATCCAGACTGCACTGGAACAGGGCGAAGCCCCTGAACATTTGCAATACATCAACACCACCATCGTGTGGGGCAACATAGTGGAGGAAGTGTTTGAGAAGAGGAAAAGGATAATCCAGATCCTTCTGAAAGCTAGTTTCACCATTAAAAAAAAAAGCAAAAAAGCAAAGTCAAAGGACCCACATGAGAGGAATGTTGTCACGTATCTACAAATGTGATCAGTAAAATAACAACTATGACCCCACCAGTTAACAAAAAAGAAACACAAGCTTTTCTAGGTGTTGTGGATTTCTGCACACTGCATATTCTGGGTTACAGCCAGCTCGTGAGCCCTTTTCATCAAGTGACCCAAAAGAAGAACTATTTTGATTGGGGCCCTGAGCAACAGCAGGTTCTTGAGCAGATCAACCAGGAGATGGCTTTCGTAGTAGCCCTTGGCCTGTCTGTACAGGACCAGCTTTGTAAAATGTGCTCTACACTGCAGCTGGGGAGCATGGCCTCACCTGGAGCCTCTGGCAGAAAACACCAGAAGAAACCCGAGGTCAACCTCTAGGGTTTTGGAGCCAGGGGTATCAAGGATCTGAAGCCCACTGTACCCCAAATGCAAAAGAGATACTAGCACCATATGAGGGACTTTGAACTGTTTCAGAAGAAGTTGCTGGCACAGAAGCACACATCCTCTAGGCACCACAATTAAGTGTGCTGCACTGGATGTTCAAAGGAAGTGTCCCCTCTACACACCAAGCAACTGACACTATGTAAGTGGGTAGCATTGATCATGCAACAGGCTTGAATGGGGAACACCAGCCACCCAGGAATCTTGGAAGACATCATGGACTGGCCAGAAGGCAGAGATTTTGGAGTATTGCCCAAGGAGCTGACTCCTGCCCAAGAAGCATCACTATATAATTTATCAGAAAGTGAAAGGCTGTGTGCTCTATTTACCAACAGATCCTGTTGTGTTGTAAGAAACCATCGGAAATGGAAAGCTGCTGTCTGGAGTCCCACATGACAAGTTGTTGAAACTGTTGCAGGAGAAGGCCAGTCAAGTCAGCTTGCAGAAGTGAAAGCTGTCCGGCTGGCCCTTGAGACTGCTGAAAGAGAAAAATGGCCAGTATTCTGTCTCTATACTGACTCACGGGTGGTGGCAAATGCCCTGTGGGGCTGGTTACAGCAATAGAAGGAGACCAACTGTCAGCACAGAGGTAAAGCTATCTGGATTGCTGCACTGTGGCAAGATGTCACTGCCCAGGTAGAAAACATTGTTGTGAAGGTACGTCATGTAGATGCCCATGAACCCAAGAACCGTGCCACTGAAGAACATCAAAACAATGAGCAGGTAGACAGGCCACCAGAAGTGAAGTGGCCAATGTGGACCTGGACTGGGAACATAAGAGCGAGCTATTTGTACCTCAGTGGGCCCATGAACACTGGGACATCTAGGGAGAGATGCAACATACAAATGGGCTTGTGATCAAGAATTGGACCTGACCATTGAAGACATCACACAGGTCACCCATGAATGTGAAACGTGTTGTAATCAAGCAAGCCATGCAAGTAAAGTATCCCTGGAATAGCGGGCAGTGGCTGGGTTATCGATATGGTGAGGCCTGACAGATTTGGCTATATTGGACCACCTGCCAAGGCAAGTGCTATGACATACTCACCATGGTGGAAGCCACTAGTAAAGGGTTGGAAATACATGCTGTAACCCACACCACTGCCTGAAACAGCATTTGGGCCTTGAAAAGCAAGCTCTGTGGTGACATGGTACCCCAGAAAGAATTGGGTCAGACAACGGGACTTATTTCCAAAATAACCTCATAGACTCCTGGGCCAAGAAACATGGCATTAATCAGGTGCAGCACATTCCCTATCACCCACAAGCCTCTGGAAAGGTTGAATGATACAGTGAACTGTTAAAGGCTGCTGAAAGCATTGAGTGCTGGGGCATGAAAACACTGGGATGTAAATTTAGCAGAGGATCTGCTAGCTATCCTGGTCCTGCCCAAGCAGTGTCCCTGCATACTGTGGGAGGAGTAAGGTCCCTGTAGTAGTGAACATAGGGAAGTGGCTGGGAAGGACAGTGTGGGTTGCTACTCCCTTGGGAAAAAGGCAAACCCACTCAAGGGATTGTCTTCACTCAAGGATCTGGGTGCTCTTGGTGGATAATGTGGAAGGATGGGGGGATCCAGTGTGTATCTCAAGGGGATTTAATCTTGGGGGAAAAGTAATCTGTGAATTGAATTGTATGTAAGTAATGCAGCAGGAACCACCTGAACTGATGGAGAATGAGCTTCACCATGAACCAGATGAGTGCAGTGACGACCCAACCCAAACTGATCTTGGTACCAAACAATCCCACATGCTGCTTCTCATGTCCTGGGCAATGACCTTGACAGACGGGGCCTCAGTCACTGACTGTTCTTATGGACATTTCTGGGGGGAGGCCCATGGAATGGGAGAGTAATACCTCTCTATATGTCAAGGAACGGGGTATAGTGGTTAATGGGGGTGCATAAACCTGACTGTTGGATGTAAAGAAGGTTCGAGTATGTAGTGTAAGTGTTGGTGAGATGGGACTTCATGAGAAGCAGATAGAAGGGGATGGTCAGAGGATACCTAGATGTATTAGGTAACATGGGACCTGAGTGTGGCACAAAAGGTACGGAATTAGCGATGGAGATTGTTCTGGGTCTGTCTGGGATGAAGTTACAAAGTTAACTTTCTCCATTGCAGCCTGTGTGGTGCTGTGCTTTGCATTTGGGGCTAGAACAGTGTTGATAACACACTACTGCTGACCAGTGCTTGCATGGTGTCAAGGCTTTCTCTCTCTCTTCCCTGCACCTCCAAAACCAAGTAGGCTGGGAATGGGCAAGAGGCTGGGAGGGGACACAGTTGAGACAGCTGACCCCAGAAGACTGAAGGGATATTCTATACCACATGATGTTGTGTTCAGCAATAAAAGCTTAGGGAAAGAAGGAGGAAGCGGGGACATTCGTGGTTATGGCATTTGTCTTCCCGTGCAACCGTTATGCGTGCTGAGCCCCTGCTTCCCACCGAGTGGCTGGACATCTGCCTGCCAATGGGAATGAATTCCTCTTTTTGCTTTGCTTGTGTGTGCAGCTTTTGCTTTTCTTATTGAACTGTCTTTATCTTGACCCACAAGTTTGTTGTCTTTTTTTTAAATCTCATTTTCTCCCCCTGTCCTGTGAGGAGGGGGAGTGAGAAGGCATCTGGGTGGGCATCTGGCAGCCGGCCAGGGTTAACCCACCACGCTTACATGCACATACATACTCACAGGCTTTGTACATATTTTTATATACCTGAACATACATACATTCTCCTCTGAGCTAATTCACTTACTAACAGCAGGCAAAGAAGACCAAGTCAGCTTTTCAGTCAGTGAAAATAAATTTGAAATAAACTTCAGGTTGGAGAATTGCTATCAATTCCTTGAACTAATTATTATTACTACTGTATTGCATAGAGCTTCCAGTGGGGTAAGAGAGACCAACACTGACTGAATGTCACTGAAATGCTGTCCCTGCCCCAAGGAAAACCCAGGTGCCGGTGCAGG
Organism: Aviceda cuculoides; assembly: GCA_035590195.1. Taxonomy (NCBI): domain Eukaryota; kingdom Metazoa; phylum Chordata; class Aves; order Accipitriformes; family Accipitridae; genus Aviceda; species Aviceda cuculoides. The sequence continues at coordinate 28,643,349 of JAVJGG010000082.1, read as the reverse complement.
TCCTGCACCGCTCAGGTGGTCCGAGCAGTGAGTTGACAAGTGTCAACAGAAGTGATGGTAGCAGAGCCTGGATCTCAGTATGTACAAGACGTGGCAGATGGAGTGCAAAAGCAAATGGGCTGGCTGGCAGCCGGCACTTTAGTAATGAAGCATCACAGGAGCTCACAGGCTCCTCTCTGATTTTACTGGGCTATGTTCCAGAGTGCGTTTTCACCTTTTTTTTTTACTTAAGTATCTACAAATGAAAGCCTGCTAAGCTCTTGGATAAGATAAGTGTCTAACTTCTCAGTCTCTTCTGAATTTCAAATAGCATTTTTTTATTATCTTAATTGGTGACTGCCTGTTTTAATTAGGCATCACAGTTAATCTTACACTGCTGACACGTATGAGGCTTTGTGCAGAGCAGAACTTTTTTTTTATCAAATGAGCACCAAAAGAAGTATGAATTGTAAGAAATAAGATGATCATGTTTGCAATTCTGATTTTAATTTTCTTCCTTTCACTGTAGTCTTCAGTTAACCACCTTCTGAAATTCTCCAATATTTTACATGCAGATAGGTCCTGGCCTATTGTGTGAGCTTAGAAAAAATTTCTTCCCTTTGCAGTGATCCAGATTTCTCATCTAAACAACAACAGGCAGAAAGCAATGGTCTGTCTCGCTTCTCTGAAGGTCTCAAGCCATAATTTTATCTGTCCAACTTGAGCTAGTATCACATAATTTCTAACAAATAATATCAAACAAATTTCTAAATATAGAAATCAATCACTTCTGATCATTCTGTCTGGGAACATATTGCAACTTCCAGAAAAGCTGGCTTGCGTTCATGTCCTGGAGGGCTTAACTGAGCCTTCACAATAGCTGCACTGATGATGCCAAACCTCATGTAACTTCGCCGTTGATTTTTGCAGGCTGCCAGAGGGTGTCACAGAGGGAACCCAGCACCTTGGAAAGAAGTTATATGAATGTTTTATACAAGAGAAGTTCTCAGCAATAAAGCTGAAAAAATACAGGAGGAGAAAAACCCAAACAAACCAAAAAGGCCCTAGAACTCCCTGGATCATACAGAGCCAGGAAAGGGAGGGTAGTACTGGCAGAGCTAGGCGGCTGATTTGCAGCAGCCAGCTGTACACAAGCAAGGGCAGACCTGCTGTGATTAGATGCAACTTTTGCGGGAATCTGTATCTACCCGTCCTTTCAAGGGGGCTGTGTGGTTTTGAAAGGTGCTATATTTTGCCTTTTTTTTTTTTTTTCCCTAAGGAGTGCATTGTGGACAGTCGGGGACATGATAATTCATCCCTCCCCTTTCTCAAGGACAAACTGGAGCTCTTATTAAGCAGCCCACATTTGACAGGACACTTGTCCTTCTCATGAGAAAGAGCAATTTCTATGCTCTTTCCTACCAAAAATACCAAAATGTGGCCTGCAAGAGGTAGTGTCCCATCTGGAGGCAATTCATCATTTATCTCCCGGCAGCTTTATATCTAGCTGCCAAGAAGCACAGCTCAGTGAGAGCAGATCACTTATGAAGTATGATGGTTAAGTACAAGCAAGTCTGTAGAAGAAATAATCCACTTCGAACTGATAAAGCTCCCCTGCTCTTGGGTCACTTAGATTTCAGTAAAAAGATGGAGCATGTGGTGTAGTAGAAAGTCAGTCCCAGTTGTTTAAGAGTGCTGTGCAATTTATACCAGAGTTAAAAGGGTGATTCCCCAAACCCGTGCCCAGGAGGACACCGAGGATGTGTTTTCCAGACCGAACTGGACACTTGCAGGGATGGTGAGCACACTATAGAGCCTTCACCTCCAGGCCAGTGGCGACACAGACCCCTATCCGTAATGCCCCTTGCCCCCGTCCCTCATTCCTGCATGCCTGATGGACTCAAGTTTGGGCTGCAAGCTCCCCGGCACCAGCGCTCCTTACCTCTGACACCCCAGGGTGTTTTATTGACACCTGCCACGCTGCCTCGGTAGCAATCCTGGCGGGGAGGGCTTGGCTGCCCCACCAATAAATAAGCGGCCGTGAAGGGTTTTCTCTTTCTAAGTCACTTTTCATTTCTCCCTACGCCTACCGGTTTGTGTCTCCCCTTCCCTCTGCCAGCGGCCAGCTCGCCATCCTGCCGGTCCCTCCGGCTTTGCTGCTGGGGGGGGCAGCGACTCCTCCCTCGGCGGGGCGGGGGGCGTTGGGGAGCCGGCGGCGGGGTCTCCGCTCACTCCCTCCGGCTCCGCGCCCGAGGCGGACGCAGCCGCGCAGCCGGCGCTCAGCCCCGCGCTTCTCCCGCCGCGATGCCGGGG
>JAVJGG010000082.1:28622905-28640969 GCA_035590195.1 Aviceda cuculoides | reverse complement strand
GGTCCCCGATCCCGAGGCGGTGAGTGCGGCGTGGCGGGGCGGGAGGTGCGGAGCGGGAGGTGCGGAGCGGGGCAGGGCCGGGAGGGGGGGGGCGCGGGGCAGCACCCCGCCTTCCCGGCTGTTAGAGGCGATGGTGGCTGCTGCTGCTGCGGCTTGTCCGAGGGTAGAGACTGCCGAGGAACGGCCGGGGTCTTTCGAGCCTGGTCTTGAGTTTGGTAAAGAGCAAAATCCGACCGAGGCTTCTCTTGCCTCAGGCTAGAAACGCGCTTCCGAGGGCACTGGACTGCGCGGACCCGTCCCGCAGTGCTGGGCTCCGCTCCGCGGGGCCGCGCTGCCAGCCCCGCACCGCGGAGCGCTCCTTGTCCTGAGGAAGAGGGCCAGGGCAGTCGGGTGGTGTCAGGGTCAGGTTATCAGAGCTCAGGCAAACGTGCAGTCCCCCGCCTCTTGCCAGAGACAGAATGCGAAGACACTGCTTGAAGATACCGCTTGCACGGTCAAACTGCTCGGATGCTGCTTCAGGGCAGCAGAGTCCCGGAAAACAGAGCAAACAAAACCAAACCCTCAGCCACGAGTAAATGGACATTGGTTAAAGTAAAACCGGAGGGTTTATGGGCTATACCTGGGTGAGGGAAAGGGTTAAAGAGGGCCTTTTTGTTGTGGTTGTTGCAGTTCTTGTTATGGAGAGGTTTAACATCATTGCAAGAGACATGTTTCACATTAGCGCACGCTGTGAACTCTGTCCTGCAGCACCTGGTACTCTGGTGTGGGCCCAGGACCAAAGCCCTGGTCCCTGGGGGGGTCTCAGCTGCAGCGATCGCTCCTGTCAGCAGGGAGAGGAGCCCCGGCCGCCAGCCCATCGATTGCGAGGCCAGCAGGGACCGTTATATCATTTAGTCTGACCTCAGTCAGGAGCAAGGTGCTGGCTGGGAAACAAAAAGAAAATTGCTGGGGACTGAATCTCTGCACCGAACACAGCATTTCTTCGTGACATTGTCAGCTTTGACAAATAGACTCTTCCAGAAAAAATGAGATTAGTGGTAGGGGCTCGCTGCATGAATCGCTTACACAGAGATGCATGGCTCCTAAGTAGAAGCTTCAGAGCTTCCAAATATAAAGCCTGGAAGTGTATTTTACATGCCAGCTAATCTGGTCTTCCGTTGCTCCTCCTGCTCTTCAAAACTAGGGCTGCTAGCAGAAATGGACTATTTTCCAATAAGAACTTACTGGGGGTGGGGGGAAAGAGTTAAGAGGAAAAAAGGAAACAAATAATAGTTACACTTTGTTCAAAGTTGTCTGCAGAAACATTGTAAAAAAAATCAAAATTTTGGAGAAGCATATTTTTCTTTCTCGTCTTCCCATTTCTTTCCTTTTAACCTCTCTTTATTTTTTTTTATTTCTGGTGAGAAAGTAGGCAAGAAACAAAAAGAAAAAAGTAGGTTATTATTTAGCAGAGAAAGTTGGGATGCTGACTGCTCTGAGATCAATTTTTACTTTACTCAAATTTTTTCAGAAGTAACCCTTCAATATACATTGAAAAAATGCCATTTTCTTTAGACATAACACAGCTCCAGCACTCACACGCATAGCATGGGGCTGGATTCACTTCTAGTTTTATGGATCTGACCCCCCACTATTTTACTTAAGCCCGGTACTTTTTCAGAGTACCAATGGTGTCCAAAAATGGAACAAGACAGTACCGAATAAGGCTCCTCAACTTACATCCCCCTTTTTCTGATATTAACAATGTACATAAATCCCTTGCAATGGACGGCAATGGAGCATCACAGGAGTGCCAGTCCGTACTGGGACATGATCCCAAGAGACAGGAACGGTGAATCACCTCCCCGGCCCCGTGCATCCATTGGTCCAGTGCACCATCTGCTGCAGACCAGTGGGTTCTCCTGGGAGCTTGAGAAATGCATATCTCCTGCAGATAGTCATGGATGTCTGGCTTGCGTGGTGTGGCAGGAAAAGGGACGCCAGTGTTTGCGGGTAATGAAGTCCAGTGCAAAGCTGCATCCCGCAGTGATTTATTACCTTGGAAAGCAGGGGTGTGATGCCAGATAAATAAGTGGTCCTGCGGGAGGGCACGACACTGGGAAGGCAGGACCAGGAGGGTGGGAAGATGATGATGATGAGGAAGCTCCCAGTGCCACTGCTGCTGGGGACAGCAGCAGTGGCCAGCAGAGCTTGTAGGGGGTATTTGTCACAGCTGGCTCTTAGCGACCCTGCAGCAGGGCCCCTGCGGGGGCTCTGAATCACGCTGATGCACAGTCAATAAAGAAAATCTCGCCAGTCCCCATAACGAGGCTGTTGGCTTTTAAACCTCTTCAGATAAAAATCTGTTTATTGCTCTGTTGTTAGAAGATCAGAGGAACTGCATTGACTCTAGCAATGTTAGTTGCACAAAGTAGCTTTGGAAAAGAGTTTTAATATAGATAAATTCCAATATAGAGGCAAATTCCAGTCTGGTTTACTCCATATAAGCCTGCAGCCACTCCATGGGATGGCTAGCTTAAATTGTGAGTGCTACCACTTATTTCAGAGGAACCACGCTCTGCCCACACTGATAGAACCAAGACCAGAAATCCTCCTCTTGCATATATTTGTAAGTTCCTTCCCAGCCCACCTGACTGAGCCAAACTAACTCCTCGTCCTAAGGGAGTACCTGCAGGGCAGCTCTTGGGGGTACTGCTGGGGGCAGCAGGGCACAGAACAGGTCCCAGGGGGTACAGAGGAGCCCTGGTCCATGGGGAGCAAAGGAGCCAGCTGGTGCCACCCATCTGTGTGCCACTGGGAAATACTCGCTGAGGGCTGCCTGTCCAAAATGTCAGCTAGTGGGACTGGCTGCAGAAATGGCCAGGGCATGGACCACTCAGAGTATGTCTACACTGCAGCGTAATTATCTATAATCAGTATAAATTCACAGATACATATCACAGATAAAGTGTTAAGAGCCAGCCCTGACACCTGTTTGGCCCATGCCAAGTAGCACTGCCCCGCTCAGCCCCTGCCCTCTTCGAGGCAGTGTCGTCCCAGGCTGTTCCCGGTGGGGAGCCGAGCCCTACCTCGGGGTGGGCAGCACTGGCTACCACAGGCACAGCCTGAGCACTACCAGCATCTGCAGGTGGTTTGGTTTGGCAGTGCAGCACTGCCTCAGAGAGAATCTGGATGCTCCTGCCCCATGCCGCCTGCTCTGAGCCCTTCCCGCTTCCTCACAGCTGTGGGAGCTCACTCCAGCCTGGCTTACCCCTTTCCTCCTTCTCTTCTTCCATTTCCCTTACTCTTCCTGAACGACGCCAGCTATACAGTGATAACAAGATTTGGTCCCTTGCTCCCATCACCTCGGTCACTCCCATTACATCCCCACTTCATCTGTTCCCACCGTGCCCACCTAGGCAAGGCCGCCTGCGCTGCAGCGCTTGTATGGCACTGGCTGCACCCATTCGCCTCCCTGCGGGAGGGAACCTGACCCTTCCCCTTTGCAGATGGACAGGGAGCTATGGGTGATGATGGCCTGGCTGTGGTGACCGCTGGGGGGGTCAACACCTGGCCATACTGGGGGGAGAGGTGGTCCCGCTTCCAAGGTGGAGCAGGGCCACCCCCATGGCTCTTGTCCCCTCCTTGCTGCTGGCCTCAGGTGAGAGACAAACTGGAGGAGAGGTCCAGGCAAAAGCTCATTTAAAGGCCTCATCCCTTTCAGAAGCCCATTTTCCCCCCCTTTTTGGTGGTCCAATGTGCCAGGGTGGTCACAGCTGCCCCTTCCCCAGCCTCCTCTGCATGTGCACATGCACAATGTGGCCGCGGAAGGGAAAGTCCTTGGGAATTTTGGTGTGTCCCCTGGGAAAACCTGGTCGAGGAAAGACAGCTTTACCTGCCGGTGCACCTCCTGGAAACTCCCCGGGCTCCCCTCTCTGCTTCTGCTTCTGGTGACTCGTGGGATTTGGTTTAAGCAATCACTTAGTGTGAACTGTGTGAAATTTCTGTGTTCCTGCCAGTGATGGATTCTTTCAGGAGAAGAAGGAAGCATTTGGGTTTGCCATTTTCACAAGGACTCTTGCCTAGCTTGGTGGAGGGGGGCGAAGAGGCTTTTAGTTCCTCCTTTAAGGATTGTAGAAGTAGGTTTGTAGGTGTGGGGGCATTTCTGAAAGTCCCAAAGAAACAGAAGTCCAAGGTTTTAGAAATGGGTTTAGTCTTCAGCTAGTGCTGGCCCTTGCCTGCTGAAGAATCTGGCCACATAAAAGTCTCTCCAGATGGCAAAGTCACGTCCCTGTATATCTCTGAAGGAGGTAACACTTTGAAAGGCTTTCCGAATGAGTGAAAACAAGTGATGCATTTGCACCTATAAACCAGCAGCACGTGATTAGCCCATCTGAGGAAGAATGACTAAACTCTGGATTTTCAGTTTTTTTGGTGGAGTGCTTTGAGCTAATAAAGGAGTTTCAACTTCTCTGCCAGTTTCAAAAAGCAAATCATTTGGTACCGGGGTTGTTCAGCATTCTCAGTACCCTACATCCCACCACAATGTGCAGAGCAGTGGGATACTTTTTAGGCTTTCTCTCCTGTTTTCCTGGTTATGGTCGACTCTTCAGGCAGTTCTTCTTGTGGATGCCTGGGATGAAGCCCTTGTGCAGTGCATGTAGGTGATTTCACTAAGTAAATGGCTTCCAGTGAGCGCACATGTAATTCTGTTAGAATAGATTGCCACCCTTGCGTTAGCTGCTGTGTCTCGGAATGAGAGTAGGTTACAGGCTAGAGTAAGAAGGGCTGGAGTTTAACTTGTGGCAGATACTGCAATATCCTCCATGAAGCAAGAAAAGATTTCTGTTAAGTGGAGGAAAACCCCTGAAGAGAGAAAGTATGATGTAATTGATAGTCAATACTGGCATAAATGGGTTCAAATTCTCTCAGCTCTTGGAGCACAGGGCAAAGTTAATTTGGTTTCTCTGTGTCTGCTGCAATCTTTCAGAAAAAATGACGTGTAGTTTTTTTCCACCAAAGTAGCAACAATTGGGAATAAAGTTTTTCTTCATGACATAATATTATTCAGATTCAATAAATCAAGTGAAAATGACCATTCTCTCTGTGCAAATTAAAGACCAAACACCAAATCTGACAGGTATAAGTCTGTCCAGGTCCAGGTTTTGCACCACCGACCTGACATTGGCATTGCCCACCTGTACTGGCTTTCTAAGGGATTTCCAAAGAGGGCAGGGAGGTTTTACCGGGAATCACACAGGAAGCCAGGGAGGGCATGAACACCTAGTAAAGGTGTCCAGTAGCTTCGAAGAAACACAAAGGCTGGGAGACAGCTCAGCAGTCGGGGGGGGGGCTGGTGGGAGCTTCTCATGGAGCTCTTCTTGCACTGGTGAGGACTCAGGCCAGAAAGAAAAAATATGTACCCCATGTGGGAACTTTTATGCAAACTATTCTAACAAGGCATTAATTTAATTTTTAAAACCCTAAAAACTGAATGTGCTTTCCATGTGGAAATAGCCAGTTCCAAGCCCCTGGACCCTGATGAAGTAATTTATTGCTTTTATCTGAAACATGTTGCATGCGCTGGATTGATTCTCCACATCACAGTACCTCCCACTTCCCAGATTTAGTCCTTTGCTACTGAATTGTGATAGGAAACTTCTCACCCTGTGCAGATAGGATTTGTTTTCAATTCACTGAGAGGAGAGGCCATCATCAGAGACCTAAGGAAGGCAATAATTTGGAAGGACTTCTCACCTGTCTCAGCCAGCAGCCAGCACGCTCCTTCTGCAGGTGACAAACACCAGAGATGGGTGAATCAAGGAAGATCTGCACCCCATCCCCGCTGTTGGGCCCAGGGCCTTGCTTCCCACCTCTGCAAGGAGGTAGCGAACTACTGCTAACTCTGTCCCTTGCCCAGAGCTGGGTCTGCTAAAGCACATAAACCTGCTGCAAAGCGCAGCGGTTTCTGCAGGACCTGCCATGGCTCCCCACCAGGCAGGAGGGACCCTTGGGTTCATGCCTCAGCCCCTCAGGAGACCCTCCAGCATCACAGCCCAGAGCCAGGTCTTGCTCTCCCTCATATTTGGAGTGAGAGGAGGAACATCGGGTCTGATATTTTCACTGGTGCCAAAATGCGTGCGTGTGTACGTGTGTAACTTGAAGCATATTGCTCATTTAATCTTCACTATACACACTTGGTAGGTGAAACTGTGGCAACTGTAGAGTAACAGGAATAACGGTAACAGAAATAATTTGCTTTACACTGGTTCAGGGAGAGGAACAAACTTGTTCTTCTCTGCAGTGCCGCGCTCTTTCCTTGCCCTCCTGGCGACACAAGGATCCAGGCACCCTGAGCATCGTGCTGCCACCAGCCGTAACCCCGTCCCCACGCCGGGCGGCAGTCGGGAAGGATGCTTTTCCCTGAGCATCCCCCCCTGCTCTACAGAGAAGGTGCCTCCGGCTGGTCCTAGGTGGGTTCAGAAGCGGCTCCTAGCCGACCTCTCAGTGCCGCTTGCTAGCAGATATTAAACCAGATTAAGAAATTGATGTCTGCCCTGCCACGTGCAGCTTGTTTGGGAGTCTGTACTGAACAGTGCTTTTGGGTTTAAATGGAGGCGGGATGACAGACAATACTGACAGTTTCATAAGCTGATATGGTAAGAGCTCATGATGCAAGGAAGCAGGCTGGGGAGAAAACAGACCTCCGCCTGGGTCAGGATTCATCCTCACTTCTGCCGCAGTGTGCAGCTATTCTATCTCTCTATCACTAGCCTGGTGATTTATCCTGATATGGCAAAGCCAGCGAGAGACAGACTGCACACACACCCCTGTCCCCTGTACCATATTTTAAACTCAAGCTGGAGGACTCCCCCAAACTGGAGTCCTGCTGGGCTCAAGCATGAGGACAACACACTACAGCATCTTGGTAGAATAACCTTTCCCCAAAACATGTTTAACTATGCGTGCTCTGCAGTGACCGCTGTGAGAGCAACATGGGCTTTATCACAAGGAGGCCTTTTGTCGAGCAGCTGACTTCAGAAGATCTTCTGGTAATAATGAGTCAATGTTTATCAAACAAAAAATCTGCAGCTCTAGTAACAGACACGTGTACATAATAAGCAATTTCAATGTTCATTTCTTTGACTTCCGATTGTGTATTTTAAGGTATTTGCCAAAGGTAGGCAGCAAAAAGGGCCGTGATAGTACAAGCATGGGAACAGCCATTGCATTCAGAAACCAGCTCCTCTGCAGGTGTGAAGCAGTGTTACCTACTCCTGTCACACAAGCTCCCACAGGCAGAGATGCCACAGGAGTAAATGTACCAGTGTCCAACTGGTATAAAACAGGTATAAACCAGGAGTGAGTATACCCGTGTCACTCCTGTCTTTCAGGGTTTCTAGCAGAAAGGGATTTTCTAGTATCTCACTGCAGTGCTGCTGTAGCTTCATGGCCATGCATTCCTGCACCTTTCCCTGCAGAGAGCGCGAGGTGACTTCTGCTACTGCTTCACTTTTCTCTGTTGATGATAACGACTGGGACCATCGCTCATCTTCTCTGAGGAACTGCATGTGCTTTGGGTTACACGGGCCGGGGCACCATGGGAGTGGTCTTAGCCAGCTTGACTGCCCATCACCCTTCACAGGGCTTGGTCCCCGTCACCCTCAGGCAGAGTGCTGTGCCTCCAGCTCCGCTCCCTGTTGCACGGGTGCCCATCCTTTGGGCTGGGCTGGTCTGCACTGACTCAATGAGATCTCAGTTTCTGCCCTCTAGGAAATTACTCAGTTCCTCGTCTCACCTCCAGCTTTGGCAGCAATGCTTGGTGCACACACACACACACACGCACACACACACACTCACCTTCTCCTCTGTGACATCCCAGCAAAAGACTGAGGCCACTTTTCCACTTCTCCCAGGAAAGGAGGACCTGCAGACACAGATAGTAGGGCTTGTTTGCCATTTGTAAGCCACATGGAGTGGTATGCTGCTAACAATCTTCAGGAGTAAAAATTGAGAGTTAGAGGTGAAAGCTGCTGAAATTCTGCTGAATTTGGGGTGAAGTTTCAGTAAAAAGCAGATGGCATTTTTAATAATTCTTTTTCCACTCCATAAATGGGGCCAAATGTTCAGAAAGTTGTCTGTAAATATATGACCGTGGTTTTCAAGTATCTCAAAAAAAATACTGCAAATACAACTTTAATAAGATAGGCATCCCCCAAACGGCGGTAACCTGCCCTGTATCGGCCTCATGTCAACACTTGGCAGCAAGGAGCCATTTCTTGCCTCTGATGCTCCTCTGCTGTGTCACTTGTTCCTGAAATAGCCTTGTTACTCAGCACCCATGCTTGCATTCAGATGGCAGGTGGCCACACAGAGCCTGCTGTCCTGAAGTACAGATTTGAGGGATTTGAGCTCTTTAGGAGGCAGGCAGCTCCCCTGTGGATTTTCAGGAGGCAACTTACCTACCTCTACTTGAAGCCAGCTTGGTTACCTCTGCAGGGCACCCGGCTTGCTTCTGGGAGCCCAGCTGGGCTCACCGAGGGCAGCCTCCTCTCACACCACCTTACAGAGCGCTGAGGTCTGTACCCAACCCAGCTGCTCCAGGGGCCTTTTATATTCAGCGCAGAGAAGTGGGCACTTCTGGGGAAGGACGTGGCTCTTCTTCTCCCAAAGCCGGCTGCAGAAGCAGGGAAGGAGGGACAGTGCCCTACAAGCGCCCATGTCTCCCTGCTGACTGTAAAAGGAGGTGGGGGGGAGCAGCCCCCATGCAGACGCTGGTGTTGAGGTTGCCCTAATTTGGGCAGACACCCACTGGGGCACCTCGGCTGGTGGTTTTTAACAAAGCCAGGGCTTTGTCTACGGTGCTGCGGTTGTGCACCCGCCCTGCCCAGCGCTGCCGTGCCTGGCTGGCTCTGCAGGGCAGCGGCTGTTGTGATGATGGCTGTGGGGCTTGGAGCCCTGGCACTTGAGGGGAAATTCAGCAGCATCCAGGAGTTAGGAGCACAAAGAGGCTTTATCCTCTTCCCCTACACACTTTGTAGCAATGACTCCTTTAAATGCTCAAGTCCCTTACCTTTGTGGGAACTTTGCTGGATGATGGAAACTGATGACAAACTCCTTCTCATTTTCAGCCCCTCAAGACTGTGCCTTCCCGCCGGTGTTCAGCACCATCGCTCTTATTCAGCAAAGGTTTGAGCAAGCCATGGTTGCCTTCAGCCAGGTACGTACATCGTGTGCCGTATACGCTAGTGCCTGCACAGATGTTTAATGCCCAGGAGCAAGGCGATATACCTTGGCTTGCCCGTGCATATATCATGTGGTGCCGCTGTCAGTGTCTGCACTAGAGAACCCCAGGCGAGTTGCAAACGAGGGAATGTATATGCGGAGCCAGCAGTCACGGCTGCAGAGTGGGGGCTGCTGTTGTATAGGGGACAGAGGGGAGAGGCGGTGGGAACTGCACGTCCTGGCATTGCCCCCGGCTGCTCTTCTTGGCCTCCCACCAGACCTGCGTGAGCCTAGCAGGAGCTCAGTCTCTTCCTTGCATCTCTCCCATCCCATGACAAAGGCTGCTAGCACTGGCTCCTTGTTCATATTAGTTTCTGCCTGTGCTGTTGAGAAGCCTCCATTGGCAGTTTCCTCTGCAGAGAGTTTAGATTCTTTGCTTTCCCACTGTTTTTCTTTCCTTTGGGTAGCAAAGCCTTTAAAACAGGCAGAAGAGTTGGCTGTGACAGCATTTACTGCCTTATTTTGCTACAAGTCATGGCTTGCCTAGCCAAACTGGTGGGAAATTTCTGCTGATGTTAGTGGCAGTGCCTCTTTCCTTCATTAAACTGATTTCCAACAAGCAGAGGAATGCTACCATTTGAACTGCAGCTACTTCACTGCAATGCCCTGATTTTCCTTCTATCCTCTTATAAACCCAGGCCAGTTAGTCAAATGGCACTGCTAACTGGGCATGGTGGTGTTGCAAGTAGGCACGTTATGTGTTAAATAAAAAGCTTACAGAGGAAAGGCAGGAAGGGCAGCAGTATCTTGGGTCTTCAGGTAGCAAAAGTCTGAGTCGTTGAACATTCCTCACTTGGGGAATGGGGCGAGTTGTGCTGTACGAGCACTTGCACTGAATTATTCTTCAGTTATGTCTCTCTTCAGAGTGAGCACATTTTTTGCATTCATTTCTTGACGTGAACATCAGGAGCTGTCAGACTGTGAGAAAGGCTGAGTTTAACACATTTTCCTTTAACTGGAAACATTCCTGATTGAAGTCTGTGCAGTGGCTCTAATGTGACACCTCCTGGCTTGCCATACGGCTCCATCTCAGAGTCCAGAATCATCCTATAGCCTGGGGGGACAGGTGGAACTCAAATACTGAACAAGTGCCCAGGATTCACTGCTCTGTTTTCTTTGATGCCATAATTTACTAGGTGTTGCAATCAAAAAATGCTATCAATCACCACCACCACCACTTCCTTCTCCGACCCCCCGAGCCCTACAAACTCTGGGAGCCTGCAGGGAAAAAGAGGCTATTGATGTCTCTATAGGAAGGAGACAGCAGCATCCCTGTGTTGGCTGGTGATGGGTGACTGGCTGGAGGGGCAGTCGTGGCCCCCCTCCAGCCCTGAGTTCCTGCATCCTCCAGCCTCTGGCTTTGGCTTTCAGACCTCTGTCTGTAAGAATAGACTTGGCTGGGCAGGAAAGCAGTCCCAGTGCCTCATCCCTGCTTCGTGCACAATATGGGTCCTCCCTCTCATTTCTGCAGGAGGCAGCATTTACCAAGAACACAGTGCACTCCCATGTAATCCACATTGCTTCATGCTGGTGCCATCAGCTAATTTGCAGCTGGTGCCAACAGCTAATTTGTTTGTGGCCTGGGTGTATGGAGGAGGGAGGTGTGCTCTGGCAGTCTCCCCTGTTTTACCACCCCTCCAGACAAAGCCAGTTTAAGATATCTCAGCAGGACAAGCAAACGTTAGGTGCCAGCACTGGGCTGCCCCTGCAGTAGGAAAAGGAAGGGAGAGGGCAAGCACAAGAACCAGGAGAAATAGCCCTCGGGGACCCAGGTTTGTCTGTTTGCTCTTCAGGCGGTAAGCTGGGGCAGGACAGAGCAGCAGCTGCGGCTTCTGCAAGCAGCGGTTCAGCAGTAGCTTCTGCCTCCCTTTGCCCCGAGCCTTGCCTCCGAGCCTGCCTGGCCGCCCGAGGAGCACTGCTCTCCAGGTGGTGTGGGCAGGAGAGCTGTGATGGTTTTCACACTCTCGGTAGCTTGCTCCCCTGGGTGACTGCCTGCTCTGCCTATCCCTCGAGCTTCGGCTAATCCAGCTGAATAGCCTGGGCAGAGCCCCAGCTGCTTCATCGGCACCTGCCTCACAGAACTAATGGCCAGAAAGGCCTTGAATCAGCTCATCTCGCAAAAAGAGGTATCATTTCCACTGAATACATTTGAGTCAATGAATACACAAAAGCTCTGAGGCGCAGAAGAGGCTTTTGTGAAAGTCAGGTTAAACCAGCTGCCTTTGTGCCACAAACACAGTCCCTCCCTGAGATTTCCCAGACCTGTGGCCAAGCCACTGGTGGCTTCGCCGTGACATGAAGCAAGAGAGAAGGCCCACAAAGCCCTATGGAAAGGACTTTTTGTTTGTCTATGATCAGCACAAGCTAATCAGCCTTTAAATGAAAAGTGTCTTTTGTATTCCAAAAAACATTGCCACCTTGGGCAACGCTCCAGACTTGCTGCCTGCAGTCATGGTCTAGAGCCTCCGAACCTACAGAAGCATACATAGAAAAGTCCCTATTACACTTAATAGCAGGAAAATCGTCACAAGTTGGAATTGTCACAAGGAACCCACCTTCATAAAACTGTCACCTTTTAGGATTCAGAGGAGTCACAGATGGAATATTCCCTGAATTTTTCTCTGCGGGTAGTAAGCTATACAAATGCCATGGAGCACTTACTGGAGCATTATCCTTCATAGCTACTATACGGCGAGGGTGAATTTCAAGTGGAGGTGAAAGCCTTTGTGACCTGGTTGCCAAACCCGTGATCTATCCAGTCCTGACTGTTCTTGGTTTAAATGGCAATTTTCCCTTTCCCCTACAGAGGTCCACGAACTACCTGACTGGGCTAATGCAGGTGATTGCAGTAACTGAACCATAAGTCATTTCCAGAAAGTTGATGAGTTTATTCATCTTGCAGATTCAACTACCTAGAAACTAATTTCCTCCAGCTCTCAAGCCAATTCCTGGTTGCAGTAGCATGCAGGACATGCTCTAATCAACTAGTGCAGATCCAGACATTGACTGAAGAGTTAGCTCATGAGATAAATTCGCTGCAGTGCCTGGTTTCTGGACCTACTGAGCAATTATCAGCAGCATTAGGAAAAGGTAGCATACTCCCGTGCTTACTTTTGGGTTATTAACCAACATGCCAATCAGAAATCATTTGGATTTATGTTGGAAAACTATCAATGACAAACTTCAAGAAGTACGTAGGGCAAACATTTTGTTTTAAAGCACACATCCTCCATAGCAAACTGAGACCCTGAAGGAACTTATTCCTTGGGATGTTGTCTAGAGGACATTACCTGACAGCCGATGTTTGTTTTTCTACCAGGCATGTTCTATACCTCTGAGGCTGAGTTTGCATATTGCTTATTAGGTGCTAACTTCATTACCCACTCCTGGCAGGGAAGACATTAAACAAGGTGCATCCTCTTCAAACATTTATGGGGGCAGGATTCCTGCCCCAAAGGTTTTCCATTGGGTTTTCCATTGATGTAGTGTTGGAGAGGTTAGTGGACCCAGACCAACTCTTGCCATGACTGCGGGTGCAATTGCAGAAAATGAGAGGAGTAGTGTACTGAAGACAACACTCAACTGGGCTTTCAGGAGAGTGAGGCAAGTCTGATCTGCAGCTTTTATTATGACATTGGGAAAGTCATTTAATTAACCACTGTCTTGAATCCCAGCCTGATAGTGAAGCTAGGACTGCATTTCCTTGCAGAGGGAAACATCTGCACGCTGACAGAACAAGAAGTGGGGGAGCTTGGGCTCTGTGTGGTCTTTCCTGTGTTGCTCTGGCTCCTTCCCCTGCCCAGGCAGCCAGGTCCAAGTAGGGAGGCACAGCATGTGCTGAACTCTCCTACAGAGATGCTGGATCCCATCCCAACACTGAAGATCTGATTCCTGTCATCATGCAACCACATTTAGTCGCCTTTTTTTCTTTTTCCCCAATGGTGTGACAGGCTTGCTTTGCCAAGCTGAGAAAGCTCAGAGAAATATCTGCAGAGATGCAGAGGGAGGCAGAGATGCAGAGGGTGTGAATCATGCAGAGTTTGGGTCTCTGACGGCAGAGACCCTTGTGCGAAAGGCCGCGGTTAAAGGAGGTGGGAGGGTTTCTTGCTGGCCACAGGACTAAAGTGGGAAGGTGTAGATGAGTCAAGTGAAGGTTGTTGCAAAACAAGATATCTGAGGGCGAAATCAGTGGGGTTGCTGGTAACAGTATGGAGTTTTATGGGTGAGCTCAAAGCTTTGATTTCCACCCTATACCCTCCTACTACTTCTTGGCAGCCATGCTGCTCCTGCCCTTCAGTTTTTCTCTTCATTCGCTTTTACTCTCTTCTTCCATTTTTCATCCTTTGTGTGCTTATACTAGCTAAATTCTTTAGCTCCCTTGTTTAACCAGCCGATGATAGTACTGTAAGTTTTCTTTCATAGGCTGACTGATGGGAAATAATGAGTAAAAAAAAAATACTATCACAGCACCAGCTGTATAGAAGCATAGTGGGTAGGGTGCTGCTTTTCAGGGGAAGAGTGGGCATCCATCCCCTGCTCTGGTCCAGATGACCTGTATCATCTTCAATGTGACATTTCAACTCTCTGCACCACAAGTCCCCATCTGTAACACAGGGTTAATAACGCTGCCTTTCCTCATAGGGATATGGCGAGGAAAGGAGTAGTTAACACCTCAACATAGTGATTGGGCTGATTGATTCAGAGGTAGGCATAAGAAAATCAGGAACTGCAGAGACCTGGAGCAAACCCAAAAGATGAGGTTTTTCAGGGTAAGACTTGTCCCTTTATTAACCATTAGCATAACAGCACTCTGATCCATGCGGGATCCCTCTTTTTTTGTAATACAAGTAAGAAGTGAAAGTACTTCATATTAATTGAGAAGAGTTTACTTGAGAAAGAGTTTTGAGAAAACAGGCCTATTTATAAACACAGAAGTAACATATTCAGCTTCTCGGGCGGGTTGGTTCAAAACAGTTCATAGAAATTGTTCTGCTGAGAAACTCAGAGGCTGGCTGACATTATTATTGAAGGTGTCTGCTTTCTTTAGAAATGTGACGTTTTTGTTGAAAACAACAACACTAAAAATATCACCCAAACTAAAAAGCTTCTCAATGGGAAAAATATGTCATCATTGTTGGTAGAAACCTTAAAACTTTCATTCTACCTGTTTTCTAATTTTCATGTCAGCTCTAGCAACTTGGCCTGCATGACTCCCCTTTGTGCTTTTGATAAATTACAGTCTCATAAAAGCTGCAATCCAAATTTATTCAATGAACACCAAAACCATGGTTTTCACACCCAGAAAGCTAAGCACATTTTGAAACAATATCACCTGCCACTGATTGATGTCACCACACACATATGTGTGTCTCCAAGACCAGTGACTGGGGGCTATGACTGGATGAATTCAATGGAGTGAATTGGGCGCTGAGGCGTCTCCCATAAAGGAGTCAGCCTGTAGAGCCCACACCGCTGGCGTGACAAGAGGTGTCCAGTTTGCAGTGGACCAGCCCATCAAGGCATACACTCAGCTTTAAAATGGCTGGAGGGACTTCAGGTGTTCCTGCCCTGTTCCTAATTGTCACCGTTCCCTGTCTGGAAGTTATAGCCAGCTGCAAAGGCTAGTGGGTGGGATCTCACAGCTCTGGTACCAAGTCTGCTACTTCTGTATTACAGTGCTGAGTGATGGGGTTTGAAGTAAGCTGGTGATTTCCCACTGGAGAAAACCTGGGAGCACTCACTCCGTTTTATCTAAAGACCGGTGGGAGCAGGACACTCACCTTGTTTAAAGCAGTAAAACTTTTATTAGGTGTCCAAGCCTTAGTTGTAACCAGCTTATCTCTAAGCTAACCATTTCATTTTATTTCTAAATGAAACCCTTAGGCAAGCCAGAAAAGCTTTTCCTGACCTCTCTGCATACACACAGCTATTCCTATCTATGCACCGCAAGAAATGAGCAGGGGCAGGTGCAATAGGACTCAGCTGAGTCCAGCAGTACTGCAGACATCTGGACAAACTTTATCCAGAAACAGCCAGCACTCTGCAGTGCTCACAGGATGCTTTTAGAATATAGGATTCTGTGCTTTTTTTGAATAATGTTGTACCTAGAAAAGAGAGCTTGTAAAGGGCCTTAGAGGGATGGGGGCTTCAGTGTTGTGGCCCTGTCAAAAGATGGTCTGAGAAGAGATAGCCTCAAACCGAGAGATGCGCTGACAAAAATCAGGAGCATCGCATTGCAGCTCTTGGCGAAGGCTAATTAAAACCTGTGACAGCTTACATCCTGTCTGCTGGTGGAAAGGAAACATGCCGTAGGCGTCCCAAGGCAGACATTCATGCCCAGCATTTCCCCCGTGCTGCTGCCGCGGGGTGGGCAGCACAGCCGGCAGCGGGCCGGCACACAGACCACTGGCACTCGGGGCCTGGGAGAGCCAGCAGACACCAGGCTGGGACGGGGGGCTGGGGGGAGCAGCATTGCTCTGATGGGGGTCACAGGCTGACTGGGGGGGACTCCGTGCTGACACCTCCCTCTAGTTCACTGCCATCCCTTCCGCCTCAGCAGTTTTCTGCGTGGCATTTACTGCTGTGCTTGGAAATCTTGGAAAGGCACATACAGCCCATTAAGGCGCAGGAGGACCTGTGCTCCCGAGTCCATCAGGAGCGCTGGTAACCCTGGCCATTGCTGGTGATGCCTCCAGGGCCTCCAGCCAGGACCTCCCCATGCTCGGCAGCACGAGGCAGCCTGTGGAGGTGTCCTGCCAGCAGAGCATCAGCCCTGGGCTCGCCGGGGCACCAGCTCTGCTAGCAAACGGGGCACTCTCAAGGACGTTCCCCATCACTGGCACAGGGTCATCCCTCTCAGGTGTTCAGGTGTTCCCAGCAGGGCTCTGCCCGGGCCAGTCAGCCCTTGCCAGCAGCTCCTCGGCACCACCTGGAAACTGGCGTGAGCTGGCTGTCCCCCGTGGGTGGCTTGGACAAGGTCTCCCTGCTTGGCAGGGTGATAGCTTTGAGCAGCAAAGATGTGGGCTGCCCTGTGCCAGGTCTCCCCAGACCCAGGCCCACGCTACGTGCCAGCATTGCCACGCTCTGTGTTTGGCGTCTGCCCAGTCACCAGGTGAGGAGATGACGAAGCACTATCCTCTGCCCTGAGCTCAGGGCATGGGCAGGACCTGGCCATGCTGGCAGTGCAGCCCTTGTCCCTTTGGCTCCCTTCCCTACCCAGCAAACCCACTTTACTCCTGTTCATTTCATAGACAAGGACCTGGGTGTGAGATTCCCTGGTGCTACGAGAGCATTTGGGTTGCTACGTCCACAGTAACAGCACCGTCTACCTCCTCTAACTGGGGCTGCCCTGTGCAGCACCTCAGCCCTTGAGCGGGTTTCATAGGATGCTCCTCGGGTGGCCCTGGCATGCGGCTGCTTTTGGGGCACGCAGAACAGCCCCAGCTTCCCCACGGATGCTGAAAACTTTCACCTTGGCCGCCCACAGTCCTCTCCCCTGTAGGGGTGGAAGGTTTCTTACCAAGCACGAAGGCAAAGCCATTTCCTCTTGGAAGACGCACCACAGGACCTTTGCATGTTTCCTCTGAGTGCAAAGCACCAGCAGACGCTGCTTTCCATGGCAGCCGGCTGCCCTGCCTGCCCCGCCAGCTCCCCGGTGGCAGCTCCTGTCACCTTGGCCAGCCCACGGAGAAAAGATCAGGGGAAAGCACTGGACGCTGGGCAGAAGACCCGTGGGAAAGAAACCAGGCAGAAGGGGTGGGAGCAAGCGAGAAAACATGTCCCCTCCTCAGCCTGGCAGGAGGTCCCCAGCCCTGCACTCATGATGAGTTGTCACCGTGACTGGGAGAGCAGGTGGACTGCTAACATCAGCATGGAAACTGCCTGTCCAGCCCAGGGAAGAACATTTCAAAACTACAAATTGCACCTGGAAAAAGCACCAGCAAGAAGCAGGGAAAAAGCATGCCTCTGTGTCCTGGCACTCCCCAAGGAGTTTCCTGTAAGGCCCCCCAGTGCAGGCAGAGAAGTACAACTTCCAGGTGGGGGAATCTGAGGCAAAGATGGGACAGATGATTAGTCTTTCGCACTAGTTGAGGGGTGCCTGTTCCCCACGCCCTGGCTGTGCAGACCCATGTGCAGACAGCAGCCACATGCCAGCCCCTGTGCACTGGGGAGCAGCAGTCCCTCTGAGGCCCAGACCCACACCCAACCATGGTCCTTCATTTCTGTGTCTCTTCAGCTCCGGGACTGATGGGTCAAATAATCACAAATGCAGAAGTCTCTTTTTCAAAAGAATCTTGAGAACCTGAATCACTTCTGCACTTGGGACTTAGCGGTGGCAGCCCATAGGCTTTTTGGAGAGCATGTTCCCATCCTTCTCCACGTTCCTGTTCCCTGGGTTCATCTAGCACTGGTTCGCACAGCCCTGTGCTAGCCACGTGTTTCCAAGTTCTTTGTAATCCTCCCAGGGAGCCTCTTTTCCCACCCTCGTGCCTCACACTCAGTTGTGTCTGGGGGAGACCCTTCTGGTGCCTGGGCTGCAGGGCCTCCCCAGCCCTGGGTGGCCCCAAGGCTGATTGGGAAAGCAGTTCTGTGCCCTGCTGGCAGCAGGCTTGAAGGTAAGCTCCTCTGACCTGCAGTGGTGGAAGGACATTGCTGGTCTGCACAGGCCCACTTCGGTGCCCAGAGATGACCTAGGTGGGACTCCAACCCAAGGCCAGAGCAATGCCAGACTAAATGCTTCAGGCTTAGGAAAGTTTGGCATTTTCCTTTTCCACCTGATTTGCAGTCCCACTTGTTGTGC
>JAVJGG010000082.1:28591441-28622805 GCA_035590195.1 Aviceda cuculoides | reverse complement strand
GCCAGACTAAATGCTTCAGGCTTAGGAAAGTTTGGCATTTTCCTTTTCCACCTGATTTGCAGTCCCACTTGTTGTGCTGCTGGTTTCCTTCACGCCCACAGGAAACTCACTTTGTCTTCCTCCTCAGCATTCTCCCCAGGGAGGAACACTGAGATTTGTGGGTGAACGAAAAGCAGCTAAGAGCTGGGTCCTATTGTTACCCCAGTGCAGGTGTACTTGGTGTGTACTTGTGCAGCCCACTTGTACCAGCAGCAACACACACTCTTGAGAGCAGGAAAGATGAGCCAGAGGGCTGCGGGGCCATCCCGATGCTATGATAAGCCTCACAGCTGAGTTGAGCCAAGTAATGCTCACCATCCCCTTGATCAGGTACGCCTGAAGCAGTGTCCATCCCCTGACAGAGAGCCTTCGGTGCTCACTGAAGTAGGAAAGCTGGGCAATTCTCATCTCAGCAGGGCGAGACAGCTCCAGGTTTGTTTGGAGATCAGCTTCAAACCATGCCATGGTGTCAGCCTGTACAGACTATTTCAGCCATTAGCATGAACGGAGCCAGAGGGTTCCCACCCACTCCCTGTCTGTGCTCTCACATTTGGCAAGCTTATAATCCCAGTCACACAGTTTTCCAGTGCCTCCACTGCCAGGCAATCTCCTGCTAGACAGGTCCATGAGTACTTAGCACCCAGGTTCAGCCAAGCACAGGTGCCTGCAGCCTTACATGACTGTGAGGGACCCAGAAGGGCTCTGTCCTTAAGAAAACAAAGGTCAAAATGGGTAAACATGATGACAGCTCTTACTGCATGACACCTACTACTCCTACTCTTT
Organism: Aviceda cuculoides; assembly: GCA_035590195.1. Classification (NCBI taxonomy): domain Eukaryota; kingdom Metazoa; phylum Chordata; class Aves; order Accipitriformes; family Accipitridae; genus Aviceda; species Aviceda cuculoides. Next base: position 28,621,983 of record JAVJGG010000082.1, on the reverse strand, counting down.
CTCCTATCCACACATCACCTCCCACAAACAGCACCTTTTACTTCAGTCTCTACAAAACTGGTTAACAGTTAAATGTCAACAAAAGCAGCAAAACCTTTGCAATTCTGCAGCAGCCCTGAGCTCCCTGGTACCACACAGCCGGCACAGCAAGCGAGGGCTCGGGAGGAAGCAGCCTGTACCGTGTACATGAGTGTGCTCCTCTTGTGCAACAAGAGGAGGGCGTTACTGGATTATCGCTCGTGTTTCTCATTCCACACGTGACGCTGTTGCCTGCTCTTTAGAGGAAAAGGCATGCGGTGAGCGAGACAGGGAACAACCAGATGAAGATGCAGTTGGCTGACGTCAGAGAACCTTCATACGCCTTGAAGGCGTGCTTCACACCATATTGCTCTGACTCTGCTCTCTGAGGTCCCTGAAGATTTGAGTGTTACCTGTCATAGTAATCAGGTGTAAATGAGGTAGAAAATGCATCTGCACTTCTTAAACCTCCATGAGAGAAGGCAGACTGCAAGGCACGGGATCCCGAGTCAGTCTCAGCCCAGTTCACTGGAGGATCTGTGGCCACGGACGGACCTGCGGTTTGTCAGAAGCAAATGTCCTCACTGCCCTTCCAGGGCAAGTGCATGTGTCTATAGGCCACCCAAGCCAATGGAGGACCCTGGTGTACTGCAGATAAGCTTGTGTGTTTGGGTTTCATATGGAAACACAACCCAGATGCTGGACATGTTACATCCTCAGACACCAAGCTCATCCCTCTTGTCCCAGGCAGCAGTCACATCCCACCGCCCACTGCTGGGAAGCTAAGTGGTAGGCTCCTGGCCTCCAGTTACATCTTTTAAAACTCAGGCACCGAAGGAACCAGGGCTGGGGCAGAGTCACAGTGGTTCCCCTGCTCCACACGTATTGGTGGATTAATGAGAAGAGACATGGGTGTGGAAACTAACCCCATAAAGCTACAGTCTGAGGCAATGCTGCTGGTTTTGCATATGAAAGAAATGGCAGTTGCTGAGATTTCAAGTACCCAGTGAAATGCAAGGGACTTGAGGAGCTCCCACTGGAGGATAAAGTATCTCCTTGGTGCTGCCCATGCGACACATGCCCATCAGTGGATGGGCTATTTCTTTTTAAGTCAGTTATAGCCATAAAAGCAAAATGCAATTTGCTTTAATGTCAAAATGAAGTCCCACCAAGTTGCCCACCTCTGGGAAGGAGGAGGGATTTTAGCCAAACTCATTGCATCTTATTTCTTACTGAACAATATAATCCAGAAAAATAATATAAATACTGTCAACTATTGCTTTTCTAAGCCTCTTGTACTCAGCCTGACCCCACAAAATTCATCCAGGAGGATGCCTTATCCCTGTCCTCACTGTGTATCAACTGTATGCAAACCCTTTACTTCTTAGAAATGCTCTTGATCAAAATGACTTGTGTCCTCTGTGACTCAATCTCTACACTGTGTATCCAAATACAGGAGATTTATCAACATTATTCTGCCTGGGTATGAATTTGGGTTTCTTTGAGACTGAAGGCGTGAAGCTGTTGTGGGACCTGGCATCCCCAGAGCCAAAGGACAGCTGTCCTCACCTCTCCCGCAGCCAAAAATGTCAGCAGCACAGAGGTCCCCAGATCTATGGACAGACCTGTCCATCAGTGTCTGCACAGCTCGTGGCACCTGGCCTCAGCTTTGCTGGGGGAAGGCACAGCGCTTTTACCTTCTATGTTTCAGTGGTCCATATCTCACTTTAATTCAGGTAGATGGTGGAAGCTGGGACAGGTGACTTGTTTTAAAGCCTCTTTCAGCTGTTTATTAGCAAGATAACAGCTTGTAAGGAAGCTTTTATATACTCAAAGCTTGATGTGACCTTTGGGTATATAAAAAACAATTAGCAGAAGTAAGGAGATTTATTTTACCTGAGAAAAGTGTTGGAAACACTGGAACTGAAGGACTGTTGACATGCTAGTGTCTGTATTTTTTAAAGGATTTGGAAACTTGATGAAACTGCAGAAAGATCCCATAAAAACTGCTGCAGGGTTTGAGAAAGCTCTGCAGTCTGAATCTGAAGGATATCAGCCCACATAGATTGCTGCAAGGAAGATTAGGAGATGACTCAGGGTATGTGTGTGGATTCACTCATGTAGGGGAAACAGCTGCCACAAGGGGCTCCTGAAAGTAGGAGAAAAAGGCGTTAGGAGAAGTGGTAGCTGTAGAAGCTGGGAAAAATAAAATGTGGAAATAACCACACTGTTAATAATCCATTGTGAAAGTTTGAACCATGGTGAAAAAAATACCAAGGTAAATAGCAGTCTCTGCTGAGATCTCCAGGTCGAAAGGAAGAGCCTTTTGGGGGGGTGTATGTGATAACTATAAGCAGGATTATTGTAGTCAGACACATATCGCTGGCTGGACTTGCTCCAAGACTAACCAGCTGAAATTCCAGTGTGGACATGCAGCCACACTAGATGATTTCATGGACTCTTTCCTGGCTTTGTGGATGAACATATGTGCCATGTTACCTGTTTTCCTAAGGAAAAAAGAAAACGCATCTCTCTTCTGCTTGACATTCCCTCATCCTGCAGTCCTCACCTGAGCACAGTTTCCATCAGCCTCATCAAAGTGTTGTTCACATACTCCTGCAAGGCGAAGGCCAGATCTCGCTCTTGGCCCTTCTCCTGGCTCACACCATAACTCTGATGTGCCACTTCAATGCTTCATTGCAAAAATAAGGGCCCAATTGCAAGATGGGAAGAGGATAAGCATCTAAAAGGCTCCGAACACATCCAGAGGCATCTAAAGAGACAACTTGCTTTCTTGGGCAAGCAGCAATATTAAACTACAGCCAGCCACACTTTGCTCTCATCTGCAGTTGTAAGGTTGGACCCAAAGTGGCCATGGGTCGTAGCCTGCCAGAAACCCAGCAATGAGCATCCATCTCCCCTTGGCTAACAGCAGTAGCCCTAATTCTACACAAGAAAATGTGTACACTGATTATGTCTCACAAATATCAAGTCAAATGGATTTTCTTACTTCTTATGAATCTCTTTTTTTCATATAGTATCTCTAAAAATAATCCCTGAAACCCCCCTACCTTAAGTGTTTTTTGAAAAATAACAAAAAACCCCAAGAAACTCTCCAGTCAGTTACAAACAGACGATGGGAAAAACCTGCACTTGACTAATTGTAGTACTGCGGCTGGGCTTCATCTTTGGGGATTTTTCAAAGTTCAACTTCTGCATGAATGAGCTAAGAGCCAAACCGAAACCAAAAATTGGGCTCTGCTTGGAGCCCTGCTGAGCCAACCATAGATGAACTGGGTAAATCTGCGACTCTGCTTTTACTGACCTACACCAAACAAAACAAACAGGTCTTTTTGGTGCTGGCTTGAAGAAATTTGAAAAGAGCTTGATTTCTTAAAAACAGCTGCTCAAAATCTTACTTTTGTCAGGCTGCTGGGAACTTTCTTGTTGAAAGTAGAAGAAATGCAAGAAGTTGACTCACATTTCAAATAGTTGGTTTTCAGCTGAGGAAACCTTACTTTTTTCAGTGAAAGCATTTTATATTCTGTTAAACTTTTAGTGATGCAGAAGTCATTTCCAAAACAGTTTCAGTCTTCATTTTGCAGAGACAAGTGTAACCTATTTTTCCTCAGCAGACTTACCAGTGTGACCCTGATGGGGGCTCACCGTGGAGCTGGCTGGGGGGAGAAGCACAGTCAAGCAGCCGCAGCTGCCCCATCAGCACCCTGCTCATTAACCTGGACCCTGCAAATGGGCACATCAGTGCCCCCCCATCCTCACCCCAGGGAAATCCACCCGCATCCTAACTTCAGAGATCCTGCTCATGGCAGACCTTTCCAGGCTGTTATGCTTAAGTTATAAAAATATTTCCCAGAAAAGGTTCTTCATTTGAAAAGGATTACCAGATCCCTTCAAACTGGCAACCTTTGCCTCGCACAGACCCCAGGTACCTGCTGTGTCCAGGCTACAACCTGCTCAGGCAGAAACCTGGTCCCTCTTTCACCCGTGGTGCCCTGATTTGGTTAAGCCCCAGGCACTGCGCTATAATAAGCAAGGTTAATAATAATAATGCTCATGGCTAGATCAACAACATCAGAGACAATCAAGCGTGCCCACCCTCGGACCCTAAACCCAGCCTCTCTATATATAACCTACTGACACAGTAACCTTTCCTTATCAAAACGGTCGATTGACTGTTTATCTAGCATTTAATCATTCATCATTGATTTTCAAATCAGCCAGCTGATGTTTCCCAATTTATATACAAAAGGTGCAAGCTTTCACTTCAGGAGAGTGACTTGCACAAAGCCTGTGCTCACCTTGAGGAGGTCATTGATATGCACCGCTCCTCCACAGCGGCTGTCATCCACGGGCAGCTCTCCTCCTCCTCCAGCTCCGCTACTGTAGTTGGACTTCTCCATTCAGACCCTGGTAATACAGTCTCTGGTTCAGATGCTATCATCTAATGAGCAGATCCTGCAAAACAAATGGAGGTGAGAGCCAGCAGCTCTGTTTATTTTCAAGAAACTTTGAAACGTAATCATTTGGGGGGATACTAAAGGCAGAAAGGGAATTTCCCTGGACAGGCTTAGTCTGAGGGGAGCTGCTAGCACAGATACAAGGAAGTCCATGGCACAGGGTAAGTTAGGTCCAACCTTTAAATACATTTCATCTGCTTCACAGACCATAAATGTTCCTCTAGACTCTTTGCTGGGTAAAGCACTCATTTCAGGGTCCCAGCTCTTGTTTTTTGTAAGTTTCACAGGTAGAGGAAAATGAAGGAGGCTAGGCACCCTGAGGGGAGTGATGCTTTATAAGCTCCTTATCCTCACAGAAATCCATGAGGAATCTAGTACACTGTGTAGGCCATTATTCAGAAAATGCTGCCACTCTAAACAGGTGCCAGCTGGACGCACTGCAGTCGAGTATGTAAATAGAGCTGGCTAGTGACTTTTAGCAAAGCTTTTGCCCAGTGGACCGGGACAGCTCTTTTGTAGCAATAAGAAGGAAAGGTTTTCTGAACCCTAGCAGAGACAGAATGGGTTATGAAGTATGACATTCCCTGGTATCTGGTGTTTGTTTTTCAGTTGGGTTTTAGGGTTGTGGGTTTTTTTTTCCTGCAACTGTTCTGCATGCATGCATCTAAACTGTGGCTCATACATGTAGTAAAAACGATCGCATCCTATCGCATCCTCCTCCTGCATCCTGTCCAGGTAATTGTGCCATGTATTTGGAAATGCACCACAAATCAGACTAATTTTCCTTTTCACGACAGCACTGGGGGGAAGGGACTCTGACTGTGCTCCAGGGCCCAAAGGATTTGCTTTTGTTCTTAGAAAGACCCTGTCCTCAGGTGTCCTCTCCCTCCCTTGGGGGGAGAAAAAATACCAGCTTCTCTGAAAGAGTCTCTGCCATAGTCTTAAACTGCAAACACCCCTGGACAGTCTTTCTCTTCACACAGGCAAAACATTCAGCCTGCGCACAAGTCAGCCAGCCCACTGCACTTCGTTGACTTTTCGCTTTCCTCCTACATTCAAAAACGTGAGTGCTGCTTCATAAAGCCCATACTTCTTAAATTACTCAGGGGGGAACTCAATTTATCAGTCTGAAGGTCTGGGAAATAACAGAGGCTACACCTCCTGATTCAGGCTCAATTGCAATATTTGCCTTACTAATGGACAAAGTGCATCTTGTGTTTCCCATCAATGCTATTCATTTCTGCTGAGAAGTGACTTATCAGAGAGAACTGACTGAAAAAGAACAGAAAGATCTAAATGTATTCCTATCTAATTTCTTCTCACAGTCAGTTCAGATGTAGTTTTTCATCTCCATTGTTTGGGGTAATTAAAAAAGTTTCAGTTATTGTATTAGATACACTTCCCATCAGAAATTCCCCTAGATGATACCTATAGGCAGAATTCTTAAAACCGATTTGCAATGTCACTTTTGTGATACTATGATATGGGTTTGGGCTTCTTGTTCTGCTGAGAAGCACAAGGAAGAGCAACAGTCTTTCCTAGTTCTTTGGGGTATCTGTTTGCTTTGGGTTTTTTTTCCTGGTAGAGCTACTGGCAATTGTAAATCTTGTCCTTGTTTTTCTTGGCCTCTTCTTGGGTAACAGAGCAAGGTGAATGGGAACTCAGCTGACACTTAAAGGATAAGAAAGGCTGCACCTTTAATGGAAACATTTTCATCTACCTTCTTTAGCAGACAGCATTAAAAAAGTATAATTTTAAGGAGCCTTCAAGGAAAAAAAGAAGAGTAATTAAACCTAGAATTTTGAGTATAAGCCCGTTCAAGCATTTTTCTCTTGCTTATATTGTGTGAAAAGACTAAAGCAATAGCAGAACACATTAACTCACTTTGTTAGTCACCCTTTAACATGACTGTATGCTGTTTTACAGAGAACAACCAAGATAAGGGTCTCTCTGGATATGACTGAGAGAATTGAGCTATGTGAAAAGCATAGGCTCTGGCAGAGAGGAAGGCTCTTTGAGGACAGCAAGCTCAGAGTCCCACTGCCAAGACTTAATGCAGAAAGGCAGCATATGTGCCACAGCTTGCATGGATTAGACAAACATTTGTTAATTGTTTCTATTTTGGAGGGTAGAAGATGAACCAGAAGAACACTCTGGGTCTTTACTAGCAATCTTTCCTTTGAACACTGTGCTCTTCTGCCCATGGGGACAGAAGCTGATGTACTGGTAAAACTGAAATGATTACCAGTGTATTATCATTCCTGCTTTTTTTAGGCAGTTTCTAATGAAATAAGAACCTAAATCAGCCTTCTCAATACTCTTTTGTCAAGAACAAATTAAATTAATAAACTAGAGGCTTGGAAAAAAAAGCTTCTTATAAAGGCATGAGAATTGCAACTATTTCTGAAGCAAGTAGCATCATTTGCTATTAGAGATAGAAACCTGGATTAGGTGGCTCATGAGCCCGATCCAATCTGCTAATTCGTACATTCCTATGGTTTATGTACACTGTTTTTCCCCAATGAGATGGCTCAAGCTAAAAATTTAGCTGTGTTCAAGGCTTGCATGAGCTGCTGAGTATTTGGACACAGAGGTTAGCTGTGGTCACCTGTAGGGGCTTCCCACCACCACACATCTTCACAGATCTTGGTTTCAATTGCAACTACAAGCAGAAGTTCCAGAATAACACAAAAAAGGATGTTCCCCAAATTGTTTTTAAAATCAGGAAGTAGAAGAAAGCTGGTAAGACCTCCAGAGCTAATACAAATGCTAGCCTCATTCACAAGGTATGCCATTCTTTTTGAGTGCTTCTGCCACACAGATTTTTGGGCTTCCCCATCCTTGAGTATACTTTAAATATAATGTAAGGGGACTATGTCTGGCTGTTCAGAGAACCACAAACCCTCAGGATCAGCCCACACCACAAAAGCCTTCAGGTTGTTTGAACATGTTGCTGGGGGATTTGCTCTGTAGACACCTCAACATTATCAGCATGGAGAAAGGGCAAAGTAGTCCCCTTAAATGGACACTACATGTCTTAGAACTATGATGGACGTGAATTATAAATGCAGTCTGCAAATCTGCCCTGGATGTCTATATTTTTTTCCAGGTAAAAATGACAGAATCGTGTAGGCATGCAAATGCTGCCTATCTGCATATATGGATGTCTGTATATGTAACTATGCATTTAGTGGGATGGATCCTCTTGTCTTTTCTTTACACAGTTTATTTTTATAAGGAGACAAAGATAATAATGCTCACATAACTTTGAGCCTCTGGCCAGCTTCCCCAAAATTCAAGGTTTTTTTTTTTTCAATTTGAAATAACTAGGTGGAATAAAACTAGCTTGTTTAGTGAAATATAGTCACCCACTCCAAAAGCAGAATCCTGCTTTATCACTATCAGCTCAGAGCAGTGGCTGGGAGGTTGTCTGTTACAGTAGCTGTGTATCCAGTGTTGTCTGATAGCCCTGGAAGACCTCCCCAAGCCTGGGAGCACTGTCTGCACTGATTTCAGCTCCTTCCCAGCACAGAGTGCACAGGCTGAGGGTGGGTGATGTCTGGAGAACCAGTTAGACCTCCCTGACCTTCCTCCTTGCCCTGGGGTTTGGGTCTGGCTGCAATAGCTTCCAGGTTAGAAAATACTTGCAGAAGACACTTAGTCTTGTGAAGTTTCATATGCTGGAAAGAAGGTTTGTTTGGCTGACCTCCTCCACTCTTCCTCCAATGGTGTCTCTCTCATGAGACCCCATGCTAAGATGCCTCATATAGCAGAGATGAGAAGCACGGAGAGGTCTGTGAGCTAGCTGGCAGTTGTCCCAGTGATCAGGCAGGGTTTGAGGAGACCTGGAGAAGAATGTGGCCACCTCGGGCATGTCTTTTTCTCACATTGCAAAGCTTGTCTTCTCCATCTCTCTTTTGTCCTGAAAGTGGGGAGGATGACAGAGGTGCTGCTGTGCTAACCTTGGAGCCAACTGAGGCTCTCATTCAAGGGGACACTGAGGTACCTCAGGAACATGGCAAGACAGAGAAAGTGGCCCAGTGACTTGGACTGATAAATGCAAATTGCGTTCAGTGTATTTAAAATGCAACCGGCATGTGTGCCAGTGGTATGTCACAGAAAAAAAGAGGGTTTTGTATTTGGGCTGGTGGATACAGATTTAATCATGTGTATTCTGGTTTCTGAAGGTCTGCAAAGGCTTGAAGTCATCTATGAAAGGTTAAAACCCCCAAGTGAAAAATGTAAAAAAATAGCTTGAAGTCACCCAAAGGTAGTGTTGACAAATAGTGTCTCAGGGATCCAAGAGAAGAGATTTTGCCTCAGTTTGGGCTGGCTGAATGCTAGCTGATGAAGCATGAATGTGACAACTATAGGCTTTTCTCTGTGTTACCAGATAATCTGAAACCCTACCTCCGGCTTTTTCAAATATACTGTGGTTTGTAGTCACTAAGTAGTCAGTCAGCTGCTGTGAGGAAGACACAAGCAATGGTCATCTCAGCACTGGGGGAACACTCAATGAGGCAATCATGACCAACATGTGCCAGCAAATGGAGAATTCTCCTCATGGGAATAAGCAATTCAGCACATTTCTCAAACAGCAAAAGGCATGTAGTCACTTTCAAAAGAATAACACAAGCCAAGCTAAGTCACTCGACTGGCCACAAAATGAATTGCTCATTTAAAAGAAACTGAGCATATCTGGGTTGTAGAAAAATTTCATGCTTGTGCAACAAGCCAGTAGGCACTGAGCAAGACACTGACCAGCTGCCACGGATCGTATGCTCTCAGTCACATGAACCAGCTTTGCAAAGGAAATCTCTCTGATGTGCCTTTTAGACAGTTACTCAGCAGATTAGCTGCTGTGGCCCTTGCGGAAGGTTATCTATCATCTTCCCCATTTTGTAACATTATGTATTCTTAAACCCTTGTTCTCAAGAGTCCTTAGCAGGGTTAAAGAGGGAGATGGGAAAAGGCCCCCAGTCTCTGTGAGGTGAGAGTGGGCAAACTTTTACCTTTACATACTCCAGTGTAGATTGTTGCTAGACTAAAAATGATTATACCTGGCCAGATTAAGAGGACTGGTTTTTCCCTGTTTGCTTGCTTACTTCAGTACAAGGAAGCAGACCCCACTTCTAGTTTATCAGCCTCCCACATGCAAACAGAAAGTGTAACACCTCAGAACCTGCCAGTTCCTCTCTGAGGAGGAGGAGGGTGTGAAGAAATGTCACCAGCAATTGCTTTCTGAATGCACAGTGGGCTGGAATGTCCTCTCACGGGCACTGCTATTACGCAGCCTTCGCAGGAGCCCCTTGCTGACGTGCAATCACAACTGCAGATCTGCCTCTGCTCTCACTCCTTTTTTGCCTTTCTGCCTTCTGCTTGGTCAAACTGGTGGCATAAACCCAACTGGGCCTGGGAGCATTTTGCACTCACTGTGCCCTGGGAAAAGCTGGGGAGAACCCAGCTTAGAGCATCCCTGGTGGCTTGACGGGAGCCTAAAAGAGCTATTACAAAACTGTCAGGAAAAATCAGACATGGGAATCCCAGGCTCCTTTTGTCATAAAGGAGGCATGAGAGTGGGTACAGACCCATGCTGCTGAAGAGAACATAGGCAAGTAAATGAGATGCACCTCAGGGCATAAAAGAGCAGAGTGAGAGCTACTGCTAGGGAAAACAGTTTAAGAGCAAGGTGCTACTGTTGTTATGTGAGCAGTATAGGTGGAAGGAATATGGTGGTGTTATTTCCTAAAAGCTGCACAAGGAAAATGGCTTGCTTTATCAGGAACTGAAAGAGACACTTTTCTATAAAGAAGAACAAGAAGTTTTATTCCGCCTTAGTTTATTTCTTCATCTGGCCAACAGGCTCCCTCCAGTTTTCCTCTTAGACTGAAGAAGTGTGCTACCATTCACGTTGTGTATGCTACTCATGTACATACTATGTGTTTGCAACATGTGTACGCTGTTCTGGAAATACTGAACATCTGAGCCTGTGGTTAGGTCTGATTATAGTCAATGGGGAGAAAGAGGCAGTTCCAGCTGCAGAAACCCTCTGAGCTGTCTTAGGTTCCTGGTGTAGGACAGGATTCCTTCTGATGTAGACATGCCTTGCTCTCTCTCTGGACTGTAGAGAGAGTCTAGATGTCTAACTTGGATGTAGCTGTGTCAGTTTAGACAGAAAAAATAGCCATTGGGTGTTATGCCTACTACCTTTTGCACTGACAGGGACGTCTCATCAGTTCCTTGTGATGTCCCCTTGGACTGGCTGTGTCCACTCACAGTCTTAGCTTTTGACTGCATCTTCTTTGGGCGAAAGCTGTTATTTTGTGCTGTGTTTGAACAGCACCTTGAGCAATAAGGGTTCAGTCTGTGCTCCTTCAGCGAACCCTTAGTGTTGCCACACACAAAACCAATTATAACCATCATCCCGAAAAATGAAAGTATGTTTGTCTCACAGTTCTGTGATTTCAGTGTTGGGATACTAGTGCTCGTGTTAACTGCAGGATGGAGGATAAAAATATCGAGACATACGTCATAGGTCAGAAAACATGGCAGTGTCAGTCAGCGTGTCTTCACAGCAGTGACTGTTGCTGGTTTCTGCCATTCAAGACTCTGGGCCTCCATTCCCAAGGCTCTGCCTCAGTGAAATGACTCTCCCAGAGATGGTTCTCATGGCTGCCCCAAGAAGGCCACCTAGAAGTGAGTCCCCGCTGCAGCTGTGGCACAACCTTCTGCCTGAAGCACAGGCTGGGTCTCAGTGAGCTGTGGGTTGTGTGCAGCAAGAAGGCAGCACTCAGGTGTGAAGAAGAGCAGGAGGTACTTATCTTCAGATGCAGTAGTTCTCTTATCCTTGCCTGGCCCACCAGCTTCCCTGTTGCCACTTTTTAGTGAATTTTGGTGACATTTCACCCAGCTGTGCTGGGTTGTATGGCACAGCATTCATCCGCCATCCTATCTGGGCCACCTCAATCTTGTGTCAGAATGTGGGAAGTGAAAGTAGAGGCACCACTTTGTATTTAGACCATGACCACATTATTTTGAGTTGATCTTCTCCCCTTTGTAAACAGGCCATGCAGTAAGCATGCAGCACCACAACAACGAGGCCAGGTTTGCAAAAGGAGTGTGCTGGGAGGTGTGTCTGTGTAGACAGCTGGAACGAGAAGGGCAGATGTGCAGGGGTGCATCTTTTGTGTACTCCTACCAAGAGGAAAGTGGTCACTCTTGGTCACAGGAGACCACAGATTTACTTTCACCTAAAAGTTGTCTAAAACCAGTTAAACACCAGTAAGCACCATTCCTCTTAGCAATCCTGAACTGCAGTCTATGACAGCTCTGGAAGAAGTGGATGGCCTGTATATAATCTAGAGAACCACTGAGTTCTCTTTATTACATGACAGGGCTCTCCAGTAAGTGGCAGCTATACAAGATGTAGAGATCCAGGATTGAAAGGGACTACTGTAGAGATGTCTTCTGGCTTCATGTACCTTTGTGTCAGACAAGCCTTTAGTCATTTTATGTTTCTCTGCTCTTAATCTGCCAAACGAGGACAGGAACACTGCCTTTCTTCCACTTCATCTCCTTTGTTCATTGTAACATCTGTGTTCCTGGGGGCAATGGCAGACTCTTGTTAGAAATACCCAAGAGCAATGGAGACCTCCTTTTTGGGCAGGTGATTTGGAAAGGCCCTGGTCACCTCCCTTGCCAATTGCCATGACCACTCTGAGGAACAATCCTGACACTGCAGCCGCAGCAGGCATTACATTGGTATGGAGAGGCTCCAGATGAACAGCAGTCTTACATTCGGCAGAAGTAATAATGGGAAAATGGAAGGGGAAAGGCCGGTCATGTGGATATCCTGTGTAGGAGCAGAGCTCCTTCATCCTGGGATGGGACTTGGCTGGCACAGGCACATGCAGCACCAGCGGTGCTCCAGGAGAAACCTGCAGTCTGTGCTCAGAGCCAAAGGGGAGGTGGGATTTAGGCTTGCTAGCCCTTGGTGACTGACATCCAAACCCAAACCTCCCTGGCCTCCTCAGACCCTCAGCAATGAGGAATTCCTGATCTTTTCAGATATGGGATGATGAGATGAGTGATGGATTTACCCATCCCATGAAAAGTTTCTGAGTCTTACAAATTTTCAGAAGAAAATTCTGCTCAGATTGTACAAAAGTCCAGTTTCCCAAGGTATTTCCCAAGAAACTGGAAGGGAAAATTAAAGAGCTGCACTGAAATAAACAGCAGTAGGAAAATCAGGCTAGAGAGACATTTAACATCAGTCACAGAGCTACCAATATTGGGCCACTTTCCTGTCTTTTGCTGCAAACTAGTAAAACGAAAGTTAAATTCAGTGGGTGGATTTTAATTGCAACATCATTCTCTGTGATGTCAGTTTATGGATATGTTGAGCCTTTAAGAGAAACTTCTCCATAAACCGCAGAAGTAACTGCCCTTCTGCCCCTCTTGCAAAGCATATTCCAGGAAATCATGAGGGAAATAATATGTCTAGTGAGGAATCCATTTCTAAGGATAAAAGCTCAGGCTGGATGGGCCAAAGACAAGAGAAACTGAACAGTGTGGAGGGGAAACATAATCACAGAGAACTGTGTGATAGCTGCGTATTTCAATGCAGAAATAAAAACGTGCTACAAAACATCACATGGGTTGCGATGAGATGTATTCAAAAATTTTGAGATAAGAAAGATAAGAATATTATTTACATTTATCTTAAGCCTACTCCTTATACATTCATTTCAAATCCAGAATGAGACAGGGATCTTATGAAAAAAACATCTCTGTAGTCATATGACCAGCAACATTATAGGAGTACCTATGGAGTCAACCTAACAAAGGTTTGCCCATGCAACCATGAGGTTGACACTTCCCAGTCACTTCCCAGTTTGACTCGGCAATCAAGATCACTTTCTTTCTTTCTTCAATGTAATTCCCCAGGTCTTTATTAGAGGGAAACCAGAGACTTCTTTATTGCTTTGTTGTGCAGGCACACACATCCTTTCACTTCAGATTTCATTGTTTGTGAGCCTGAATTTGAAAGTTGGGGCTCCGAAGCCCCTGGCAAGGAGAACTAGCTATGTTTATAAATCTGAGTGGAAGAAAAGTGACAACTCAGCTTAAGCCAAGTCCAGGGAGATGGCCGTAACGGGACAGAATACCCACCAAAGTCATAGATTCTCATTCCCCCTCAATTTGGGGTGAAAGTGTCCACAAACAGGAGAAAAAAAGGAACAGTGAGAATTAATAGACAGCCTACAGATACAGTTCAGGAGACCCTTTTGTTCTTCTTGTTTGGGGCAAGTATGATGCATAGCTTTTTCTCACTAATTTCAGGTAGCTCTACATGTGGTCATGCATATCACTTTTAATGCATCAGGTTTGTGGAGAAGGAATGGCTTCTGCCTGTGCACAAGATCATTAGCATGTCAAAGTCCTGTTAAAGTTTTATACAGTGTGGCACCATGGTGGAGATGTGCCAAAGGACCTCAGTGATCCAGTGCCCACTTACAGTAAAGGAAATTACACTAAAGGAAACATCTCACTGTGGCCCCATTAGTTAGTCCAAGGTGGAGTTCGTTCAGAGCAGGTTCCACTAGGGACAGAATGAAATTTTGGCTGGTAGTAGATCTTTGAATCATACTCAAATTTAGAGATGAGTCATTGACTAAAACTTGATTCAAGCACCATTTGGAGCAACTCGTTTCTGAATCCCAGTTTTGCACCATTCCTGTACAACATTTCTGTGACAGCTCAAATCAAAATCTAGATGCTGATCCCTGTCCCTTTTCTCTCTGTGTCCCCAGACCTGGCATTCCAGGAGAGCATTCAATATTAATTATTTATGATATTAAATCCATTATGATATGATGATACTAAATCCATCCTCTATTAATTATCAGATGCAGCCTAGGTCACGCTTTTACCATCTGTTTTCTGTAGGAGTGATTTGGGGAATGCATCATGTAGACTCTGCACCTCCTTTCACTGACCCTGAAAATAAAAGGGATCACAATGAAAAGCACTGCCCAAGCACAGGTTAGTTTTATCTCAGCCATGCTCGGTGCACAGTGGTCATGAAGAAGAGCAAACTGAAGGGAGTGACATGTCACACTGCCAGAGCCCGCCTGCCCTCTCCCTGACACCGATCTCATCCAAAATTTGCTAAGGCAGATATGTTCCCTACTCCTATTTAAAATCAGGGTGTCTGGGTGATGAAAAAGGCAGTAGGTCCCCAGGTGTCTCTGATGATCTGGTCCTTGACTCCAGTTCCTCACCAGAGCCCTCAGCGGTAGCTCCCCAGCACAATGCTGCCCGTGGCCGCCCAGGCCAGCTCCAGCCTCCTCCCACTGAGACAGCGCAGAAGTCACAGCAAAGGAGATAAAATCCCACAAGTGGGCAAATGCTGTTTCCATCCCCTCTTCTCTTCTAAGGAACAGAGAATAGGATGGTAACCTGACGGTACAAAGCGGAGCCCTCATACATGTGTATCATTGTGAAAGAGTCTGTGGTTTCTAATGGAAATTCCCTGTTTTGAGGACAGAAATTTTTACTAAAAGTGGCAGAATATTTCACGGCAGCAGACTTTTATAGGTGTTCTCTTGTAAGGGCACAATCTGACACCAAAATCCTGGGATTTTTTCCCATTTTTGTTGTCACTTTTCCCTGTTTAATTTTGAATGCCACTTAAATATGAATGTTGGCGGTTTATACCTGGGATGCATGGAGAGCCAGGCTGCAGGAATTGGGCCCTTTTCAGTTATGCCTACACAAATACAGAAACAGCCACACAAACGGCTGTGAGGGAAGGCATTTTTGGCGGGAAAATTCATTCTGCAAAACTAGTAGCATCTTACGCATTGAGAAGAAGAGAACCAACAAAAACTACATTTTGAGGAACTAAAACTAGGATCTCCTAGGCAATAATAAAGAAGAAAAAAAGAGAAGGAAAAGAAAAAAACACAGTGTTTGACCATAATTTCCTTACCTCTGTGTAAGAAATTAAGCAACTACTTTCAAGCTGATGAAAATGTTGGGGTTTTTTCAATCGATACAACATAATTCAGCATTTAAAAACTAACCTGGAAAACACAGGCATCTTTTTTCCTTAGTTTCATTAAAATCACTTCATCTACATAGAATACTGGCCAAACCCCAGCCAAAATTCTCTAAGGTAAGCTAAGCAAAAATCACTGGTTGACCAGAGGGAGGATATTGTGTGTTGTTGGATTCTTCCCCCACTGTTAAAAATAAGTACTCTTTGGGGTATAAAGTGGGCCTTTGTCTCTTGACCAGGTAGCCCAGTGTACTGAAAATGGAAGAGGGGAATTTCAAGCTCTGAAGTGATACATAAGCCCAAATACCATTGATTTTCATTTGCTTATGATGAGAGTAGAGGAAAGGGACAAACCTATTAATAACAAGGATAAAGCAGTGATTTCTGCCTTGGTACCAAAGGTATTCAGTTCATATTCCAGCTCAGCGTGTTCAACTAAGCACTTGTCTATGCTCTTTGCTGAAAAGTGATGGACTGAATCAAGTGCTTTGACACACTGAACACCGCAGTGTTCATACAGACAGTGTCACACTGGTGGAAAGGGATGTTATCTGGCTTATCATTAGGATATAGAGCAAGAAGTCTACCTCCATACACACATCCCTCCAGTCACCAGCCCACTGTTCTTTTAGAAGATTAAAAATGAAGTTTATGAAACTTGGCAGCTACCTGTTACCCTCAGCACTTCTTGTATGTTGAATATACAAGAAGTTCTTGTATATTTTGACAGCCCTCCAGACATGTATTTGATGACAGAGGCACATCTTGGCACAGGCCTTGCTGATAGATAGAATGCACTGTCCATCTAACCACCTTCCACCCTCCGTCTCCTCATCTTTGTGGCTCAAACCTGAATGCAGTCACTGAAGCTTTGTCTGAAAATCTGAGTATGCTGTTCCGGGAAAAGTGGAACCAAGCATGTGACATTTCCTGTAGGCTTGTGTCCTTTGTGCCCTGATCCATCTCTGCAAAGACTTTGATCTGCACCATGATTATATGCCATTTCCATCAGGCACACCACCGCTAGCCCAGAGCTATGGGCATAGTGACTGCGTGGCTGTGATGCACATGCTGATTAGCTACCCAAGACCGTTTAATGACATTTTCTCCAGGAAAAAATCCCAGCCACCCACTGATTTCCAAAACGCTTGCAGGAAATGCACTGGCTTGGGGAAGAGTTGCTCACTTGCCTGTTGTGACTGAAATTAATGTGGAGACTAAAAGTTACTGGGGGTGACAGAGGAGTAAAAAACACATGGGAAAAAAGTGCAGTCACATAAGCCTTGCCTGTGAGACTAGGAGCCCAAGTTTAAAAGCATACAAAGGACTAAATCCAGTTAAATCTTGTAAAAGTTCTGCATGGCTAAAGAAAAAGAATTTGGCATAGGAAAGTAAAAACTAGAGGACAAAGAATATTGCGTGCAAGAAGCTAGACACCAATGTCTTAAGAGGGGATAGCTGTGGGCTGGGGGGTTCTGAGGAGCTGCCACTGAGGCCCCTCAACCCCATGCAGAATTAGACCCTTTTTGCTAAGGGGTCTTGCAAACTTTCTTGCTAAGGAGGCTAAGAGCCTCCTTAGGAACTTGAAGGTACGCAGCAGTTGCAATGACTGCAGTGCCATGCGGCCCTTTCCAAGCTCACTTTGAAGGAAATAGCTCCTCAAAGAGCATGTAGGCATCATGAGACACCATATCCCCCTATCTGCCTGATGTTTAAAGCATAGCCTCTGCTGTGACCATGCTGGAGTCCCCAGGTCAGATCCCTTCCCAGAGGTCAGGCAAAGGGAGGGGAGTTCATGCTCAGAAACATTTTTATTACAGAATCTAGATAAAATGACTAGTTCAGTTACCATATTGAATAGTTATTTCATTGTAACATTGCCATATTTCCTCCCAACAATAAGCTGCATGCTTAAAATAAGTGAGTATTTGATCTGGCCAGAAGGTGACTGTCACATTTCTATGTGGCAAGTAGAACTGCAAAGACCTTGAGGGACATAAGTAATGCCCAGAAAATAACATAATGCCCAGAAAATAACATAATGTCCTCACAGACAATGCGTTCAAAATGCCTTCATTAGTCAAAGATTTGCCACTAAGGCTAAAACTAAGGTCTTCTCTTTGCTACGTGGCACATAGGAGACAAAGAGTCAACAGCTGCCAAACTCTTTACAGGGTTCTCCTGTATGCACCACTTTTCACCGAAATATATCAACGCATCTTATGCAGTGCAGTGACCTTTTATTTTCAGCACGTTATTCATGAGAAACTGAGGCAGAGAGAAGGCAAGCTACCTTTCATATACCTTTCAGATGTTGCATGGAAAATCAAAGGGTAAAACAAAGCATCTCCTGGAGTTCACCAACAAAACCCCAACAAAGATGCAATTACAGGTTTTGGTTAGTTTGAAAATTCCCTAATAGGGGGATTACTGAGCGCTCTAGGTTTGATGAGTAAGCCCGTTCGATTGTTAAAGTAATGACTTTTTCCATGCTTGTGACATTCATTAGGATTTTTCCTTTAAGGTCAGTACAGAAATATTATCTGCATTGTTTATTCATGTCAGTCTCACAGTTATGACAGGTTTACGTTGCAGCACACTCTGGTCCAGAGAAAACTACGGGAATCCTTGGTTCTGGAAACAAACAGAAGAGTTGCAGGGAGAAGTGACAACCACTAGGACACAACGCAGGCCTCTCAAGCTCCTCTTCTAGCATATCTGGCTCTCCTAAAATAGCACAGGAAGGAGTCAGTTACAGTGATATGTTGTATTTCAGTGCCTGAGTTTAGCAAATGTTTTTGCTGAGTATAGCATTGGAGGTGACTAACATAGAGCTATAATAATTCTGGTGGGTTATGTTTGAAAGATACACTCTGAGGATCTGTGTATAATGCAGTAAGAGTAGGTACTTTGCCTTGTTACCCACCAAATGGAAGTAGGACCCCCTTGCAAATGTACCAGCATCTTAGGTTTGGCATAACTTATAACTTAATGAGTATTCATTTTTACTCTCTGAATATTAAGTTCAATTAAGTTACACAAGGACAGGATCAGTTCAAGATGTTGCACAAGCAATACTAAGACTCTCTGTAGCAGTATGGTCTTTGGTTTATGGAAATGTTACAGCAGTTGCTGGACTGTACATCTTTTGGCTTAGCATTTTTGTATCTTACGGTGCCTAAAGGTAAGAGGATTCAATCTCTCTTTGAAAAGACCATTCTTGAGGTACTTCTGGGGTACCTATCTTATCTCAACAAGTAACCATGTAACTGATTAATGTATCTAGTAAAACTCAGAGCATTTCTTCTCAACTTGTCCTTAGATTGAAGACAGGCATTTCTTTTCAGACCCAAGGAAGGGTTTTGTACCTGTATCAGTTGGCCTGGTTAAAGATATATCCTCCCCTCGCAAAATTTCTTGCTCATACTAAATAAGGCAGTTCACGACTGTAAGACCACACACAGTAACTGTTTTCAGAGAGAAAAATCCCAAAGAAACATACTCATCTGATAAATGGGAGAAAAGGTAAAGCTCAAACAAAGCGTGAACAAACCTTTAAAAGGAAGTGGAAAGGGAGAACAAAATCTTCTGTTCAAGCCTCAGCTACCACTGAACGGGGAAACGGACACGGTGGCATTCAGGTACCTTCTCTACATACTCCTTACTGTCATCTCTGTGCAGTGACTGCAGATCTGAAAGCAAAGTCAGGGTTCAGAGCAGGCACACACGAATGGAATAAGCCGTAGCAGCACCTGGTCTGCATGGCGGCAGCAGTAATCAATGGCCAACTCTGCAGGAACGCAGGCCTGAACAGAACAGCCTGGCCCCCAAGCCGAGCCCTCTCCTGCGATTAGCTGATATAGCTGAACTCAATCTCAAAAGCATGTTTTCTTCCCCTCACCCCACTCTCTCTAGTCGATCCCGGCTCCTCCTTGCTCTGGAGGGTGGAAATTCCTCTCTTATTCCCAGCCTGGAAGTCACCGTGCTTTTGCAAAGGTGGAGGTGAGGACCCAGCTGCCCTGTTCTAGGTGGGGCAGCCCTCGGTGCCCCCAGTTGTGCCGGTCGGTGCTGGTGCCTGAGGCCAGCTCTCCCTGCCCCACGGCGGCTGCAGAGCGGTGCACCTCCGCTCTCCCCCGTCCCCTCCGCAGCAGCAGCAACAGTGCCGTTCTCCCAGAGACCTCAGGGTGCCCTGCGGCAGGAGGCAGAGCCTGTGCCATGAGAAGCATTTTCTTTCTGAATTCCTCATAAGGTAGTCGCGCTCTAAAACGGGATAGCAATACAGAAGTGGAGTGTTTATGTAAAACACTAACACAGCAGCTGTTGCTAGTAGCAACAATATGGCAATCACCCACTAACAGGGAGATGTTTGTTTCGAATTTATCATCTTGATGTTGATGGGTGGCCAAAACTTCGCAGAAGAACATTTTATTTTGCTGTGTGTGGATGTGCATGCACAAGGACAGGGCATGACAGCAAATAACTCTCCCAAAGTACAGGGTCAAACGTGCTCGGGGGAGACTAACTGTAGCCAGCAGAGCTGTGCTTGGAAAGATTTGCTTCGCCTGACACTGCTTTGCCTGGAGGTTGGAGTCCAGGTGTGTGGTCGTAAATGTTCCCGTTCATGGTTAATTTAGTGGTGATGAGGATCTGGTTGCTGGCAGTTCTACTTATTACTTAGGGAGCAGGTACAACACAGGAATGACAAACTCACATGGGCATTGCTATGATGAAGAGTTTGGGGATATTCCCATCATAGCACTGGGGCTTGGAGGAGGCCAGCTGCAGGCGAATGAGGGGGAAATTCCAGCTACTTATGGTTGTTCCTTCTGGGTGCCTACAGTGACAGCTGTGTTCACGGACATGGGCGCTTGCTATGCCTGCGGCAGCTCCCACTCTGCCGGGGAGTTGTAAGGTCTTGCCACTCCTGAGCTTGGCTTCCTTTTCTAGTTCTTGTAGCAATGGGACACATACACAATGAAACCCCAAAATTACACTCGGGCCAAGTTTTCTTGGTCTTATTCCAGACTGGCTCCTAGGCCATTGGAAGTCTGCAGATCATCTTTTGTGTGAAAGTGAGATGTCTTATGCCTGAAAATCACAGGCAAGTTAGAATTAAATGTGAAATCCAGGTTATCCCTGGTTTCCACTGATTCTCATTTTGACGTCTGAGATCATTTTGATGCTGAAATTCAAAGCAAAACACAAGCTGCAGAAGCAGGAAAAATACAAGCCTACATCAACCAAAATAAAAAAGAAAACATTTGTATTAATCCTGAAAAGAAAAATCAAGATTCACACCTCTCTAGATTCAGTAAGAAATTTAATCTGCAAAGTAAGCGAGAAACCTGCTGGAGTAACAAAGAAAAGTGAGTAGCATCTCACTTTTCAATACTTTTTTAGTACCTTCAACCAGAAATCTTGGAAAGAATAGAATTCAAACTTAATTACATGCATTCTCTATTATCTTGTTGTTTATTGTAAGCAAGCAAACATTTAGATCTGCATCTGCTCAGTCAGAAATGATAGGCAACTTCAATTCCCCAAACCCTTTGTGCTGGCCACCTCAGGGAGCCCAAGGAATGAGTGATTCCCAAGTGCTGCCGAGATACAACAGCAAGCTGAATTCAGACACAGCTGAACACCAGCACAGACCCTTTGGAAAAACGGCCTATATGCACTCACCCTTCACAGCTTAAAAACTACCCATTGGAACCAGTCACCTGAGGATGAGTAAAAAAGTTTTAGAGCTGCCCACTTAATTTTGATGGGAGCATCCCATGAAAGAATAAACAAACCATCCTGCAAAGCAAATGCAACCAAAAGGGTGTTGTGGGAAGGGCACAGCATACACATTGGGCTGTATTTATGGTATTATTTTTGATTTGTAACTTTTTCCTATGCAATAGTAACACAATGTGTAGAAGTGTGGTGCTATCTAATCCACATTGCAACCTAACCTTGATATCTAATTAAGGATAGAAATCAGGTGATCAGAGCTGGGAAAAACTGACAGTGGGTTTCACTTTCCAAAGGCAGGGTTAGCATGAGCCCAGGTCCCACCTGACTAAAACTGCAAGAGTTCAACACCAGCTGGGTTGAAGGATCTCATTCTGAACTGTTACAGGTAGGAGGTAGGGACTAGTCTGACCAAAGCTCAGGCTACCTTCTTTTCTGTGATCAAATCCTGAACCATGCCCATGCAATCCACAACACACTCTGGAGAGTGGTAGGAAATTAGAGCTGCCTTCAGAAGATGTGTAGAAATGTGACCTGTTCCCAGCAACCCACGTGCCACCCTGTTCTTGAGTCAGTGGACAGATTGTGCAGAGCTTTCTTTTCCAAAAAAAACCCAACCAAACCCCAACTCAGCAACTCCCTGACTTTGGCATAGCTGCTTTTCTTATTTTGGTAAACGTTCCTATTGTCCCCTGGGGAGACAGCAGTTGTGCCAGTGAAGACAAAACCGGAATACAACTCCTTTTCCACATGAAGAGGCACTGAAGAAGGCTCTTTCTGCTCTATATGGGCTTGAAGGAGTCACTGCTCCAGGCGCGTCCTGCTGTACCCTTCTCACAGCTGCGCTCCTGCTGTGTCCTTGCTGGTATGACAAAAGGGTGAAGGCGGGTTTCAGGATTCATTCACACACTCCCTCATTTCTAAGAGCCATCATGTCAAACATTTGTGAAAGTAGTAGAAATAAACAAAAGTGAGCTGTGGCTGGGATTTTCCCATTTGTGGTTTGATAAGGAGAGAAGAAAACAGAGGCTTTCCAGCCACAGCAGATTTGTTCTTTCGTTCTTTTGTTTACTACTAGCTCCTGATTCCTTTCTCCTCCCAGCTGATGCTGCCCCTTCACTGCTATGGTCTGGAGTCCTTCACTGAGCCATAGTGTAAGAGGAGAGAGGAGAAAACACTTAGCCTGACTGTAGCTCACACAAAGGGGAAAATCACCATTTGGTCTGTGCTATATAGCAAGTGCTATATAAGCCCTCTCTCCAAAAACTGGCTGGGTGAAGTGCTTGGGAATTGACCACAAAAGCAGCCATGCCCTGGGAAGGGAAAGGGGCTGCCTGGGCCCAGGGGGAAGCAGAGGCATCAGTCTGATGTCCTGGCTTCTACAAGGAAAATGCTTCACATCTCAAGGAGTAAACCCCATCCCGAGAGGCCTGGATCTGCCCAGCATCAGCTGCTCTGCGGGACCTGCCTGCTCCTGCTCTCCCTCCAGTGAATGCAAAGCACTTCTGCAGAACTGAGGGAAGCAACTTGATGTACAGGAGGGGAAGAGCTCTTTTGTGGTTTAACCCCAGCTGGCAATTGAACACCAAACAGCCGCTCACTCACTCCCTTCCCCGTGGTGGGATGGGGGAGAGAATTGGAAAAAAACCCAGAAAGTAAAATTCATGGATTGGGATAAAGACAGTTTTATAGGACAGAAAAGGAAGGGAAAATAATGACAACAACAACAATAATAATAGAATATATGAAACAAGTGATGCACAATACAATTGCTCACCACCCACTAACTGATGCCCAGCCAATCCCCGAGCCATGGCATCCCCTAGCCAACTCCCCCCAGTTTATATACTGGGCATGACATCACATGGCATGGAATACCCCTTTGGCTGTTTGGGTCAGTTGTCCTTGCTGTGTCCCCTCCCAGCTTCTTGTGCACTCCCAGCCTCTGCTGGCAGGGCAGTAGGAGAAGCTGAAAAGTCCTTGCCTTAGTATAAACACTGCTTAGCAACAACTAAAACATCAGTGTGTTATCAACATTGTTCTTATCCTAAATCCAAACCACAGCACTATACCAGCTACTAGGAAGAAAATTAACTTTATTCCAGCCAAAACCAGGACAAGTTCATACACAGGCTAGTCCTACAAAACTCCTGTAAGTCCACCCCCTCTCCCACGCCCTGATCTTTGTGTGAGTGTCCCGATGTCTGTGAAGGAGAGTGCATTCACTCAGTCAGGGATGGCTTGGGAGAAACACATCAGCTGCAAACAGCTCCAGTTGTGCCCAAGCCATCTGCCATCTATTCTGCTCGCCCTAGGGCAAGCACTGTCGTACAACAAAGACGTTTCTCTAATGCATCATGATATAAGATCTGTATCAAACTGAGGGGCAGACCATATCAAAGGCTCTGAGTTTGCAAAGCAGAGCTGTGTGGTAGAGAGGGACTTGATCTCTTCAGGGAGAGAAGCAGCTGTTCACGTCAGAGACCTTCATTTGTAAACACCCCATATGACAGGCCTTTCCTGTTAATATTCAGTGTAGAGATCGGCGTTGGGAGCTACCTCTGTGTTACCCTTTACACACTGGTGGAGGAAGCTGTGAAGCTGCTCTGGGCAGCTCGCGCTGTGCTGGTCCTCCTGTCTTCACCCACCTGGTGCAGCAGCTCTTCCGACCTCGGGACCCTGCACGCAGCTCCGCGGTGCTCGACAGGAGCCAGCACATGCTTTTCACAAATACAGCCAAGCTTCCTTCCGTGTGGCCATACAATTACTCTGCTAAGCAGTAGCTTTTTAGGATGCCTGCTATTCAGGTGGGGCATGTTTGTTCATAATAAAATAAGCTGCTTTAAAGTAATTTTGTCACAAATTAAGTGTTTGTGATACACACCATAAAAGAGCTAGAAAAAGAAAGAACAATATCAGGAGGGTAAAAAAAATCAAATTGTTTTCCACATGGGCACGCAGGCCTATACACATACCTTCCATGTACAATGCCCATTATATCCCTGCAACTGTTAATAGATGGGAACTAACTACAGATACAGCAGTGTGTGCCAATTGAGTCTGGTGATGTGCTATCAATACACCACTCATCACTGTATCTTTTCCTCCTGGGAAATTCAAAGCATTATGCCCTGTGTACAGCTGTGCCCTATTTGTAATCTGAGCTTCTAGCCTGGCTAATCACCATCCATTAAACTCCCATTTTTTCAGGAGTCACACATTTTCCAGATCAAACCCTGCGTCTTAATCATGCAACAGACTGAGCTCAGAAATACATCTACGTACAGTGCTGGAAGTGAGGGCAAGGCAGAACTGAATTGTATAGGACCCCTAAGTCTCTGAGATACCTAACAGACAGATACATTTAGATACACGTTTAACAGATGTACTGAAAAATAGATTCCCCTTATCCCAGGAATCCTGCTGGGATTATCAGCAGGGGTGCTGCAGCTGCCAGGGAGCCTTGGAAGAAATTCTTAGGAGAACAAGATGCAGGATGACAATATTTCTGCAAGAACATGCATTGGCCCGTGGAATTTAGTAGGGAAATGACAGATGTCACAGGACTGCTAATTAACAAAAAATCAATTACAGCAGTGATTAAAAAATCAATGGTGAATGCACAGGGCTGCATTTGAAATTCCGGGAAGTCTCAGCCCTAAACAGGTCTACAGACTGATTACAGGAGCATGGAAATGATGGGCCTCAAGAGGACTTGAAAGGTCATCTACAGCATCCCACCCCGCCCCAGCAAAAGCAGGGCAGCTCTCCTTTTGCCCTTCCGGACACATGTCTGTCTAACCAAAAGTGAATTTTGCACCTTGGATTTCTGCCGGACTCAAGCTGAGACTGCCTGTCTGTTCTGCATGACAACCCAGGATCCAGGCCTGATGTGGTTAAGCGCAGAATGGCTTTCAGGGTGAATTCAGCAGCGCATGTGGCCATAAAGTGCATCTGCAAAGAGCTGTGCTATGACACAGCCTTGTCCTCTGCACATGTGAAAGGGAGCATCCACCAGTGGAAGCAGCAGAGACCACAGTTTTACAAGTGTGCTTTCCACCTAAACCCACTGCTGAAATATTCCCAACCCTTTGACTCTCAGCCCTAGCTCCTCTTTTGCACCAGATCAAAAGACTGGTACCCAGAATACCAGGTTGTAATTTGCCTCTGTCAATGACTTAGTAGAACTAATATCATGCATTTAACATCACATGTTGATGAGTTTTCCTAATGGTCTGGTAGAGTGAGTACTGTTGTTCTTATGTTCCTGATGTGCTCAGGTTGGGGGGGAGTCAGCAACAGACCCTGAACGAGTATAGGGAGAGCAGAGGTAGGTTTTCCTGGATTTTTTTATCTCTTCAGTTGAATTAAACTTCATTACTTAGACACATAATTCTTACTAGGACATATTTTAAACAAGACTTTTTATTACATATTGTCATGCTTTACTAAATTATTACATAATACCACTTCTTCTGTAGGAGTTCGGTGCTTAGCTTCTCAAGAACTAGTTGGCACTGGCAAAGTGTGTGTCTACATCTGCTTGCAGACAGTAAACTGTTGCCATTAGTTTTTAAAAAAATATACAAAAACATTTCCCTGAATCTTGGCTATTCCACTCCCCCATCTTTTTAACTATTCTTAGTGTAACTTGATCTGGCGGTGCATCTTTAAACTGCAAAATCTAAGGTCTCTGAGCAGCCAAAGGACAGACTGTACTCACTGCCCTTTAATGGTAAGGAGAAGCTGCCCACACTGCAGCCCCCTCTTCACATCCCACCTCACGCTGGTGATGCTAGATGGAACCTTTACCTGGCAAGTGTCTCATCTTTTCCATCCATAACAGCTACAAGGGCTTTTTTTTTTTTTCTTTAAGGAAAAAAAAAAAAGCAGCTCCTCTAAAAGGAAAGAGGAAGCCAGAAATTTCGTAGTGTTTCTGTCCTGCCCCATGATGCTTCTTCCTGTCTGTGAATTTCCACCTGCCCCTTCTGCGTATATAAGGCAGCACACGTGGGGTAGAACTGTTTAGTTGCCTGTCTCCGTCCAAAGGATTAGTAGCAGTGGGGAGTGATGCTGTTTCTCCTTTCCTCTGCAGTTCGCGGGAGGTGAAGGAGCTCTGGCTGGACTCACTCCTTGGGTAAGTACTGCCTGGGACAAAATCTGTGGTGTCGCGGTTGAAGTCGGTGGAGTGCTCCAGATGCAGCTGTGCAGAGATGTACAAAAATACAGAAGAGATACAGAGAGGTGTGCCCACTGCTAAGTGTAGCTCATGGGCAGAGCTGACTGACTCGCTTAGCCTTGTGTTTGCAGATTAACAACCATATGTAGCTGTCACCACTTGCTCATTTTTTGCATGGATTAAAAATGGAAAGCTGCTTTTTTTGTGTTTTCACCAACAGGCAGATAGGGTAGCAGGGCTGAGTGCCTTCCAGAGAAGGGCGTTATGATTGACATGTGTGGGATATCTTGCTGGTTCGGGATCATACTTAAATGCTAGACTGGCCTGCAGGTGAGAAAGGCAAGAAGGGTGCAGTTTTACAAAGCTCTTTCTTTGTCCGTTCCCTGTTCAATAAACAGGCAAACAAAAGGACCGAAGGAAACAAGAGTGTCCAGAGCTCCCCCGATCAAACTCCTAATGAAAGTGTTAAGCAGCTGTAATACTGTGAGTGTCTATTGTTTCAGCTCTGTCAACAGAGTGATTTTGAAAAGCTCTGATTTCTAAACCCTCGCGTTCAATTATTCACATAGTGTCTTTGTTTTCTTGCCTAGTCAAAGACACTAAATGCTGGGAACATGGAGAGTCTGACTGAATGCCAGTTGGAGGTAAGCAGCCGCTCCATTTCCCCTGATCCTTCTTGGGTACTGATATGAGATATCGTAGCAAAGTGGGGGTGGCCCCTGTAGGAGCTGCTGGCTGTCTACCATTACCCACGAGCGGGCAGAGTCCTTCAAATGCAACTCCGTGCAGCACTTTGCAGAAGGAGCTGGGCATTGCTGTGAGCAGTCGGTGTGTTCCCCGGGCTCCCAGGGAGCTTTGCTCAGGAACCTGGCAGGCTCCGAAGCCATCAAGGTTCCCTGGAGGAGTTTGGGAGGAAATCTACAGTGCCAGGGGAGGACACAGAAGAGCAGGCTGTGTCTGGCTGTGGCTTCTCTGGATAGAAAGCACAGCCTGAAAGAGCACGGGTCTGTGACCTGCCAGGCAGGTCTCGGTGGCTGGCTGCAGGGTTTACAACAAACCCCTCTACTGGGCGGCAAGGCAGTGTCACTCCTGGACTGAGGCCCCTCTTCAGCAGATGCTGGGCTTGCTCTGGTTATTCCCTGGAGCTTCCCACAGATTTCTGAGAAGCTGCAGCTACTCACTGGTGGTCCTCACTGCAGGTGGCAGCTCTGTAACCCTAATATGCTTCTTGCAGGCTGATGCCAAGAAATGCCCCAGGCTGGTGCCGGCAGATATTGAAGAGGGACTTTGCCATTCAGCTGGTGAGTTTTAAAACAAACTGAGGAACTGCTTTCTTATTTAATGATTGCAAGCTGGCACTTCTGCAAAACCACCTGGTTTTCACCTCCCAGAGAGCAATCCACAGCTCTCAGCACCATCCAGGAGACGGCTTAAGCCACTCACTTGCAAATGACTGCTTTCCCTTATGTTCAGTGGCAGAGGTGACAGTGCTGAGTGCCAGAGGTCTTGTATTCCTGTCCCTAGTCCTCAGAGCCATGTTTCATTGTGTTCCCTGGCAGCGATGGGAAGTAAAAGTGCTCCTTTCTCACTCGAGCATCACCACTGAGGTGTGGCACTGCAAGCGAGTACCGAGTACCGCTACCAGCAGTTGCACACCAGAGCAAATAAACCCTCTTGGCAGCAGCAACAGCTGCTTGTTTTCTCTCACCGTGCAAAACCTCAGCACCTATAAACAACCAGGAGGAGCCCATTAGCAGGGCAGGGTCAGATTTGGAGCAGACCATCATATCAGACCGTTTTTCAGGAGTATAAGAAGGAAACATTTTACAGGATACTATAATGTTAGGTGCCTTTTTCATAGCTTTTAACCCCTACAAGGACTTGTGCTAAGCCACAAATACAGGTCCTGAGAACTTCTCATCTGCATAAGACAACTTCATTTTGGAGTAGAAGGCAAGTCCTTTTTAGGAAATTTGCAAAAGGCAACTCCTTTAGAAAGCTTTCTAGCAAAAGGATCCTTCTCTCACTGTTTCTGAAAGGGAAAAAAAGCCACACCTCATCCCAATACAACCATCATTTCCAAATTCCTAGCATGCCCTCCTCTTTAAGACGCAGAATGCAAAAGCCATGCTAAGAGATTCCTGACCCTGAAGCCAATGAGGCCCTACTGTGATGCTCCCATCCTCTGGAGCAAGTATCACTTCCCTGCTCCTGGCAGGGGGCAAGCACTAGCTCTAGCATGGACCACTATCATTAGAGCTGGCTCCGAAGCTGGCAGAGCTGAAGCCATGTGTTTTCAGCCTCTGTGAAAGAGGCTGAAAAGCAGGAGCCCCTAGTTCCACTCCTGCCCTAAGGTTGGGGCACAGTCAGACCGCATAGTGAAAATTGTTGTCATTGCCAGCTGCCTGGTTGACATATCTGCCTTAGATAGCTATCACAGAAACCGCTGTGATATCAAAAATCTCTATAAATGCTGTTATTTCTGTGCCTTGCATGTTCCCACTCTCTAAGAAGAAACGGTGACTAGAATGTAAAACAAAACAATGCCAAAACAGGAAAGGTGGTGTCCTTAGAGGGATGGTCACAGTTTTACAGTTTAGATGGTTGTTTCCTTAGTAACCACTTAGTTGTCTTTCAGTTTCTCCCTGTTGAGTTTGAGTTGTTTGGACATACATCTCTGCACTGCACACAGAGGAAAGGCCACATAGTGCACTCAGTTTTTTTAAAAAATTGATTTTTTGCTTTTCTTTTGCTTGCAGCAGATGGAACAATGAAAAGAAAGAAGGTGGTTTTGCAGTCATTTACTCTGAGACGAAGCTCTACCAATGGGAATTCCCCAGGGCAGCTTGACTCAGGTGCCAAAATTGCTCTGTTTGGCCAGCCCCTGGCAATTATCTGTGGGGAAGATGACACACTGCCACAACCAGTCCAGGTAAGCAAGCCTGGCAATACAGTTATCATACCTCTGGCTTCCAGTGTGAGGCAGGATCCCCAGTACTTGTTCTGCAGAACCTAGGAGATGAGTGATTTTGGTGTTCCCCCTCCACAAACACTTCTGACAAACTCAGGGTGCATTCCAGATGTAGAAAGAGTCAGGTCTGTGGGTTTTGTCCAGCCCACCCAACTTTCACTGGAAGTAGCTTTGAGTGGAGACAACCCAGGACCAGGAATAGGAGAAGATCTGCTCCTTAGTACAAACATCTGTGATTCTACAGAAGTCATTTAAATGAATCTTTCAGCAACATAAACTTCAAAGGATTTCTGTATTTCCCTGAAAAAAGTGTTCAGCTATGGACTGCCACCGACAAATACCTAAACACTATATTCTGGATAAAAACAGTCTTGTGACAGTTCTCCCACTGAGTTGGCTTTTCCAGTAGACAGGCTTTTGTCTCTTCTAAGCAGTATTTGCCTGGCTTGGGAAGGGAGGGATTTGAACTAAGACTTAAGCCATCCCTTGTTTCCTTCTGGAAGGAAGCAGGGATGACTCCACTGAAGTTAGTGGAATTCACCAGTCCAAAAAGAGGGTAGGTTGGGGGAAAATCAGGTTATTGTCTATGTAATGTACTTGGAGCAAGAACTAGATACTCACCTAATTAGAACACAGTGTACCTCCAGACAATTTTTCTTCTGTTTCTATAGAAATGCTCACCTACTAAAGGATCTTCCTTCACCCAAGTAACTGTTCTCCCATTCCTCTCCATTTTTTTCCCCTGCAGAATCTCCTAGCTATATTGCATATGAAAGGACCTTCCACTGAAGGGATATTCAGAAAAGCTGCCAATGAAAAAGCACGAAAGGAGTTGAAGGAGGAACTAAACAAAGGCGGGAATGTTGATTTGAAAAGCAAATCTGTGCACCTGCTGGCAGTGGTCTTGAAGGTAAGCTCCTCTGACCTGCAGTGGTCATGGAAGGACATTGCTGGTCTGCACAGGCCCACTTCGGTGCCCAGAGATGACCTAGGTGGGACTCCAACCTAAGGCCAGAGCAAAGCCAGACTAAATGCTTCAGGCTTAGGAAAGTTTGGCATTTTCCTTTTCCACCTGATTTGCAGTCCCACTTGTTGTGC
>JAVJGG010000082.1:28573553-28589986 GCA_035590195.1 Aviceda cuculoides | reverse complement strand
CCCCCGGAGCAAAAGTAGCCATTGCCCTGCAGTCCCCTACGTTGTAGCACAGCTCCTGAACATTTTGCACACAGAGGGCAAGGGGGGGCACCCAGTGGGCATTGCCACCCGTGGGCCCTCTGGACAGCGAGGCTGGTGGCATTTTGTTTGTATTGGGACAGATCAATTCATCTGCAGCATCAGGCTGCATCCTCCAGAGTGGACTCTGACTTTAAGATAGGATTTTGGCAGAAGCCTCTTTGCTCTGTGCTGCCCTCCATACAAAGACAGCAGGCAGGGGCAGGAAAGACTGCTCAATATGTTTTCAGCCCTTTTGATAGAAATAAACTGTTTTCTGTGTGCAGGTGACGGTGTTGGTGGAGTTCCTCATAAACAACTGCTCCGAAATATTTGGAGAGGACATTGCCTTCCCTGTCTGTGCCTCAGCTGAGGAGTCACAAGAACACACAGACAGCTCCACAGGTATGACAACGGACTGGGGATGTCACAGTCTGGGGCTGCTGGGCTAAGTTATTTAATTTGGTATGAGAATACATCTGTGGAAACACAGAGAGTTGTAGAGAGCTCAAGACACTGTTGCAGTGCTCTTCTACAGGAACTCTTTCCATAGAGTTTCCTTTCATCCTCAGATGGTCAGTGAAAACTAATAAGTGCTTTCTCCCCACAGAACACCTATGTGCTGCTCATCAGAATGACTCTGCCTATGACAGCCCAGATGCTGAAGCTGAAGGCAGCCCCTGTACCTCTCAGATGGAGCAGCCCAAAGGGAGGAGTACTAGTGTGAGCAGAAGATACCCAACATGCATCTCCGCCCCTTCACTGACTAATTTCAGAAATGACATCAGCACAATGGACAGGAGGTACTCAGAGCCAGACCTATCCTTCCAGAACCGCCTTGAAGCCAGGATAAGGAAACAGAAGCTAAACAAAAGTGAGGACAACTTTCCAGTTCAGCAGAAACAGCTAGGGTTGGAGGCACTGGAGAAACGGCTTTCAATCTTACCTTCACAATTATCAACAGACTCTCTACCCAAAACATCTTCCAGTTGCTCCCTAGAGAGCTCTGATGGCTCAGTCTTCACCAGCTCCCCAGTAGTTTCACCCTCTAGTCCCAAAAAAACCTTTTTGAATAGGCCCCAGTCCTTTTGCACCAAGGCCACTGAAGACTGCAGTATGCCTAGCAGAGAGATCAAAAAGCATTCCATGTCATTCTCTTTTGCAAACCGCAGGAAGACACTAATAAAAACCCAGAGTTGGGGGCCTGGAAAAAACATGGGTTTTCAGAGAGACAGTTTCACAAAGAAAGAAGATCAGTTCTCCTGCAGAGTTGTCAGTCAGAACAGCCCTGATGATGACAAACCATTGCCTGTGGCATACGAGCAAAGGCCCCGTTTTAGGTCAGCTGATGAAGTGTTCAGAGAGGTAGACCAGAAGAATCCTGGAAGACCACCCTCTTATGAAGAGGCTACTAAAAACTGCCTGGCCACTAAAGGTCCTTCTCACAATCTCACAGTTCAAACTATGAGATTAAAGGTGTCAAACCAGGATGCTTTGCTGCCTCATCCATGCAGCAGCTGTGCACAGGACACAACATGTACTCTAAGGGACCTACCCAGTGGCAGAGTTTCTGCAGCAAAGGATTCTGACATGGAAACTGAAACCCTCAGCATCACTGTGGGAATAAACTCCCGTGTGAGTTTACCTGTGACCCCAGGAGTCTACAGATTGAGAGCCATGTCTGAATCCTGTCAAAAGAACAAACTTGAGTATGTGGCTCGGAGGTGCAGCCAGCCAGTTTTTGAGGTAGACCAGATCCAGTTTGCTAAGGAATCCTATGTTTAAAAAGCCTGTCCCTCCTCTTTGTGCTGTACAAAGTGAAGATTGTTAACACAGACATCTTGCTCATCCTTTGTAAGATTTTCCTTTCAGGAGACCAAGAATAAGCTATCTCTGCATGAACTTTTTTCCTTGAGACTCTCCTGAAGTGTCTGTCAGCTTGACATGTCACATTCTTTCACCCCAAGAGGTGGTGGCAGCGAAGACCTCTGTATTATTATGTAAAAATGTAAGTGAATATGCTGTACATAACCTGTTGTGTGGGAAAACTAGTTAGTAGTTGATAAACAGTGTTGCATTTGTATCCCCAAAAGGACAATTAGAAGGTTGGCAGGTCCAAAACCTGTCCCACTTTCCTTTTCTTTTCTGTATGGTCACACTCCATGCCATTTGTCACATGTGTGTGCCAGGCTGATGCAATGCTTTGCTGATTTTCTCCATTAAGAAGTGGGCTGGCAGTTACCCCTACCCTGGGGAAGAGCTGTTCTGTCATCAAGGCAGCTTCAGCACTCTTCCATAAACCCTCTGTACCTGCTGCCATTCCCTCTTCCTGCTTGCTGGTGATGAGAATGATCTGACCGCTAACCAGCATTAGTGTTGTATACCAAGCCTGGGTTCAGAGCCACCGAAGCCCTGCAAGGTCATTATGGGAATGTAACAAGTAAACCTCATGTGGCCTGAGGTGCTTTTAGTGTAAATAAACTGGACAGGCTAAACAGAAAGAAAGAGTATCTTCAGATTTGCTTTTATGAGGTGAACAAAAC
This sequence comes from Aviceda cuculoides, assembly GCA_035590195.1. Classification (NCBI taxonomy): domain Eukaryota; kingdom Metazoa; phylum Chordata; class Aves; order Accipitriformes; family Accipitridae; genus Aviceda; species Aviceda cuculoides. The sequence continues at coordinate 28,587,386 of JAVJGG010000082.1, read as the reverse complement.
CCAAACAACAAAAGCTCTTGTAAGGAAACATTCTGGACCAGCTTTAAATAGTTAAAGCTGCAGTTCATTAAAAACATCCCCCCCGCCAAACAAACAAACAAACAAACAAACAAAAAACAAACAAACAAAAAAACAAAAACCAGGCGGTGTCCTTATAACCTTGTAAAAATGACTGGAAGTGCAATGTAGTTTTACATGTAGGAACTTGTTTTGGTTAGCACTCACCTCCTCTTTTATGGCCCAGCATAGCCTTGAACAGGGAGACTTTTGTTTTTCTCCTGTGTAACTGCACTACAATAAAACATTTTTCTGCATGAATGCTAAACTGTCCACTGTCTGTCTTTAAAACATCCAGGCCCTACATGTACTGTACCTACTTTTATACTATTCTACAGGTACTGCAGGTCTGCATGAATGACATGGCATATCTAAGCAGCGGGAAGGAAAGTAACTGACCAGCAGTATCACTACTATTGTTGTTGTAAGAGGCTGCAGACTAGATTTTGGGAACAAATACCTCTCTGTCAGGAAAATTAGTTACACTGCCATGTAACAGCAGTTATCAGTGAGGTGGAAAGGAAGCTGCAAAGAGGTGGTGCTGCTCCAAAAGCAGAGCAGATTAGAAAACAGCATACCAGCATCTCAGGTATGATGTTTTCCAGGTGTAGGTGTTCACAGGACACAGAGAAAGGGGAAGGAGAGTACTTGGCCTGACAGGAGAATTATGTGAGAAGGACCACACTGGTAGGCTGCAACTAGAGAAAATGCCACCTCACTCAGCCTCCTAAGCGGTGTCACTCTTCTTCCAAGCAAGCTGAATGAGAGGGCTCTGCTGCAAGCTGCAAAAGGCATTTGCCATTTTCTGGAATCTGCAGCTCCTGAGTCACAGAATCACAGAATAAGTGAGGCTTGAGATTCTCCTGTTCAACTCCCCTGCTCAAGCAGGGTCAGCTAGAGCATGTTGCACAGGAGCATGTCCAGATGGCTTTTGAGTATTTCCACAGGTGGAGACTCTGCAACATCTCTGGGCAACCTGTTCCCATGTTTGACCACCCTCACAGTGAAGAAGTGTCTCCTTGCATTCAGATGGAATTCCGTGTGTTTTAATTTGTGTCCATTGCCTCTTGTCCTGTCTCGAGTGGGAATGACAGCTTTCTTTGTAAAAAACACAAGCGTCTTGCCCTCATGGCAGAACGAGTGTGAAGAGAGAATCCACATGCAGTGGAAAGGCTCAGAAGCCACAGAACAGAAAACACGAACTTGAAAGTGTACTCAAAACAACAACATGGCTACTTCTTTGGCAAGTGACTTATTCTTTTTGACTGTGACAAGACTAAGGATCCCAAGAAGAGGAACTGCTTGTCTCCTGTCCTGTAACCACACCAGAAAACCCAAGGAGAATAAGCACGGTCACTTCACCAGAGATGAGGAGAGTCTCTCTTTAGGTCCAAGGTGTCCTAAAGCAGACATGACAATCACACTCAGAAAACTTACCTGGGCTCTAAATATTCAATATAGATGAGCCTAAATCTTCCAGCTTCTGGATAAGAAAGCTTATTTGGAACTTCTTGAAAGGCATTTCAATAGACAGAGAAAAAGGAAGAGAGAGGAGCTCTACAACTTGTTAGCAAACAATGGGCAAGGTGAAGGAGTTGTACATGTATGGCCCAGTCCCCCTTGCCCTGCTCTTGCATTTCTTCAAGTCCAGGAAACATTGATTAAACAAAATCTGAATGTAAATGGACCCCAAAAGAAATTTACTCCCTCATTGACAGATAACTTTTGTCTTCCTCCATCTCTTAAGATTTGCCTGTTTAGTCAGAATTATTTTCATGTCAAGTCTCTCCACAGAAGTGATTTCTCTTTTATATAAACACTTAGGAGACCTCAAAAGACAAGAATGACACATAAAGCAGAGAGCTTTGCTTTAGCACTTACTCGTCTGCCTTCAGCTCAGAGAACAGTTTTATCATGCTACCAGCCCACCCTACCACATTCACAGATCCAGCCCAACTATCCGGGCCTCCAAGGGTAAGGCCCTTTAACTGCTATATCTGACAAGCGAATTACCTGAGTGCCTTTGCCAGAGCTGCCTTTGACTCCTTTGCCAGAAAGATCAAATACTTGTTTACAGCTGGGTCAGCTGGAGATGGATTTTGGCACAAGAGTTGAATGATGACAGTAAATCTCCCATTCTCCACAGGTTACTCCATCATCAGTATTGCGTCACTTGCTTCACACATCTGATTTTCTAATTAAATTTCATGAAGACACTCTAAACATACAAGGCATATAGGACTGGAAGAGGGGTAAAAGCAATATTAAAGCAGAAAATCCAAGCCATTACCTTGTAAGGCAATGCTGGAATTCAGGCTGTTGGTGTAGCCTGAATTTAGTTCCCTGTGTTTGCATCCTGCTGTGGTTTTCAATCACATGATGCCCTCTGTTCTTCCCCACAGGATGCACATGTTCTGGGGAGGAACCAAGGTTGTGCAGCAGAGGAGAAAATTTTAATTCTGGCATTACCCAGCACAGCTTGCCTAGCAGGGCACCCCGGTTTTGGACTTATGTCTATGTCTGATTTTCTAGGATTTGAAAGAGCCAACAGAAGAACAAAGGAGTTCCTCATGGAGCAACAACCTCCTCTCCTTCCCTCCCCATGTTGTGTACTGGGGAGTTGCAAACTCTTGTTCTCTGCCACTTGAATTAGGACAGCACCTTACAGCAAAAGCACATTGTCATCAACTCTATGGCCAAACATTGGTGAAGGCTAAGAGAAACACCATGCCTGCAGGTTTCAGGAACATTCAGACTGGCACTCAGGTCCAGATTGCAAACATAGACACATTTAGTTATCTGTATGCAAACATTTATGTGAACCTGTGTCTCATCTTCTGCACAGTCTGCATTTGAGTATCTCTCTGGACTCCTGGGACCGAGTTGAGCACAGGTGGAACACAGTTGCCTTAAAGTAGGTGTCTGCATTCATTTGAGTATCTTAGGGCACCTCAAAGAATTTTTTAAGGCATCTGTTGCGGTTTAAGCCCAGCCAGAAACAAAGCACCATGAGACTGCTTGCTCATGCCTCTGCCCCAGTGAGATGGGGAGGAGAAAATATAAAGAAAAGCTCATGGATCGAGACAAGGAGAGAGAGGGATCACTCGCAAGTTATGGTCACAGGCAAAAACCAGACTCAACTTGGGGAAAAAACAAAACCAGTTTAATTTACTACCAATTAAATCAAAACAAGTATAATGAGAAGTAGAACCAAATCTTAAAACACTTTCCCCCCACCCCTCCTTCCTTCCTGGCTCAACTCCACTTCCAGTTTTCTCTGCCTCCTCCCCCCAGCAGCGCAGGGGGACAGGGAATGGGGGTTGAAGTCAGTTCATCACACTTTGTCTCTGCTGCTCCTTCCTCCTCAGGGGGAGGACTCCTCACTCTTCCCCTGATTCACCATGGGGTCCCTCCCATGGGAGACAGTCCTCCATGAACTTCTCCAATGTGAGTCCTTCCCACAGGCTGCAGTTCTTCATGAACTGCTCCAGCGTGGGTCCTTTCTGCGGGCTGCAGTCCTTCAGGCATAGACTGCTCCAGCACGGGCTTTCCCATGTAGTCACGGCCATCTTTGGGGACCTCTGCTCCCCCGTTCCCCTCCATGGGCTGGGGAGGACAGCCTGCCACCTCACCATGGGCTACAGGGACATCCCCTCCTCTGGCACACCTCCTCTGCTCCTTCTTCACTGACCTTGGCATCTGCATAGGGGTTTCTCTCACATCCCACTCCCCTCTCTGCTGCAGGTTTCCCCTCTTAACTATGTTATCACAGAGGCACTACCACCATTGCTGATGGGCTCAGTCTGGGCCAGAGGAAGGTCCAACTTGGAGCCAGGGAAGCTTCTAGCAGCTTCTCACAGGAGCCACCCCTGCAGCCCCTCACCTGCTACCAAAACCCCACCACACAAACCCAAAACAGCATCAAAAGCAGATGCAGATCCAGATATTTAGGCAGCTGAATCCTTCCCTAAAATCTTCTCTGACTATGATGGGAGCTTAGACTCACACATAGATGCTACATTTAGATACCTTGAATGTAGGTCTCTATAATCTAGGTCTGACACTTTTACTGACAGCAGAGAAACAGTAAAACTTGGGATTTTAGGCTCCATCTAAGCCTTCAAAGGAAGCATTCTTGAGGAGGTATAGGCCCTCCTGCTTGCCCCCCCCCTGGAGCTTGGGGTCTTCTGTGTCATCCCACCACAGACAACCCTGACTCAGACCTTCCTCTTCTCCATTCCTGACTCCTCATCTCTGCCTCATTTTCATTGCCTCCCCATTCCCAGCCTGCACTCCTCACCTCAGCCAGTTATTCATCTTTTAATTTAACTAAACCCAACCTATACCTATGGACTTGATGTCAAAGATCCAATTTAATTCTGTGCTCTCCATCCCTAGACCCACTTCTCTCAGTCAGCCAGTTTCAGTTTTCCTCTTTCAATTCTTCCACATATTTCCATCATATCTGCACTGGTTGTTATTGGTATAAGTCCCACCAACACTCATTTAGCCTCAGTCCTGCCCCGACCCTTGTTTTAGTCTCTGCATGTGCAGAGAATCAGAATAAGAGAAGGAAACATCTCTGCAAACTACAAGAGAAAATACACAATTCATAAACTCCAGTGGTTACCTCAATTCACAGCTGTAACTATGGAAAGCCTCTAGGATGAAACTTCATGGACGGAGGTCCTTGACTTTATGGGATTTCAGCAAGGGGACTGCAGATCTCTTCTTGTGGGGAAGTATGGGCTGTCAGCTACTTTGGAAGGAGATTTGGAGCTAGGTTAAGGTAAAATAACAAGTCAAAATAAGCCATTTTTCCCCATGCCTCAACAAAGCAATTCACAAGCCATGATGTTAGAGATAGTTTTGGTAATTTTCTCACATTGTCTGAGGAAAGGCATTGTCGGTACATTGATTTTTTCTGCCTCTACATGCAAGGTCTTGGGGAAGAAGCTTCCTCACCTGTCTGACCTCCTCTCAAAGCTGTTATCTGAAGGGCCTCTCTTTTCGGGAACTGTGAAAACTGAAGAGATCACAAATCCTTCACGCCTCAGGAAGAACAACTGCTGGTCACTTAACAATGATGCACAAGAAAATCGTTACTACCATGGTCAATTTCCATAATATCTGCCGCAACATAGCCCAGAAAAGCTCTTCACTGGACACAGTCACGGAACAGAACCACTTCTCTATGTAAGATCTTTCTTCCGTACTTTTGTCCCATGATTGCTACCTGTATACCCCAGTCACAAAATGCAACACCGAGATTGGTGTTATAAACCCACGGCAAAAATGGAAGGAGTTCCACCACCTCTATACTAACTAGTAGCTTGAGGTGTTACTTGCCCACACTTTGTATTTGGCATTTACTTTACAACAGAGACACTTGGCTTTCTTTTTTCAGGTGCACTTGGCTCTTCAGAGTTTCTTACACTGTATCTAGTTTGATGAAACATCATTTGCAATCTTCTTTGGACATTATGTAAGTAGAGGACAAGATGGCATGCCCTGCATTGACAAACATCACTTGGAGTTCAACAGCTAGTATTAGGGAAGGCAGGGCATCCTGTTTGTCACCCAGAACTCTGTTTCCATTGGGACTGAACCACTCTGTAGGATGTGACTGTGCTCCACAGTTGTGACACCTAAAATAAAGACAAGTACTTGGGAAATTTTTTGTAATGGGATTGTATCTCTTCAGCCTTTTGCTTAGAAATATTTTCCAGTAGCACAAGAGCCAAAATGGATGTCTTTGGGATTCTGCTTGGACTATGTATACTTTAATGTTAAAAAGCTAATACTAATGTTAAAAGCTAATGATAAAATCACAGCCTCAGTTATATATTGTAGGGAGTTCCATACAGACCATTTTTGCCATAATGTTCCCTCTTGTAATACTGCTATGAAATGTCTCCAACTACAACAGGAAGAAGTATCACAGCAGACAAAATCTCGTCTGTGTTATTTTTAGTCTGGGAATGGGAGGTTTTATTTCTCTACTGCCTGTTCTAGTTTTGGTGCTGATCCATCACATGAGACCAGGTGGTTTGCTGCAGCACCACACCTGCACTGCTTATTCCCAGGCTGACTCATTCCTCACCCATACACTGCAAGTGACAATTTCAGCTTCCCATCACACCCAGGAAGGTCTCTTGACCCAGAGAACAAAATTTTTGCCATAGCAAGGCCAAGAGTTTACAGCACTTGGCTATCACAGGGGTGAGCTCTGAACAAATATAGGTAGGCAGCCCAGGATCCTGAATGATAGGCTACAGCAGATAAAAGAGTTCTCAAGTTAAGGAGCCACTGATTGCCAGTGCCTCTTTTCCAGGATCTCCAAGCTCAAGGGTTCCCTAGAGGAAGATGAGATTATGGTTGTCAGGAATTTTATCCTTCTGCCGCCTGAATGTGTCCAGAGACACTTCTTCCCACAGGATTCCTACAAAGGGAACCCCTTCATAAAAAAGGCCAAGAAAAACCCCCAGCAGCTCACTGTCAAAACTTCCATGGCAACATCATTATCTTTCTTCCCTTAAATCCATTAATTTATTCCCTTCCTCAGGAAAAGAGGATGCTTTAAAGTGTCATTCATGCAATCCTACATTTCTGTTCAATGTAAATCATGCCTGCAATAACAGGTGCACAAGCCATTTCACCTGCCTACTAAGACATGTTCAAGGCAGCAGACTTATTTCTTGACTGCTCTGCAGACTCACGGGCCACTGACAGCTCTGTGGAGCAGGCAAGAAATGCTGTTTTCTTGGTACACATTCCCTCTGCATGGCAAATATGCCTGTCTCAGATGGCAAGCAGCATAGAAACTCATTCACCAATTTAACTTGGAAACTCAGCCATGAAGTTAACCCATTTCACTTTCAAGTTGGTTTGGCTGGCTGTCCAACCCAGTAAGCATTTCATGTTGGTAACTGATCACGTCTAGCTGCAACATTCAGGTGATTAAAACATTCTGCTACTCTGGTAGCATTAGCCAGACAGCAGTTACTGTGGCTACCGTGTGTCTCCACGAGGACAATTTCTCACTACAGGAAAAGGAAACCGACCTTGGTTAGGTGCTCTGGTTACATTTTTCTCTGAATTTTGTTAGCAGTCAGTCCTTATCGCATGTGTCATCAGAACAGAGTGAAAACTTCAGAGGAACTTGTAAAGGCTAAAAACTCAGAAGAGGAAGCAACTTTTAAAATAAAAAGTCTGAAAATAATAGAGAGAAAAATCCGTGGGGAAAGGGCAGCTACTGTTGGAGAAGTGATATAATCCTCATATGGACAGCTGACTCATATACATAGCCAACTGCAAGTCTCCATGGATGTTGGGTGAACAACTGCTTTTTCTGCCTCTCTGTTACTCAGAAATGTGAATTATCTAATCCTTTTTTTCTATAGAATGCATCACTTTTATTGTTTTAAATCAGTCTTTTCCATTTGCTGTGATAAATATACCAATTTAAATTTCACTTCTGAGCAAAGCCCATTCCAAATTCTTCATGTTCTTCTAGAAGGGGAGTGGAAACCACAGATTATTTTCTGTTTCTATCCTGAGGTGCCAGCACGTAAGTCTGAACAAATTGTTCACAAATCCCAAACAGGGTTGACTCCGTTGAGCTCTGCTTCCTCTGCTCGGTAATAATATGAAAAGGTTTCTATGAAGGGTTCCACACTTTCTAAACAAAACATGCTCTTTAGCGAACCAGCTATTTACAGAACTGATCCAACGGCTGCTTGAAACTCTTCCTTCCTACAACCCACAAACCTCCCACCAACTTCCTTGACAGATGTACAGTCCAAATTCAAACCCTGCACCTTCAGTATCACACAGGCCAAGCTGAAAATTATAAAACCATATTTTTTAAAAAAGTTAAGGCCAAACCCAAGTAGATGCCAAGACAGATGATCAGAGAAGATGCTCTTATGATAAAGATTAGAGATTTGTCTGCTTTTCCACATACTTGCTGCAGTTTTGGGCCATGCAATTCAACCTCATCATGTATAGGGCATAGCCCTGTCTGCTTCCTCCAAGCACTGAAGAAAAGGTTTTTGCACTCACCTTCCCCCCCCACTCCTCCAGGTGTGAATTCTGTCTCCCCATCATAAAGCTGTGACTTCACACAGCAAGTGCAGCTGCACAGCTTTGTCTGCGATTCTCTAACCAGTTTTCTTTAGCACAACTGGTCACGAGGTAAGAAAGTAACTACAGTATCATTCAAGAACTTTGCAAAGTGCTGTAGTCCAAGGAGTACACAACGTTACATGATATGATATACAGATGTATACCCGTCTTATGTGCTACAGACACCAGAAGACATGGCATTTGAGAAGTCTCTGAGTGTGTGAAAAAGCAGAGCAGTCACTAGTTCTCCATAGGTGATCAGGGAGGATGGCCTTGAGATAAAGACTGGAGACTTGTAGTTAAGTTATTTAACATCAGGGTCTGTGTCACGGTTTAACCCCAGCCAGCAACTAAGCACCACACAGCTGCTCACTCACTTTCCCCCCACAGTGGGATGGGGGAGAAAATCGGGAAAAGAAGTAAAACTTGTGGATTGAGATAAGAACACTTTAATAGAACAGAAAAGAAGAAACTAATAATAACACTAATAAAATGACAACAGTAATCATAAAAGGATTGGAATGTACAAGTGATGCGCAGTGCAATTGCTCACCACCCGCCGATCGACACCCAGTTAGTCCCCGAGCGGCGAATAACTCTCCCCCCCCTCCCCCCAGTTTATGTGACGTCCCATGGTAGAGAATACCCCATTGGCCAGTTTGGGTCAGCAGCCCTGGCTGTGTCCTGTGCCAGCTTCTTGTGCCCCTCCAGCTTTCTCACCAGCTGGGCTTGAGAAGCTGAAAAGTCCTTGACTTTAGACTAAACACTACTGAGCAACAACTGAAAACATCAGTTTTATCAGCATTCTTTGCATACTGAACTCAAAACATAGCAAGGTACCAGCTACTAGGAAGACAATTAACTCTATCCCAGCTGAAACTAGGACAGTCTGTTTTTTCCACATGCCTCCTGCCCAGTGCAGTTCTTGGACTGTGCAGTTTAACTCCAGTAAAGCACAGATGACACTGCTCTACCTCCCAGAGATGTGATAAAGGGCAATTTATTTCAAGATGGACAAACACCCAGGCCACAGTAAAGGAGCAATAGAAGCAGATCAGTCTTGTTTCTTACTCCCAAGTTTAGTGCAGTTGAATGACTGCCCTCAATACTGGGAGGTGGAAAGTAAGGCAGAGCTTCGTGGGGCAAAAGGAAGACACTGGGAGAACCCTTTTCAAAGAGAAAAGAAGTAAGAAGGGGCTGGAGAGGGATTAGCAGCACACAGTCTATTTGAGCTTGAATAGGAAGGTCACCAACAATTGATTTTCCAATTAGCAGTTTAATGAATGATAGTTTAAAATTAAGTGTGCACTGGTCCACCCTCTAAGGTGCTTTCTCACCCCTCTGTAATTCTTTCCAGTCACTGGCCCTGAAGTCCCACGGTGGTGTAGGGCAAGAATGCAAGCCCTGAGAGCAGGCTTGTCACACTGAAAAACAAAGCTTGTCGGGGACATGAAGGGAAGGGAACCTAGAGAGAATGGTGCTGAGAGTCAGAGGTGAAGTGGTAGGGCGAAGCAGGATTATTAATTTTGGCTGGAATGATGAATAATAAAATCTGGTTTTTGACTAGTGTTGGAGAAATGAAGGCCTTTAGAACTGGAATTTCCCAGTCCTGCCCAACCGCACGAGCTCAGGACTGGGGTCAAGAGGAAGCTGTGCTGCTACAGAGAAAAGGAAGTTTAATAATTTTGGTTTGAAGACATGAGTGATAGGATCTGGATTTTTTTCTATTCACAATTACATATCAAGATTAACAACTCGACTTAAAAAAATATTGATGTCACTATAGGGACTCAAGTTTAACTCCGGTATTCATTTTTTTTTCTTATGTCTCATCTGTCAAAACTCTCAGGCTGGCACATATTTTTTAAAACTAAGTACCTCACTATTAGGACCAGGCTTATATGTAAGCAATGTCTGTATATCACAGATGCATTGAACCTAGCACCTATGAAGAGCAGCAAAGACACCATCTGTGGGCTGGCAGACCTCAGTGATACAATACCGGTGCAGTATTGATGATTCTCTTTGATCACATCACTGCAGCAAGTTAAAAGCAGGTTTTGGTGCACTTCTATTAATTGTTCTCCAAAAGCATTGGGGCAAATAGTACATATGCACCTCATCTGGGCTCTGTGATTCTTTCACCTTTGCAGTCACACTGATGGCTCTCCATGTTAGTACTGTTTTTCGTATTTCTGTCAAACATCTCACGGCATTGATTAGCAGCAGGATGATGCTTTCTGGGATTTTCAAGGCTACTCCAAGCATCTCCATTCCTGGAGAAGGCGGCCCTGACCAATCCGATCTATCTTTGAATTTGTCCCTGCTTGGCAAAGGGGTTACACTAGAGACCTCCACATCCCTTTCAGCCTAGACTGCTCTGTGATTCCATGATGTCTGCTTGAAGGCAATGGTATTTTGGCCTCAAGTAGAGTTACTCCCAAGACTAGGAGCTCCATCTTTTTATCTGCAGGCCCAGAGGGGTAAGAACTGCAGCTTAAAATTCTATCTCAGGACCATGGAGAACCAAATCTAACCCCAGTTTCAGGTAATTACACAGTATTACATCAGGGAAGCGTTCCTGTAATTTTAAAAGCAGAGAGAAGGCAATGCTCAGGGAAGGCAATATGCCCCTCCATGTCCTTCCTTGATAATTAAGCATTATCTATATCCAAAATGGCTCTGTAAACCTCCTTCCCTTCTTAATTATGCAACACTGCAGAAAGTTAAGATAGTGGAAACTGGACACAGCTAGTCTGCTCAGCATCATATTATGCAATGCACCATGGCACAAGGTGTCCCAAGCTAGCAACATCCAAGCTAGGGCCCCAGGAATTCCCAGTCTGAGCACTGTAGACCCCTTATATTGTATTTCAAGATGTCATTCAGTAGCTACAGAGTGCATCCCAGGTGCTGGGGGAAACAGTGGATGCCCATCTTTTCTTACTAGATGCTGACACCTTCACACGTGCTTTGCTGTGAATAAACTCATTTCACACCTAGAAAGCCAAGGGGCATGCCATAAGGCATGGCACAATGCCAGGAAATTCTCATGAAAACAAAAAAAAGTCTGTTTGTGGCTCCAAGGCATTTTAACAGACCCACAGCAAACCTGGAAGGAGACAAAGCCCTTGCTCTGCAGCTTTCAAGTCAGCTGAAGGTGCTTCAAAAGACCTTTCTTAGCTGCCATATGGGAGATAAGCAGATTCATTCCTTGCTAGGCAGGCCCGATTCCTAGGCAGCACCTCCTGTGCTGAGATCTGTACAGGTCCCAGACAATCCTCCAAAGAATATGTGAAACAGTCACTGTGACTGTAAGAGCTGGAGTGCAGCTATGGATACTAACAGCTGCCTAGCCATCTGATTACAATCAATGTCGTTTTGGCTGCTGCTGCAGTCGGTCTTGTGATGACATGAACTGTTCCAGAACTCATGGGTATTTTTAGCAAAAAACAACATTAAAGGGGGCAAGGGAGAAGACCTGAGTTTTTTCCTGGGCATGGCGCTGTCACTTACAAAGCTCTGCTAACCCACAAAGTCCGAGACCTTCGCCTCTCCCACACAGTACTTGCAATACTTTTGCACTAAACTGGTAACTTAGGAGTTAGCAGTGTTTCACAGAGGCAAGTAGGAGAGTCACTGCCATTCAATCAGTGCATATATTAGGTGAATGAGAAATTCACCCAGCAGGTGAGACACCAGGCTGGGGCCAGCTTAACAGAATTAACCTGTGATGCAACACCTTTATCTTCATAAGATTTGTGGGCAATGGGTGTGTAACAGGCAGCTCCTCAGGAATCCTTGCTCCAGTGGTTACAGGCCCTCTTCTCATCATCTCCCTACCTAGTTCATTCCAGCCAGATTTCTAGGGTTTTTCAGCAAGCACACTCAATTCCTTACCGGGCATGTATAGACTGATGTTTTTGAAGGCTATGCTGCGGCTGGTTTTCATGTGAACAGAAAACATTGTGTCCCTAACAGCCTGGAAATGTCTATCCAGATTTCAAGTCCCCAGTCCAAAAGCAGAAATAGCTGTATAGCCAAACTCAAATTTTCAGAAAATACAAGTCAGGTCCCCAAAATCAAAGGGTTGTATCGGTTCTGGTCAAATTTAAGGGCCATAGTGCTCTGGCTTGGCTGGACCAAGGTGCTCATTCATTAACTTTGCTTGCTCAGACACAAGCAAATATTGAAGGACTGCTTTCCCCTTTCACCCCAGTGACACTTGCACTGTGCTCCTGTAGTCCTCATATCCTCTTGTCCCACCACCCAGCTGGCAACTGTGTAGTCAACACAACTCCCATTCCTATGAGCTACCCATTAATTACAAAACCATTCCTTCCTCTTTTATCTTGCCTCCCACACTTGGCCTTGCTTTTTGGTAGGGGGTTTTTCGTTTGAGGTGGGGGTTTTTTCCTTCTTTTTCTAAAAGTTTCTCTTGCTATACAGTTTCCCCCGTGCCTGGCAGGCCTCCTACGAAGCGCTCTCTGCTACTTGCCGTTCTCATGTCTGTGACTGTCTACACAGGGCTGTCATGGAGCACAGACATCTGTCATAGTAACACAACTGAGCTGAAATAAATAGCATTTCACCTGTGAATTACATTTGAACCAAAGATTTCAGAAACAAAGGGCATGGATTATTTTATATATTCAGTCTTGCCAAAGTAATCAAGGCATATCATTAGGACAAGAGGAAATGGCCTCAAGTTGCGCCAGGGGAGGTTTAGATTGGGTATTAGGAAGAAATTCTTTACTGAGAGGGTTGTCAGGCATTGGAGCAGGCTGCCCAGGGAAGTGGTGGTGTCACCGTCCCTGGAGGGGTTCCAAAAACATGTAGACAAGGCACTTCAGCACATGGTTTGGTGGGCGTGGTTGACGGTTGGACTTGATGATCTTAAAGGTCTTTTCCAACCTAAATGATTCTATGATTCTACCCACATAGGTTAAAAAAAGAGCTATCACTGTATCAGTAACCCTTAGTTTCTTTTATGTTTCTCTTAATGGAAATTTTTCATTGAATCCGAGAACACGTCCTCATGATTTGTCATGACAGGGAGTGCAGCTCAATACGGATTGGGTGGCATTCTGAGGGCCCACCTCACTCTCCTACTTCCCATCATACGACACCTTGATGGTATCCAAATCCGCTACTTGTGTGGAAAAAACAAAATTAGGAGTGCCGCTGTTTGGGCTGCCTTTCAGGACACTGGTACTTAAGCTACCAGCACGCCATCCAACAGGTTTTCGCCATCCCCCAGCCCATTTTTGCATCCCCAATGGCACTGCAGATCGGGTTGAGTCCCTGCCAGTCTCACTGGAAACCTTCCTGTCCCCGAGCAGCCCCTACAGAGGCGGAAGAAGGACGGTGACACCTCGCGGCTAAACTCCCTCATTACCTCGGGCCGGGCGGGGCCCCGCAGCACTACCAAGCGCAAACCCCTTCGCAGTTAAAGCGATTGTTTTCCGCTAAGCCCCCCAGTGCCCTGAAAGCAGGCACGTCCTCCTGAAACCGCCCTCAGGCTTTAGCTCTTCCCTGGCAGGAACACCTGCGTGAGAGGGAGCGGCACTAACGGCCCCAACACCGCCACAACCCTGCCACGGCGCCCGCCGCCCTCCAGCCCCGCGCATGCGCGCCGCGCTCGCCCCG
>JAVJGG010000082.1:28498753-28545534 GCA_035590195.1 Aviceda cuculoides | reverse complement strand
GCCCCTCCAGCCTTCTTGCTGGCTGGGCATGAGAAGCTGAAAAATCCTTGACTTAGTCTAAACACTACTTAGCAACAGCTGAAAACATCAGGGTGTTATCAACATTCTTCTCATACTGAATCCAAGACATAACACTATACCAGCTACTAGGAAGGAAATTAACTCTATCCCATCCGGAACCAGGACATCTGTAGAGATGTGTACACAGTTGTAAAGTTTCCTTCAGCAGCAGAACTAGTTTATATATTTGTATAGTATTTGTGTGTGTATACACACTTCAAAACAATATCATGAAGGTATACAAAATATTCTTAGTAAACACACTAGGGAAAACATATCCTTGAGAGCATGACTTTTATCCACCCACAGTCTGCCTTATGATTTTGTGCACCGTTCTTTTACATCTGCATAGTCCTTTGTAGGAGAGAGATGTTACATATCTAACTTTGTGTTTTCATTATTTTTTACATTCACAAATAAGACTTAGATTTGAAGAACTTCTGCAACATCAGTGAGCCAGATTTCTGGATCAGGGATGCAAGCGTTTGTGTTGTGCTGCTCAAGTTCTTTGCTTAATCAAGGGAAAGATGTGGAATCCTGTACCTAAAGAAAAACATTATGATGACAAAAGAGTTATTTTGTTTTATAATTATAAAATAATTCCATTATTTGGAAAAAATATGCAATTTTGTAAAGGGACAAGTATATGCTATTTTATATGATAAATTATAAAGTGATCTATAATTTCATGTTTTCTCCAGTGAGGGACTCTGTGTGGCAGATACAAAATGCACAGAGTTTCAGTGTTGGACATGTTTGAGTTATACTTAACATGTACCAAATCCTGATTGTCGATACACATGTGGGACTAACACAGACTTCAGAAAATCTACATAGGTTTCTCTGAATGGTAATTTTGGCCCTGCATATTAATTTTTTCCCTCTGTTTATACTTAAATAATTTCTACATCATTATGGCTTTCCTTCCTGTTCATGAATTTGGGAGAAGCGAAACTATGTCAGCAGAAATGCAGCTAGCCCAGCACAAGCACTAGCAGTAGCCAAAAGAGAGCAAGAACAGACACTAGTGGAATGCTAATGCTGTGTAATAGATGCATTGTCTCCTGAAGGTATGTTTTCTTCTGATGGATGCAACCTGAGGCATAAGGTATGCTGAAAGTTAAACCACAGCAACTGATTTCTGTAATGAGGGAAGTGTCCTTCCTGATTTAATCTCGGTGTAAGTAGGTTAATTGTGGTTTTCCTGTCACATCTTTGCTGTGTATTGCAGATGTAAAGACATCTGCAACCGTATTACTTACCATAGATGTCTTGAAAAAATGCTTTTACTTGTGTTTTACCTTTACTCAGTTAAAATGTGATAAAAGATACTTAGATAACAATGTCATCTACATGGGGCTGTTGTGAATCTATAAATGGGTTGTCCTGGACATTCTTCCAAGTATCTGAAGTATAGTAGCGTCCCCTTTTCAGCTGCACAAGTAAGGTGGACAGATGACTTCACAGCATCAGGAGAAGAGTCTTCTGGTGACTGGTTAACTAATGCATCTCTTTGGCATGCAGCGTGAAACTGAGGTGCATTTTTGAGCTGTATAATGCCAGATCATTAGAAAGAGTATGCCTGTGCTGACAGTTGTCATTACGTTTTGACATTGTTTTTGTGCGGAAAGCGATGTAAGGAATTCTGTAATAACCTCTGAGGGCTATGGGGGGCAGATGCTGACTGGTTCAGAACAGCTGTGTTTTTGCTCACAGTGGATTCATAATTCAAAAGCTATGATCCAGGTCTTTGTCTCTGCATGGCATAGGTCTCTTGCAGACAGCATGTTCTCTTGTCATCTCCAGATGGCATCATGATACAAGCATAATGGTGTCACACACAGTGTCAGTGTGGCAGTATGAAAGCTTTTCCTGTTACTGCTACTTATGTCTCTTCCCACATCACTGCCTGCTTTTACTCTGGCTTTCTGGGGCATGATGCCAGGGAAGGTAGATGTACCTCTTCTGGAAGAGAGTCAGGTCAGCGGAAGAGCTCGGTCACATGAACCCATATGAGAATGCTGTGGTGCTACATGCAGGACAGCTGTCTTGAACAGCTAGTTGTAGTCTTATGTTGCAGGTGTTGCAAAGGTCCCTCACAGAGCAGTTTCCTGGCCTCTCTTGCCATGGAGTTTGTTGTCTCTGGTGACGATAAGCTTCAGGGCCAGTGAAGCAAGCACTGTTTGGTAGAACTGTGTCATCCTCCCAGAAATCTGCAGTGACCTGCAGTGGATACAGAACTTTGGGTGAGAACTGCATTCAGAAACTTTAGCCAGGTGTCAGCATAGCATTTTTCAGGCACAGCAGTGCTGCCCCTCTTGCTGCCACTCAGTGCTAACCACTAGTAAGCAAGGTAGTTACGAAGGCCATTGTTGGCAGCCTTCATGGACATCTCGTGCATTATGAACAGCCCTGGAGGTCCTGTGCGGGCTGATTTCCCTTGCTATGTGTTTTCTTGTGGGAGTCACCCTTCCTCTGGTGCTGCAGCGACCCCGATCCTCATGTAGGTCCTCCTCATGGACCGTACCTGGAAACTGGCTGTCTGATTTCATTACTCCCATGACCTCTGAATCATAACAGAAGGAGTAACAGGCATTGCCTTTCCTACTGTGGACCCTGGATGTCCCAGGGCAATCCCAGCACCATAATGTGTGCTCATCCCACATGCCCATGGTGTGCCCACTACAGTCACTTCAAAAACACAGAATGCACAATAAATTCGTGGCAGTGAACACTAAGAAAAATAAAACCTAAAATCCTGGCTCCTACACAAATGTACTTTGTGACATGCCCTTCTTCTGACTAGGCAGTGCAGAACCCATCCTCCCTTCCTCTATCCAGTGCATAACCAGTTTTCACCACCACAAAGCATTGAACTTTTCATCATCCAATGTGCCTGTAATCACTGCTTTGCTATCTGTAGACTGTTAACCATCTATTATACTTAACCCATCAAGTCGTATTCAACCTAAACGTGTAAGCTAATTTCTTAGTACCTGAAAGCCTGTAAGAACCTCATAAGGCTTTGCCTCAAATTTTCAGGGCTGCATTTTTCATGTGTGGGAAACATCCCCCACTCTACTCATCCTCCTCTTCTGCCCGCTCACTGATGAGGAAGGACAGTATTTAAGAGCAACCACAAACAACTTCTTTGGCTGTTTGGGCAGCAACTTTGGCCAGTATACCTGCAATGCTTCGTATAAAGGTCAATGTGGTACATCAGTGTGGTTTACAAGGAGTAAAAACACAGAAGGTTGGCCAGTGGGACTGTTAAGCTGAGGCCAGCATGGCCACTGGCCAACCACCTAAGTTTAGATTGACAAGTGACTGGTGTAGCCAGAAACCACCAGGCACTGTGCCTGATTGGGACAGCGTAAGTGGCTGCCACGACTGTGCATGTGTTGGAGCCCCCTTCGTCAGGGGGCAATACACCATGCAAGAAGTGCCCTCGTGCACCAGAGGGCTGACCTTGAAGCAGGAGAGGGATTTATGGTGGTGGGTTTCTGCACCTAGGAGGACAGGCAGTTCTGGTTCCATGTTGAGGGTAACTGCAGGGAAGAGCTGGCATAGCTTATGAAGGAGCTCTTAGTTCTGCTTACGCTCCCTTGCCTCTGCAAATAAACCTTGCTGTGCTTATCCTCACCCTGTCTGTCAGAGATTAACGTCCTGACTGGCTGCTAGAAGTGGAGCAGTTCCTCCTGTTGGTGCACCGCCTGCTCTGTTGTTCCTGAAGTGGTTTGTGTTGCAGTGATGGGGATGCCCTCACAGAGTGTTTCCTCTTGGTCCGTAGTCTCTGTGCCCTCCCCAGGGGCTGGACTTGGGCACTATGGGGTTGTTGCTGCTAATGCTGCTTCATCAGAGGACCATACAGGGGAAAAAAAGAGAAAGTTTCTCAGGCTTTGATGGCCTGTGGAGAAAAACGCTTCATTGATTTATGGTTGTCCTCTTCATGGTGCCCTCATTCTCTGGGGCAAATCTTCTGCAGCAGAGTCTCGTACCTTTAACCACGTCCTAGGAGAGCTGTTAGGAACAGAGGTCTGTACAAGGTGACCTGCCTGTACTGGTAAGTGCCTTTAATGCCATGAGGGGCAGCAGGGAGATGGCAGTGTCGTGGCCCGATTCCTTCCTGGCTCCAGACTGCAGGAGAAGGCAGCCCTGTCAGCACGGGCAAGAGGGATGGGAGGGAAGAGCCAACCCTGTGCAATAGCATTTTTCTGCTGTGTTTTTTGTAGCTGCTTCTGAGTAATAAGTGAATGGAGAACCTCCTCAAGCTTCTGATGGCTGCCCCCATCCCAGCAGCAGATTAGCCTTTTGATTGCAGTGGGGGTGTCTCCTAAGTGTTTGTGTTGCTCTGGACCATGCTGCTCTTCATGTGGGTCCCTCTGATGTCGTTCTGACCTGTCACAGTTTCTGTATTAAGAGGTCTTCTGTTCCACCTAGTGTATGTGCTCCTTCTTCCCCATGCCCCTTCCTCTACCACCAAAGCAACACCACAGAACAATTCAACCAAACCTTAACTGAGGAGTTCGTGGACCACAGTCCACGGAACATGGCTGGATGGCATACGGAATGGGGGCGGGGAGGAGATGGACTGAGGCTGGGCTCTTTCATGACAGGAGACTGCTGCAGATCAGGTGCGGGAGGATGAAGGTATACTACTGACTCAGACCATATGGAAGGGGAGAGCTTCTTGTGTTGTGGTGGTTTACCAGGTAATTGCCTTGCAGATTGAATGCCAGCACAATTAAATAATTTTGCCTAGTAGTTTAGTGGAGGGCTGAAATCTTTATTAGTTGATGGCACTGCTTTGACAGTGACAACATGTAGCCTGCCGTGTCTGGGGATGACAAAGGTTGGCGTGAGTACAGTCACATATGGATGCCGTTAAAGTCCACTATTCCCTCTGCAACGCCTAAATTCTTAGAAATCAACACTACAGACAAGTGCCTCATTCTCAGTCAGAATGGAGTGAAACTGCAGAGTAGGTTTTTTGCAGAAACTAAGTGTTTTCTGGGTGATGGAAATCAGGCTATGACACTTGCTGCTTAGAAAGCCTGCTCTCAGCATGGCTGTTTTCACCTGGAAAGAGGACTTGCTGATGTCCTTTTAACATGCCAGGCCCCTTTACTGCTTCTCTCTCACATCTACACACAGTCCCAGTCAGAGACAAAAGCCAGTTTATAAGCTGTATGTTCACTGGAGAGGCAGCTGTTTTAGCAGAGGATGGAGGTTACAAAAGAGAAGTTGATGTGCTGGCACTTGTTTTTTCATGCCTCATCTGCAGTCCCCTTGATCTCAGACAGAAGTGATGTACCAGCAGCCTGCCTGTTTGCTGCTTGGCTTCTTGTAAAAACAGATAAACTGCAATACTGTAGGACTTGATTTAATTTGCTGAAATGTAACCATCTAGTGCTGTCTGAGATGCCCTGGGTAGCCCTGCCTGGCTTCTAGCTTCTGGTCCAGGAGGGACTCTTTTTCCCTGTATAACCAATATTATAGCTATCAGCCTCATGTGGGTGCTTCAGATGTCCTAGGGCACCTCAAAAGACATGGGATGCTTGTGCATGGGCAATTGAAGTGTCTTTCCTTGTAGTGTCTTCCCCGCTGAAGGTCTCTGATCAGCTGCTCCAGTTTTATCCCACTGATGTTAGGTAATGTGTGCAGCCCAAAGATGGGAGGAATCTTTTCAGTTTTGTGTTGAAAATATGAATTTTCTGCAATAAAGACTACAGTATACCTGTCAACTACCCCTCACCACCCACCACTGCAAATGACTCTTTAAAATGCAAAGCTTGTACTTCTCTTCTGTTTGGTGAAGGCAGTATAGGCTTGAAAGCCGTGTTTAAGCATGTGGGGAGGAAAGACCAGGCAGCACTTCATATTTTGACATCAGAACTCTTCCAAATTCCAGAGTGCAAAACATCTATAAAATACACTTTCTTTACATAATGTCTTTTATGCTAGGATTGACAATTTAAATTCTTGGGCATTTGATTATGTTGTGGTGAGACACATGGTTAGATGGCAAGTTTGATTTACTAACTTTGTGTGTCTTGGTCTTGAGATTGGGTCTGTGAGCACTTACATGAGGATATGTAGGTTTATCAGTTATTAACTTGCTAATGTAATCAGCATACTTGTTATGTTGCCCAGTAATGATGATCTGTATGTACGTCATTGTTGCGTAAATGCTGGGGGAATGCTCAGCATGGCTGCTTTTGTATACAGGGACAAGTGGCATGTCCTCAAGCTAAGATGGCAGCTTAGGTGCTTACTAGATCACTAGAAGCATTACCTTAGTCTTCTCAACTTTCAAAATGGCACTACAGTGTGCTTGTACATTTCAGCAGATAGCTGGATCTCGGCTTCCTCATCCTCCTTATGGACAACCTGGCAAAGCCACAGCTTTTTCCTTGGCAAATTCTCATCAGTAGGCCACTGACTCCTCTCTGCCTCATCGTGCTCTGCATTCACCTTAGCCTACCACTTCCTTACTCTCCTTGAGTCTGTTCCCTTCTCAGTTTTCATTATTCTTTGCCATCCATTTTTCCTGTTGTCTTTATTGCATTCTTACATACTCCTCCTCCCTTAGTTCTCCCAACCAGCTCTAATTAATTTGGAGGTATCTTACTAACTATCATTGTATTTTTAAAAATGAAGATGCTTTCTTTGACTCATTTCAGTGAGTAACAAAATACTGTTGTCTTCATCAGAGTCAAGTTTTCACCCTAAATTGTATACATACACTTTCAAACACTGCCTGAAATTCTTCTGATTTGTACAGGACACAACAAAATGGCATACGCTGATGTGATTCGTACTGTTATTTGCATGCCCCCTTATTATTTCTGTTGCTCCATATTTCTGTGCCATGTTTTTTCTGTTGCTCCAAGTAGCCTTATCCACACATTGGGATCCTACTGTGTTGGAGACTGCTCAGACAGCTACAGAAAACCCAGACTCTGCTCCTGTGTGCTTATAGTAAAATTTCAGTCAAAAAACAGCAGATGAATGGGAAGGGAACAAGATGAACGGAGTTCAGCAGAAATCTAGAAGACTCGAAGTCTTTCAAGAGAGCAAATAAAATGTCTTGTCCCATATCTAGTTAATATTTCCTTTTGACTCTGCAAGGGTGAGGACTCTTAAGATGGATACCTGAAATAGCAGGCTTAAACACAGAATGGCATGCAATGGGGTAAAATACACAGTGCCTGAAAATTCTGTTTTAATAATAAATGTTAATCAAAGAATACAGTGAACTGCTCTTAATTAAAATACATTACATTAGTATTGTCAGTTCACGTTGTTTGTGAAATGAAGTGGAATCATTTATTAAGGAGTAAAAAATAGATGGATTTACTCTTTTCCTCTACAAATTGAAATTCTTCCTTGTTAGATTTCCCTAGAGATGTTCTCCTCATTTCCTAAAGAACTAAAAAAACCTATGCATATGATAACTGGCATGAGGTTTAAACATGAATAGTGCTAGTTCAGAAAACTGATCATTCTTTTTTCATTTATTTTATGTAGGTTTCCTTTGCCTGATCTGTAGACATGTCCACAGACCTGCTATGTAAGTACATTTCCGTCATCCCACAGTGATTTTTTTGTACCATATGTTTTTATCAGATTCCCAGATGTGTTCATGATTGATGTTTTTTATCTTAAGTATAATGTCTGCTTTTACATTTGCGTTTCTTCTGAGACATCTGTGGAACAATATTACCATTATAATCAACGGGATTATTCTTGGAATAAAGCATGACTTAATATGAGTAAAATTGTAAAAATCCGGCCCCTGTATAAGAACAGACTGGTTCATTGAGACTTAAAATTACAATTCTATCTAAAATGTTTTATCTATCTTTGGCCCAAATACCATCCCAGATTACTACTGAGTGATGTGCTTGGGGGTTTTTAATCACTTTGTGAATTTAACTCCAGTGTTTCCAAGGCATCATTATCCCAAGTCACATCCAAATCTCACGCCTCATCACTGTTAGCCATCCTTCTTTTTCAACAGCAAAGAATATACAAGTGGCATATCCTTATACTTTGCTGTCGTAACTACCACAAAAAACTACTGCTCAGGTCTCCCCGATACTTGCACCCTCTTGCTCCAGCCTAAGCTATCTGCTGCCAGGAGTGAAATGTTAAAGAAAGGAGAGAGGGCAGGGTGACTGCACAGTGGTCCTGGTCAAAATCACTTAAGACTCTTCAGTTCTACTCAGTTGTTTAAGGTGGTTTGACTGTTTTAGCTAATTTGTGCTAATGCGGCAGTTTCATTTTTCTCTCTTCAGCTCGGCATCAGCACCTCTCTCGTGCTTTTCCTCATGATCAGTGGGTTAGAGAAGTTGTAACCTGAGCAGAGGTTGAAGGAGTTGGTGGTGTTCAGCCTGGAGAAGGGAGGGTGCAAGGGGCTCTAGTCATGGTTTTCCAGTACAAAAAAGGTGGTTGTGGAGAGGGAGGTGGAGGCACTCTTTCCCCAAGCATGCACTGTGACAGGACAAGAGGCAATGGCCACAAGTTGCTTTGGAGGAGATGCTCCTGGATGTAAGGGGCATTTTCACCATGGGATCAATTAAGCATTGGAATAGGCTGCCCAGGGAAGTGGTGGAATTTCCCACACTGGAAATACTCAAGGTATGACTTGACAGGGTCCTGGGTAATGCTAATCTAAGGGCCTGCTTTCAACAAGAGGCTGGGCTGGTTGATCTCCACAGGTCACTTGCAACTTAGATAATTCTGCTGTTCTGTATTTCCATGTGTCCTCAGCTATCTTCTGTGCAATAATCAGTCATCCCTACCACCTGCCCCTGGTCTTCTCAGTATTGTACCGCTTGTGCTGTGGCAGATCCTGTGATACTCGGTTATGCTAGAGGGATAGACATTTGTCTTCTCACTTGGAGATGTGTGAATAGCCACAAGGCAATACCAGTGGTACAGAGCAAAATTAACTCTATCCCAGCTGAAACCAGGCCATGTCCCTGCTCTGAAATGAGAACATGTGACTGCCATTGGAGTCACAAAGACAAACTACTTTCCAAGTTCCAGCTGGTGGGAGTACACATGCATGTAGGTTTTGTGACAGCCAGGTAGTGCCTTGGAAAAATGTCAGTACACAGAAGACTGCTAAAGAATAATGTGGCAAATCTGTACAGATGTGAAGTGATTCCAGATCTTTATGTCTGTTTTTATATAAATAAATAGTCAGAGCCAGCCTATGAGCTTAGTACTGGCCTATGCTAAGAAGCAACACCAAAGTGTGTTTTGGGGATAACATCTACCAGGCTGTGTTCCAGGTAAGGAATTTGGATGTAACCAAACGGGTGGGGGAGGAGAAGGGAAGGAGGTGAGGAGCGTTTAGACATGCGGACCTGATGCCAGGTGGTCTCAGCACCAGGGAAAAGTCTCTGGCTCTTACTGTTTAGTAGAAGACATGTAGCCTAACCACCCAGTCCCTAAACCTGACTGCAGCATAATCTTTCACTAATGCTTGGTTCAATACAAAGTCAAATTCTAGGATTAAAAATCTTGTTCCACGTCACATTGATGAAGACTAGATGTATAATTAAAAAGGAAAAAAAAAAAATCTAACCAAACCAGAACAAAACCCTTTAGATTCCTAGGAAAAAACTGCTGCAGTGTGGGGCAAATTGCACAAAGAAGATGTCATGGCTGCACAATACAAGGGCTGCTGCAGCTAGAACTCAAACTCCAGCAGCTAAGTCTTCAAGCCTGTGGAAATAAACCAAAAAAGCCAACATCCCAGTGAAGTTTCGGCATGATGAATTTGAGGTAGCAAGCGTTTTAGATGGAGAAGCTACGGGCAAAAAGAGAAGTTTACAAAATGTCTGGCAGCTACTGAGGCTCGTCTGTTCGGGGAAGCAACAGACTTCCCTTGGAGCTTGTTTTTCTTTTTATCCTTGGATGAACTAGCGTGCAGTACATTATGCTGCCTGAATGTAGGGGTTTGTCACGGTTAGCGCCGGGGGCTGTCCCGGGAATGTAGGAAGGCGACGGGCGTGAATGGAGCATGCGGTGGTCGGAGGGGCTCGAGCCCGCTCTTCGGGAGACCTGTCGCTGCTCCTCTTGGCCTGCCTGGCCAAAGCCACACAGGAAAGGAGGTGGGCCTTTGATCTCTTTGTTGTAGCTGCTCCCTGGGAATTTGCTGAAATCAATGCCCCGTTTTCCTGAAGAAATGAATGGCTATGCCTAACTAGCTTTGTGAAGCTCTGGGGAATTCACCGCTTCTGTTTATTGACAGCTGAAAAGGAGCACATGGTGCTGAATGGGTCCTCCTAGGGAAACAAAACAGAGCGGAGTTAGACTTAGTTGAACACAGGGGTGTTTGGAAAAGTCTGCCGAAGGAGGATGGCATGGTTCCTGCCACCTTGTACTAGCATACCCTGACCTTTTACTAAAAATGCCATTTTAAATAAGGTAAGGATTGTTTTGATTTCCCATACATAGTGCGGTTATGAAATGTTTGCATTTTTGTTCTTGAGTGCAAAAACAGTGTTTGAACTGTATTGTGTCATGGGAAACACCCAAGTGACTCTCATGCTGTTTCTAGCCTCTGTGTATGTTCATTTGTCCTTTATCTAGTGGTGATTAAAGAATATGAACAGTAATAGGAAAAAATTTGGTATTTGGGTCTTGCAGTCAGGTCCTGAATGTCAGTCATTTAGGCAGGCTATTACATGCAATCCTTTGTGTCTTTGAGAATCAGCTGAATTGCATCAGATGATTTCTTGACTGGTATAAATTGCTGTGTTAGTACTTAGGCACAAGGCAGTGACTAACAAGCAGGCCTGTCTGGCAGAAAATCTGGGAGTCTAAAATCCCTTGAAATGTGAGGATGTATTTCCAAACCTCTGTTTCTATGCCTAGACTCAAGGCAAGAGATGGACTTATCACTGCACTTGCTGGTTTTAGATGTGCAGTTTTTTTGTAAAGACAGCAAAGAATAGCAAGAGGAGGATGATAATGAGGAAGCAGTATTTTCTTCATGCGAGTCCAGAACAGTTTATCAGACCGAAGGAATTTGGTGTCTAATTCATATGTAAATTTTCTACTGAAAACAAGAGAACAAATCGCCAGAGTTTCTATATTAGTTTCTGTGGTGACTGAAGAAGATTTCTGAGCTCACATAGCTACAACTTTCAGGTGTGGCCCACTTATGACTGCAGCAAAAAAAGTTAAGTAACGTCATTTCTTCCTTAGTCAGTTTAAGCATAACGGCAAGCTCCAAACAGAATTGCCGTTATGCTGCCTTGTTCTTACATGGCAGTAGGAATTGCTGGGTTTGTGTTACGAATCTGATTAAAAGTACCTATGTGTGTGCGCAGTTGTTTGAAAACTCTTGAGTAGCCCCCTAATTTGGGGGGAAGTGCTTGGGAAGTTTCATGTTTTATCGAAGTAGTTTGTATTCCTCAGTCTGGCATTTTTCCTCTGAGTGACTTTGAGCTAGTAATCTTACTAGTTCTGTCTCATTTTGCTCTTCTCTGCAGCGGACAACTCACCTGTTTTTCTTGGAAACCTTGGGGTTCCATATGCAAACATGCTTTCTTTAAAATACTTTGTGATCCTGAAAATGAAAATACATTGCTTGATTGTAGAGCATCAACATTTTTGCTTGTGACTTCTGCCTTTAAGTTTCCAAGATTTCAGAGAGAAAAGCAAAAAAGGAAAACGCATTTATGATTTTGACAAAGAGGTAAAAACACTAAGCTCAGGCAGCCTGATATTGATGTTTGTGGGCTCTGTTGTCGTCATTATTATCCAAATGTGTCAGGAGTGTTTTCTGACCTCACTTAAGTGTATTTATACATGATAGGCATTGGAAGATGCTAAAATTTAGAGCTAAAGCTAATTTAAAGGTAACACTTAAGTTGGAAAGGAGGTACATTTGTAGGTCATTTTAATGCTGTAATCTAGATGTGTTATGAAAATGTTGACTGGTGAGGGTTTCTGGGTAGTTGTAATGGTGTAAATAAAAAAGAATTATGGTAATGAGAAGCTCAGTTTATCAGAGCTTTTTTAGTTACTGTGGTGGAGAATAGAGCAGATGATTTATGTGTGACACGGAAGGTAGCGTTTGTTCTCTGTTACTTGGATGATAAAGCAAGGCAGAGTGTGTTATGTTTAACTTACTGGACTGGAAGGTGCTTAGCCAGGTGTGTGCGGGGAAGTACATGGGGATGTTTTGGCAAAATAATTGTCCCTTTGCCTCTTCTAACATCAAGGATCTTTATAAAATATGAATAGTGTTGTGACCTGTTGGCAATGTTGAAGTGGAAGTATAATATAATTGATTTCCAACCAGTAGAGTAAGATACACCAAATACAAAGTGGGATATGTGATCATACACAACTCTAAGTAAATATGCATGTTAAATGACCAGGGTAGTACAAATACATATCTGAGGAATGGTGGATTTCTCCCAAGGTGATGCCTTTACCATCTGTTGGTCCTGTTCTTCAAGCTAGGAAAGTATGAAACCGGGAGCAAATGCTTTGTAATTTTGCTTTGCAAAGTTGCTTCTTAGATTCTGGTAATAGAGACCACTGTTATTTTTATTTTTTTGACTTCTGTAAAAGTTTAAAGAAACTACAAATTAATCAGGAATGTAGAAAAAGTGTTTGGATTTTATTTAATCTCAAACTAAGATGACTATCAACAGGAGAATAAATAGGGCTTTACGGAGATACATTATAATTTGAGTTTAGAGTGCTTCATCTGCAGAAAAAAATTTGCAATTTTTTCTAAACTTACAAATTTGTGCAACTCTCAGATGTAATTCTCCAATAATACTCTATAATCATGTACTTTGTAATTCTCTGTTTTGGAGAACTAGACTCAAGGCTGTCCTTATGCCTGAGGAGAACAGTTATTGTAAGGGAAATGTACTATACTGCTGCCTAATCTGTTGCTGCCAAATTTATTACCTGATCTTAATCAGTCTGTTAAAGAAGCTCAGGTGGGCATAACTTCTTTAGTACAGTATCAGTCAAGATGTTAGATAGTTATCTTATGGTTCCCATTTGAAGTCTTTAGAGCAGAAAATAGAAGTATATGTTAGATCTCAGCAAAAAGAGAACAAGTAAATGGAGCAAAGATAGAAGATTCTGATTTCCGTGTTAAATTGCAGCAGTAGCATTAACATTATCCACTAAAAGGTCTGACACTAACATATATCCACCAGCCTGACACAAACCTTCCCAAAAGAAAAGTGTTTGAGACCAGTTAAAGCTGCTTTTGCTGTGGGAGGTAAAACTTGTGCTGTGGGAGATGTAGATTAGGGGGTCCAACATGTGGCTCAGGAGCCACAGGGTGCTTATGAGCAGTTTGAATATGACTCTCGTGATGGCTGTCTGTATTTCTGTGGATAGAGGGATCTTAGTTTTGCTGTCTGCAGTATGGAAGCAGTGCAGTTTGGACGGCGCTAGCGAAGACGTAAAGTGAGACGGTGTCGCAGCCAAGGAGCCCCAGTCTTGCACTGGGACTAGGGCAACAGGAAGGCTTGGTTCGCAGGAAGCTTTTGCTGGGCATTTTGTAGGACTAGGCTATGCTGACTGAGGGGTGTTTCTCATTAAAAATAGCAGTTGTTTCTGTGAATTTGCTGTTAACCTCCCTCCCTGTTTCTGGATCTAATTTTATATGATTTCATGCCAAGCCAGTAGAGGGAGAGGGAGAGAAGGAAAAGAAAAAAAAAAAACCTGAAAAATCCAACTGCATTTTTCAATTTGATTGTTTGAAATGTATTCAGCTTTCAGCAGTGAGAGAAGTCTCTTTGTTCGTGCTGATTAGAAGCTATTACATGCAAACTATGGGAGGCGACTTCACTTGAACTGTGTTTGTTAGGTATGTGGGTTCTGATAGCAACCAAACCTGATGTGGTGCACCAGAAATGTGACACGTACATTTTAGTCCCAAGAATAACTAGAAAATGATTATTTTTTTAATTATCTTTCAATTAAACAATGATTCGAATCAATCAATGCTTTGATCTCAAGTCATTCGTAGATAAATGAACCTACCAAGAACTTTGTCAGACCAGTAGCTCAGACTGCAGAATGAAGTTAACCTTAATAATCACACCTACATACTTTCCCTGCTGTTTGGTTTGTTGTTTTTTGTTTTGTTTTGTTTTCTTTAAGTTTGCAGGAAAGTCCTATAAGTTGCTGCCCTTTCAGGTGTTTAAACAGTGAAGGTAACTATTTTTTTTCCTCCTAGCTATGAAGTTTGTAAGACACAGCAGAGCACAGGTATCCTTCTGCTGCACAGGCTTCGTGGGAACCTGCTGAAGCTTCTGTGTGTAGTCACATTGCTGAATTTCACAGCTTGGCTGTGCTCTTTGAGACTTCTCTAACTGTTTTGCTCCTAAGATTTGCTAAATGGGAAGGAGCACAGTAGAAAGCCTCATTGGGATTGGTGGGTGGATGACTTTTTATGGGAAGCTGGTTAAATTCCTTCTGGCTATGCCTGTTATAGTACTTCATGGTCACCAGGCGAAAAACTTACTGTTCCCAGATGTGTTCGACTGTCATCATGATTACTCCCTATTAGGAACTAGTAATGAATCATAGTTGTTGTTATCTTTTATATGTTTGTATAACAAATAGTTCTGGAGTTCTGAAGAGTTTACATGCTGGAACTTGTGTCTGCCAGGAAAATGCATGCGTGCATTGCGTTAGAAGATTTCTTTACAGTCAGATAAGTGCTGAACCTCCCTTCTAGAGGCATCCTTCCATAAGAAAAGCTGTGCTGAACAGGATCGTACCTCTGTGAGGCAGGAGCGGGTGCCTTGACAGATGATCTCCCACTGCTGGAGATCCAAGGACATACCCTCCCTCCAAATCTTCTTTCCTCTTGGGAACAAAGGCAGGGGCACCAGGAGGATGGAGGCGAGGTGAAAGAAAGTGTTACTGCCGATCAGCGCCTGGGTCAGGATCCCCAAGCGCTGGGCTCACCTGCAGGACTGGGTCCCAGTTTTAGGGCATTAGCTGGACCTGCCAGTCTGACTGAATATATGGGGTGGCAGTAAGGCATGTTTGCTGTTTTATTTCTCTCTTTCTGTCTCCAAATATAGTAACTAATTTTTTAAGTTTTACATTTTAGTAGAGTGAGGTCATGTTTCTGTGAGTATGTTTAACGTTAAGACTGATTGCTGGGAAGTTTGCAAACCCCCTACCGTTCCCCTCCCCAGGGAGAGGGGGCCCCAAAAGAGGCGCAGGCGTTTACTCGCAGGGTGCCGCTCACCCCTGCGCAGGGCCAGGACTCCTCCTCCCCTTCCTCCAGCATCTCGGGGGCTCTGGTCCACTCACCTGCAAGCCCAGGGATGCCAGTCAGCAGCCAAGTTCTTGGAAAGGGAGCTGATGCTGCTCCAGCAGCGTGTCCCACAGTGTCTGTGCTGGTGCCACCAGGTAGAGACTGTGAGGCTTCAAGGTCTCTGTGTGTCAAAGACGTGGGAACTTGCTGCTTGAAATCTATTGAAAGTTTCCCTCACAACCATGTAGGAATGCCTCCCCCTGCTTCTTTTTTTTGGGGGGGTGTGTTATTTTGGCTGAGGGGTTATGGGAAATACAGTACCTGCTTCCCAAATAATACACTGTGTGGTGCGTGAAATTGCAAGTTTTCAGCCTTTGCTCAGGTGAGCAATTATGATTGCAAAGTCAGCCTGGTGTGTGGTTTTCTGATTTATTTATTTTTTCTTTTTTTCCATGCAGAGCTGAGCAGTTGTAACTCTCTGCTAATACGAAGTTTTGTTGTATGAGATAGAAGAGGCATGAAAAGGAGACATTGAAGAAATGTTCACCTATTTTTGAGTTGGACTAGGGATCAGTTATTACAGTTAAAAAGTGAAGATCAGTCAGTAGAATATTTAGCATGACAAAATATCAGAAGTTAAAGGGATTTGAAAAAAATTATTCTGAATTCTGTTTTACTATAATACAAATAGGATGAATTATTAATCAGTTAAGAGCTTCAGCTCCTTCGTAAATTTACTTTGCACATCAAACCTAGGACATGTAAGGCTTCTTTCATAAAATTTTTTTTACAGATGAAATGCGTGGCAGTGGCCCACAATAATGCGAAAATAACTTGGGATTAACTGTGTGCTAATTGAGCACTTTGAATTTTTTGCCAGATAAATTATACTGTAGAACAAGGTTTTCAAGCTTTTCCAGCAAGAAGTGCTGCAGAACAAACCACAGGGCAGGAAAACCTCATGTACCTTTGTGTAAGAAGAACCAAGACTGGCATACTGCACATGCAATGTATCTTAGACAGAAAATGTCCACAAGTTATTTTTGCAGCATTCCTCAACATGAAAGCCGAAGAAGGCTAACGGAGCAGTATGGTTTTACTCTGGGATAAATTACTGTTGTTTGCTATGCAAATCTTATGATTGTAATTAGGGTAGGATTTGGACTGCCGTGTACACTGATCTTTGTTCACTCAGCACACGGAGCTAATTCTAATGCTACAAAACATCACAGCAAATGTTGAGCACTGCTCAGCCGGATGATCGTTTCTTGTGGGGAGTCTTTGCTCGAAGTGGACATTTTGAAAGGAATGATTTACCTCTGCCTTCGCAGGGCACGTAAATCATACTGCAGGCATCTTGTGGGCCACTGAAGTGTTCAGATACTGTAAAGTCTCACTTGAAAGTAGAGGGTGGAGAGTGCAGGAAGGACTGCCTGATAGGCATCTAGTTTTTCGCAAACTCATTTTAAAAAGTGGTGTTCTGCTGCCGCTGATTGGTTAAGGAGCTGGTGGTATGTTCGAGCTGCTATGACAGTGATTGCAGTTCCTAGTATGGCTATGTATAGCTCCTGTTATCTCTGCAGCCGGACTTTGTGTAACCGCAGCCTGTGGCTCCTTGCCCACGCTAATGAGCTCTCCCCGAGGCTGGGCTTGTGCTTGTGGGGGTGGCACGGCACTCGGATGGTGCTGCTGTTTTGCAAAGCCGAGTTTGTTAACTGTGTTCCAGTCTAGCTTGCCCGAGCCACCGTGCCATCTTGGCTACTGCTGGCCGTGGGAGCTCATCCCTGCGCAGCGTGGCCAGCCCCAGAGCCGTCTGGAGGACAAGGCAAGCTGGCCGCCGCGGCTGCCAGGCTGTAGTCTGCAGCAAAGGAGAGCTGTCACCTAGACCTGGACTGGGGGGAAGTACCAGCATAGTGAGGACGCTACAGGTGAGCCACGCTCGCAGCCCATTCTCTTGCCTGGGAACATGGCTGCCAGTGTTTTGGTCAGCCCATGTGGTGGGAGTGGATCCCGCAGGCAGCGGGTGTCATTTTTCCGGTGACCCAAAGAGCAAGGGAAAGCCATAGTTGCCGACCATGGTTCCCGATGGCTGGGCAGAGGTGGGAGCAGATGCATTCAGGTGCAGGGCTACCGGGCTGGGGGCATACAGGAGACATACCCTTCTCTTAGCGGGTCCAGCGGTGGTTTGCAGGGCGTGATAAGTGTGATAAGGTGGTGGCTGCACACCCGTAACCTGGTCGGAGTCTGCACCTGTGCTGGGCTCTTCTATATGCGTGCCTTCCCACTGCGGCAGTGGAGTTCAGCAAAATAAAAATCTTACCCGCTACAAGATCTATTATCTTGTGTAGTTTTAACTGCAGACAGGTAAAAAAGGCATTGTTTGGAACTTTTTCAGAGTCATTGCAAAGACATGAGAAAGAACGAAAAAATACCCTCTAGGGGACAATGTAGCACTGCTGCTCTACAGATATAGTAAATGACATGATCTGTTTTCTAACATCTTGTAACTCCTGTGAATCTCATTTATTTCTTTTTGTTGCCTACTCATCTAAATCACAGCAAAGCAGAGGAACGGAGGCAGTTTTTCTTGCATGATTGCACATTATCAAGTATTCCTGTAAACATGACATTGAATCTGTTAATTTTATTTGTGTAAATACAATTTAAGGGAGCAGGGAAACTGTAAAAGCATCGTGAGGTACTAAAGTGACTAAGAAAAAGCATAAAAAAATCTTCTCCACAGAAAGTGATTTTTCTAACCAAGTGTATCTCATTCCTAGTGCTAATATGACAAAGTGTGTTCTTTCCCTCGCTGGATGCTCCATATTTCAGAAGAGGTTAGAGTGTGTTCTGAGGCTGTTGTTGAAAAAATTACATTTTACCTAAGCAGCCAAGTTAAAAGGGGGCATAAAATCTGTGTGAGCTTTGCAAACTGGTGCCATGCTGCAGCTATTATAATGCATACATTCCTTTGCCAACAGCACCTGTAATTTAGCATTGAAATACAAAGGATCATGACTTGGTCTGTAATTATCTCTGAGGAAGGATGTGAACTTGACAGTTTTGCGCTGTTAGTTTAGGGGAAAGAAATTACGAAGACCCCCATTCCCCGGAGTAGTCCCTAAAATTGTTATATTTACAGTGGTCCAATCCTGTGCTTCTGGTACACGTGGCAATTTTTAGCGTGCAATAAATTCAGAGTCAGGGTACTAACATGCTGGTGTGAGGTCAGAAATACTGTGTAGTGAATGTCATTCCAGGATGCCTCTTAAATAACTAAGTCATTTAGTTATCTTCATGTCCCATGTAACAAAACACAGAAAATCCTAGAACAAGCCTTGGGCAGCTGTGGGTATTTCAAGGTGCCACGCAGCGATGCCCGGTCAGAATCCCAAGCCATACCAGCAAGCTGCTTAAAAACCCCTTCCAGCTCTGCAGCTAATTTAATTCAGTGCTAGCTGACGGCTTCATCATACCAGCTAGGCCTGCCCCCTGGGGAGCTGTCTCTGGGGCCCATAAGCTCGGTGGCGTGCTCAGCACCCATTCGGATGCAGAGTGGTCCCTGATTTTGGAGGAGTGCCTCCCCAGCATCCACACCGCATGAATTGTTTCAGACATTACATCTTGGATCTGGAGAGCGAAGGAGGGTTAGCTAATGGGGCACTAGTGCCAAATTTGGAGGCCAGTTCAAGGGAGACTCTTTTTCTGTTTTCCTTTCCTGTGAGCTGCCCACCCTGGGGCCTCTGTGGTGGGCACTGCCCTGGGGTGGCTGGAAGGTTTGCTCAGGAGCTCGGTAGTGATGAATCACAGAGGCATGGCATGGATTGATAAGGTCGTGTACTTTACGATTAGATACATCCTCCCTCTAACAGCAGTTCTTTGTCTCCATTTTGCTTTTGGTAATGTTATTCGGCAGTTTGCATACAACTTTCCAAGCAGGAGCTATTTGACTTGAGACAAAGTCGCTATTATTCTAGGTAAGCTCAGGAAGCCCTCAGAATTTTGTTGCCCTCAGAAGACTTACATTGTTGGCAATTTATTTAAAAGCCAATTAAGTTAATTCACCAAGAAAATATTTTTTTTTTCTTGCAGCCTAGCTGTAAAGGACTTTCAGGTACATAAAATGGTGCGTAACAAGAAAAATCTGCCTTGCAGCTGTATTAGTTACTTTTTGTGCATTTTAAGTGATGGCTGTACAGTGGCATGTTCTGTATCTGTAGCACTAGCAAAAAAGAATCACATATTTCAACTATTCATAGTGCAGGTGTATAATCTGGGAGCCATGGCAAAAGAAAACTATTACATGGTCCCCAAATTATTGAAAAATATGATTACTGCAGTGCCCGCAGCCTGACCAATGTGCAAGTCTACCTCCTCATTTATAGCTGATGGAGAGCCCAAAGAACTCAGTAGGAGCACTTCAGGCTTATTTGGGGAGATTTTGGACTAGACTCTCGAGGCGTGTAATTTAGTCAAGTGCCTACTTGTAGTTACAAACTGAAGGCTTTTTGAAATACCCCGAATATGGCATTTATGGTGCTTCTCTCCTTTCTCAAAGACCATCTCTGATGTCTCTCCAGGCAGAGTCTCCTGAGCCCTTACGCTTCTCTTGACCTCTCTGGCTATGAGCCCCTGTCTGTGATGAAGCCTCACCTCTCCTGCCCCAGTCTCTGCTACAGTGTCCCGTGGCTCCCTTGGAGTCTCTTGGCTGTTCTGGCTCCCCTCCTCTGCTCCTTATTGTCACTTACTGAATAGACTTGCTCAGCAGAATTTTCAGTAGTAAAACAAAACGAGGTAGTCATGGATGACCAATATCAGCTTTTCCTTTTAACTCAGTCGTATAGCGTTGTTGGCTCGCTGGTTTGGTTTCTACTGTCTATAAAAAGGTTTTGTGCAAGAAGTCCTCTTTTTCCCATCGCCCTGTGTGACACCAGTGCTGGGATGACCTCCTTCTGCTGCAGAGTCTCACTGCTCAGTTGTGTCACGGCTCCGTATGGGTTTCCCTGGCAACCAGTTTGAGCTACGCTGAACCAAAAATACCTCACTGTGCTGGGGGAAAGTCAGTTTGCAGACATGTATTTCTCATTAATGACTTCTCTGGATGGTTCGCGTGTTCCGCCTGCAGATGTCATTATTGTGAACCAATGACTGGGAGATGCGGTGTGCCCCTTTTGCTTACTTCCACAGGCAGCACGGTCTACAAGAAGGCTGCCCTTGTGTGATTGTCAACTGAGTTGTGACTGTAAGACCCATCGTGCTCCATTTTTTTATGGTACGCTGAGGGTCTCGTCTTCTGCTAAGAATGGTCTGTGCAGGCTCACAAAGTCACAGTGATCTTTCTTGGACTCCTTGAATCTCTGTGAGTCACCATGGTTGTTACTAGCAATTTTGCCCTTCTCATTTCGATATAAATATATGCACCTTGATTTATAGGTGTGCGTGCTGCGAGCTCCAGTTTTGCTGCCATCCTAGTCTTCAAAGGCATGGTTTGCAACACCTCCAGATGAACGTGCATATAAATCTTTGGAGGTCAGGACCCACCAATTTGCACAGGAGAGAATGCACAAATTGGAAGTGTTATTTCAAACCTTCCTAGTTCAGTTTTGGCTTGCAGATAATATTTTTCTACCTAGTGTAGAACAGTGGTGTGAAGAAGAGCATTGGTAATTCAAGATGTGTTCTCAAGGTGACAAAATCAGAAGAGACTAAATTGGAGAGCAGTATGTCATTTTTAGTAACAGGTTCCCTTTTCTGGATTTGTAGGGTGTGAGGATTGCGGTAAAAGCCTTGTAGGAGAATGCAAACTCCATGGACCACTCATCAGGGCTAAAGATAGGGTTATTCCTAGCCGAGCCCGTCTCACCCTACCTCATTACCTCACTTTGCGAGTGTTGGAGCTGCGAGCTGGAAACCAGCAGAGTAAGTATTTTAGCTCTTTTTCCCACATTTGAGAAAGAGGAGGGAAAATTACTAACGCTGGCTTGTTTTCATGAATCACTCAAGGCATAATCAATGGGTATTAACAGTATGAAGACTATTTTCAGCTGAGCACAGCTGAAGCTCACACTCAGCTACTGGTTTTTATGACTTGATTTCTAGTAACTTTGATGCATAGACTGACAGCAGGACAGTAGCCAGAGCTGGTGTGACATTTAGCTGTGAGCAATCAGTTAGCTCTGTTTAGTCAATACGAGTTTAATGAATGTTGAATTTGTGTCTAATAGTAGCAGCCATGCACTATTACTTTATTTTTTTTTATTTCCCCCAAACATGCAAAACAGCAAAGGGTATTCAGTAAGAGGTCAGAAACAAAATGGTAAATAACATCCCTCATCTACCCCCTGCAAACTCAAAAGAACACAGGGAGTTAAGTTACCTTTTGCAGCATCTTCAGTTCATGTTATAGAAAGACTGTTGTTTCCTTCTGAGGGCAGGGCAATTTCAATGCCCAAACTTGAACAAAGGAACAACATCCTTAGTGTGCAAATTTTCCACAGCTACTTGTGTAAAATTAGTCCTGGCTAGATTGCATTTCAGAAAGAGAATGACAAGATGCCACAATAGTGTCGCACCATTGGTGTTAGGCAGGGGAATAACTAGAATGATTAAGATGGCTCATGTTGTGTTTTTATAGATTCTCTCCACTCACATTGTGAGAGAACAACGTCGTAAATTATGCCCAACAAGCAGGCCACTATGATAACATCAGCTTGCAGATTGAAGGGTATCAACACATTTGTGTTGCATACTCAGTTTAATATCCTGTCATGGATTTTAGGCACTTTTGTATTCAATGTAATACCCATTTTTAAAAAATCTCTGTATATATTTACATCCTTTTTAGATTCTTCCCATTAGAATTATTTACCTGGGTTATTTGTCTAGAAGAAGAATTCACGTGTTCTGCACTGTC
Source organism: Aviceda cuculoides (assembly GCA_035590195.1). Classification (NCBI taxonomy): domain Eukaryota; kingdom Metazoa; phylum Chordata; class Aves; order Accipitriformes; family Accipitridae; genus Aviceda; species Aviceda cuculoides. The sequence continues at coordinate 28,523,287 of JAVJGG010000082.1, read as the reverse complement.
GTGTTTATCTCCCTTTTCACAACTGTAAATATACAAGAAATAGCTTGCGATGTCTATATTAATACTAGACTGGTCTTTTTTTTTATTCACAGTCCTTGGAGTATTTGCAAAGAAAGTAATACAGAAGAGAACACAGTTTGGTCCTTATGTTGGCCAACTGTCTACAAAACTGACCCGCTATGATGAGAGCAGGCTAGTCCTGCAGGTAAAAACCCAGTGACTAACTATGAAGTGTATATGTGTCTTTAACAGTTCATATGTATTTATGTATTTTAACTGGTCAATTTGCCATCTGATCTAGTTAATCAATCATACTTCTGATCTGTATGTATGGATGTAAGTCACATTAGACAGCATAACGTGAAATACCAAAATGTTCCTGTATATTGTGTTTTCTAGAAACTTGCTTTTCTGCTTTCTAGTTCTACCACTTCCAGGGTGATTTACCTATCAGTCTATCAGCTCTTGATAAACTTTTCATAGAGCATGGCTATGGAAAGTATCCAAGGATAGTACTGTCTTCCCAGATAAAACAAAAGGATTTGTGCTTAACACCATGCCACTGGGAGGGTTGAGTTTGTGCACTGTGTTAGCAATAGTGGCAGAAATATGTGCTAAAGCACCTGTTTTGTAGGGAGGAACGTTGCAGGGATGGGGAAACACTTCTTAATGATGTGATTATATCTAAACTTTGACACACAGTGCACTAAGTTTATTTAGTCAGATGGTTATTTAGGGCTGATACCATGCCTTGCTGCATGCGCAGATACTGATCGTCTCATCTAGACTGTGGCACTATTGTTTGTACTTTATCCAGCACAAGTAGTGGCTTCTCAGGACCAGCCTAGTTTAGACATGTCTGCATGCACATCCTTTCCCACAGGAATTCCTTGGGAGTGATAGTTGATTGTAATCCTCTACACCTCAGTCTTTCCATTTGGCTGCATGGGGTCACGCCTGGGCACACCTCTCTGTCATACAGCAAGTCTGTGGTCAAGCCACAGCCTCCATCAGGACTTCCCGACAGGTCACAGTTCTTCCAGACCCTGCATTTCGTATCAGGCTCGCTCACCCCCCAGGACAGAGGGACCAGCAGTAGCTGTTCTGTGACATGCTTTATGTCTTCATTTGAGTTCCCTCCAGAAGCTTGGGACTGGAAAACACTGTGTGTTGTGGGGGAAGGCATACAGATACTTCTGTAATTTTGTTTGAGAGCAAAAGTAATAGCTTCAGTAATTGCTGTAAACTTCATTTGCTCATGGAAGTCATGGGAATGGTCTGCCAGGAAAGTAACACTGTCCTGTGGGATTTTCATAACATGTTGACACCAGAGAGGATTTGTTCTTCTCCATAACTAAATTGCTTCTTGTCTTTTTATGAGACACTTTAATTTTTGCGAATGCAGAAACCTTATTTCTCTAACAAGTTTGTGAGCATGGATGAGCTAAGCACCCAGTTCCTTACTCTTCACCAAGCCATTGTAAACCACACCCTGTCCTTTGTCAGTCAGCCCCATTTGCTTAAAAGTATACAGTGATAAGCACAGCTCTGGCTGATGAATGGACTGTTTCTTCAAAAGAGGAGACTAGAGTCCCAGGTTTCCTACATGACAGCAGTAGCTGCCTTGACTTCTGCCTAGGAGCATTCTGAGTATGTGACCAAACTTGTCCAACAGGCAGGTGTTTTCATCAGAGACTTGGCAAAGTTAGATAAAATAGTTCCCAGAAGCAAAGGAAATGCAACTTTTTTTGCAATTAATTGCTCAGTTACGTGGTTAGTAGAACAGATACATGCTGTGCTGACATACGTTGTGCAGCTTCAGCTGTCCGTGTTCGAGACTATGTTGCAGAAAAGCAACTGTCTTGCATGAGGTTGTGAGCGTTTGGCTCCTAGAGGCATTCTCTTGGAAAGGAATCTAGGAAGAATGAATTAAAGCAAAAAGAAAGAGATCTTTCTGGCACAATTGTTCATTTGTATTTACTTTTGCATCGTTAAGGGGAAAAAGAGAATGCTGTTAAAATGCCATTATATTGTACGTTACCTCTCTGGACTTGTGTAATAAGTTACACAATTGTTCCATGCAAAATGTAACATTAATATGGCACTAAAGTTAGAGATTATCAAGAACTCAGGAAGTACATTAAGGCGTAAAGCTTATCTTTCTCCCTGCCTGCACTTAGTTCTTATAATATTATCTTTACATAACATAAAAATGATGACATATAAACTGGAAAAACATACAAAGGCCTACAGTTATTTTAGTAGCTTGGTGCTCGGCAGGGATTCGTTCTTCACTTTCTTTTGCACTTGCTATTCTTTAAGAGTGATCTGTTTCAAAACAAGCATGATTTCAAAGGACATATGACCAAGACAGGGTACATAACTGACAGCCATGATTCCAAGTTAAAGAAAACTAATGTGCCTCTATACAGGACTTGGCTTTATCATGTTCTTTCTCCTGTCCTCTCCCTTTGTTTCAGGTATTGAAAGATGGAGGGAAGTACTTTCTGGACACTCCGAATGAAGACTGTGGAAACTGGATGATGTTTGTCCGGCTAGCCCGGAACCAAGAAGAACAGACCCTTGTGGCGTATCAGCACTGTGGAGAAGTGTACTTCACAACTGTTAAGGTAGTTAAACCCACATTGCTTCACCTGTCATCCAAATGGAAGTTTATAGGCAAAGGTTCTGAAAAGCTAACCCTTTTACAGATGAAAGATTGATTATATTCTGCCAGCTGGATCTTTATTACATACCACCTTTTATATTGCTTAATCTGTAGTAAAGCAAGCAGTGTATGGGGTTTTCCAGTAAAAGGTGGTGTGTACTTGCTGTTGTGGGCAGTGAAGAAGCTGAGCAGAGAGAAGCAGAAAGAAATATCATTCATGATGGCAGTGCTTAAACATGAATGTTGTAAAGTTCTTCAGTGCCAGATAGGTACATAGTGAGATGATCTAGCATTGTTACATTCAATGGTACTTCATCGTGGAAAGAACAAACGCATTCCCTTCCTTTATTACACTTTTGGACACATATATTCTGAGCACATTACCAGGTGCTCAGGAACAGGGTGCTAAGTAGAATTGTTACATACTATTTTCCACGCTCATTAAATCTGAAGCAGAACATACAATACTGGAATGTTGCCTTGAAACTATCAGTTTATGTTGGAGATGCTGGACTGCATCTTCGTCTGAGGAGAGAGAATAAAGTACTCTGTATTTATAAATGACACTGGGACATGCAGTCTTGGCTTTTGTTGTTTTGGCCACTTTCTCAGGCAAAGTTCGTTTTAGTCAGAACTTACTCTTTTGTACACTTAGGAAACTGAAGTTTATATGTTGAACACTCGTTTTCCTTTTTTATTCTTAAGTTAATGCTTGTATATCATTGTAAGCAACATTAAAAATGAAAAAGAGAGAGAATATTAGTCAAAAGAAGCTACTGTGGGATTAAAATCCAGCATTTCAATTTCATTTCCAAGATTGGCATGCATTTCTGTGGGATAGTAGCATTTACTTTTGTTCCTCCGTTTTTGTTTCTCCACCTGCACAGTGAGAAAAATACTTGCCACGCAGTGATGATGTGAGAATAAGTTAATAGTGGTAACATTTTACACCTTCAGAGTCTTTTATAACAGTATGAAGTATAGTTGCTTTTGGATTAATACTAAAATAATTATTTAAAAAAAAGAAAATCAATGTAAACCAGTATATGCTAATCTGAGACTTTGTTTAGGCTGTGTTTGAGATTCTGATGCAATCCATACCATTTGAGATTTCAATTTGATTTTAAATGCATGCTGTACGTGTAGAACTGACAGGATTAATACTACTATATTTGGGAAGCATGAACAAATGCTTTTCTAAGAAGTTGTCGTTATGAACTGGTAACTTAAAATTTCCAGTATAATTTAAATACTGTTGAACCAGCTCTCTGCTGACTTCAGCAGAACTCTGCTCATTGGCATTAATGGAGAGTTGCATCCTATATACTGAGGTATACTAAGAGTATCTTAGGATGAGGAATGTGTCTTGGAACCTTTACTGTGCTGTGTATCATAGGGAATTACTTTGGTTTTGTTTCTCCTAAGACCCGGTATCATTCACGGTACTGTGGCATCCTGCAGATTTTGTCCTGGTCAGCAAAAGTGATAGCCTTTTGCTACGCTTAGGCACACCCCGCTGGTCATGGCGTGAGGCTGCCTTAGGCCTTGTTACGAAGATATTTTCTCAAGATATTTTTAATAAAGTCTGTTAAGTTGGGAGTAGAAAGATTGGCTCCTCTCCTCACTGTTTTTATAAAGAGATGGGATTTCAGTGACATGAAACTGCAGCTACAAAAGCATACACGTAAGTGGCATACCAACAGTACTGTTAGCGTACTTGCTGACCTAATGGCTGCAGTCCCAAAAAGTATAGAATTATGAGGAGATGAGAATCGTCCACGGTTGCTGTCTGTCTGATCACAGGAGAGTTTCACATGAGTGCTGCCATAGCTTTCTCTTACTGTCACAGGTGAGACAGAGTAAATCAATAACTTGTAGTGGATTTGGATACTGGTGTTTAATCTCAGTTTTACTGAGATGAGAGCTTTTACCTTACTTGACTGTTTCACACACTGATGCACTTGCTCTCCCTCCAAAGTTACGTTGACTAGGTTTCAGCTTCCCACAGAGGAGATTGCCGCTGGTCCAGGAGTGTCGGGCAGAAAGTCATGACAGTATCGTGCTGTGCGGCTGTCGGGGGTACCAGTCTCAGGTGTCACTGGCCAAGGTCCCGGGGCATTCCCAGACATTTGTCTCTGTGGAGCTCCCCCAGGCTTGGTTTTCTCCATCTAAATAGACTATATGCAGGAGCACAATGCATGATCGGCCTCCTAGTTGGTGGCTCTGCCTCATGTCCTGTATTGAGTGGAGAATTCATCACATACCATTTCTGTTTAGGCCAGGTGTTATCAAAACATACAACCAACCCATACCGGTTGTGGTTAGCAAGCAGGCTTCTGCTTGGGAGTTCAAAAGTTCATTTTTCAACATTATTCAATTACCTGTCACCAGTCAGCATTCACAATCTAAGTTGTCTTTCACCTACCATGCTTGTCCAACACCGATGTTATAAAATAAGTGCATTTTAAGATGTCGCATTTTGTGGAATAAGACTCAACTGGTCTCCTTCCAGGCTAGTTTGTTCTCTGCAGTGGCACAAGTTTAGCTTAGTTAAAACTACAAGTACAGTGCAGGTTGGCTCTACCCCTGTTGCAGCAATGTTGTTGTTTATTATACACGAAGAAAATTGTGTACAGGGCCAGGGAGTCACATAAATCATGACCCCAAAGTTAGTTTTCTCCTTTGCTTTTAAATAACTAATAGATCTTTAGCCAATGAGTGTAATCACTCTTCTCTTTTTCTGTTTGCTGTATTATTCACTGAAAGTATTTCTCAGAGGAGGTCATAGTCCAGTCCAAGGAAAGATTTGGGCAGGCATGACTGGATGGGAGGCTGCAGATTATGGGCTCCCTTAGCCCTGTGTGAGAAGGCTTCAGTGAAAGGAGGGCAGAGGTACAATAAAGCACATGCAGAGCGAGCCTGACACATTAGAGCAAGCGCATGGAAATACACAAATTTGACTTGCAGTCCACACATCGATCAACTCCGCACCAATGCTCAGTGAGTGCAACGTATACAGGAGGCATCCAAGCTGTTGTGCATTCATGATGAATTTTTCCTTTGCCTGTACCCTATAGTTAAGTGTTGTGACCAGCAGGCTTTGAGACATCAAAGGTGAGCATGGGATATTGCTTGGAAAGACTGCTGGATGTCTGGACATTACAGACAAATACATCTCACTGAGCAAAGATCATGAGGGCTGAGGCACCCCTCCTGCTACAGCCCCCCCAAATCTCTGTACATACACATTTCTGCTTTTAGAAACTGTGAAAGTGTCAAACCCTAGTGGATAGTAATGCTCAAAAAGTGCTTGAATCTTGAAATTAAATTACCAGTAATTTAAACAGATTGAAAGAATGCAACTTGGGTAAGGACAACAAATTGCACACCCCCACCCCTCCAATCTTCAGTATTATTTGGTATAGGAAAATTGGCACAAGTAAGCATGTGCTGTTTTCTTCCATTCACAGCCAATTGAACCACACACAGAATTGAAAGTATGGTATGCTGCCGATTATGCCAAATTTATGGAAGCTTCTGCAGTCTTCATTAAAGAAGAATCTGATGTCTGTCCTTTGCCTCCAGTAGAAGTAAGTACCCCTGATATGCATTCAAGCCATCACCAGACATAGTAAATAATGGTTTATTTATGTGCTTTCTCTGTTTATATAACTCTGGTAATGCTAGGGTAGACCATAGTGTAGTTGGCTAACACAAGGCTGTCCTTCCTGCCCTGTGTTTGTAATCCAATGGAGCCATTAGATGTAGCCAGAAGGAAGTGGCACTGGTGGGATGTGTTGGAAAGACTTAAGATTGGTGTTAATTTGTAGATAACCAAGCTGTCCAGCCTCAGACTTCTTTCACCAATTCCCCCTTGTTACACTCTGATGGGTTGGTCAGATAATGCACTAATTATTTCAGTCTTTCCTGTGCAATAACCCTTCTCTTCTAATCCCAGTACCTTCCCCTCTCTGTGATGGTAGGAATCCTTAAACTGATAGGAAACATTTGTTAAGTGTTGAAAATGTGGCCGTGAGGATTGATACCTAAGCTAAAAGGAAATGTTAAACAGGGAATACACATGAACCAGGAATTCAGAGGTGCTGCAGGAAGGGAATTAACCCCATTGCTGCTTTTGCATATAAGGCCTTCAGAGTATACTCCAGAAAGAAGGTGTGGGAGAGCCACGGCGTCAGACACAGAGAAGAGAGAAGAGAGCCCATGCTTTCCAGAGCAAGCTAGCCCAAGAGCAAGGGAAAGTAAGGACAGTTTGAGAAGCTTAGGTAAAATGTAGACACCCCTATGGAAGTACATGGTTGTGTATTAATTGGAAGTACATTTCATCAGTGACTGGAGGGTTTTTTTGTAATTGTTTTTCATTGGAATTTTTAGAATGTCAGTATTCAAAGTGAATTAAACTGAATCCAGTAGAGCTCTTATTTCCACAGAAATAATACTTCCAAATAATGCATTGCTTGACAAAAAAATGTTTTAATGCCTCTAAGTCAGGATACACTTGAGATCTGCAAACCTAAGGTGTTTCTTATTGAGTTTAAGAAAGTCTAATGCCAAATGTCAAGCTAAGTGAGGAAGCCTCTCCTGGAGGCATTGACCATTGCTGTGTGGTAAAGCATGGAGTTAGCTCAAAACATAGGGAAATCCTGTATGGCTAAACTACATTTGTGTGCAGAAACCCACCCAATTTTTGGACGGTTGCAATACCAGATGAATTATGTCACTCTAAGGATAAAGTACAATTTGTAACTGCTTTTATGAGTAATTCCATAAAAGGAACAAATGTAGAGACTTTGAAATTGGGTAAGCACAGGTAAACAAAAGGTGAAGGACTCGGGACTGTTACCATAAATGCTAAACAAAAACATGGAAATAGGTATTTAGCCAACCTTTTTTTTTTTTTCTTTTCTTTTTTTTTTTTTTTTCCTTGGTGTTTGTAGACTCCTAGAGAGAATCCATTTCCAGCTGAACAGCTGTGTGGTAGTACAATGAAGTAAATACTGCCAAGGACAATGACAGGTCTTGGGAAAGCCCAGGAGAAGATGTAGGGTCAGTGAGAAGAATATGACCTTTCCTTAGAATGGCTAATAAGAAGGACCTGTTTCTGTTCTCATTGCAGAAAGAGCCTGTAGACCCTTGGATATGCTCCAGCTGTAGAAGCAGTTTTGCAACTTTTGCTCTGCTGGAATCTCACCAGTGCATCCCTAAAGACCGAGTCCTTACCACCAGGTTCAGACCACCAAATAAATTGGGACCCGTAAAAGCAAAAAGCAAACTCAAAGGGAAACTGAGAGGAGCGGCATTAGGCAAAAGCATTGCTCAGTGCTTCGGGACCATTTCCTGTTCCTCTGCTGCAAAGCTTAGCTGTGCCAGCTCAGGAAGCACTTGTGATGCTCTCGTGAGGTTTATACCTAAATGGAGAAACGGACGGTCTTCACTGTTGAAGGGAAGAGAAGTGAAGCAGCCAGACAGTTACCCTTGCCGTCTCTGTGGGAAGATATTTGATTCCATTGACAAGCTCACAGTCCACACTTACGCCCACAAAGGGGAGCGCCCGTACAAGTGTTCACAGCACGGATGCACAAAAGCCTTCATTTCCAAATATAAACTGCTCAGGTACATCTCTGAAGGCACTCCTTTTCTGGTGGGTGTGTGGGGAAAAAAACAAGGACATTTTTTTCCTTTGGGATGTCCTAGTGACAGTTAATTCCCAAGTTCCAGTTTTTATTATTCCTGTTTTGGTAGAATTGGAGAAAACTAGTCTCCCTCAATTGCAGTGGCTACTCAAAAAGATAATGGTGAGCAGTTTTAACCTACTGTATGCTTTATGATTAACACCCCCCGCCTTCAGAAGTTAAGCTTTTACTAATAACCTGAGAACTTGTGAAAATGCCTTCCTTCAAGAGTGCCAGTGTTTTCAAGTCTTGAAGCTGCACTGTGTACTAGAGTGAATGTAAATGCAAGTAACTTTTTTTCTTTTTTTTTTGTCTTAGGCACTCAGCCACTCATTCTCCACAGAAATCTCACCAGTGTGGCTACTGTGAAAAGACCTTTCATAGGAAAGACCATCTAAAGAATCACCTTCAGACTCATGACCCTAACAAGATGGCCTTCAAGTGCGAAGAGTGTGGCAAGAAGTACAACACCAAGCTAGGCTATAAGAGACACTTGGCTCTTCATGCAGCCACCAGTGGGGACCTTACCTGTAGGGTATGTGCCCAGGAGTTTGGCGGTACTGAAGTTTTGTTGGAACACCTCAAAAGCCATGCAGGGAAACCAACTGGCAATACCAAGGAAAAGAAACATAAGTGTGATCACTGTGAGCGTCACTTCTATACCCGTAAAGATGTGCGGCGTCACATGGTAGTTCACACTGGCTGCAAAGACTTTCTATGCCAGTTTTGTGCCCAGAGGTTTGGACGGAAGGACCACTTGACTCGCCATACTAGGAAGACTCATCCACAAGAACTGCTGAAGAGCAGGTTGCAGAACGGTGACTCAGTGGGTCTGCTTGACCAGCTTTTTCCATTCAGACTGAAGGAAGATGCCAGCATACTGTCCCCTTTTCCTGAAAGGGTTTCTGTGCAGAATGGGATTTTGAATAGTTCAGAATCAGAGGAATACAACTGTTCGCATCTTCATTCCCAGACAAGCTTACAAACTGCTCCTCCTCTTGAGTCTTCTCCTCATTTGCAAAGGATGGGCTGTGCAGACAGCCTTCCAGCTGTCCATCCCACACCATGCTCAACAGCTATTTCTGCCAACCTGAACCTTCATCAGCCTAATAAATACGACCCTAGTTCTACCTCATTTGCAGCAGGATCCCTCAAAAATCTACCAATAAAAGTGGATGTTAAAGGTTACAATGTGCATCTTGAGGACCTGCCGTTACCAGAACCTCAATCTCTCCACAAAATCAGTCTGGAAGAAGCTTCCTCAGGGCCTGTAGGGGATAATAACAAGTACCCAGTGCACAAGGAGACAGAGGCAGCAGCTGAAACTATGAGCCTGCCTTTCATGGATCTCACTCATGTGATGAGTTTCTGGCAGCTCCCACCAGGTGACAACCAGAACATTACTGGGGACATCACAGCAGCATTTGGACCAGAGGAACCATCACACAGGCTGAATGGTCTCGGTCAACAGCACGGTCTTCAGCTAGCAACTGGTGGGATGGCCATAAATCAGCTGCATCATATTCCTCGCTCCTTTCCATCCACTACAAATTCTGTAACGTTGCCTCATTTTCACCATGCCTTCAAATAACTATCACCATGGTCTGGGGTTTTTTCCTTCTTTTTTTCAAGACTGTGCTTCTTACTTAAATCTGTTAAGATGGGGTTGTTTTGGTTTTGTTTTGTTTTTAAGAAAAACTGCCCCAAATGTTTTCAAAGCACGTTATGAACATGGTAGTTAAATTCAGGATGTTAATAAACAAGAAGCTCTATTTTTCATACTACTATTAGTTTTTTAGCATATGACCATAGTAGAACTAACATATTTCCCTCAACACCCTCTATATTGTTTCTTACCTTTCATGCAAACAACTGAATAAATATCTTCAATGATAGCAAAGCATCATAACAGGCACAATAAAACTATGGCTGCTGCAGTAGGAGAAATAGGGTTAGGGTGAATGGGAAGAAGGGGGAAATCACAGAAAAATAATAGGCCATCAATCACAGCAAATTTATACATGTGGCAAATGTAACAAACGTTTTATCAACATCAGATTTCTGTTAAGCACTTAATTACTGAACTCTACGAATCTTTAATTTAAATTAGAATAATTCCAAGAGTAAATCTTACCTCCTTGTTTCACTTTTTTGAAATGCAGAAGATCACTACTGTGATTACATTTAACTAGATTTTGTTTTCTGAAGCGCACTTCAGCTGTGCACATCTCCTGCATTTTTTTCCTGGGGCTGGAAATAACTATCACTTCTGCATGACTGTGTAAGAACTGATGTCTTCTATATGTGCAGTTTTCAGAATGGGAAGTGAATTGTCTCAAAGGTTAGAGCAGAACGTTAATTTTCACTTAGAGCTGGATCTGGCAAGGTATGAGACACTTCTCTCTCTCTCTCTCTCTCTCGTAAAGCACTTTAGTATTTGCTTAAATTTAAGCAAATGTGATCCCATTGGGCCAACAGCTTGGTTGACTTAACACTCAATGAAGACTAATGCTTCCTACCTAAGAGGCCTTTATTCACCTTTTGCAGATAAAAATGGCCTTTGTTTAGTCTGTGAAATTATTATTAATTGTAGCCATCTGAAATGTGGATTCCTTCACGGAAAGCCAACCCTGCCCAGGGAAGCCTGCGACAGAAGGGTTGTGGTGGTGAGCGGACACCGGGCCCTGTTCAAAACCAGGTTATGAACCTGCCTCGCAAGTGTCACCTAAAATTAGTGTGTGTGATAATGGTCAAGGCCATTTTAATCACAGGGGTTTTTGCTCAGCAGCATTGGGACAGCTGCAGTTGGACTTCCAGCCTTTGTTTCTTCCAAACCAGAACCATGGGGACTTTTGTTTGTTTCCTGGGGTAAATTGGCCATGTACATTCCCAGTTGAAAGTGTGCTGGTGCGACATCCCTATCACCCAGTGCATGAACTAGCAGAAATTGCAAAAATCATATCTCCCTGTAGATGATGATGTTAAAAAAAACCCCCAAACTCTTCACAATTTACTTTCTTGCCTAACCCATGGTTATTAAAAAAAAAAAAAAAAATCTGGTTTTAGTGGATGATGCAGTTACTAATGGATTCTGTTGCAGCTAAAACAGACACAGAATTTCTGAATCTAAGTTCTCAAACCCCAAGAGCTATTCTTCCATTAAATCCAAAGAGTTAATAGTACCTAATGATCATTACAAATATAGTATTAAGCAAGCATGCTCTCTTCTCCGCCATTAATCACAGGTATGTATTTCCAGACAGCTTCAAATAAAAAATATTTTTTAAATTATTGCTGGTTTGCTGTTAATGAACTACAATGACATTGTACAACTACAGTGATCTGAATATTCTTGCAAGTCTATCAGTACTTGGATTAAGGAAAGGTTGTATTATTGCAGTTCATGTGAGAATATGTTCTTCAGATACACTGTTGAGGAGTATTTTTTGTTGTGAAAATTTTTGGCATAAGGCAAACCAGAAGGAATTTTAAGATCATTCTTGTAATGACAACAGCAGGAGGAAGAGCAGGTGCTGCACAGTCATGCCCAGTTAGCAGTTATTTAAATTATGAGTTCCAGACAGGGAGAAGGTTGCAAACAATGTCATATGCACATTCGACAGCTAGGCTTGTATTTTCATTTGGACTTGGAAAGGTGTGTGTATACTTACTGCATTGTTTGCCTCGTTCATGCAAATTGTATTCACTTGGCTTCATCCAAGCTTATGTACTTCTAAAAAAAAAAGAAAAAATAAACAACCCCAAAAAACCAACCCAACACCCCCCGAAAAACCACAAATTTTATAGCAGTGCCTGATCGTACACTGTTAATAGACATTTTGGTTTGTGCTTCTATAAGAGGTCTAATTACTGAAATACTTATCTTTGAATTAAGATCTGATGTTAAGAAGAAAACGTTGTGCAAACACTGAGCTAGACTGACACCCACGTTCTTTCAGCTGCTCCACTGTAGCAGGGTGCCGGAGCTCTGAGCTGTCAAGAGAGGTGCTGCTGCCTGACATCAGCCTCTTCTGAAATGTGGAAAGATGCGTCGGTGAGAGATGCTTATCGTACGTAACTACAGGTTAAAGACCAACTCTCATTCAAGTAAAAAGAAAATAACCACTTTTGATATTAAAATGCTTAAAAATTTAAGCACACAGTGTCTAGAAGTAAAACACAGAAGCAAATGTGTAATACTGCAGCTTTAACCCTTAAGTCCATTCAACTTTCTTTTTCCAGATTCTTGACATCATAAATGTAGAGGAAGCTGAGGACAGCACAGTGGGAGGCAAATTATTTCAAAAGGTTACATCTGCACAAAAATTGTTTTGGTTTAAAATTCTCACAAGTCAAGAGATACCCCCCGAGTCATCTAATACCTAAAAGCAGGGCTGGACTTTCTCATAGCTTTTGTTAGGGGGACTTCTGTGAGCATTTTTTGAGAGATCATCAGTAGCTGAGGCTTAAAAATGTTTTGTTTCTGAGCAAACAGATTCTTTGGGCTCAGTAGACCTGCCTGGTGTGGGCCTGGATATCGCATTGCTGAAAGAGCGAAGAGTTTGCTTTTGGTGGGGGTAAGATGACAGGCAAGGCAGTGCTAAAGGAGAGGTGGAGGGACAGCAGCAAGTCCTCCCGGGCTTACCCCGTGCTGTCTGGGAGGATGGGGCTGCAGCGGGCGGGCAGGCGCCACGTCGGGCGGTGACAGCGGAGAAGGTGGCACGAGCTGCCGGACACCTGCCTGGTGGCACTGCCGTCGGCTCGTGCAGGGCCGCTCCGGCACGGCCAATTCCTCCTCCTCCTCCTCCAAACGGGAGAGGAAGATGCAAGGGCAGAGGGCTGGCGCTGGGAAGGTAGGATAGGCCATGGCATAGCAGCTAAGAGACAGAGTAGAAAAATCTGACCCTCTGGGAGGTCTTTGGATATCTTACCTCACATCCTGATAGAGATGAAAATACTCTCTTACCTGAACTCTGCTTGAAAATCTGTAGAAGTGGAGCAATGTGTGGCAGCTGAACAACAGAATTGCTATAATCAAATGATACCGTAAAATAGCGAAACTTAGTAAGCATTTGATCTCATACAAAAAAATGTACTCATTTTATTAAAAAAAAAAAGCGCCATGTAAACCTGATGAAATAACATTAAGGAGCTAAAATTACACTACATGGAACAAAAGACTGCATCCTATATGTAAACACAAGTATTTCTAGTGCTCAGTTCCCATCCCCTATCAGAAACCATGTTCATTTCTTTTTCCTTCATTTTTATTTACCATCTGTTCCTGTTGGGACTCTCCATTTTCTTAACCAATGAGTTGCTGTTAGTTCCAGAGGTTTTGACAGCCAGTCTGAAATGGGATGGTACGTTCCGTGTATTGATGATTGATTAATTTCCTGCTACCAGAATTTTTAAGTACTGTTCTTCAATACACTGTTCCTGCCCCTATAGTTATATTTTCTGTAAGATACTAGAAAATGAGCTGTGAAATCGGAACACTTCTACACACAGACAAAAAATAATGGGGCGGGGGGACAACAACAAGTACAGCAAAACATGCTCTAACTTTTGAGGACTCATTTATTTGATCATAAAAGAAAGCAACTGTTAGAATATTGCAGTTTGGTATGGGTTTTTTTTTTTCTTGTTCCTGGATTGAAAAAAAAGGCTAAGCACCACTGCTTTCATATATTTGGGCTAATTTCATACCCTCTGTCTAAGAGTCTAGCTCTAGGAGTTACTACTTGCTTCAGTGTCATCCTTTCTGTATTTATCTAATTACTGTTAGCTAGAGGCTAAGTAGAGTTTAATTAAACTCTCTAAAGTCTGGTATTTATTATTGCTGTGTCCAACTACTTTTCATCTTCATTTACTGTATAAGCATGTAATAGGCAAGAAAATTCCTCATGGATTTTAATTGAAAGCCTCATTGGAAATTGTTGGGCTAAAAAACCCCAACGTGTTGCAACATTGAAAGTTTGTGATCCATGGATGAAAGCAAGGTGATCCAAGGCTGGTAATAGATCAGGTGGCCAAAAAATAAGAAGGGATATGCATCCATGACATTTTTGTCTTACCAATCAATTTCTAAAAGCAATTGAAGTTCTTAATGTGAGAATAAGATTTGGTTTTAGTTAGTCTGAACTTGAAGTGCTTTGAAGCTGATGCACAGCATACATGGTCATTTATCACGTTCAATCACTATCATTTATCATTTATTGTTTACTGGAAGATTTTATTAAATATATACATGAAATTTCAAAATGTTAATTTGTCTTTTTCAATATATCAAAGTAAAGCCTTGCGGGTGGGGGGGTGTTGCATGATACTGGATCTTCCTACATTTTGTTAAAACCACTGAATGAACCACTGGTAATATCCATCCCCTCGCAGACAATCATTTAATTGAATTTTGGCAACTGGTAAAAATACTCTCACAACTTTAAAAAGGACAGCATAATAAGCTTTGTAACCTGGGGGGGTGGGGAGTGAACTTCAGTTTGCTTATTTTATTGAATGTGGTAGCTGTAGCACTTAGGTGGAAGAGGTGCTGGAAAATTGCGTTGCTTAAGGTCTTCCATAATGTGTCAGAAGGAAACCTTAACACATCCTTGCCGACCAGCCACTCTATCTTCTGTTGCGCATTTGCGGTCTGAAAGCAGTGACAAGCCATATACTTGTTATTTGTATTGAAACAGCTTTTATATTTTACTCCATTTTATCTAAGAATATTAAACCTCTCTCCCTGGGAAGGTGGTGGAGCAGCTCATCCTGGAAGCCATTTTCAGGCACATTAAGGATGAGAACATTTATTTGCACCACTCAAAGCCAGTTTCTCATGTCTGCTTTCTCAGCTAAAAAGCACTCTTGGGTAGCACTGAAACTGATCTCTCACTAGCCCAAAGTGCTCTCTAAAGCACCTGGCAAAGCTCAAGTTTTACAGAAAATGCAGCAGCAGTTGCCAACAGCCCAGCACCTACAAGCTCAGCTCACCCAGGCCAGTCACTTCCACAGTTCCCAGGTACATACAGGACTCTGTCCTATATTTTGGCTGCTAGCGTGGATGTCTGTTTTGGGGACCTGCTGGAGGCACCAGCTGTCCCAAGCCTCTGTCAACTGTCTGCAGCTACAAGCCCGGTGATACCTGGACTCACCAGTGTCCCTAGGGAAAGAGGTGTCTCCTCCCCAGGCTTGTTAAGCCCCGAGTTTGAGAGTTGAGTGGCTAAACCTTGAGAATGGTGATGCTATCAATAAATCCCTGTTGGTGGTTCACAAGACCCTGCATCATAACCATATGAGTTACTACACTGTTAACATAGTCACGGTGGAGAACACCAAATGAGACCAGTGGGTACTGTCAACAGTTTATCCTGTAGCTGGCAAAGTCGAGGAGGTAGGTAGAGTTGACGATGGCACCGTGGACTGAACACTCCCATGCCCATTGCAGTCTTCCCCAGAGTTGAAGGTACCTAGCCACTGACCAGCAGCAATCGGGGACAACAAAACCCCACGTAGAACGACCCTGCAAAGACTTCGAATATGAGTCTCTGCAACAGACTGTTCTGTGCATGCGACTGTCCATCCACGCTCTAAGCACTCGTACAAGCTCACCTCCTAGGCTCAAAATACCTTGCCAGCTACAGGGAATCCGCCTTGGCCGCATTCCCTGCCAGGTTCTCATATTCTGCAGTCGTACGCATCTCACAGGGGTGCAAGATAGCGATCGTCTGAGCCACCTCCTCGCACAACAGCACCGCAACCACCTTAAGCCGGAGCTGGAGGACCGCCTTGCTGCTCTGGCATGGCTCTGCATGGCCTGAGATGGGAACAGCACTGACCGCATGGGCTGAAGAGCAGCAGAACCAAACATCGTGGTCTGGGAAAGTACACACCGAGGAGAAGGAAGAGCCTCCGCACTGTCATCCTGACAGGGATCACTGAAACAAATGCTGGCATCTTCCTCACTCGGGCAATGGATGCACGTAGTGAGAGCACAAGACCCATTAAAGAGGTTTGCATTATCAAGCAGCAAACACTCTCGAGATGCCTGTAACAGCAGAACACAGCCACTGCCTACGCGAGATGGAACTGCTCCAAACCAAAGAGCATTTAACACCAAAATGAATATTCTCAGCAGCCTGTACTGGGGACATGAGGAGCTCTGCAAAAGTTTTCAGTGCAATTGATCGCTTCAGTTAATACAAAGAAGTTCATACTGCAAACACTGCAACAGGATATTGTGTATACACAAAAGCAGACAAGGTCCTTTTATGCTATAATGTTGAAATAAAAAAAATATTTCTTACCCAAACTCTCCTGAAGATTTTTTTCCAGTAGATACACCCAAAGATTTTCTGGTTTTCTGCAGTATTCCTGCAGAGGTCTCTGCAGATCATTTAAAAAAAAATATTATTGGCCATAAAAAATTATAACCTACCTAAATTCAACATAAACCCCAGAAATGTAGGGATCAAAGATAATGATATAACGAGCAGTATGTATTATCATTCACAGGTTATACTAGACATAACCATTAAAATAACTTTATAAAACATCTTCTAAACATAGACTGAGTACAGGTCATGATTACTGGTAGCAGTGGGTGTTAGCAAACCTATTACACGCTATCCTGCTTAGAGGGAACTCTTTTAGGGATGCAACTTTAAGGGTGAATCAACAAGGGGAAAGTCATATGGAACAAACAATGTACAAAGCTTGATGCTTCATCTAAATGGACTTAAAGAAGATGGAATAAATCTTAAAATCAAAGATTAAAGGTTATAGAGTCTTCTATGGGACAGAAGGAACCTCACACCCAGACTGCATATTTTAGGTCTATATGGATACTTCTGTTAGAGGACCTCTAACTGAAAAGGCTGAGAAGTCCCTCCTGAGGA
Organism: Aviceda cuculoides; assembly: GCA_035590195.1. Lineage (NCBI taxonomy): Eukaryota > Metazoa > Chordata > Aves > Accipitriformes > Accipitridae > Aviceda > Aviceda cuculoides. The sequence continues at coordinate 28,506,032 of JAVJGG010000082.1, read as the reverse complement.
CCCCCATGAAAACCTCTGTGTATACACTCGGCACAACAGATCAGGATAATGACTTGGAAAGCCATTCAACATCAACAACATCCACCTGGAAATTTTTGACACTTCTCATTTCTAGCAAGTGTTGTGTGGAAATGAGTTTAGGATTTCATGTCAAGGCCTAGACTTGCAAAAACAAGAATTAAAAAGATTTATTATTCTATCAGAAAACTGGATTCAAAAGCCTAGAATCTGCTTTAAAAATGCCACCCCCACCTCAAATGCGTCAGAGTTTGTTATAAGAAAATGATAAATATGGCTACATAAACTTACCTGGCCTAGGTTTGTCTGTATTGGCACCTTCTTGTACTCTCTTCTGAAGCAGTAACACAGCAGCTGTTAAGGTTGGGAGTTTTCCCTGAGTCACTGGTTGCATGCCCTAGTAAAAGAAGCACAATCCACACTCAACAATAGCAAGGAGCTTACAGAGCCTGGTGAAAGCTCCAAATCGTGGTTGAAGCAGTGCTAGGAAGGAACAGGAAAAAAGTACACCCCCTCCCACCTGGAAGCCATTTTTCCTGCCCAAAATAGGTAAAAGAGTAGTAAGATTTTCAAACATCTTAAAAAAAAAAAAAAGAAGAAAATCAGTACTCTCCTAAAGGAACCATTTACATTATCTTTTTTTCCTATAATAAAATAGGACCCCACTCAAGTGACTGCAAATTAGCTCCACTTTTCTGATTGCCTGAAGGGGCTTAGCCCTTCGGCCTTGCATCTAGCGACCAGGGAATAAATCAGCTATACATCTGAAGGCAACAGCAAACCTGCCAACAGCAGGGAGCCCTAATGAACAGGAAGAGCTTTCTCTTATGTATTGCAAATGCTGCCAGGTTTCTGGTTCCCTACAGCTGTTACCCTGGAATCCAGTTGCAGAAGAGTCTGAAGAAGTTGTTCAACTGTTTTGTACTATCACATTCCGTCACTTTTTATATCAGACAAAGGGCTCCAATTTCGGGGAACTGCTAGCTGATATTCAGCATGTATCTTATCTTAAGAGTTTACCAACTTGCCTGGAATCTTAAGTTTTATATTAATATAGGTCTTTACTCACCATAGACTACAGTTTGGCAAATCTGCCTCCAGGACAAGACAAGTGTGACTGTGCTTACCAAAGCCTGCCCGGTGGTCTTTGCAGCAAAGGCACGGCGAGCAGCTTGTTCTTCACAAAACTGCATGTGCCTCTGTGCTGCAGCCTCATTAAATCTTTGTGAGCAGTGTGGACACTGAATATAGTCTGACCATAAGAAAAGAACAACTTGTGTCACAGGTTATATGCTACAGAAGAAGAATTGCCCTGCTTTTCTGGAGCCTTCCAGACGCAGTTCAAAACCTGGCTCCATCAGCAGGTGACCACGGTGAGTTCCCATCCGCTCTCAAAGTACAAACTTTGGAGAAGTACAAAAAACACCTCTAGAAAATCACGTGGGATACTAAAATACATGCTCATGGTACTAACCCAGCAGACAGTAATTGCTTTCAGAAATAAATCCCTTGGGATTAATAAAAGCAGGTTTTATTACCTTTGTCCTATTCCCACCCCCAACCTCACAATGAGCAAATCTGCAGAAAAAGCGTTATTTAAAAATTTCCAGAGTAGTCTGAACCAATGATTTTAAGCCTACTTTTGAAGGCTGGTCATTAAGATTGCTATTTGGCAAGACACTACTGAAGAAGTTGTGCCCTGCCAGCTGAAGGCACATCCAAGAACCAGGTTTCTGGTTGTGAAGCAGCATTGTGAAGAGCACACAGCAGTGTTTCCTAGAGGTGTTCATGACAGTGTTACAGCCCCGATTCTCCTAAAAGCTGTTCGGCGACATTTCTCGCTGGTGCAGTCCTACTCGTTTCAATGAGCGGTCAGTGTTTGGGGTCAACGCAGTCACGTTCAGCCCTCGCCGTTCTCAGACCCTTCCTCCCTGCCCCGTGCCTTTTACAAAAGCAGCCCAAGTGTCCTTATCATAGTATTACAGATACAGCATCTTTACAAATCGTTTCTCTCAGTAACAGCCCAGAAAAGGCGGCCCAAGCGGCCACCAGAAGCCGGCTCCTGACAAGCAGTGTGGGCAAAATTGTTCTGAATGCAGGGGAGAGGAGGAGGAGACAGGGCAGCTGCCTGGCTTCAGGCAGCTGGCAGGGGGACCTGGCACTTCAGGGGAGAACAGGGAACTCTGGACTCTATTTGGAGAAGGAAGAGAGAGAAAGGGAATATATATCTCTCTTCCCCACAACCCATGTACTTTCTCTCCAGTCCTGTAGTATAGGGTATATATCCTCACTAGGCCCCTCAGCAATTCGTCTTTCCTAAAAAGCCGTTCTCTGATTCCTTTCTCCACAACTACCGCTGCTCTTACACAGCTCGGTTTCCTCCAAGGGGGAGAAGGAAAGGGAGGGTCTGCTCTTACTGTCAGCAGAGTCAGACAAGAAATAACAGAGTCATTAAAGAATTCAGCAGTGGAAATTCAGAGAGGAGCTTGACCCCAATCAAGGAAGGAAGATGTGTCCTGCTGCTTATACTGCATCGCTGTCATCTAGAAGAATGGAATCACGGCAGCTGGTTTTGCTATCAGTCATGAATTCCTGCTCTGGAAGTGAGCCCAGAGAGCCCCCCCCTCCTGCCCTCCGCCTTCCTAAGGCGGGCAAGACTCCACTGAGATCCTTTGCTCCCACATTTCATAAATCACATATCGTGAGAAATATTGGCTGCATGTGCATCTTTTTGGATCCATAACTTCTAACACAGGGAGCTCTGTGCAGAGACCACACCTGGTATTAGTAGTAAACCAGACCTGTCTTTTTCTAAATTACTTTCCCTATCTGCACAGCTGGGTGGAGAAGGGGACAGTGTAAAAGCCACCACATGGGAGTGGAGAAGCCCATGGGCACTACAGTTTTTTTGGATGGTGAGGGGATGTATTTCACCCTCTATTATACAGTGGTACAGCCTATGCTAGAACACAGGCATCCCAACTCTCCTCCCAAAGCATCTAATATCAAACCCCAAACGTGCTGCCTTTAAACTCAAAAGGTACAGTTAATTTTCCTTCCCACCACCTCTGCATTGCACTCCTACTCAGTTTAAGCCAAGAAATACAGCTGAAAATTAAAGAGTATGGAGGGTATTAATGTTCGCATTGTGTTGTGCCAGGGGATACAAAACTGATGCCCAGCTGTGGATAATAAGAGGTCACCAAAGATCAGTACAAGAACAGTAGTAAGATAAAGTAGACCACAAACCTGGACTGATGCTTGGTGGGGGAGGAGGCAGAAGAGGGTGGCCCTCCTTCAGAGCTTTTGTGACCTGCTTGGCTGATTGAATAGTATTAATGAAATCTTCATGGTGCTGCCTCCAGTTAGATTTCTTCCCTGGCTGTTTCTGTAATGGAAATAAAGGAAAACACAAACTGTATTTCCCCCTTCCAAGGGACAGAGAAAAATCTTAGTGTGAGGGTTCTTCCTCTCTGAGGCAAAGGAAAAACATTACAAACAAAAGAAATTTGCTTTTTTTTGAAAGGCATAGGGAAGTTGATTTAGCCCTTTGCTGTCTATTGACAGCCCCAGAAGATGGATAAAAGAACAATGCACTCCAACAAAACCCTCTGGTCCTGGCAGACCAAAGGCCGCATAAGAGGGAGTGGAAAAGACACTATGACCAACGCCTTCCCTTCTCCTCCACTTGTCAGATCCTTCTCCTTGCTTTAAACCTTTGTACATTTCTGTTTCTTTCCACAACTGATTTTAGAGGACATTTTATAACAGCAGTCTGCATGGACAACCAAATCAGCAGTGATTTGACATCTCTGGGTAAAATTATACACATGCATATCCATGTGTATTCCACCTCTCCCCAACGATGCATGAAAAACCCTTGTTCCAGTAAGAGCTTAAGCCTCTTTCCCTCCAGCTCTGTAAATAAGTTCAATTTAAATACATTTTTAAAACCTTGAGTTCAACAGCAGTGAATCTTCTTCTGTGGAAGATTTGGGGCTACTGACATGTCTCAGGTTCAACCTGCAGCATTCACGCACCAATCATCTTAGATCATGCTCTCTTTCAGATTTAAGTGAAAAGGAAGCTGTCAGAGAGTCACGTAGACTTTAAAATACATACATGAAAATTTCCTAGAAGAGCAGAGACACTTACGTGCTCAGAGTAGTCATGACACCTACTGGTTTGGCTTCTGAATGGAGAAATACTCTCAAATACCCTCAAACACTAGCAGCACAGGAAGGGGGAGGAAAGAATTTGGCACCGAGTCAAGCACATATGTGAGACTCATCCACAACATCCAGGCTTTGTCCTCAAAAGAAACAATAGCGCTACTGAATGAAAGACTTCATATGGAGATAACACACACACTTCAGTTTTAACAACACCTTTTGTGGGGGCTGCTTCTTCACAGGGGTGATTTCTGTTCCCTGCAGTCTCTGTTTCAAAGAGCTGAAGGGCTTGCGCTTCTTGTTGAAGACTTTCTTGCATATTGGGTCATGTCTCAGCTGGGATGCAAAGAAAAACAGTAATTTATGTGTTGAAGTCATGCTTTGTTAATGATGCTTCCTTACTCAGGCTTTAAAATTACTTCTGTTCGGGAGCAGGGAGCTTAAGGAGTATTTATTTCGGGTTCAGTTTAACTCCTGAAGGAGTTCAGCAAAACTTTAAAAAGCTGTCCAAGTACAGCTGCAGTTTGACATAAATAAGAAATAGAAGCCATTTCCAGTTAGTTCTGCTCAGGGACATGCTGGAGGCCAGCACAAATAATGGCTTGCAGGGAAGAACAGAGCAGGTCTGTGAACAGGAACAGTCCTGTTGGACTCCCCACCACCATCACCACACTTGGTTCTCTTTCTGTCTTGGTTAAGAAGGAGAACAGGCCCATCCTGTTCAAGGGGCCGATATTTACATTATTAGTTCTCTGAGTTTAGATGAGTACTCCAGACCAGGGGCTCCCCTGACAAACAGCAGCACTGTGCATCCCATCAACACCACTGAAACAGCAACAGCCCCAGGCTGAAAGGGAGCAGCTGCTAACCTGATAACTCGGAAGGAAAACTAGGGCTAACGCCTGCAGCTGAAAGCACAGGGAAATTTTATGTAGACAGATATCCAGTGCCGAATTTGCCAGAGAGCCATGCCTCACAACAAAGGAGATTTTAAGATTCCGAAGTGTCTCAGATTTTAGCATCAACCTCAGTCTTCTGCAACAGGATGGGCAGGGGTTCCTCCCCTTTGCGAGGAACACCGTGAAAGCGAGGACAAAGCTACATCTTCTCTCTTGTACTACTGCTTCAGGTCCTTAACTTCTGTTTCTAGACATTTTTGACAGCAAACTTGAGAGGAGGATTCCTCTGCAGGACCAAGAGGGCAGCAGATACCTATGTCTTGCTCACCAAGGAGCATACCAGTCCTGCATCATGGGGACACAGAAGGGCATTACAGGACTTGCATCTCACGCTAGTAATAGTGACAAGAAACTCCCTGCCTTCCTCAAAACATAGATAGCTGTCTTTTCAAACGATTTTGCTAGATTAAACCATCATGTTCTTCATGTATCTGGTCTGAGATACAAAACAAGGAACTACTAACACAGGGTAGTTCCACCTTAGTCTCAGTGCCCATAGTCACTCAGCATCCAGTGTATTTTTCTTGTCTTTTTTTTTTTCCTAAATCAGTTTTTAGTTCTATTGTGGGGATGACCTGATCTACCACAGAGCCACAGGATCAGTAATGCAAATTGAGGAGGGGAGGGGTGCATGCAGAGCCCCCCTTGCAGAAACACCCTGCAGCTGGGTCGTGCCAGCCACCCATTTAGTTCGTAATCCAGGGATCAGGGAGGTCAGGGGGAATCTTTTCATTCACTTCAGCAGGCTTTGGAATAGAGCCTGGTGCCTGCATTATACTGTCAAAGGGACTACTTATCAGATGGTTTATTAGTCTATTTTTCCCAGGAAGCCTGAAAGAACAAATTCTGCCTAGAAACCTGGAACACAAAGGAAACTTTAGGTTAGTAATTTATGTCTTACCAAGAGATAATATGTTATTTTAAATGCAATATGTAGTAAACATCTGGTTTTGGACAAGCAGGTAAATTAAGATAGTGCAAGATTACAGATTAAGTCACAATATTTCTGTGCACATTCATTAATTCTCTAATCAAGTTCACTAATGAAAGCAGTTATTAGGTCATTCGCTCTTTTAAACATGTGTTCAACCCATTTCTCTACTAGCAGCCACTTCCTCCATCCCCTGTGCTCACCACCCCTTTCAGCTAAACATATTGACACTCGCATTAAAAAGGAAAAAAAAGTTTTGTTTTACCAGATCGTCTTGTGCAAAATGTCTTCCACAGGTTGTACAAGGAACCTGATCTTGACTTTGGGCAGCTGTGTAAGATTCAAACCATGCAAGAGTCTCAGTTACACAGTACAGGACGGCTACAGCAGAGTCAGCGTTTGGACCGAGCCCTTGCTGAAAGTGTTCTGTTGTCAGAAAGGGACATCCACATCATGTGCCAGGGCTCCCTTTTGCAGACCTACCTTATTTATCTTGCTCCTATGATGCACAAGCTCTCCTTTACTACGATGGACAGCTTTTTGTTTTCCACATGACTGCTCAGGTATGTCCTTTCACAATGACATCACGGTTGGGTGAGGAGGTGGTGGAAGAGTATTCAAGTTCATCGCTGCCTAAATTCAGGGAGGGGGGTTGGGAAGCAAAAGCAGGCCATCTGCACCCAGATTTATTCCATTCCATGTGTAAATCATCAGGAGCTAGCGATGCAAAGTAATGGCTCAGGGTAAACCATTGCTATTCCAGAAAGTGGCAGGTGGCACACTAAGTGTGACACAATCTACGTTCTTAAGAGAGAATGTTTTCATGATGAGCTTAAACAGCATTCCAAGATGATCTCACTTTGTAGATTCAAGTTTGTGGGCATTTTTTTGTTTTTAAATCACAAGTTTTTTGAAAAAAATAGGTTTTTAAGTTACATGGAAAGTAGTTCGAAGTCTGATTCCAATGGCAGTCACATGTTCTCATTTCAAAGCAGGGACATGGCCTGCTTTCAGCTGGGATAGAGTTAATTTTCTTCCTAGTAGCTGGTATAGTGTTATGTCTTGGGTACAGTATGAGAATAATGCTGGTAACACACTGATATTTTCAGTTGTTGCTAAGTTGTGTTTAGTCTAAAGTCAAGGATTTTTCAGCTTCTCATGCCCAGCCAGCAAGAAGGCTGGAGGGGCACAAGAAGTTG
>JAVJGG010000082.1:28444870-28498653 GCA_035590195.1 Aviceda cuculoides | reverse complement strand
CCGCCCCCCCCCCCCCCCCCCGAGGGTCACTGCCCAGGTTAGGGGAGCTGGGCGCGATGGAAGCACTGCTGGGGGAAGGGGAAGGAACCAAACCGTTCCCCTGCCTTAAAATTAGAGCCGTGGGTGATTGATTTTTTTTTTTTTTTTTTTTTTGGTAATCCCGCTGGTTTAGGGAAAAACTGTTAAGGATAAATTAAAACATGACTGATTTTTTTCAATGAAGCCATATTTCTCCACAATGCAAAAGGATCTTTACATAACAACTGAAACTCAGGAGAAAAGCTAATTGGATTAAGTCCTCTGAAAGGGAGGTTAAGGTGTCTGAATGAGACAACTGCAAAGCTCCACTTTTCTTGCCATCTGTTTAGCAAGCCTAAAGTGTTTTCTGATTAATATTATCTTAATCAATCACGCTGCCATTTATTATAACCATACTGAATTTAAGGAACGAATAGTACGGAGGCTCAGCCCGAGGATGGACAATTTTGAATGCAGGAATAGAAAACGCGGGGTTTTTTTTGGCTCCCTTGTTTTCTTTCCCTAAAGACCCGTTACTCGCGACAACGAGAAGTTGCCCGCGGTGCCCGTAACTCCGTCTCGGCGGGGCCGCCGGACCGAAGCGCAACTTTCTTTTACACCCCAGTCACTCCAGCACACGCTCGGACCTGAACACAACGAGTCCTTCCCCGCAGAGCACTTTCTCCCCGGAACGACCACCCAGCACCCCCAGCACCCCCCGCCCCAGGTTTTGTCCCGGGGACCCGCCAGGAAAAGTTGCCCAAACCCGGCTGGTGTCGCCGGTGGCGGGCGAGGGGCCGAGCCCGGCCGGGACCGCGGCGAGTACAGCCGAGAAGAGCCCCCGCGCAGCCTGCCCTCCCCTTCTCTCTCTTTTTTTTTTTTTTTTTTCTCTTTTAAAATCAATATTTAAATTTTACAAAACGCCCTTGGGGTCGCGCTGGGGGCGAGAAAACCCTTGGACGGCGTCGGGGAGCGCAGCGGCTCCCTGCCCCACCGCCCCTTAGCCCCGTCCCCACCGGCACCAGTTCCCACCGGCACCAGTTCGCGTCGGGCGACCCCGCGGGAGCCGGGACGGAGCCCGGCCCGGAGCCCGGCCCGGGGGAGCGGCGGGGTGGGGGCGCGAGGCACGGGGAGGAGCGGAGCATCTCCCGCTGGCCGCCTTGGGCGCTCGGAGGCGGTCACTCCTGACAGCAACACGAAAGCCTTCCCCAGGCTCCACACGAATAGAAAATCCCCAGCGGTCCAAGCGAAGGAGAGGAGAGAAAGTTGCGCCGAGCGCCCGGGTGCTGCGGTAAACTTTGATAAAGACCCTGCGTGAGGCAGGAGGCACAGCAACTAGCTAGGTCTCTGACGCGCAGCTTTGCAGTCTGGCTCTGCACAAGCTCACATCCAGGCTGAATTTGAAGGCTCGGGTATAAATAATACTTATTCGAATTAACAGTGTTTTGCCACCTATTAATTCTTATTTCTTGTGATGTGACACCCTAGCTGTATGGACTATACCTATGCCACGTAGCATGCCTGTGCACAAACACACACATACACGATCCTTGCTAAGAAAAAGAAAAGCATGCTTGGTATTTTAGGAATATGATGTAAACCCGTTTTGGTACATTTGAAAAAGAAAGTGTAAAACGCAGAAGGGAGCAGTTTCTTCCATAAGCATACAGGACAATTAAAACAGTAACGACTATGGAAAGGTTGTTGCTGAAAATTAAGAAAGAATTGTCCACGTACTATATGCGGATATGTACGTAGCTAAGTATATATGTGTATGTATACCTTAGAATGTTGGCTTTAATCATATTTGAGCAGATTTCAGGTTTCATTGTTTTTCAGCAGGTGTCACTAAAGCTCCAAAAGAGCCTAGATTTTCACTCTTCTGGCTATTGTTTTCTGAAGTCTTGCATCTTTGTCATCAAGTTTCATCACATCACTTTCGTGAAAGTGCACAAACTGCCTGCTCCATCAGTTGAAATGACTACTGTACTCAGTGGATTCAAATTATCCCTGCATATACCTGCACAAAGGCTAGACCTTCCTTTCCCCTCACTTCCGAAAAGTACATGGCAAGTATCTTGTTGCTGTCAGCCATCTGAAGGTTGTAGTACACACCTGGTGGTACAGGAAAGTTGGCAACCCTTTGACCGCATGCGTGCTGTTAATGGGTTTTTCAGGACTGCACCTAACGGGAGCAACTCGCTTCCTATAGTATGTCTATACTGCAAACCCAGTGACAGGTGGAAGAGCAGAGCTAGCTTTTCACAAGGTAACTAAGAGGAGAATCACCAAACTGTTAAAAAACCAGTACTTAGCATTTATCTGTGGGGTAACGAAGTGATTAGATTACTCCTTACTCCTTTCAGGTCCCTGAGGTAGCTCTAGCATCCACAGAAGTGCGAAGTACTTGTAGACTTGGTAACAGGATTACACTTGACAATCCCCTAAACCTGGTGACCCCCTATCTAATAGTGGCAGTACTGTCTTTCCATGTACCCCAAATCTGGTCCAGGAGCATCACGTCAGTCTGGAAGTGCAAAAAATTAGCTTTCGCTCTCAGCTCTGTTGCTAATCATCTGTTTCATATGCGTAAGTTAAATTTACCTGTTCAGTTTTTTAAGTCTCAGGGTTTTCTGTCTTGCTTTAACTCACATCCCCACCCTGTATTTCCTGTTTAGATTCTAATCATTTAGGGGGAAGGACCTATATTATATGTTCATGATGTGATTAAAACAAGAGTCTTCCTTATCACAGAAGGCTGATAATGTATCCCAACAGCAATACATCTGGAGTTTAGGTTTAAGACTGAGGGATTAGCAATAATAAGCATTGTATTACCTCCTTTATTGATACCTAAGGGTGAGTCATCTTTTCCCAACTGATTTACAATATATCAAAATTCAAAATTTAGTATCACAAGTATGTGAAATGTGAAAGAGTCTTTCAGGTGGAGACTCCACTTAAGCTTCTAATTTCATCTAAGCCTTACAAGGCACTCTATCCCACTGTACTCTCTCATTGTGTTCTCTGCTGAGACACCCTGCAGTTTAAACTCAGCAAAGAACATCTACAGAGACTGGGAGCATCAATTAGGTCTCTGAACTATTGAGCTACAACACTAACTTCATATTTTTAAAATAACTGTCACCTCTTTGAACACACCTCTGCATGAATACACCACCCACAAGACAGCTACCAGATATGTTTGAAGGACTCCCAAAATTCAAAGGAAGGTTTCAGGAACCTTCCTTCATCTCATTGCCATGCAGAGGCACTTCTAATTTGGTCTCTCTGGAGGCTGCTTTCTAACAAGTTAAAGCTCTCTGAAGTTAACTCCATTACGTGTGCCCAGGTACTTGCTAGAGATTCAAGAACAAAATTATTTTCTGTAAAGATTTCCTGAACAATTTTATTGAGATAATTTTCTTCATTTGATATTTTTATATATATTAATTCATATGTATCTATAATTCAGAGAGCTAAACAGTTGTCCAAGGCACTTGGAACTGTGCACAGCAGAGTATCCTACAGCACTGTACAACTAGGCAGCACACATTTTTTTGCTTGTTAAATAAAAACACCACAAACCAAGCATAACATATGTAGTGTATAAAAAAGATAATACATAGTCTATTTTTCAGATGACAATATTGGAATATATTTGTATGTGTGTGTATATGTATATATAGGTACATACATATAAAACTCCCCAAAGCAGCTATCATTAATTTGTGACAATTCCAGTTATTTACATTCACAGATATCAATACACCTCTGTAAAATGCAGTATCAGATCAGCCACTTCTTCCTAGTTACCATATTCATCACACTAAGTCAGGCTGCCAATATACAAGTAAATGCATTCAGTTTATAATTGTTATGTAAAATACACACTGCATAAGCTGAAAAGTTATTGGTATTGATTCTCCACAGACTCACATATTTCAAAAGTCATTAAACATGTGGAAAGTATATTTTAAAATGCCAGCAATTCTAAGCTGATAATGTTTCAGATGCATTTTTTTATAGTTATCAATAACTATCCAGCATGACGGGCAGTGGGGAACCAAGTCTTGAATTTTGTTTGTCTTATTTTACTTGTAAACAGGAACATTTAGTGAAATTCAAGTAAGTTACCTTAGGCTTAATTTGTTTCTATTTTTAGTTGAATTAATAGAAACAACGAAGTCTAAACAACGAAGCCTATTAATAGGCGACACTCTCCATTACATGCTGAAAAATTTTAATTCCAATGAATTCACGTGAAAACTTAATTTCAGGCGATTGTGACCTGCTTGCAGTATATTCAGCATGTAAGAACTTCCTGGCTTTACCGGGCCCTCCTAAGACCCCACTGGACCTTAACCACCTGCACTGGTGTGAATGGGTTATCAAGCCCTCCTTACTGGAGTCATCTCTCAGTGGTGTCCTTGCAGACTTGATTGGAAGAAGCATGTGCACAAGGATTCCTACTACTGAGTAGTACCTTGCCCCACCGTATTGCAGCTCTCCCAGAGAAATACAGGTTCTTGAATGCCCAGTGTTTAAGGTACAGTTGGGTCTACAAAGCATGGCATACTACTATTGCCATGATTTACTGTTTGAGCAATTGTTCCATGAAATGCTGGAATGGGATGAAAACTTCTTAGCTCCTGAGAGTACAGTAATGTGGTCTGCAGTGTTCCTGCACCTCTCCTAGATTTGCAGTTTGGTTGTAAACGGAATTCTATTTCTCTTTTAAGGCGGGGGGGGGGGATCTTAAGACCTATTTAAATGGTTGCAGGCAATTAGCATGTGCCATCTCTATACACTTCCCACCCCTACTCATGCAGTTAGATGCCCATTCAAACAAGCCATTGGTATCTTTTTGTTTCAAATCACGCCAGCTAAAATAATTGTCCAAAACACAGTATTTCTTTAATTCCAAAATTTATACAAGTTTACAAATCAATATACCACCGCACGAAAATAGTGAAATGAAGAGAAGATACGTTCAGCAACATTTTACTATATTATAACAATGTTCAAATGTGGTTAAATTTGACATAGTATTGCAGGACTTTTTAAATATAAAGAATTAATGTTTGAACAAGGAGATACAGAGAATACCATTACTTTCTTTGTTCCTATCCAATGCAGTATTTATCTTCTAGAAAATAATGAAATATTGGTGAAATGCTGTATCTAGTTTGTATGATCTCTAGTTCCATTAAAATCCTGAAACAAGATGGTAACACTGGCAAAGTGAAACAAGACCTTATTAATCATTAAAGTTAATAAATAGAAACCTGTCAAAACATTACAGTGAAATATGTTATTTTTACTCCATTTCTCCTTTTCTCTATATAGATACACTTCCATAAGTTTTGTTTTTTTCCAGATGTCTGTTAAATAGAAGGTTTAAGCTATTCCAGGGAATTGACTTTGCTTTTAATTTGATCCTCAAAATATTTTAATATCAATCAAAAAAAAAATTTCAGAATTGCTTTTTTTTGTTCATCAAAAGCTAGGTCCCAAGAGTGAGCATTGCACTGAGCTTTGTACAATAAGAATAAAGAGAGCAACAATAATGGAGCTAAATGTGGGACCTCCTAAAGGCAGGAAGCAAGTTTACTCTGTTTTTCACCCTGAGTATGTGTTTATTTTAGTTTACAGCAGCGTCACAGGTCTTAACTCCTCGAGATATGAATAAAAACAGATGATGTTAAAGCGTTAAAAGATGCAGTATGTTCTGGTATACCTGACAATTTAATTGGCTTTTAGCTTTGTTTACTTTATCATTAAAGCATCAGTGCTCAGCCAGACCTGTCCTACTGGTGCAGGTACCCAGGTGAGAGCCTGGCTCTCCCTACCCTGGCTCCAACCCACCGCCAGCTGCAGCCAAGGAGGGGGTTTCGCTTCATTCCCAGGCTGCCAGACCAGACAGACCTTTTTAGTCTGTGCTGGCTGGATCTTCCTCCCATTTTATGGTGATACAAAATTGTGGCTCAGCCTAAATTTATGCTCAGGTTAAGTGACAGCTAGTTTGAAACAAATTCTCTGACATAGCTGTAGCATTACTAGTCACAGATCTGGGTTGAAGCACCTCTGCTGGAAACAAAAGCACTAACCTCACCTGGAAGGAGGGGTCTAATTTCTGTAATATCAGGGATACTTTAATCCCTTTGTTTCACAGCTTTCATTTAGTTTTCACAGGGGAAAAAAAGTATTAAAAAAAAAAAGTGGTCATGTGATAGTTTTTACACGTCAACACTGAGGTTGTGGTGCTTCTCTAAGAGTTGCTCAGTGTGGCCAAAGAAGGTGGGACCGCCCTGCCCCACACCACATCAGAGGTTGGTGAAGCCCACCACAGCCAGGGACACGCACAACTGTAGGTAAATCCTAAACCCAACAAATAAATACAATCTTGTAGACCTACAAATGGCTGTGAATACTTTCAGTGATTTTGAAGAGACACTGCTGCTGGTCCTACCTTGTTTCAAATCACCAGTCAAAACAGTTTTTAGCTTAAATAATTTTTTTTTGTATTTGTTGAGTCAACACATGTATCACAATTCAAGGAAATTCAGATATTTTTCATTTGAAACAACTAATTTCAGTTATAAGGACTAATATTACCTGAAAGAAGAGAGATGAGAGACATTCTAGAACCATTTCAATTTGTTATGTGAAGAAATTAGTATTTGATTAAGCATCCATTCTTCTGCACCCACAGCAACATGCTGTGATGTGTAATCCTACTGATGAACGTGATATATGAGGTCATTTCAGAAACCACTACTTCAAGCTACTAATTTTCTCTTTGTGTGCATGTAGATATCCAAGTTCGTATCTGACTCTGGGGAACATAAATATGTGTGTTAGATTTGTCATATGTTGTGGATGACATTTAAATTATTTGTCCAACTTGATAAAAATTAACACATTGATCCCTTTTAGACAGTTGGACTGTACTATGCATTGCACGGAAAGTGTTATTTTTTTGCCTTTTTAACATATTTTTATTTTTTTCCTCAAGGTTTACTCACTCAAGAGTTTCTCAGGACTTACTTACCCTGGTTCTTTCCTTCCAACAGGCATGGAGCACCATAGGCAGTTAGGTACGTGACGTATTATTTCCAAAGGGCTGTTGTAGCAACTTGAAGACATTTGAAATCATCAATACAGAGGACTAGGAGATACAGCAGAAACTGACTTCAGGTAGCTCAATCAGGTAAAGCAAATTTGCTTCATTGCACATAGTGATATACCAAAATCTTGTTATTTTTTATTGCATGGATAACACTTTACAGCTGTCATTTCTCTGCCAGTTGATATTTAGAATATAAAAATAGTATATAAAATTCTAAGTCTGTATGTGGGTACAATACACAATGGATAGTTTATAGTTCTAATTCTGCAAGTATACTACATTTTTACATAAGTTCTAATAAAGGCAACTCTTTTTGTCCAGTTACCTAAATTTGCTTAAGTAGTTTGCTGAATTGTGGGCCAAAGAATGCATCTGATTATTTATCATGAAAATAATAAGAATTTACATAAGAAATTAAAGATTAGCTCAGCATCTCTGTCCAGGCTAGTACCCTGCCTCAAGCAATGGCGTGTAGTGAATACTTAAAAAAAACCCCAAACCCAGAAGGAGGATACGGAAAGCCTAAGTGATACCTCACCTATGTAACCTCACGTCTTATGGCAAAACGCAGCTTGAGGAAGTCTGAGCCAGAAGTTGTATCCTCATCTTTGCATTTTAACTCTTAAAGTGAGAAGGTGGCACATGTCTTTCCATCCATTCTCCAGGCCTAGTATAGAGGAATACCTTCTTGCAAACTCAATTAATTCACTTCATCCTAAGAGTTTAACAAAGTTTTATTTTGTGTAACCCATACGTACCCTGGCATGTCAGCGGAGCTACTCTCTTATACAAAGTTTATATAGTCTGACCCTACCTTTGTCCAAGTTATTCTGCTTGTTCAACGGCTATCTTTCTGCCTTTAGTATCTTGGCTGCTTTCAAATGTTTCAAAGTGATTAAGGCAACACTGAGGCCTATTTAATTGCTTCACTTTTTTCCTTTGAAGTGAAATACTGTGTTTTATACTTCGAAGTCAACATAGTAGGCCTTTATAGAATTTTGGATACACATTTCTAAATTTGGCAACAACAGCAAAAATTTTAAGCAGGAGAACTATTTATTAAGTGCTAGTGTAAGTTTTAAGTTTACTCTTCAAATTCTAAAAATAAAAATTAGGATTCTACCGGAACTGCTGACAAACCTCAACTCTAATGGCCTGATGATGCCTGTATGATTTAGTGCCAAAGAATACATTTTCACTGCTTCCTTGATGTCCAAGTGGTGTTTCTATATTTATAAAATGATGGGCCTCACAGAAGCTAAACTGTTTTCTGCAAATGGAATCCTAATGGCTCTTATTGATTCCATTAAAAAAGGAAGGTGCTGCTTCCTTTTCTTTGCTACAAGCATGTTGATGGTTATTTTATTTGGTTATTGATATTTTGGGGTCTGTACATCATTAGATTTTTACTAAAATGTAAGTGATTCTAACAGTCTCCTAAATCTATCATTTTTAAAAAAGAGTTTGTCAATCTCTTTAAAAATAATAGAGTGCCAGCTGTTGGAAAGCACTCTGCTATTACTCAAAGTGCTCCTACTGAAATAATCCACCCATTTATGCAAACCTGGTCTTGTTGTAAATATCAGTAAAGAGGAGATCAAATTTTAGCCACCAAATTGCCTTCCTGCCTTTAGGCTGACATCTAAAACAACAACCTTCAATTTTATAAACTAAAAACATTCCACAAGAATCTATTGCAGGTTCTGAGGTAAAAATCACATCTACACAGACCTTTTATTGCCTGAAAAAGAAATACTTACACTTCATAATTAAAAACTAAACAGGGCACATAAAAGACAAAAATAAATTGTAATATGTACACACATTAGAAAGGATAAATATCAAATATATTGTAATACTGCATTAAATGTATGCATATGTGAATTCCAGACCCCCCCAATTGTTGTGTACATTAATTCAAAGGATAAATAAGTGCTAATATAAGACAGAGAATTTCTTAGTGTAAACAACGCCACAGGCTTTTTAATGGGCTTTTGGGCAAACCTAGAAAAACCATGTATTGCCTTTCACACTCCATACCACTTAATTTTAATAGTACTGTATTCACATGTACAATTTCAAGATAGTATAAAAAATTATTAATCTAAGAAGCATTCTTCACACTCAACAAAAACAGGCTGCAGACACTCTAAGGATTTTCCGTTCACTTTTACAGGACCACTGGCTGAAGACATACTGATTCATCTGTGAGCTCTTCCCCAGAGCAGTGCAAAAGTTCTTAAAACATAAAAGTCACATTAGTAATCACTGCTCAAACCTACTAGTAAAGACTTTTTTGCCTAATTTCAATTCTGATTTTGGATTCACACTAGCATGATGTTGAAGTTGTCACCACTGTCTGCCATAGGTGAGAAAGATAATGATCCCTCTGGTTGAATAGCAAGTGACAGACAGCAAGAAGTGTTTCTAAACATGAAGCATTTCATGGCATTCATAGTGTCACGTTATTTGTCCTTCAAATCCTGTTTATGTATTTCTGAGGATCCAGAGTATGTCAACTTTAAAAACCAAAAAATATATGACTTGTTCTCCATGAATGTTCAATGTATTTTCTTGAAGCATGCTCATCAGGATTTTAAAAAAGAGCTGAGTTATACGAGGACTAATTTCTGGCAACTGTATTTACTGGCACCAGAGAAAATTACAGTTCTTCACTAAAGTACTGATGACATGAGGACTTGTGGCTTGCTGTCTTTCTAAGACAGGCTGTGGCCACTAAAAAAAAAACAAAAACATGCACAGTTGCTCACACTCTCAGTTTTTTTAAAAAAATAATTCCTCCCACTGGCCAAGTGCATTGTTACGCAGTCCCATCCATTCCACTTTTCTCTGCGGACTGACAAGTGAAGTCTCTTCCCCCACGCTCTCAGCCCTTTTCACACAGCCCCCTCTCAGTCACCCTCAGCCACAACCCTACGAAGTCTGATGAGTTCCTGGTAACAGGCTCTCAAGCGATTGTCTTCAGCTCTTCCTGACTTGTGGAGCTCCAATGAAGAAGTCCACCGACTCGTCTGTGCAGGCTAGCCACAGAACCGTGCGTGGTTTGTCTTAACAACGACAAACCCTTCATGTGGATTCTCCTCCTAGACAAATCATTTGTCCATTGATAAAGATGAGCGCCACATCCTTCATTAGCCTCAGGGTAAGCTGTAGCACACACTCATACTCAGTCCAGTTCCAGTGCAATCTCAGGTCTTCAGGACGCAATGATTTCCCCAAGAAAACTGTTACATGAAATATGGGATGTGGTTAAACAGTTACGGACGATGAAACCTGAAATGATAAATCATTAAAAAATTTAGAATTGTATTATTTCAACTGACAATAACACTGATTCTCATCCTGCTCTCACAGCTCTTTACTTTTGCTGCCTAAACAGAATTATTCCCGGTTTGCCTGATCTGTGTGGGATTAGTCATCCCTACTATTCCCTGCTGTCCGTGTCTCTCTACCGGAAAACCAAACAGGGCTATGGTGTGGCTCAGGCACTGGTGTATGTCTGCCTGGCCATACCATTAACCTGTTACTGTGGTCCCTCACACAGGGTTGCTTGGGTCAACCAGCGCTCCTCCAGATACTGCCTGAGCATGGCTGGGATTAGCACAGGCCAGTAGGCAGACTGGGTATGGGGGGACGTCACCCTGTTTTGGGGTGGGGGGAAGAGGTTAACTGTATGAATTCAAGCTGTGCCAAGCCTGCTGGCCTCAGGGCCGGAGAATCATCTTCAGTCTGTTTTGTTTGCCAATACAGATTTAGCCACAATTGTATATGCTATTTAGAGACACTGTCAGAAAATCAGAAAAGCTTTGCTAAGCCATAAAACTTATTTTTTTTTTAAACCTTGTGCAAAATGAGACTAACAAAAATTTTGCATTTTTTTAAGTAGCAACAGATTTTATAGCACTGCAGATGCTTTCTTCCTGTTAACAGCAGCCAACCATGGCACATGAAGGCCCAAATACACCTCACTGTTTTTTAGACTTCTAGGTAGGGCATGTACCTCACTCCAGATTGCCTGTATGATGGATAGAGAGGTGGGCTGCTCCAAAGGGTGTCACCAACCTTTTCTAGAATAACTTAGGAGCCTACAGTAACTGAAAATCTAACTCAGTTTAAATGTAATGAATCCAAGCAAAAGGGTAAGAAGGGCACCAATATCAGGTGCTCAACATCACCAGACTTCCAAATCTCTGTTTAAATGGCTTTAAAAATACATCTATCCATGAAATAGTAAAAGATGTAGCAACTTTAAGAAAGCATAGGTAATGATGCACCTAACACAGTAGATTTACATAAGTTTTTGTTTGACACATTTTCTCTTAACAGTTCCAGAGAAGAGGAGAGAAGAAAAGAGAAGAGAAGAGAAGAGAAGAGAAGAGAAGAGAAGAGAAGAGAAGAGAAGAGAAGAGAAGAGAAGAGAAGAGAAGAAAAAACAAGCCACACATTATCCCTGTAATGTGGTACAGTATAATACAGCAATGCATTTCTCAAATAAAGGAAGTGTACACAAAAGCTGAGGTTCAGAAGTATGTAGCTCATCTGCTAAGTGAGGGTACAGTGCATTGCAAAAAAGACACAGGTTTTTTGTATTTGTGTAGAACAACAATATATATAGCATTTCCATTAGAATCACTTTATAAACATCTACTAATATCCTCTTCCCAAACTTTTTTTTATTTCTCTATTTTTTAGAAACTCTGTTATGAAATAACAGAAGTAATCAGTCTAAATTACCAGGAGTAGAAAAACAGTGCAACTGACAGTCATTACATTAAATGATGAACAATGAAATCTAGTGTTTTTTCTTTCCCAAGTTTAATATCAAATTTTAACAATTCAAAGATACTGTAAAGACTTGTTATAATATTAAAGCATCTTATATTGAATACATAATAATATAAGAAACTAAATGCTATAAGCTGTTTTTGTTTAATAAGCTGCTTCCCTGTTGTCTTATTCTATCACAGAACTTCATGAATAAGCCTTTGTTAACCAGCTGCCAATGCTCTTGCCCTTTGGTTTGTATTATCTCGGTGATCTCTTTGAAAAAAATTAAAAGATGAGTAATTCATTCTCTGGCTAGAGACTTTTGTCTACGGTTTTCTTAAAACAAATCACTTTTGTTGTATCAATCCAAATGTAGTGGTGAACTGCATAATTTTTAATGAGAGGTCCCAGAGGAAACAATCTCTTTTTATTTTCAGAATTGCAATTGACTTAAAACATCTGCATCTAATTCTGCTCCTAATTAGCTTTTTCTAGTGTTACTCTGCTGACTTCTGTGCAGTGGCTCCACAACATGACCAGTGAAAAAATAAGAGGGTGGAGAGGGAACAGAGAGAACCCAATTTCCCTCAAGTTGAGATTCTTCCAGGACTCTACATAATCATTGCCTATAATTATCATAGTTTGGCTGTGCCTATTTTTTACTCCCATTTTCCAAGGTCCTCCTCCTCAAAAAAAAAAAAGAAAAAAAAAAGAAAAAGAAAAAGATCACTTTTTAACTGGTTTCTCACTCCACTGGATCCCTGAGATTTTTGGTTCAGCTTTCAAGAATCCAACTGTAGTCAGTCTCAACTGTTTTCAATTATCATGAAAAAACAGATGATTCTTTTTGTGTGACTCATGCTTACCTGTACTTATGCTTCTATATTGCAATGCAAATCAAAAAACGTTAACAATGTAAGCAGGGGGTTACACTCCATCTCTCTCAGCACACAGCCAGGTTTTTATTCCTGCTCCTTTTTCTTCCCTCCCTTGGGATGCCCATTTTTTTAAAGTAGTATTTTTATATATTCTGAAGAAGATATACTACCTACTAGCTGAAGAGAAAATGACATCAGAAGCCAAATGAAAATATACATATCTGTGCTTGAAAAGGACATTCTCTAATGGTCAGAATGTGACACTAGATTAAAACCCTGCCTCCTGGTCATCTCCTGGCTTAAATTTGCTGTCTGTGAAACTGGTTTGATTTTTTGAAAACTAATTTATTCATGTTATATGTACACTGAAGTGAGTTTACAGTATTATAAAAAAAATCCATGTTTTGGTGAGAAAAACCCCACTGAAATTATGAAATCAAGCAATGAACTAGGAGATGCCAGAAATCACCAAAGACCCATCTCCCGTTGTGAATTTTCCTTGTGACACTCTTTTTAATTAGAGGATTCACACTCCCTTGCTCAGGTCCTGAGTTTGACTGAAATAGTAGCAGGAAAAGGAAGGGATCCAGTCTTGGGCAATTGTTTTTATTTGACTTAACTCTGTATGGAAGAGAAGAAAATAATACTATGTATGCAATGTCGGCTGATCCTAACAGCAAGTTTTGTTTGCTGGTGGCAATTTTCAGCCTTTGTAACCTTCAAGAAATACAAACAGATGCTACAGGGATGGCAGAAAGCGCCTCCCTCCCCCCTCGGAGTAACTGCCAAATCTATAGTCCTGCTAAATATTGTGGACACTTCAGAACTCTTTAGATAATAATGCTTCAGACAGCATCTTAGTGTTATCCAAAGCAGAGAACAAAACAAATTCAGATTAACACATCAGAAGCAGCAAGCAGGGAATATTAGAATCTGTCTTGTCGCTCAGAAACTGCTGCCAGGAGCCCGGGTGACTCTTAGGAAGCTCCCCAAAACACTGGCGAGCTTTTCTGTAAGTTCAGCACATCATCTAGTTTTCGCTTACCAAACGCATCTACAAAAATGTATACTTTCACGAGCAAGGGAGTACTGCCACAGAAGGATGTCCCTTTTTTAGTGCTTGAGAACTGTTAACATCATCTGCGAGAAACGCTGAGTCCTTTCAAAGGATTATTTTTTAGATTTCTCAAACAATCTTTTTCCACATAGCAACTGATCCACTGCAGTCACCTTCACTGCTGTGTCAACTACCCAACTTCACGGATGGCAGCAGCAACACTGGGAATCCCAACAGAATCAGTGGTGGCATTCAGGTGGGATTCAGAAGGACTCATGGCAGGAATCTACACAGGTCATGACACAAATGCAGAGGACTTGCAGAAAGGCAGGGGGTCACTGTCATACTCATCTCTCTAACTTACGCAAGAAGAGAGATTCACCCACCTGGTAAATTGCCGACTCTCCTCATGTACTTCCATTTCTGTGCTTTTAAATTCATTCAGTTCTTTCCGTATTGCTGCCTAATAAACAACAATGATATATGCAACCATAAGGAATATGAATCTCAAGGAAAGTAAAGAGTCTAAAAGGAACCTGGGCCTACTCTTGCAGGTTCCCTTACAGTTCCCATTGTCCGGTCTCCCTTACTGCAATCCACAGCTCTCACACATTTCTGACCATCAACATGAATGACTTTTTTCAATTACAGCTGTTTGGAGCAGTAATACACTACAAAGAAACTCAAAGCCATCGAACAACAACAATAAACAAAGAAACACCAAATCTACTGCAACGGGTGAACCAACCCCCCACCGAAATATGGCACTTGCTACAGACAAAAATGGGCAAGGGACTGGGTTACCTCGACAGTCACCTGCAGAGTATGCAGCCAGGAGGGGATTATATCTCCAGGCAGAGCCCCGGAGGAGCTGGTGAGCCACGCTGCCTGCGCAGGCACTGTACACACAGCAGGGGCCTTGTATCTCCCCACCGGAGACAGGACTTCAGGGATACAAGATGAACAGCATTTTTTTATGTGGAATTAGTCACTTGGTTTGATTAGGTTTATGTAAAATTACATGAAATATTTGGACATTTCAGGCTTGCATTTTCAGTTGGCAGATACTGAAGATCAGCAGAAATTCAGTGCTCTTTGTAAATGCCTTGTCGCTTATGCTAAAAGAGTGATAAGCAATTTGCTCCATCAAGTAACAAATACAATTTCTGAAATAGACTAATATATACTACAAGGGCTTTTGTTTCTATGCCGTATGCTTTCCTACCTTTGCTGTGAAATGAAATGACAGTTTATTCTTACACACTCTTTTATTTCACCATTTTACATGAAAACAGTATCATTTCATTAATCGCTAAAGAAATCTCACCTGACGTGCATGCCTTTCAATGCAGAACAGACAAGCAGTATGATAAAATTATAGCATCACCAGACTGCTGTCTCATAAATGAGAAACTTCCTTTTAAGCAGGGGATGGTTTAGCCACAACAGCACGCTTACACGAGGCTGCTGTAATAGCTAGGAGAGAGACAGTTGTTTCTGAGCACCGAATCAGCAGCAAAGACACCAGAGCTCTAGCTCTGTAATATAGTTACAGTACAATTTTCTGCTCCCACTGGAATTAGAAAAATGGCTTCCCTGGGAAAAAAGGGCAAGGGAGTTTCCAGGCAACCCAGCGTCTGCCGTTCTGCTGAGGCCAACAAACATGGGGGTCATAGAACAAGCCTTGGGCACCTGTTCATTACAACATAAATTGAGATTAAAAACTGCTACCCTCAAGTAGGTAGGAAAATCCCATTTTTTTTTCTAGTGCAGTTTACCCGGCTGAACCTAAGTGAAAGTGGAGGTGCTGGGTACTCTAACTTCCCACAGACTACGTGAGGACTAGAGAGTGCTCAGCACCTCCCAGAACCAACATCGACAAACAATTCTGGGTACATTTTTAATGTCTCCACCTTGACTTGATATGAGATTCTCCTTTGATTGTCAGATGAGCTGGCATTAATATTAAAACACAAGCTGAAATAAAATCAGTTCTTCACAGTCCTTAGCTAAAAGACAGTGGGTTCTTGCACATATCACTTTTCATGCCAAGCACATCGCATACGATTTCCATAAAAGTTGGTTCAGACCTAGCGCTAAAAGGGCCAGCACTTTTTGATACATAAATCCTACAGCTTTCCTTTTATGAAGTGGTATAGGAGGGAAATGGAAGAGTATTTTATGGTAATCTTTGACTGATCTGTTTTTTGAAAGAGAATCACAGAGTCATTTGCCTCATCCTTTGTAGTTAGGCAGAGGAACTATTAGCTGCAGCATGTTGGGGGCAAACTTCCCAAGAAGGTGTGCTGCATGCGTACGGTCAGCTCCTGCACTGACAGTTGTGGCCAAGAACACTTAGGAGGATGGAGCAGCTCCTACCTTTTTTCACTTGAATGAGTTGCAAAAGTAACTCTTGGTGGCAGTGACACAGGCTTCTGCCTGCAGAAACCTTGCCTGAATTCCACAGGCCGTGGCCATTTTTGCTAACAGCGTGTACCTGGCTTAGGAAGGCTTTAAAAATGCAAGAAATTCTGGCCTGAACTGCTGTAATGGAGGTGGCAACTACACTCCTAATAAGCACCTGAGTGGGTTTTCGTAGCTGCGAGCAGTAGATGCACAGTAGCGCCATGACAATCTCACTGCCTCCAGCAGATGTCATTCGTGATGCCGGCATCAGGAGAATGTAAACCAGAGGAAAGCCCCCCAAAAGTGACAGATGCAAGTATTTTCTTATAATCTACATTTGCCCCTTGCCTTGTCTGCGGGAGTTAACCTGGCCCAAGGCTTGTCAGCACGACGGTCGTAATCCGGAGAATCTGTGACCTCCACGTACTCATTAAATCGAAGGATTCTTCTTGCTTGAAGTTCAGCCACTGTAGGCCTCAGGCTGAGCTGTAAGCAGGAGGCAGAAAATAGTATGTTTAATAAGATGAAATAAAATAAAATAAAAGCTGAGGGTATGATGTAATCTCAAGAGAACTTTAATGGTATTTCTAAATAGGGTCACTTTCAGGTGTCTAAAAAAAGGCACCATCCTGGGAGCACTGCACAGGAATGGAGAAGCAGCACAACCTAATTTCTTCAATTACAAAAATAGTCTTTATCAGGCAGGTCACAGAAAATCATGACAGTTATCCCTGGAATATTAATTGTGACTTTGCAACTGTCACACCATTTACCCCACGAGGCAGTAGGTCCATTTGCATTACCAATAACACAGTCTGCTGTGTTCAAGTATAATACTGAAAATAAGCAGGATTTGGAGGTGCCTGCCTAACTAAAAAAAATGGTTTTGAACATATGGGGGTCATTATGATGCCAAATGGTTTCAGTCACCTCAAACAATATTCACTTTAATTAAGGATGATCCCACTAAGGAAACTGTATTTTTGCAGAGAAGGACAGACTAGGGATACATATGAAAACTGCCCCCATCCTCTCCTAGAATGAGCTCCCAAAGTCAGGGCAGCAGACCCATAACTGCTTTCTTTCCAGGGACAACGAGCACAATCCCACCTGCAGCGGCCAAGACCACTGACATGGTTAGAAGAAGGGTGAAGGGATGTCTTCAGGCCCACACTGCTTTGCTGCCTTCTCCACTGCTCTAGGGAAGAGTGGGTCTACAGGCGTGGCTGCCCTCGAACATAGGTGACAGCAGTGCTCACGCTCACAGAGGAAACACGTGTCTTTTCTCTCCCCTGCTGACACGGACAAATATTAAGCGTGGCCAGACTCCGTATGCTTTTCCAGGTATGGGAAACTGGACAGGATGCAGTTTCCCCCAAGACGGACTTGGCTTGTACTGCTTTTTATACAGATTTCTAATCTGGGGGCATGACCGATGGACATTTGCAGTAATATATATACACTGATTTTTAGAATCTTATAAAAAATAATCCTATGTACACAAATACACAATACAAAAAACACATCGTCACCTTTCTACTGAGTCTACGTTTTATTTCTCTTTTGGCTTCCTGTTCCTCTTCTTCATTCTTCTCTGTTTTCAGAAGAGATAAAAAGGAGTGAATATTTAAGTATTATAACTGCACATACTGTGTATTTCTCTTGGTTGAAAGCTTCAGGACTTCAAGTCCTGGCTCATGTTTCCGCATATTTCTGCATGTGTTGTCTGTTTTTTGGATTTTGTGTGCTCTTATTTCTTTTCCCTATCCTCATTTCCCTTGATTCTGTAGACATCTCAAGTCACCACTGTGGGTCAGGAACACGGCAAAGAGGAGGCGTCTGTAATTTTCTTTCTGTGTAACAGCAAACAAGAATTACCCTGAAAGAGCTGCCTAATGTTTCAATTACTTCTCCTAACATTAAAATCGCTGTTGCTTTTACTTCCAACATACCACCTACTGACTTTAGAGTAAGAGTCTAATTATTCCTAAGGGTCAAGAAAAGTTTGCTCCGAGTATCAGAATCAGCCAAGTGTCCTCTGCTGCTACAGGATGCAATCAATCTATGAGAATTCATTTCACTGTCATTTGTCAGTGCAAATTGGTTTTGTTACTTTTTTTTTTTTTCTTCTAGTTTTATAATGATTCAGCGTTCAAGCCTTCTTGGTTAAGGGCCACTAGCTAGACCAAATGAACAAGTATAGCAGAAAATGATGTGCATTTTTTGAATGTATTTGGGCATGAGACAGAAATGTGCTTTTAACAAATTTCTGTGCTAAACAAACTGGATTTCTTGAGTGCCAGTGAAAAGCATACTTACAAAGGCTTGTTCATATGGACTCAGCATTTTTTTTAATTGATGTACATTTTGAAGAATATTGTTTGCCCTTTCAGTCCACCTCTGATGGTTATATGCAAAGTTAGCTTTGT
This sequence comes from Aviceda cuculoides, assembly GCA_035590195.1. Lineage (NCBI taxonomy): Eukaryota > Metazoa > Chordata > Aves > Accipitriformes > Accipitridae > Aviceda > Aviceda cuculoides. The sequence continues at coordinate 28,479,945 of JAVJGG010000082.1, read as the reverse complement.
TGTGGCTGAAATATCCCACCTAGAGATATCTGTAAAATTCTGATCCTGCTTTATTCATGGTTGGTGGTTATGGACTCCACGCTGCAGTTCAAGGCTAACTATAAATTTAAAGGAATGAATTTGTCTGTTGTGGATGCAGCCAACCTGCATAGATGAAAAGGCAGTTTTAAATCTTGGTATAGTCCGATTTGCCCTGTCTGCTATGGCCAGCCTGCTGTGGTAGCACAGGCAACCTGACTGCAGAGGACCTTCTGTATCATGACTGATACACTGGAGGCAACACTACAACAGGAAACCTCATGGTACTTGCGGATCTCCTTTGCTAACTCAAAGGCTGTCATATAAAAAGAATACAAAGGAAAGGGGAAGAGGAACAAATGATAAAAAAGAAAAAGAAGAAAGTTACAGTAGGAAAAAGGCGATGACAGCCCAAGACCTGCTCTGTGGGAAGAGTCCAACATCAACCCCAGGTTCCCAACAGCAAGATGCAATCGCACAGACTTGCTGCCAGGATTAGGTTGGAACTCGTGTTGATGATGATTTTACCGAGATACTGAAATGTGGATGTAATTCACGGTTTATTAATAGCTTTTCTCTTAAACGGTGAAGACATGGATGGCGTGTTTCCATAGAGGAACTATAAACTGACTAAAACTGAAGAATGGAGAGTTAAAGATTAATCCACATTTTAAAATTTTTTATTAATATACCTATCAATAAACAAGTTAGGTGTAATTAAAGACTTACAACTTTAAATGAGAACTCTTTTTGTAACATCTTCATCTAACAAAATCAAAAGCTCTCTAGCCGTTTTAGGACAGACAAATCATCCGTAGGCTTTTGTTTAAACATACTGTCTTTGCAATCAATAGACATAGTAAGTGAGGTAATTAAACACAAACTATTAATTTGGGGTTCCATTCACCTGGGAATCATTTGACATAAAAAATTTTCTCCCTTCAATGAACCAAGTTGCTTAAGTCCTACCTCAGAAATTCTCCAGCAGCAGACACAGTAGAAGAAAATGCAGCTGGATATACACATCGCTGTACTGCTTTTTCCTTAATTTAGTTTATAAAATACATCCTGCATTATTCATATCTTGACATTTCTTTGCTATCTAAACCACAGCATCTCCTAAGAAGCAGCAAGAAGATGCCTGATGTAAGAAATAGGGGCTCACATTGCTTAATGCATACCTTAAGAATCAACTACCAAAAGCATGGGCACCTGAAATAGTTTTTCTATATTCTGAGAGAGGATAAAGTAACTCCAAAAAGTTGATCTGGACATTTAGGAAGGTTGAAGGTTAGCTGCCTATCCCGTGCTGCGAAGCTACCTGTGGCTAGCAGTTTGACTGCACAAAGGGATGGCTGGACATGGGAAACCACCTAGAAATGGGAGATGAGCAAGTCCATCATCTTAGCTGCTGGGCAGAGGGTCCAGGCAGGTCCTGGAGCAGGCTGTGGAGGAGAGCTGGCAGCCCACCTTTTGGAGGACAATTCTAACACCAGATACCAACACCAGGCACCAGGAGCTTCCTTCACTCCCAGTCAAAGCAGGAGGGGATCAAACCCATGGGGAACACGCAGGCTTCTGCATGAGAGGTCAGGGGGCAGCATGTGTTCTGTACCTTCAAGTTGTTTTACTTCTAGGAATAAAACTTGAGCTAAAGGAGAGGGACTGAAATCTGGTGGCTGCTGCTAAGATATTGAATACGCTGTTTGGCAAATGGCCCTCCGTCTATGGCACTGACTCATACCTAAAACATCTATTTCCCATCTCCAGCCTGCTGGGCAGTGTTGCTTTAAGCCCGGTGCTACAGAAACATTGCCCTGATACAAATTCCTACAAAGAGTAAAACCTATAGCGTTATTTTTGGTCTTTTAAGGTAAAAGTTTTGAAAGTTGCTGTAGTGAGTTAAGAAGATGCGTGGTGCTAAAAATAATGGGTCTGGTGCTCCTGCTTCCTTCAGGTGTTGTGGAAAATTCCAGCCAGAGGGCCAAGTTTTGACTGCAGGTATGAACTGACTCACTTGCCCAAACAGGAACACATTAATGCACGGGAACATACTTCTGACTGCTTTCCACCTTAAAAGCAGATCTAATCTGTGTGATGTGGAGAAAGAAAACATAAACACAGAGTTCCCAGCTGCAAGTCCCCTCCTCAGATATCCTGCTGCTGCCTTACTGGCAAAGGTCCAGCCCAGCAAGCGCCCTTTGCTTGCAGGAGTCTCCAGTTAGATCCCAGCAAAACTATGGTTTCCCTCCTTCCCTGCCTGCAGCTCCTAGCAGGTCAAACTGGGAGTTGACTCCTAACTGAAACGATTTTGTTTAGCATCACTTACCATGCCCTTCAAGTTAAACAATCCACCGGTCAAAGCCGAACAAGCAGCTTCCCTGGCATCTATACATTATTGCTCCTGCAGCTTTTGCCATGTTAAATCTGGTCACCTTCTGTTCTGTGGGACATTTGTTTCACAGCAGAAGGGGAAAAGAGGAGAGAGAAATTGTTCTGCCTGAGGACTGCTCCGTTCTTGACCAGAAAGTACTCCTGGAGCGTAAAACCGAACTTTCCATTGTGTCCCTATGGGATTAGCTATGTTTAGACTTCTCTGTGGGCTTGCTAGGGAAAAAGAAAGAAAAGACAAACAAAGCGCTTGCCTCTTGCAGTGCTCTGGAATGCACAAAGTGGTTCCTCTTTCCTGCTTTTACAAGCAAAGATAACCATTAATATTCCTTAACTAGCATCAAGAGCTAAACCCTGTTTTCTACAAAGCCAGTACTGGCAGACAGGCAGGTGCACAGTACAAGAAGTTCACTGTCCCTTACAAATACAGGAAAAAATACAGTTATCTTAATCCAAAATTCCTGGAAGAATAAAAAGTTTCTTTGCCATAATGCAATACTATAAATACTACTGGCTCAAAGCCAGTACACAAGAAACCTGCATTTATTAAAACCACAGGGCTTTATCTATTCCTTCAAGTGGACTCTTGAGTTATTGTAACTTTGTTTTAGTGTGAGAAGACTCAGGAGTCTGGATAGTTTCATCCAAATTGTTTTTGTAGATATCTGCCTGCAACGTCTTGCGATAGTACTTGGTCACAGGATTTTCAGTAACTGGTTTATCTGGAAGTATTATCAAAACAAAACTTCTTGCAAGACAGATTTCCTCACTAACTGGAAATACAAAAAAAGAAAAAATATGGGCTTTTCCCAAACCTCTTGAAAGATCTGGGCTGAACTTAATCCTGAAATAAACATTTAGACCTTTACCACTTAATGTAACCTCGAAGTCTGACAAATATTACTCAAAACAATACTTTCCCTTAGCTGTAGTTTACATACACGCAATAATATAACCCCTTCTCCCCATCCACTGCTTAAAAATAGGAGGAAGGAAGCTTTATGAAAGAAATCCCAACTTATTCACAAAAGCTGCCTGCAACAACAAAGGCATTTAAGAGATGTAAACATTTTCAAATGATCCACAGGAAGGGAATGTAATAATTTTGATAAATAATATGAGTGCTTTAGAGCTGAGAGAGAACTTGCACCCTGCAAGGGCTCTGAGTCAGACTCAGCACAAACCCTGGCTTTCTTTAGTTCGCTTTGCTTTTTACAGATCACTGTCAACTCGAAATATTTTGTATCTTGGTGATGCGCAAAAAGCAGTTTTGGATTCTCCACGTGCTCGTCGATGACGCTGTGAGTTTTTGTGATTCAGCCTTTATTTCTTGCTCTCTCTTGCCTCTTTAAGACAGCCCCCCAGGCAGCAGCAGGGGAGGACGGCGGGAGGCATTGAGTGCAAAGCCTGGTACGCTGCCAAAAGCTTAAAGTAAACAAGCTGAAACAGGAGAAGAAATCTATTAACTGCTTTCCAGTCTTGAGCTACTTACTGCAAAATCAGTGAACGGAATAAACAATAGCAAAAGGGATATTAAATACATCGCAGGTTGGCTGCTAGACTAGTTATCTTGAGACGGGTGAGACAGAGAGGGCAGCGAGGAAGCCCAGCTGGTGCTCCCAGCTCAGTCGCCATGCCCTGGCCCACCAAAGATGTTCTGGAATTACCTTTCTCACATAGTCCAGCATGAGCAGTTTGTCGCATAAAAAAGGGTTCATATTTCAAAATTTATCTTTATTTATCTATGCAATCTATAGGTTCAGAAACTATGTCTTAGAAAGTCTATTCGCATTATGTATCGGACAGGAGCCTCCTGACCCCTCTCCTGTGCATGATAACGCAGAAACTGTAGCTTCCCTTTTCAGTAAGACATGGCACTATTCGGTTTTTGAGAGCTTAGACAACAGCAGTAGGATTTCATTAGCACGGGTGGTTGCCTGAAAGCCGATAATTGCTATGTCTCCTTGATCTGCTGGCCTGAGCAGGTGACAGAATGATCAGGCCATGGACTCTGTCAGGTAAACAGCCCATTTTCTTTTCTTTCATTAGCATGCTGTGCACCAGGGTTGCACAGATGAACTCCAACTTTTCTGAACGACTGCTGGAAATTAACGGTATTATACCTGCTCCTTCAGTTACATCAAGTTTAGAAAGTTCTTACACCTTAAGAATAGATGTTGTTTTGGATTTCTTTCTATGTGTGAAAAGCTTCCATGTGCATTTTCTTTTTTTATTTCTTCTACTTAAGCATCAAGCACTAGCTATCCTTGCGGAATAAACACAGGGCTAGAGGAGCTGGGCATGACAACTGTTACAGTACGTGTTTTAGGTAATGTTCATATTATAGAATGATTCATAAAGGAAGACAAAAAATGCCTGTTCCGAAGTGTTTGCCAGCCGAAGGACAAAACCAACATGAGAAAATGGGAGAATAGGTATAGACGGTAAACATCCAATGTACTTCATTCCTCTGCCCTGACTATTGGAATTACAGACTTAAATTTTTCAAGAGGGATACTGAGGAAGGATTTAATCGATGGAAAGATATTCAGTGAGAATCTCATGCAAGTTTCAGTACAGAAGATGTCAGAAGTGGATATGAAGGCCAGCACACTGAAGTAGTTGGCATATACCTATTCACTTGCCCTTGAACACCTTTCCTCTTTCTACTCCACCTTCCAATCTCTGCCCTTATATCCCACCCCTGCCTCCTACTGATATTCCCTCCTCCTCCTCCTTCCCCTTCTAAAAATTAGGCAGGAGTTTAACCAGCCTAGAACTACTTCTAAGGGGTATCTAAGTCATTCCTGGTCTTTGGGACCAGCTTCAAGAAGTGGGATTAAGAAGACAAGCAAAATTCCGCATCTTGAATATATGCAATTTTCACAGCTACTGTTACAGGTTAGCATATAGATCTGGTGTTGACACGTTATTTTCTAGAACACAATTTCTCTCCAGTTATGGCTCTAACACTACAGCAACAATGATAGGCTTCCATATGAATCCAACATATGCTCACTTTCTAAGTAAATACTAGCTGAAACCTGAATAAAATACTTACGCTTTAGGATATTTCTTTGCTCTAGCTCTTCAGTCGTAGGCCTCTGGCTAAGTCTCCTGTGAGAACAAAGTAAGTGACAGATTTAAAACCAGATCCAAATAACACATTATGATTTGTACTACAGCTTAAAAGGTGTTTCTCATATGGCCATGCTATTCTTTCCCAGTAGAAGTATTTGACAACACAGGTAGTTTCCAGACACAGTTATAATAATTGTGCATGTAACCACAGTATCGAGTGGCCATTTGTTTTAAAAGATGTACTATTGCCACTCAAACACATAAATAACTGATACTTGCATAGTACTACAGAAATTGTACCAGCAAATTTAAACACCCCCTCTTATGAAAGAGTTCATAAACCCTTTTTGTCCCCAAGCACCATAATTATGATAAGCTCGCTCTGCAATTGTAAGATTATTCTCAGATATTTTGAACGCAAATCCTATTAATTACTTAAAAAACCCAACCAAACCAACATAAGCTGCGCATTCCTCACTGATTTGTATGTACAGTACAATTGTGAGTTTTAATTGAAAGTTAATTTTATTTAGTTACCTATATATAACAACTGCCATTAAAAAAGACCAACCCTGAGATACTAATTTTCTGGTTTGTATAGAGGAGAACATGGTTGGTATTGTCTCTGTGTTTACTAAACAGGTTCACTTGTCCACTTGAGAAAAGGAACAAGAAAAATTTCAGCCGTAAAATTAATTTTGCAGGTTTGTTAAAAATCGATGCCTCTCTGCACAGCGCACCTCACTGCAGTTTATCTTCGGCCTCATGAAACCCATCTCATTCAATCCATGCTTGGACTTTCAGATTTAGCGGAGAGGACCGGCAGGTTTACCCCACGTAACGAGCCCCGGCTGTAGGAATTCCCAGGCTGGGACCTGACCTGACCCTGACCGAGTTGTGGGACCAGGTTTCCCATCAGTCCTCGATGCTGACCACCATGCCAGGAATTTTTAAGGAACTGGCGTCAAACTTGGTTGTGCTTTCAGGCATGACCACGGCCCTGACACGCACGGACATTGCCTCCTGCCACCAAAGCCGAGCTGCGCGGGGAGCGTGCCAGCTTCCAGGCAGAAGCAGCGATGTCCCTTGTGCAAGGAGCTCGGGGCAGGAACCGGAGCGGCTTCTGCAGCTCAAGCCCCCAAGGGAGCACCTACGAGCAGGACGTGATCACTGGAGCTGGGATTCGGTCGGGAAAGCGGTGATAACAACCACACCACTTTATTAGCAGAAGAAAAATGACCCTTGAGCTCTACACAACAGATGTACCACTCTGATGGCTAAGGGACGAAATAAAGGACTTAGCCAGCCAGCCGGTTTGCAGAGCGACTCAGCTCATCTTCTAAGTGCTGATGCAGGGATGCCCTACCCAGTATCTGGAAATCTCCAACAAACACAGGACATCCTCCAAATCTGTCTGGACAACATTTCTGAGCACAAGAGAAACAAGGACAGGTCTGGGAAAATCCAGACATGTTGTAGTCTATTCTCAGAGACCACGAAAGCCAAAATTACCATTTATAAGGATTATTTTTAAAAAGCGTGTAGAAATGCGAGTGAAAGTTAGTGATTTTTTTATGCAACATTCTCAAGTCCAGGAAGAGAAAGTAACATATATCATACAGCAGTTAAACAGCATGAGAAAGACATGCCTCAAAGGTGGGCACAGTAAAACACTAAACACTGACCTACAAAGTCAGCCTCTTTCCATTTCTTTTGCTGGAACCAGCACACGAACAATGAAGGAGTTAGAGGTCAGGGGGAGGATAGGGAGGGCCAGAAGGGACGAACATGCACAGGCATACTCTGTGTGTCAGGAACTACTAGTCCATCTGAGATGGGTGCAAGTCCCTGCTAACCAATCTGAGAAAAAGCTTGAACCATGGCACCGATTACTACAAAGTCACTCTTATCGTCTTCTTTTTTCTTTTCTTTTTTAAAAACTAAACAACCCAAAACCCCAGAAGCTCTCAGATTTGTTACTTGCAGAACAAAAATGCATCACTGACATTTTAAAGTTTTGTGAGAAATAAAAATATCGTTTTCCAGACAGTTGTACCACAAAGATCCTCAACCATATATTGGGCTGCATTTAAAACGTGAACCCAGTGTTCTTGATTCTTTTCCTCCACCTCTGCCCAGTGAAACCACATTTACTGTGCAACTGATACCTCACTAGCTTCGTTCCAATCTGGTGTCTGATTTCCTGCCTCTCCTCTTCAGATGTACGCTGCAAGATGTTTTTGTCTTCTAATTCTTTCTTAGATGGTCTGTTGCCAAGTTTGATAGCAAGAGTATCCCTACGACGAATTTTACTTGCCAAAGAGCCTGAGGAAAGGAGGAGGAGGGTAGATTTAGTTCATTCATGCTTAGGTTACAGACACAAACTCTGAGTAAGAACCTTAATACCTCCCCAAAGCAGCCTTGTTCCCACATGCAGGAGAGGAATTTTAATAAACATCAAAAGAAAAATAGTTTTAGCTCAAGTTCAAAACAATAAAAAGCTGAAAGGCTTGGATGAAAAAGCTACCAGCCGAATTGATAGAGGAGTTTTACAAACATCACTTGTCATCTGTGAAGGATAAAAATGACAAATCTACATTTGAGTGTCTTTGAAGTCTGGTACATTACAGGTTGGTTTATTTATCTAGTTAGTACATCTAGCAACGTGCTGCTCTTTTTCTTCAGCCTTAAATGGTTTAGTCTCATTCTGTCATCATTTCCCTCATTCTTTCAAATCTTTTTTAATCAAATACCACTTAGTTCTTGCACAGTGTTTCTCATCTTTAACTAATTTGTAAATTACAACAAAAAATACAGCTTAGAAAAGTGCTCTGAGTGCTTGTAAAATAACCTAGGCAGGAACCCCCAGGCACCAAAGCAATCTGTTCATCCATAAAGCAGATAACAGTAGGGACAAGGGCCATGCAATTTTGTCAGCCTTAGCTTCAGCCAGCTGTGGAAGGAAGGGTATTTTTCACAGCCTTTATTCCTTCCCTTGTCTCTTGATCTTCTGACTGAGGAGGCTACATATGTCCTAGGTTGCCAGATTTTCACCACACAAGGCGGTCTGGTAAAACCACAGGCTCCCAGCTCACTTCTCATAAGACACTGTGCTGCTGTCTGAATACATGAATTTTTGGTTGCTACCACTTTGGATCATATTCAAACCAAATGCAGAACTGCAGAAGACTTCAGCCTCTTGAGCTATCTGGCACTTTACCTTCTGCTGCACTAGTAGCCAAGGGGAAAAAAAAAAAAAATGTCCGTCCGTCCATCCGTGTCCCCTGCCTTCAGTTCACAGCACTTTTGTGTTCAGGCCTTCCTCGCTATGCACAGTGAAGCACCTCCTCCTGAACGGCTGTGGGCAAGGCTCTCAAGCCATGGTTTGACGGTCATTTTATTCTGACATAAGGCCACCCTGCAGGTGGTAGAGGTAGGGCTGCCCTCCTCTCCGCCCCTGATAGCCTGTTGCTGCCACCTCCTTTGCCCCAGCAAAGGTGCAGCCACGGGGTGAGCTAGACCAGGGAACCATTTCTACTGAAAATCAGCTGAACAACAGCCACCGCTGCAAAAATAAACATGAGGTGGCCTAAGGGAAGAATGAACAGCTGAGAGCAAGGATTGGGCAGAAGGTGAGCAGGACAACCCCCTTCAGCAGCAGCAAGCACTTCTGCCAAATTAGGGTGATGATATAGTCATGACTCCAGATGAAATTTCAAAGCTGTAAAATTAGATGTAATCCACTGTGACCTGCTCTGTCTGCTAAGGTGCTCCAATACTTAAAACATCCTGATCAAAGACAATGACAATTGTCTGAGAGAAGCGGGACACTCATTTCTCAGTAGTGGTAAAATACTAAATCATCTAAACCCATCCTATGCAGCCATACCTCTCATTACTTCGCATTAGCATGGCTCATGCATGCTCACATAAGGCAATGTGCAAAAGGTAGCCTGCAACTTCTCAGCGGGATGCTTACTTTCAGCACTTGCATTATCATCGTCATCATCATCATCATCATCATCCGTGTACAGTATTGGCCCATCAGAGTCCGAGTCACTGCTGTGGCTCTCTCTGCCACTTTCACTCTCAGGAGGGGCAGCAGCGTCAGAAGCCTCCTCCACCGGTTCAGAGTGTGCCTGGTCAGGTGCCTCCGCTTCTTGGTCGTCTTTGGTAGCCAAGCTGTTAATTCATAAGCAGACACGGAGTCGCATTAATGCAAGCAGCACAGAACACGAATGGGAGACAGACTGTATAAGCAAGTATGAAAATAAAAGTTCTGTTATTCAAAGTAACTTCTCCTCTGTAAAAAACTTAAATATGTAAAACATATATAAAGTATGCAGATGTGTACATGTATCTGTGTGTATGTATGCTAGGAAAAAAGATGCAAACAATCTGGAACAATCTGCAAAGCCTGTATAAGGAAAAATGCTAATTCTTTTTTGTTTCCTGTGGGATGGGACCAACAGTACAAAAGCAAGTCAGAGAGCGGATGGGAGTGCAAAGCTTCCTGTTCTGGAAGCCTAACTCTATTGTAAACACAGTTTTACTGCTGTTGAGTCCAAAATGTTCATGCCCATCACCGATTAACGTGGAAATCAGCAGCAGAGTGCCCTGTGCCTTGGGAAAATCTTTACATAAAGGAAGGGTAGAGCAAAGGGAGAAGCAGCACAGGAGCATAATGCTGGCACAGATGTACCAGCGAGAATTTAAAGGAAAGTCCCAAGGCCATTATCGTCTAGACTAAACCCTCTTGGGTTGTTATGAAAGATGCTTGTTCTTGTGGTAAGGAAAAGACAGATTAATAAGCCAGTTTCTTTTTTGCTGCCAACTGTTTTGCTTTAAAAATGTAATTATGACCCTTCTCTTGACTAGATTTTATAGCATCTGAGACTTAGACAAACTATTAGGCAGCTATTAGACAGTCCGAACACCTACTAACCAAAGCCTGAAACTGTCATTTTCAAGTGTGCAAGTAAATTCAGCTATTGAATTGAGAGCTTCAGCAGTGAGATATTTAATGATATCCACAAAATAGTAAAAACCTCCTTGTAATTCAGCATCATTTCTTGTTTGCCTTTATGAGAGACAGGTAAAAGTGTTACCAGCTACTAGCTGCACTGCTGACCGCAGTGGTCACATTAAGCCACGCAACGACATAGGAGGCAGGTTATGAGCAATGGCCTTCTGGGGAAATATGAGGTACTGCAGGTGAATGGTTCAAAGGCATTGGCAAGGAACAAACTGTGCTGGGATGCAATGCACACTATTACCAGTCAGCAGAAGAACCAGAAGAGATCCCTATGTGCCTACAGTGCCCTTATGCGAAGAAATGTGTCTTCCTCGGTATGGGTCTTACCACCCACCCATGACAGCCATACCATCTTACCTTTTTGTGTCTTCTCTGCTAGCATCTGGACCACTGCCTAGGGCCGTACTGCTCAGGCTCTCGTCCGTGCTATGCTCCGTCTGAAGAAGAGGTTTAGTATCTGATCCGGGGCCGGCCGGCCCTGCCACGCAGCCGTCTGACACATCTTGGGCATCTGAGGAGACAGCGGGCTGACCAGCTGCAGCAGGAAAGGGAGGTGGAAGGGGAGGTGGCGGGGGGGCAGCGGTGGGAGGAGGGGGGACGATGAGCTTGTTCGGTTGGTCTGTGTCCTCCGTTTCAGAAATGACTACGGAAGGTTGCTCAGGCTCGGGTTTTTCTGCCTTTGCTTCCAACCTGTTGGCTGTGGCACCCGAGGGGGAAGCAGCAGCCCCATCTGGTGCTGTTCGTGGGGCTGACTGTTTCCCGGTTTTTTTCTTGCCCCTGGGAGTCCCTGATGTGCCTGATTTGCTGGAAGTCTCCTTAGAGGCTTTGGGATGAGATGATGTGGACGAAGGAGATGGTGATGAAGAGGACTTGGAGACTGGTGGTTTTTTTGCATGAGAGGAACTAGCTAAAATAAGAAAAAAAAAGGCATTTTACAGTCTTGCAAATATATGATTTTTGCACCATTCTTTCTGCATGGATTGACACGTGCTGATATTTAGAAAATTAAAATACAACACTTGATACATCTACAATCTTTCACCTATATGTTTGAGACGAGTAAATGTTGCAGCTCAAACTTCACCTTTGAGGTGGGAAAAACTGAAACGATGAATACTTGCCCAAGAACAGCAGAGGGGATCAACCTTACAAATGGGTGAGAGTTTGATTCCAGCATTCTGCATTGGCCCATTACAACTTGCCTGGACATCATCTAAAAAGCCCACTCATTCCAAACGTGTATACCATGATTTTCCTTATGCTTTTCAATGAACACCTCAGTACCATTATGGATATCAGTCAATTACCTTTCACAATATTATTGCTAATGCTCCTAGTTAATGGCAAGCAGCAGACGGACAGCAAAACAAGATGTACTTGCAAGTCCAGCTGGACATGTTCATAGAACAGGGGCAGAAACCACCAATGATCTCCAGAAGGGAGGAGGCACTGAAGGCCTCCTCTATGTACTGAACGTGTTCCATCTTACCAGTGACTAACTCAGGTAGCCTTGAAAATGTAGTGAAACAAGGTTTTGACACTAGCTGTACAAGCTGGTCATTGATGCTGCTGTTTAATCCTGTGATACTTACCACATTGAAGCATATATGTATAATGCCCAAGTTTGCAAGAGATTTCAACTAGCCTGCATGCCCATGTGCATTCCAGCCACATTTCTGATTGCTGTGTTGATGCACACATCACCTGGACTGGGAGTTTCAAACCTGTGACTTTCATTTGAAAAGCAATAAAAATGACAACCATCTTATGATTCAGTCCTTTTCATCAAAATGCATCCAACTCAAATACTTCTGCTATAGTAAAAATGCATTAACCTCCAGAGAACAAAAAGCTACACAGCAGCCTTGTAGCTAAGCTTACAGAGTAAAACAGAAAGCTGTAAAAGAAATCTGCTGAAAGGCCTACTTTACTTATAAGCATTTAAATAAAAACAAAACCCCAGCAGATTAGGATAGAATCAAAATACAGATACTGGCCATAATAAGCTCATGATATAAAAATAGCTTTCACAGTGAGACTGTTCTCAGTCTCAAAGAAGATGGAAAATAATTCAAAAGACATATTATACCATCCTCTTCTGTAGCTGAGTGTTATGGTTTATAAACATTTAAAATCCTGTGAGGCTTTCAGTGCATCTGAAAAAACCCACAGAAACTTCAGGCAAATCACTGTCCCTTTTTGTGCTGCAAGGTGACTGTAATGGGCACTGTACCAAATCTACTGATACCACACTCATCATCCACATAAAGTACAAATCACTGACTTAACTTACCAGCAAATCAAAAAGAAGCAAAGAAATAATATAGGCAGCAGTTTGTAATTGCAGTGGAAATAGATGGTGGCTCTAACCTGCATATTATTTCACAGAAACCTTTCTGAGAAAGTTGGTAGTAAGAAAGGGCTCTGGTTCTAATCCAGCAAAGCACTTCAACACAGGCTGGAGGTCAACAGAAGCAGCTACATGCTTACAGTTAAGAACTCCAACATAATACAAATATACAACCACACTATAATAGTTGCTGGGAAAATGTCAAAAGAAGTTTCCATTGAAAAAACCCTTACATTATTCTCAGAACCTTTCTGGACCTGCAATCAGATAGAGAAACTTGAAAGACTTCTCCCAGGGAAAAAAACCCTGCAGTTTCACGTGGGTCAAAAGTACTATTGCTATTGTTGGTTTTGACTGGGCTGGCTGACAATTTTCTGTCATGCTTCTTTTTCAGTAGAAGATTTGAATTTTGATTAAATAAAAAATTTCATGGCTGTTATTTGCCTTTTGGCACATGTCCATACCTATGTTTAAGTCCCCTTATCCCAATTCCACTCTTTCAGTTTGGAAACCTGCTGTGGTGCCCTCAGGAGAGCTGTGGCTCAGTTACTTTTATTCTTCTACCCCTTCATGGGACTGGATCACCGGCTGCATCATGTGTTCACTTTCTGACAAATCTCTTGTACTAATACTGCTCCTGATTAGCTCTATTTATTAAGTATTGCCCCACTTCAAATGAACACAATGTACTTTTACTGTTGGAAGAAACTACCAGTAGAACAGGTACTATTTTATATAAGGGATACATGGATATATTTCACACCCGTGTGGTCTCCAGCACTGCATGACATTTCAGCAAGGCTGCTAAAAGACAAATCTGGAATGTGAATGTATTTTAATTTAAGAACTCAGATACCTGAGAGCTTGTTACCAAGCACTGGTATAAAGATTTCTTTATGTGATGGGTTATTTTTATTTCTGAAAGGTCTGCTGTTATAAGGTTCCTTCACCTAGAAAGACCTGAGTTTTCCAGCTGCATGTGAAATACAACAGCAAATTCTAGGTTTTCAGAATGTTTATTCTTGTGGTCATCTGATGTAGTAAGGACAGTTAATACCAAGTTAATGGATATTTTATGGCAAAGTTATTATTGTAACTCTAGCAGTCCTGCAATGTTTTCAAACAGTCCTCTGCTGTGTGCTTCAAATACAAAACATGCCAAAATGTACAAGCTATGAAGAAGTATACTTGGAGAGAAAACTCGAGGCACTCAAGGGCTTTCAAAGAGTGACAGAGGATTGAAAACACAAGGCTCGTATAAGTTCGCCAATGCATATATACAGTCCATTCATCACAATACTGCTTGTGTTCAAATTATATTTGGATGCTTTAATTTTGGTCATCATCTAAATAACAACCATTCAAACTCGAGATCAGTACCTTAAGAACGGGCACCTATAATCTTTACTCTAGCATCACTGCTGATTTAAAAGCGTAGTGACAAACACATCTGCTATGTGCCTGATGATTGACATTTTCCACTTCCAGCATGTATTTAGAATGACAGCAAGCCGTCAACCAGTTCAGGGAAGCCTGGCCATTTCTAATGAGTTATAAATCTTTTTTTATTTTTTTTCCCCAGCAAAAACAACTGCTACTCAACAGTTTTTAAAGATGTCTTCATGGTCTTATCCTTCACCTCTCTGAGATCTTGTAATCTTGTCAAATGAATTGGAATTGTAGATATTTCCAGCAGAAAGTTACAGCAATACCGAAGTAGTTTTACTTTGGGGCAACTCATCTATTTGGTTTCGGAAGTCACCTTTTTCCCTGCTGATTGTTCAGCAGTTCTCTGGATCATTTTGTTGCCAGCATTCACACTTGAACTGGGAATTCAGTATCATCTCTGATGTGCTCGGTGTTGTGCGCACACTCATTAAACAGTGCAACGATTTGCCCATTGTCTGGGGTGTTTGCAGACAGCAGCCCCAGAGCTCAGCAGGAAGCCAGCTAAAAACACCCATGGCATGCTCTTTAGTAACGCTGCTATGTACCAAGGCAGAAGTTATTAAGACCAAGCCAAGCACCCCCATGCACATGCACCCACCATAACTGGCACTGCCTGTGCAGTACTCACCAGCTTCTCGATTTGCACTGTGACTTGTTGGCTTGGGCGGTGGGAGAGGAGGCTGCTTAGCAGGAGCCTTTCCCTTTTTTTTAGCATGAGGTGCTTCGTTACTCTTATGGCTGGTGGTGGTGGAAGCAGAAATAGCAT
Organism: Aviceda cuculoides; assembly: GCA_035590195.1. Classification (NCBI taxonomy): domain Eukaryota; kingdom Metazoa; phylum Chordata; class Aves; order Accipitriformes; family Accipitridae; genus Aviceda; species Aviceda cuculoides. The sequence goes on along the minus strand of JAVJGG010000082.1, from coordinate 28,464,855 downwards.
TTTTTGGTGGTAGTGGAGCTTTTTTAGATTTAGGCTTAGGCTTGGGTAGTGGTGGAGCATGGGATGCCGGTATTTCTGGACAGTGGTCAGTAGTGCTCTCTATGGATAAGAAAGTGAACAGAAGCCAACTGACACAGACATATGCCACGTACATTCAACAGCAAGCCTGACAACAATGACTACTTTTTGCTGCTTGAGCTCTTGGAAATCAGGAGAGATGTCTTCATCTCCTGCCTCTTATTGAAGTATTATCTCAGAAAAAAATTACTGTCCATCTCAATTCAAGTCCTTCTCATGAAAGATTTTTGCCTGGCACTTCTCTCAGTGTCATCTATCCTAGGCCTCCAAGGATCATCCTTAATGTTCAGTATCCCCAACTAGACTGCTGGCTGCAAACTAAACAAGGAAAAAGCCATTTACTCTAACAAATTCCCTCGTCTTCTTTCCAGCCCTCTGAGATCAACAGGCTATAAAACTCAGATTCATGTGAATCTGAATGTGAACAAGGCCATTCTCTCAGCCCTGGGTTCATGCATGGCTATGCAGATGAAATTTTGCCCTGAAGCAACCCATTCTCCTAAGCTGCAGACTGCTTGCTTATAGCAACTTTATTTTGGGTATCTTCCCCAGGCTATTTCTACTCTTCAGAAAGAGATGAAGCTAAATCAAATAGGGTATCATTCTACCATGGGAGTGCTCTCCTCTCCTGCAAGCTCTTTGGGTACTGTTACAAGACTGCACTTCCAAGAATCAGCAGTTCCTTAGTCAATGGGAATTTGGACTGTATCTACGTTGTATTGTGCAATAGGAATGCCTCTGTAGAGTGAAAGAGGTAGCACTGAGGACCCAATGTCCACAATATGCATTTCAGGAGACTTGACTCTGGACTAGCTTCAGGCTAGTTCTGTAGATTGCATGCCCAGCAGCGGTGGGAGCACAAGATCCTGAACTCATCTTTTGGCTTAGTTTCATCCAAAAGAAACCTGGCTTGTGTGCTCTGCAAACCAAAGAAGAGTAAGTGGGGATAACCAGGAAATTCACTTCAAAAGTGCATGCCTAATGCCAACTGTAATGTTAATGTAGGTGATCCATGTACAGTCAACATAAATTTTGCAACAGAATTGCTATGGTTGTAAGACTAGCTGTTCCCAGATGGGAATCTTTATCTATTCAATTACACCAACTCTGTGCCCATTTCATGATAGCCTTCCCAAACCTTCCAGAAAAAGGATATTATAAAAGCAAGAGCATACCATCAGAATCATATGGGCTTTATTCGCATGTTACTAAAAACTACAGTGGTTGGGGAAGAAAGGAGCCAAACAAATACTGCAAGGACTTCTAACAGTCTCTTTTATCACTTGAGAGGAAACCAATTAATTTCTTGCAGTATGTTCCTACTAAAGCCTCACCCTTACACGCATTGAATGGCCATTCCCAGCTCTCTTCCTTCCCATGTAAAAGATTCCCAAGAGATAAGCAGCACCTTTTCATTTTAAGATTAGTAGATGAAAAACAAATCATGGGTTGGACAACAATGACATTCTTCATCTCAGAAACAAAGCCTTTTCAACCTCTAGCTTAAGGCTTGTTAACATGAACCTAAAGCATCACCTGCAGTTATTAAAAGCAACATGCAGACATAAGTCTCTTCATGAGCTGAAGGAATTAACATTAACTGTCCAGTGTCTTCCTCCTTTATTTCCAGCCCATTATAGACTAGTACATTTTTGCTAATGTTTTGCAAGAACCATTGCATAGCAACCTTTTACAGCTTTCAGATTCTTTCGAGCACAGATTCTTCTACTGCCTCTTTGTTTTCCAGAGAAAACTTTGGACCAGAGAAAGACTTCAGAAGAAGAAAGAAACATAGCATTTGTTACGTTTTGCTCGACTCTTTTATAGCAAAGGGTATCTCCTTGTGAAATTCTACCTACCTTGATACAAAGTTGAAAAACTGATTTAATTCTGAAAAAGCAGGACATTTTAAACTTCCATTAATAACAAACATGGCAAGAGAAGATAAGATTTTGTATTTTGAAGATCTTGAAGGACTTAAACACCCATATACCATTACTGTGTTTTGTTTCCAGTCATATTAGTAGAGAAAATATTAAAAAGAGAATGATAACCTAGTAAAAACAAATACACCATTCACCATATTCTAAAGCAATACAGAGCGATTATTTAGAATCTCAGTCAAGCTACATTAAACTATATAACTGTGTTAGAATTTATCTTCTGATTCATAAAAACAGTACAAAATATAAGGCTAAAGCTTTACTTAGTTGCAAATAATCACATCTTAGCGATAACTGACTAATGATTTTCAAATTTTCTTTAGAGCAATAACTAAAAACTATAAATGAAAACCAAAAGTGGAACAGTTCATTCACATCAAAGTTCTTGCTTGCAGAATTCAGTTGTGATTAAAACTGGCCATTTATATTACTTTGATTATAACTGAAATACCTTGCCATATCTGGGATATCACCTTTATCTAGGACAGCTCTTTCCATACTGTTATGTACATCACATCAAAGACTGGCAGACTCTTTCTGCACAGCAGCAGATTCTACTGCTGATTCCTATCTGCTCAGATACTTACAGTTCTCATCGAGTCTTGACTTCCCCTTGATTAGGTACATGCCCTTTTCTTGGCCTCGACCAATGAATCTTCTTTTTGCTCATAGCCATGAGGAAAGCTGTGGTGAAGATGATTGCCTTGGACCATATCATCCCTCTTGGCATCTTAATTAGCTTTGTCATTTTTATCTTTGTTAATTTTTTTTATCTCATCAGATATAAACTTGACTGCCCTCAGTGTCCGTCTGATCTTGCCCAAACTATTGTTTCTTATGTACTCTTGAGATACAGATTTTCAGTTCCTACCTGACCAGTCCATTACACCAGCTTTTGCCAGCAACAAGCCAAGTTTTGAAGCAGATTCTTTTCACTGCTTTTCCTCTGCTGCCCCTCAGGCTTTCTGAACATTCACTGAGTGTCCTCCCTCAAATTCCACTCTGCTGTGATGCCAAAGCTGACAATTTTTAGGCTGACGGCATTGTACTTGTTATCCTGGTCTGGTCCCCTCTTGTATTTCAATGCCTAACCACAGTGTCCTCCCTTTTACTCCAAGTCCATTGGAACTTTTTTGTGGTTTTCTGCATTTATGTAAGACACTACAATAAATTCCTGGTATATACATAAGTACTGCAGTAATACAAATAACTAATAACAGCAACAGTGGCTTGATCTTGCACAGTGACAGGGATGGTTTGATGTCAGTGAATGGCTTGAGATACAATTATGTTGTAATTGTACCTCCCTAACATGATTCGGTGTGAATATGGACCCTTGGTCTTCATGCCTGCTCTTTCTTTTGCACCTTTTGCCAAAACAAGGAGGCATCTGAACCAGTTCAGACCCGTTTATTTGTTCAACCCAATCCCCCAGGTCCCTCAGTACCAACTGCAATATATTTTTATTGCTGTTGTTTTTCTCACTGCAGACATCTGTTCATCACAAACTGACCTTTTAACAAAAGGTCTCCAAAAGAACATCAGATAGGAATATCTTTTATTCACTGCTGCCTTGATCAAGACAACTGCTTTAAAAGCAATCTGTCTATAAATTACTCTTTAAATAGGAAAGCAAAGCAAATGTTAATGTCTCATTAAGCATTTGGATCAATAATATGTTTATGTTTAGAATAAATTTTCCAAAGAACAGATTTTCAAGAAAGCTCACTTTGAGAACAGCTTTTCTTGTTCCCAGAAATTGTGATTGGGGCCAGACTCTTAAGAAAGCTGCGTTCTCATGTAAACACCTAAATGATGGTCAGGGTTACAAAGTACTCAATATACAACAGCTCTTACAGAGACTCATCAAGGCTCAAAGACTTTCAGAGAGATGCCAGTATGCCATATGCACTGGAAAATCAGCTGACTTATTTTGGAAGCTAAATGTGGATGTGGGACCTTTAGCAAACTCTGTACCAAATGGACCTATGAAATTCCTAGGCATAGTTTCAGAAGCGATACATGACTGGGTTGTATAATACAAAGATTTTTTCTTTACTTTTTGTTATACAGTACTGGTATTTTTGTTTCTACAGCTACAGCAGTGACACGAAGATAGCTCATGGAAAACCAGTAGTGCTGCAGCACAAGCATATAATCTACATCAACTGCAAAGCACCCTTCTCCTGGAAGATGAGCACAACGCAGTGGAGTAACACTATGTAAAATGGAAGTTGGAAATACCATATGATTTGTTGTCTTTTGCAGGATGACACCCTGCAAAATGAAACTCAGTAAGAGTTTTGGGAATCATGAGTTTCCTTTCCAGCCTATGCAGAGAGCTGTGTTTTGATTAAACAAAACCCAGGAAGCTGTCATTCAGAAACATGGGAGACAGGGCAAGACAAGGTGTCTTTTGTCTCTTTTTTGGACTCATTGACTGTGCTGATGCAGGTGGTCAAGTCATACGAATCCCTTCATGTACTTCAGATTTAACCAGCTCCATTTTTTGTTCCTGCTATTGCTACTAAAATTCTGTTCAAGAAAAGACCCATTCTAACAGTTAGAAAGCTTCCTTTAATTTCCAGTCTAAATGTATTTCAAGCCACTGTTTATTCCTTTCTACTTGTGCTCTCTCCTGGCTATATACCAACTTGTTGCATTCATCAAACACACTCAGGCTCTCTCAGGCTCCGTTTTGCTAGGCTGAACAAGAACAGCTGTCTCATGATGCTTTTCAAAGCTCTCTCTGCAGTTTTGAATTCATCTTTCTTGAAGATGGATGAGCAGATCTGTACGTCTGCAGACAACAGCACCATGAACAAAAGGTCTTGTAACAGTGTAGAAAACAGGAGAGGGGAGAAAGGGACAGGTGTAACATCTGACCTAAAGCAACCACATTCATGTATTTCGCATTGGTTCCAAGATAAGAAAGGAAAAAACCCCACTGACTGTCATTTTACATTGCTAACTATCCAACTTCCGTGTAAAAGATAAGCTGTTAAATCAAGAGAGAATACCTAAAACATCTTCACTGTCAGCTACATGCTTTTACCATTTCTTAGACTATGGAAGACTTGGAAATTGAAAGGCATGTAGGATTCTACATTCCCTTATACTTTCTGTATAGATATGCTCAAATAATTCAATGGTTAGTTCATTAAAATCACATCTACAATCGTAATTCTGGAGTCACATTAGGATCTCTTTCCTATGAAAGAAAAAAAATATAGCAGCTTTACAAATCACAAGCTTTCCTCTACCACTCAACTTTTATGGGTGAAAGCCCATGCCTCTCACGTCAGCCTACTGGCATCAGCCAGCCTGGCTGACTTAGTGGCCAGGCTCTGCCCAAATACAGCTTTATCTGGAGTAGCTTTTCTTTCAAGAAGATTTGGATTCAGCCTCATTTGCACAGTTCAGGTGATGAATCGAAGATATACTATTCTTAGAAGAACTGGTTTTAGCCAGCAAATAACTCAGATGGAGCGAGAGATTATTTGAGAGTCAGGCAAAAGCAAAACCCTTTTATGTATGGTGCTCATATCAATGATCTACAGAGCTCAGGAGTGTAGGGAGCCAGCTAGGCACACAAGAGAGAAGAAAGTCAGCCTTGTCTCTCACAGTGAATGGTTTGCAGGATTAGTCTTCTGAGAGAAATCAGGCTCTTGTCTGAGACCCTGAAAGATGAGGGTTACTATCATAAATTCAACAGGTTTCGTTCCACTTTGGGGAAATAAAGCAAAGACCTCTGAGACAAGGAACATAGAAAATTTGACTTTGAAGAACATTCCTTGAAAGACAAACTAAAGCATTGGTCAGCAACGGTGCATGCTCATAAGACCAGAGCTTGTGCCTCCAACCTTTTTTTTTTTTTTGGTTACCCATGAGAAAAAGAAAAGATTAAATTTAATGGCAGATTTAAGTGAGAGCAGACGAAGTATAGAGGAAAGAACCTCTGAACCCAACATACTAAGACCTGGAACCTTTGCCAGCTCTGATATTAGAGTTATCCCGTAGGGAAAAAACATTATGTGCATGCATCCCATTAATTCATTTGGAAACAGGACTACAAACTGTTTCCTTCACTGAAGGACATGAGAAAACCTGAGAGGATCAGTCTATTATAAATGGCATAGGAACATTTCAGGAGCTTATGCTCCATGTCACCCACAACATCCACAGCACCCGCAACAGAGCTCTGGCTTCCTGCAATGCAATTATTTATCAAAGCAGCATCTAACACATCTGACTGATGGTATGCAAAATGAAACTTACTCCTTTTTCCAGGCACTATCTTGCTAATGGTTCCTGAGCCTTTCACTTCTTCAAGCCCAAGCTAATAATGAAATGTGAAAGTATCTACCAGAATCATGAAATGATTTAGCTTGCTATGATAAAAATGAGTAAGACCCAAGTTTACAAACTGAGCTCAGATACAAACGCAGGGTTCTCTGGTACATCTGTGTGCCAGAGACATCCTGGGAGGGTGGAAAGGAGAAAAGCAGTTCTGGCACAGTACCGGGAGGTTTTACAACGCGCAGCACGTATGCCGCAGCAGCACGCTATGTCCCTCCACCAAGGAGGGGCAAGCAACAACGATTTCGACACCTATTCTACTGAAGTGGCTTTCAGTCTTCTCCAACACTGCTGTAAGGGGCAGGAGGCAGAGAGACTCCTTGGATCCCCTTTGCGATGCTCACACCCCACCTGGAACCTGGAGCACTGGGGTCTGCTGCAGACGAGTGCCACAGGTCTGGAGCCCTGGCACGATGGTACAGTTCAGTCTGCTGCCCAGACAACCAGGGGTACTCTGACATGCTGCAGGTCTACCCGCTGCTCTGCATCCCTTCCAGGGTGCTCACAAGGAGTGGCTGCAGTTTAGCTCTTTATTTTCTGCAAAAGGTGCTAGTGGCTTTTCTTAGTCAAAACAAAAGAATTCAGAACTCAACCTAGTACAAACATAATGTGAATAAATGATTTAGGAAAAAGATTTCTCCGATTTCTCATCTGCAAAGCTTCATCCATCAATTACCTGCTTTGTGTAAAACTGTCACCAGCTTATTATCCTGCCATAAAGTAGAAATTTCCCTTTAAACACCCTGCTTGGATGACTGACATCTCATCATTACTACAAACAGTAACAGTTACACTATTAAATTGCCAAAGGGAATTATTTCACCAAACACGAAAGGCACCTGTGAGCTGACAGGCAGCAAATGGGTACACGGTTTATGGAACTGCCTGGCTCAGGGAACAGCTTTCAGGGGTCATCTTCTTCACTCGCTTCTGCCTAACTCAGTTTTACACTGCATGGCTGAGCCTATTGTTCGCCCTATTGACACTGTATTTCTGTGGCTTATGCTGAAAAAGCTTTTTTCCTTTAAATTCTTTTAACTCATAACATATTCCACATTCTACCACGCATTGCTGCCAACTCTCACCATATTATCACAACGTGCCTGTATCACTTGTCCTTTTTAACCTTCCAGCTCCGATAGTCATCATATTTATACGAGAAAGCCATTTTCAAGACCCACTTGAACAGAAGAGCAAGTAAAGACCACCACCGTTTTATAAAAGCATTTTAAAATAACCTCATAACTTTCAGGGGCTGAGATGTATTTTTTTTAATATTTTGATTCAGCTGGAGTTGGAACTGCAGCACACCATGCTACTAAATAGCAGGAATTAATCCTGTCTTCAGGTCTTATAAACATGGAAAGTGTATATAACTTCCTTCAAGATCTACACATAAGAGCTCATGACTCTAAAAAACCTAACATTAGCCTCACTGAAGGTGAACTCCTTGCATCCATTGCTCCCAACTGTCCGGCTAGTATTCACGCCACCTATCTCAGTTCTCATGATGGAGGGTTGTGATCTGAAGTACCAGCATGTTTTATGGTCTGAGCAGAAGACAGTGAGCTAGGTATTCCTGCTTCAGCTCTGATTTTGATGCTCTGTGAGCATTAGCAAACCTCCACTCTGCAGTTGCTAATTCCTTGCTCTGCCAGTGGGTGTGGGTATAATGCATACCTACTGCCATCTGCCATTAAAAAATCACCCAGGATTAACCTGTCAGGTGAGATGCACCTGTGAGATGCAGTGGGCTTTACTCTTCCACTGAGTTCAACAGACTGGCTCACCTTCTTGGTTAATGTGCTATGAAGTAAAGAATAACTGAAGTGTATCCACAATGACTATCCAGCAAGTTGTACTGGATTTGCACTGTGTAACACTGTTGCTGATGTGCGGAATTGAGCCTTAACACCTTTTTTTTGGGCACACTATTCCTCTGCAATAAATCTGCCTTGTTCCTTTTCAGGGGACTCAAGATATTTACGTGTAGAAGAAGTTCATGTTTATATGTAAGAGGAAAGTACACTTGAAATGTTTTGCATCTTCTATATGGTCATATTGACATTCTATGAAGCCTAGAATACCAAGTTTGCTCATTTTTTGTTTTCCTTCTCCTTCCTCCATATATACTTAATTTTCTGATAGGGACTGGAGTATTAGCTATATATTCTTCTGTACTGGGTCTACTCCTGTACAGAAATCATTTTTAATTTCTCCCTGTAAGGTCCACACAATATATAGGGAGTGCAGAGTGTAATGATGTGTTTGAAATAGATATTGAACCCTTCCTGCTTCACTGGAGTTCTACAGTCTGCAAAGTCAGATAGAGGGGACTTCAAGTTAGAAATGTGTATTTCTAAAAAAACCCTGTACCTTAGGAAAACTTCCAAGACCTGAGAGTTCCAAAAGGCTGTATTTAGGGATGCATAAAATAATAAGTGGTCTGTTCTAACCCCAAAGTTAACCTGAGCCACTTTAAAGGAGTTTTTCATGGCTTTTCTAACTCTTTTCCCCTGACCCAATACACATCTGGTTCTAGTTGGCACCAAAAGATAGACGTATTTAACTGTCATGAAAAAGGCTAATCTTGTATTTCTGTCTTGTTGGGAGACAGGAAGTACTAGAAATCTCACAAGAAAGGCAGCTGTCCTTGGACATCTAGCCACTTTTTACACAGTCAAGTGATTTACACAGCTCAGAGAAGAATTCAAATTTTTGTGTTAGCCAAACTGACCCTCTCAACCTCCAGAGGCTCATTCATCACTAGGTAGAGATTACTAGAAGACATGGGAAAGGCTGCTCAGTCTAACAGCCAGCCATGAAGTTCTTGATCTTCTGTATCCTTGCTCTTTCCTCTAGGAAAATCCAATAAATGAAGTAGTATTTAAGAACACTTTTTGACAGAGAAAAGAAGTGATGCATTATTCAAGATGCTAGAGAAAGAAAATAAAACTGGTCCAAATCCTGTGATTCCACATTATTTTTCCCTTACTCAGTCAAACTCTTGTTACCAAGGTAAAGCTGAGGGAAGGTAACAAAATTAACATGGGCTCTGGGACTACTAAATGTTTAGCAGTATTTATGGCAATTCATCTACAGAAAACCCTATAGTCATAAAGCACATTTTCTATAAATGAACTAAGTTCAGTTTGCGGTAGTGATACAGCTCCTTGAATATTTCCAAAGAGCTGGACTGCAAGTGTTTAAGATTTAATGAAAACCAATAGGAATAAGTTGCTGAAGTTACTTTCAAAATGATACATGGTTTTTAAGTGGCTTAAACACTTCTGAATATTCAACCCATGAGTCACTTCTACAATGATATTGCAAGGCGATGCATATGCACTTAGTGTCTTCTTTCACAAAAGGAAAACCTGAAACCAAAGCTTGCCCATGGCTACAAGGAAAAGGCCCACACTGAATTTAGAAATCAAACATCCCTGCATGCATTTTCGTGCTCAGACTATGCTTCTCTTTATGACCTTACAATGTCCAGAGCAAAAGGAATGCCTACCAGTGACAAAACACTGGTGTTTCACAAGTCTTATCTTCTCAGCAGGTTCTGCTGGCATCCTTATGGCAGAACAGAATTCACAGCATGCACTGGTGCTAATGAAAGAACATACTAGTATTTTAAGTAGGTGAAATACAACTTGTGAATGTGTTCATTTACCTTTTTGATCTTCTTTTCTTCCTTCCAATGCTGATGCTTTCTCTGATAAAGTACCGTTATCTCCACTGGCTTTTACCACATTTTCTTCCTGTATGGTTTCTTCACCAATGGCTACGGTGTGTCCATTTGAAGTTTCAAAATTTACTGTTACATCACCATCTGAAATGAAAATTAAAAAGCTAGTGCCTAGTTTAACTACTTCCTTAGCACCTACTGACAACACACAGCATCCCTCTGCCTTCAAGTTTCCATGGAAGCAAAGCAGAAAGACTTACTGAAATGCGAACCATCAGGCTGCAGATCTGCTCTGGAGAGTAACTCTGTAAAGGAACTCTATGGGCTTCCACGTTCTTTGGGTGGACACCTCTGCAGTAGTGGGCCTGGAAATGCATGTGAGTTTTCAGGTCCAGCTTTGTGTCTGTACACATTAGCATCCTGTTCTCTTCCTCCCTGCATCTTGGTTTACACAGCAAAGAAATGTGTGCATGGACCACAATGGAGCTGCAACGTCTTCCAACCTGACCCAACCTGGACAATTAGAGGCAGAGTTGCAGGACTACTATGGTGCATCCCAGTAGGTAAATCAGCCAGGAATTCAGACAGTTCTCAGAATATGTGTGCCCAGCTAATGAATAAAATAGGTCACAAAGTCATTATCCAGTCTTAAGAACCAAGGTGAAGTCTTCCTGTATCACGTATCATACCATTATTAAATTCTGCAAGTCAAATTCTTTCCCAGCTCTGGTGAAATTTTACTCACTTACCCAGACTACCTCAGCTATGAGGTTTTTTTTTTTAATCCTGAAAAAAACTTCTTTCTCTTCCCTACTTGTCTCTATATTCCTGAAAAATGCTACATATACTTGCTGGCTCTCAGCTTCTCTCTTCCCTTATTTACTGATTTCTGTTCTCTGTTCCATGCATTTTAAAATTGCTGATGTTCTTCTCTGGTAATTTCTAAGGCCTGTAATCCTTCTACTGCTCTCACCCCACCTGCAGTTCATGTAGATGATTGCTATACTTCTGCAGGATTCTCTTGCTGTCCATCCAAAACTTATGCCAATCTACCTGGCATCTCTTTCGGTTCCTCCCATTGATTCTTCATTAATTGTGTTAATTCCACTCTCTTCTTCTCTTCCTTGCTGTGTGCTATCAGACCTGGATGTTTGGCCCTACCCTGGTTTCAACACAGTTATGCAGCCTCTCTCTTACCACCTTGGGGTGCTCCATGGATTAAGCTGATGGCTTCATTCTCACCCACACACTAACTCCAACTTGATCTGTAAAAAATAAGTTCTCCCTTCTTAACCTTGTCTGATTCACTATAGCTGACAGTGGCACAAGGTTTCCTTCTTACCTTACCGCAACATTCAGTTTCTTCAGCTTCTCTCTTCCAGGTGTTCATAAATCCATTCTTTCCTCTCTGCCTCCACATGTGGCACCCCCACCTCTTATTCATGTCATGGTTCTGCAAACACCTCCTGCCTCCCAGTGGCTCTTGCCACTTTCCACTTTGTTCTTCATCCCGTGTGAAATACTGTCACTTCTTCACATTGCTTAGTTCTCACATTTCAAGACTCCATGTAATTTCCTCATCTAGCTTTCATCTCCATAGTCACTCCTTCTAACTACCTTCACACTGCTCAACCACCAAGTTTCCTGTATCTCCATTTTTTGCACCTTCAAACCAATCCTGTGTTCTTTCAAAACACTCCTAGAAAATTATAATTTTCATCAGACATGAAGCACAACGTGATGAAGGCAACACAGACTGGATTGACGGCCTTAAGACAGGAGGAAGGGGAGAAAATTGTTCATCTTTATGTCCTTTTCTCACTTTGCTCAATCTCCATAAGGGATCCAAAGTCCCATGTCCTTTTAAGAATGGAATAGAGGGTCAAGGACACTGAAGACCAAAGCATAAAGCATACATACTTTTAGCACAAATGATAGTATTTCTATTCAGATTATTTGTAACCAACCTGAAACGTTAACACATTTCATTAACTGCGCCAGCAGTCTAAACGCAATTTCCAACCATGAATGGACAAGGTCAGGCAGCTCCCCAGTAAAGCATGTAGCAAAAAACTAACAAATTCACAGATGGACAAATTCAGGAATGGAGAGTCTGCATGTCTTCTTTTAAGTCAAAGACAGTGGCAGAGACAAGTTCAGAAGCCAGCTATGCTCAATGTCATAGTCTGGTAATTAGCAAAACACTGTAAAGACAAGTGATGTCACATGTCAACAAACAAGGCCTTTACTTCTAAATATCAATGTGTATGATACGAACCATACACATTGATACTTTCATGCTTCTTCAGCTCAGGCAGAGTAATACAACTTCTAGAAGAAAAATATTTTTGGAAATCATAGAATTCTTAGACTCCTTGATAAAATGACAAATGGTTTAATTTTAAGCTACAGAAAATAATTTTACTCACTTGACTTTTATTTTATCTAGATTTATAGAACACCAATAATTTCAGAAAGAATACCACTAAAAGCATAACCAGATGCAGCACAGAGGTGTTAACTATGGTTTACTCATGTGTTTCGAAACACAAATTCTGGTTAATACCAGTTACTAAACCTTACAGCATTCTGGTACAAGTGGTGTCTTCCCTGCAGTTTTATGTTTGTGCCGTTTGTGAATGTGGTCTGTGTGATAGTGATGGGATCTGTACGATCCCAGCACTGGTACTTTTTGATACCTGAAATGGATGCTATTGATTTGCTTGGGGTCCCAAAGTCTCTAATTTTTCAGCCAAAATTTCTCATATTATACTCCAGTTGCTTTAGACAGCAGACCTTGACTCAAAAAATAGGTTAATCATTAACTCCAAAAAATTCTGGCAAACAGTAGGTAGGAACCACAGGAGTCACACAATTTACAGGGAGCATCAAAATATTTAAGGATAAGACCAGAAGTCAGATGGTGTACCTATGGCAGAAGCAGTTACAGAACACAAATCTCTTGACTCCAACTTTAGTTCTTTGCCAAATGGCCCAAATTACCTCTCACACTCCTCAGCTTTGTCTCCTCATACCTATTTATACTACATGGAAACAACGCAATAGTGGCTTTATCATCCATGTTTAGCATTTAGGAGCTAAATTCTAGTTAATGTGTTATCACCTTGCTCGGGCATTTCCTTCAGCACTCCCCTTCTTATCAGCTCCTCTCTGCTTTGTCTTGTCGAAATCTTCCTTTCCAACACTAAAGAAAAAGCACAGTTAAGAACAGATTTATTCTCGTACTGCTGATGCTTGTGAAAAATGTAGAAAAAGATTTTTATTTTATAGAAACCCTGAGAAATCTTGTTTCCTCTGATTCTGCAGGAAAAGTGGTCTGGGTTTTCATGGACGCTCTCTGAAAATACTGACCCACAATTTCATATTGATACTCGTATGATCCAATATCTTCAGCTGAGCAAGGCTCCATGAGGCTTCTTTTATAGTCAATGGAAAAAGGTACTTCCACACTGAAACTGAACTCATCCTAGCATAGGCATTTAACATGGAAAAGCACCTCTTTCCCACTGACAGGGTTGACTAGCTCAGCTGGAGATACCTCCATCTGCTTTGTAGATGTTTTGAGTTGGGAGAGACAAATCCTGCTCAGAGCAAGCAACTCACTGAGCAGACTTTGTGACATGTGAACAGTCTTAAAGGAAAAAAAATAATCTTCAACAGACACTAGAAAGTTGTGTTCTAAAAGGCAGTAACATCCTCGTCCAGGCTGGTTTGCTTTCATGGAAAAAAATGCAGCATCTTGTTTTTAGGTATAAAAAAAGCAGCATACGACACACAAAAAAAGACTGTGACATGAAGCATTTTAATTATTATGTTTACTTCCCATGGGAAAAATGCTGAATAGTTTTATAGGGAAAAGCATTTACAGATGGCAGAATAGAAGAGCTCCCTACTGCACCCCATCTCCAAACCAATACAATTTTGGTCAGTGATCTGGGAGGTCACTGCAATGATCCATGGAACCATGGTGCATGGTCCATAAAACGTGAGCATCACTTGTAAAATCCTGTCTTCACTGTTAGGAAAAGTTAATCTCCCATCCTGACTCTGTTTACATATGGACTTCAAAGCCCAAATGATGTTTGGAGCTCAAGCTGAGGGCATGTGGCAAAGCTTCAGCTGTGCTGGACTCCATCCTATTAATGCTATGGGATAGGGTTATTTACCTCCTCAACTAATTCAAACACTCTGGTAATCCAATTACCCTCTTGGGCCAGTCTAACTGCTGTACGCAGATTAAATACTGCAAGAAGTATTGTCAATCTCACTTGCGACAGCCCAGCTGGAGTGAACAGCCATACGGTGAAGCGGTGGCTCCTGTGAAGGCACAGAGAGAGGCAGTTTGGCTTTTCTAAGAAAGTTACCCTCCACGCACAGCAAAACGTCTTTCCCTGCAGCAGGTAACTCTGGCTGCTGACTCACAACTGGGCTGGCTGACCTGAGACGCCTGAAGGCATCACTGCTCACAGCTTCCCACTCCCCTTCCATGCCAAGGAAGGGGATGGATGAACAGAAGATGAACCAGATTCAGCACTTCTCAAATTTACAGCACCAGGTTTATTTCTCACACTGCAAAGTGCGGGGATTCAGCAACTGCTCCACATGGGATGCACTTCCCTGCCAAAACAGCACCAACTCCTGGCAGAAGAACTGGGGGCAGTAACCATTTTCACTGATTCAGTTCAAGCTACCCATGCCTGGGAGATCAACAGCCTGTAAATGCAAACACAGTACTAGCTCAAGAACATGTAAGCTGGCATTAGGTCTGTGTTTATATACTCAGGCACTTTGTGGGATCTGCCCGTTAAAGGTCAAAACTTCATGGTGTTCAAATCACATTTGACAATATAAAGGAGCCCGTGAGCATGGCTGCAGACTCCCAATATAAGCCAGCCTCCTTGGAGAGCGTGGTAGCCCAAACTCAGATCAGGTTAGACTGCCTTGGGTCCCAATCCTAAATTACTCAGGAGCTCTTCCAGTTTCTCCCCATTATTTTTGAAGGTATATGCCTTGCAACTGTGTGTCACACACTGGCAGGACAAACAAAGCACAGGAGCATGCCCTATTCTTGCAAAGAGTTTTTCATGTAGGTGAACACTCAGTCCCACAAAGACTGCTTTAAAAGAGATGGGGGGCCATGAAGTCAGAGGACTACATGGGCAGGCATGGATGGAGAGTCTTAATCTCTCTAGAAAGCAGGTGTATTTACAAGCAGAGTGAAATCTCCTTTGACACAGACCCCAAGGATGAACACTTCACGCACACGCTTTATACCTGTTTTGTTGCTGTCAATATAAATATTATCTTATTTCAGCTTTACAGTATTATTTACTTCCTACTATTTGTCCTCTCCGCTTCCTTTTTACATCTGTTTTCTTGAGGACAGTGAATTGAGATGATCTCTCATATATTTATTTGTGGGACTTAATCCAATACCACTTGAAAACAATGATGTTCTTTCCATCAATTTCAAGAACATTGAATCTGACCCCCCATCAATGTCTCCCTCTAGTTTTCAGGATGCTTTTTCAGTTCTACAACACTGAATTAACACCTCTATCAAATTAATTATCATGGAAAATGTCAATTGGCATTAAACAACATTGACTCCTTACACTTTTACTGGAAGACCCCAAAGCATTTTATTAACATTACATAGGTATTACATAGGTTTCATAACAACCTTTAGACATATCTATCTCCATTTCACAGATTAGAAAATTTATGAACAGATAAGAAGCTTAAGCCCCAATCCTTCATCATCTAAAATGCTAGCGATGAGTGGTGTTTTTATTTAAACCGATTAAGCTCAGTTAATTCAGCTTGAAAAGATAATTTATTTAAAATATTATTTGGCCCATGGGAAGAACATTAGAAATCATGCTAGTATTCACTATGAGTATCATAATTTTAATTCCTACAAAGAAAAAGGCAGAATTTTAATCTAAATCAAGGTGACCAAAAATATGTCCCCTTGTATAAGAGGAATGAGTAGCCTGTCTACTTATGAACCTATACTGGGTGCTATTTAGCAAGGGTGGACTCATCATTACAATTTATTGCTTATTACAGACTTTGGACTATACAATACATTTCACATTTAAACAGTCAAGTATTTTGATTATTACAGCCCTATTGTACTGAGCTTTAAGGGTCTCAAACCACTCAGTTGAGCTAATCGCATTTGACTACTGTTAGGTTTCAGTAAACTCTCTTAAAATAAGAGTTACAAAGTCAAGCATTCAGAAGTCAGGAAGTGTCTGAATGAAAGTTGATGGGTGTTCAGATGGTACACCTTTTATTTACTTTTTATATATTTTACCGTTGCCATCCCTGCCTCATTTAGGATACAGACTGCATTGTGTTCAATGAATGGTTTCTTTGCCTAAGTTTTTAACCTTACCTTTCACTTTATGGCCCATATCTCATCTAAGGAACAACCTAAACCTTAATTTGAACAGAAAACTCCTAGTTTTCCCAAATGTCACCCCAACAACAGAGTGAACGAAAGACAGCATGTTCTTCTCCTCGATGCCCATGTGAGGCAACTTACGGCATAGAAGGATAAAGTCATATTATCAAACACTCTGACATTCGTTAAGTGTTTTATTTGAGGTACCCTTTCAGGTGTAATTTCCCACACTAAAATTGTGATAAATTAAACAAACAACCCAAAGCATAGGAATTCTAGTTGAATTGCCTACTTACGGTTCAAAATACCTAATCAACAGAAGTGAAGCTATGAGTACTGGCCATCTGCTGTTGAGCTAATGGCATAGACAACTGTAGGAACAGTTGTCATCTACCTGAACCACCTGGGATGGATATCACTATTTGTCACCTTAAAAATAGTTCAGTCTCCTGAGTGCAGCACAGGGAAAGGACTGTAATTTGGTGCTTCTACCATTGTCCTGCTTGGCATGCTCCCTCCTCTCACTACCTCTGTCAGGCCTTCATCACCTGGGTCTTTCTCCTTCACTTGAAGAAGTTCAAACTTCTTATCTTTGGCTTCCAGACTTACCTCTCTTCTCTTCCTTCTTCTTCTAGTAGAACTTGCCACAATACGCTACTCATTTGCTTCTCCCATAAGCACACCTTTGTCTCTCTATTCCTGCTGATCATCGTTTTGGCAATCTCTGATCTTAAAAGTTGTTTCCTATTCCTCATTCAGGAGTAGATGACTAGTACTATCCTGGAACACACATATGATAAATACTGTTTGCTGTACCACCATCATGTGGACATTCCTGAGCCAAGTCACCAGCTGGTGTTATTACTACAAGTCTTTTCTGTCATATGTGTATATAATAATGTGTGTGTATATATATATATATCTGTCAATACATATATCTTAACATATGTCTGTGATATATATGATATATAGATATATATGTCTGTATAAAAGTGCGAATATATATAACATTTTAACATTAACAGCAACATACTGTTCATAACATTAAGTAATAATAAAATGGAAATAACAGTTTCTCCACCTGTATACATGGATGTATTGAGATTGATTACAAAAACAAGTCAGTCCTGACTGTGAGTGGAATTGGTTATTAGTCCCTGCCTGCTGAGGAAGGCTGAGGTGAGGTGGGCTCCACTCTCAGACATCATGCTCCAGCAGACTCAAAAAATCCCATGTCAAAATCTTTCCTCTACTGCAGTCAAAAGCAAAGCTTGCCCTGACTTCAGCTGTAACTGTCAGAAAGCATAACTTTATCACACTGTATGCAGCCCTCATTTACTTGAGTAAATCTTACTCGTCCAAGGGATCCCACGAACATTTGCATTTTTATCCCAATACAAATAATAGTATCACTAACCATAAGAACAGTTTACCTCAAAAAGCAGTTTCCATCGTTTCCATCCCTCCTTCCCTACCCCTGCAAAAGAGACTGCTTAGTGATATTCAGCAGTTACAAACCTCAGGCAGTCTTAAAACCCATTCTCTGACTCAGAGTGCTGTGAGATTCTGGACATTCTCCAGTCTTTAGTTTTGCTCTTCCAAGAGAAGCTTGAGAGAATTCTGATTTTTAATTTTTCTCTGACCTAGTAAGAGCTAAAATTGCCTTCTGCTCCCTGTCTGCATATACTCTTGCAGTGGAGCTTTGAAGTGGCATCTGCTTTGTGCCAAGACACAAACTGCTGCTTTCTTTTCCTTCACAGCAAAACATTGCAGAGGGGAGAAACCCTTGAGATGATGCCATTTTCTGTTTGTTTTTACTTAATTTTGAAAGCCCTCTAGGCAGAAAGTATACAACCAGTGCCCAGAGAACAGATTTTCTGAGATACAGCATGGAAAATATGTTGCTAAAGGAAAAAATGCCAAACATCATTCCCACATCGGCACAAATACTTCCCCATCTAGTCCTCCATCTTTTTTGATGTTTGTGGTATTTGCTGTTTATGAACATCTTTTAGTTGCTAGCATAAGAGAGTCATGTGAGATTTTGTGAAAATGCTGCATGGACCATGCCCTGGCAAGGCTGTAGCAAGAACCTATTTCCAAAACCCTATTGAAAATGCAGAGAAAGCAGTAAGAGTTCTTTCCAACAGCCCACATTCTGTCTTAGAAGAAACTCTTTCTTCAGCTGCATACAGATTATCAAGTTGTAGCCCTGTTATGAGAACAGGCAGTAAATGTGACCATCACTGTACTGTCCCCCATGATCTCAGGCCAGGAAATGGGCTTCCTGCATCCAGGATGCATGCACGCATACATACATACACAGACCCTGTTCTGTCCTGTAAATACATCTCTGACTGAGTAGTCTGAGGAAGAGGATTTCCTGTAGGGTTTTTATTTTGTATGGATGTTTTCCCATTTCTTTCTCAAGTTAGATAAGCAAGTTTCCTCTCCTGCGTCAGTTAGCGTACAACAAGGGGCAACTTGCCAAGTAAATGCATCTTCTCAGTCCCCGTTGGTCCTGGGTCTGTTTCCTCAAGAAATACAGGGATAACTACTTTTTTATCCCCCGCCCCCCTGCCAAACTACCATCTGAGGCAGGATGAATGCCATCCAAACTACTTTTCATTTCAAATTCCAGCCTCACATGAAGCACATACACAAACATAAGTGATTCCATAACTTACATACATAGAGTTTAAAAGCAAATTAGTATCTTCCTATAACTCTGGGGCTTCCTGACAGGGAAATAGTCCTCAAGCAGATAAAGATATGCTTTCACTGCAAGCTAACCTGATTTGCACTGAAAAGCTATAGCTTATTCGTGGTGCAGCTGGGGCCGGCACCCTCTCTGTTTCTGGGATTTCTGGAGACACAAGCCTTACCCTTAGTGCTGCAGAACAGTACAATTTATCCCTATTATTCTCTATATGGAAATACATGGGGAGGTCATCTGCACTGCTGCTTGATACAGAGGAGGAACTGCAGGAGGGCACTGGAAGTCAACACATAAATGACTTACTCTGGTCCACTCCTATAAGCACTACTAGTACTACTCTGCTGGCGTAGGTCAAAAAGTACAGTCAGGTTTGGGAGAAAACATTTATCTTGTATGTAGATAGGATGGTAAACATCAGTAACACCTAAGCAAGACTATAAACTATATTTGCCTTGAAGGAGTACGCCAAATCTTCACTCTGTGGACATTGGTCAACACTTAGATACATTCTTTTTTCTCAACATAAAAGCTCTGGGAACTGTTCTTGTGCCACTTTCCTATAGCCAAATGCCTGAATTTGTAGGTTACATCTTAGAGAGTCACAAGGGGTTGTCCTGGTTTCAGCTGGGATAGTTAATTTTCTTCCTAGTAGCTGGAACAGTGCTATGTTTTGAGTTCAGTATGCGAAGAATGTTGATAACACCCTGATGTTTTCAGTTGTTGCTAAGCAGTGTTTAGACTAAGTCAAGGATTTTTCAGCTT
>JAVJGG010000082.1:28432593-28444770 GCA_035590195.1 Aviceda cuculoides | reverse complement strand
TTTTTTGTATAAAAACTTTTGCTACCACTTAATATTTTAAAAAAAAAAAAAGGCCAAAAAATGGTAGGTGCAAAGATTGAATTATAAAGAAATATACACAGTAAGGCAAAATAAACCTCTCTAGATTTGTAAGTTTTCCCTGCATTGAGATCTGGGCACGCAAGTAATCACTTAAACCAGAAAGAATGGGCTCCATGCTGGTATTTTTTCAATGAGATCGAACTGCCTAGTATTTATTTGTTTTTAAGAAACAGCTAATTTAATTAGCAGCACTGTGTCTGTTCTTCCTCCACTCCTCACTCTTACATGGAATTTACTGCATAAAGAGTAAAAAAATTAAACTGAAAGAAAGAAACCTCTGGCCCCATATACATAGAGGGTGTTATCAATTCTTCGGGGTTTAAAAAAACCTGGTCTGTGCCACCAGACGCCTCTGTGCCGATGAGAAGACACTGGTGCTCAGTTCTGCCCTGCTGGTGTATATCCCCCAAAAGAAGCCCTCAGGGAAAAACGAAGTTGCCAAATACCCTCAACAGTAGCATTCCCATCCAGGGACTGTCAGGGTGTAATGGTGTTATCTGTTAAAGCACAGGCAGGCAGGGTCTGCAGAGGCTGCTCCCCTCAAAAAGCTAAAGGAAGAGTTAGCCACAGCAGTGGGTTAACTTGCTAGCTGTCTTCAGCTGCATTCATTCCTCCACCTCGGTGAACTCACTTAATGAAGGACTTAAATTTTTTTTTTTTTTTTTTTTTTTTGGTACATCTCATGTTCTGGGGATGTTTCTTGCAATGTTTTATTCTGTGGCTGAGGAAACCCTGAATGCACTGTAGGCTGAGCAACAGAGAGAGAAAGAGATGTTTTCTCTACAGATCCCTTCAGGATGGCTGGTTGAAAGGTACAAACACAAAAATCCACAGCCTGACTTTGGTCATTTGTGCTCACTTAGTCCCTTGATTTATGTCTTTGAGGTCTGGCATGCTCCATCTGTAGGGAGGTGAGGGGATGATAATATTTAATTATCACACCAGACCACTCTCAGGACTGACTAATGCTCATACAAGAGCTCAGAGTTGGGAGACACGCACCCTTCCAGATCATGCCAGGGTGACAAGCTGTGGCCTTTATTCTTGCCCACTAACGGATTTTGCTGAATTTGCACTCAAGCAGCTGCGAAAGGCTCGCACATTAGCAGGGCCGAGCTGAGGCAGAGGTAACTTCTGTCTAAGGGAAGGTTAAGTGTCTGTGGGTGCACCTTCAATCACTGCAGCCACTTCCAAACTAATAATCAGTCTATCCATCAGATACAGTGTGCAGTGCTATACATCAATTTCTGTGTCCAGCTTCTCCTGCTAACTAGAAAAACCTGCAAAGTCCCAAACCTTTGCTTAATGGTTTAAAATATATTGAAAATAATGCTTAGCTTTTGGATGCTTTCTAGTGGCCTAGGTCTGTATTCTCAACGTTTTTTTTCACCTTTCAAGGATGACAGCTAGAAAGGTACATTCTTTTCTCCCCCTTCTTCTGCTTTCAAAAAGACGTGATCCTAGAGATCCAATACTGACATTTTAAATATTTTTCTCTTCAACACATTTTTTAAAATGCATTTCAAACTAAGCTACAGAGTTTCCAGGTGCAGTAAATGCTTCAGAAGCAAACTGTTTGTCTTGCTGGGTCTGGCTGAAATATGCCCCCCTCCTCCTCTCCGCCCTTGCTTCCAGTAGTGACGGGAAAATTAAATCAGCAGGAGGAACAGTGCCAGAGGGGAGTTAAGAGAGAGGTGTTGCTCTAAGTGTCCAAGATACTTGCTTTTTCAGTTTCAGGTCTCTGTGAATTCCCCCAAACTTTTCCAACAAAACCTTTCATCCTCTCTTTAGAATCATGTTCACTCAATAACATGACACAGTTACATGATGGTATGGTCCAACAAAAGGCTTTAAAAGCCAAGCGTCACGGTCACGTAGTTTCTGCAATGCTTTGTACTTAACATCTCACTCTTTCTCGTGCTGGCTCATGTTCTGCTACTCTCTATGAATTTCTCCTCCAACTAAGTATAGATCATTTTTCATTTCTGCTTGGTCCTTGTCCAGCTCTTGACAAGCTGGCTTTATCCACAGTCTTAGTGGTCCATTTTATTGTTCACTCCCTTGCACAGACACAGTCTCTTTCATGTCTCACCATCATGTCTTATATATTTCTTCCATACCCTATTTCCATGTGTCAAAAGCAGCAATATTCAAGCAAGAAACAATAGTATCTACTTCCCAAGAAATCAAATCTGGTATCGTCTTATAAGAGTCAGACCAGCCTTCTAAAACTTTTCATTTCAAGAATTTAAGCACAGGGACTATTCTTCAATTAGTGCAATTGTTTTAAATCATGTACAGATTTTTAATACTATTAATACTAATATTTTCCTTCTTTTTATCAATCAATTGAACAACTCACTGGAAGAGGAGAACCATGCATGGTGGTATAATATGCAGGACAAGAAAACCACTACACCCTTCTCTGTATCAACATAAAAGAGGCCGGATTAGCAGTGTGCTAGAATACTGCTTCACATTTACAGAACAAGAATATTCTTGGCATCCGTGCCAAAACCAACACTTCCTTCCCCTCGGAAATGCAATAAATCTATAAAACTCCAAGAAACAAACCAGTAATCTTCAGACACATTGAATGAATTTACAGGAAAGGAAATGCACAGCCAGTTTTGAATTATTACCAATGAAATAAATTATAACACATTATATATGTATAATTTAAACATGCCCAATTTCTTGGCAATGAACTGTTTGGGGTTTTTTCCTCCTTGTAAAGACAGCTAGTATCTAAAAATCATTTCCCACCAGCTTACAAAAACTTTAAGTGGTTATGTGAGTCAAACTGCTTGACACTATCCCACTAAATCTGTGTTTCATAAGCACGCAATGAAAGTGTCATTTCTTTGTTGACTCATCCAGCATCTAGGGGAAAAAAGAGAAGAAAAAAGCCTACAGATTAGTTTTCAGCCTGGGTGACTTTATATTGCTTGTTATGACATAAATGCTTCAGGTAAGTTGATCTCTGGGAGTTATAAGCAAGACGAGCAAGTGGGAGAAAAGTCACGAACTGGACCGCCCCTCACTATTCATGGTCACACCACATTTTTAACTCAGGATGCTGCTGTGCTGGTGAACTTCACTGGTTTGGTGCCCGAGCATTACAAATCTCTGTGACTCCCTTAGGCAGCAGTGGTGGGAGATCTACAAGCCACACTGAGGCTTACCAGGGCCTCATGGACAAATGCTGGCTAGAAGCGAGTATCTCAGGCATCTCATTCTCTACTGTTTCTGCAAAAACTGACTTGGGGCACAGATGGACCTAGGCTACAGCATTGTGACTCTTCCATGAACTGCTATGCCTTTTGGCCTCCGTGCAACACACCCTGGCTTACACTGGTACCTGGGACACATCAGCAGAGACCGCAGTTTGCTGAGGATGCAGACACGGGTGCTGGCACATGGCACTGGCTTCCCAACGCCTGATTTTGAGAAGGAAGATCACTGGTGCACCCAACTGCAGTGGGCCGAGCTGGAGTGCAAAGCCGAGCTGCCGTCGCTGTGGTTCGTTTCTTCAACAGCCCATCCTCTCCAGTGCCAAGGTGCCCTCCTGTGAAGTTTCCTGGGCATTCAGACCCAATTTCACTCATGACAAGTGCTATTTTACCTAGTCCAGCTGGCAACCAAACAGAAGTTGGGATCCGAATTGCTTTCTGTTGCCTGCCCTTGCTTTGCAGCCATGCAGGTAGAAGGCAAGGAGAAGAGCCCTGCCTTCTTCAGCAGAAAAGGTCAAGCGAAGTGACAATAATTTTAGTGTGCATCAACAAACTTCAGGGTTGAAAACCCCAGAAATACAATCAGGGGTGACAAATCCCCAGTCAAGAGTTAATTTTCTGAGCTGAAGCTTCAAGCATTAAATAAAAATTCTTAAGCCTGAAAAAGAGTCCCTGTGAGCCTCTAAGTCTTGTCAGCAATGGTTTAAGTTGAACATGTAAATTATACGATAGCAGTGAAAACATCAAGTTTGATGGTCTATCAGTTATTCTAATTGTGCAAATTACCTAGTTAGCTTAAATCAATAACCATTAGAGATTGTCCGTATTTTTCATTAATTGTTTCTAGACTATAAACTATGTGATTTGTTTGCACAGAGCAGTAACACCCCAGCCTTAAAAGCTCAACCAGCATTTAAGGTCTCTGCACCATTCTTGAACTTTTACTGGGCAACACATTAAAAGATTCAGATCCACAAAATACAGAAAGGATTAAATAACACTGAAATGAGGATGGTCCATCTACATGACTAGGGTTTGCTGATGGTTTGGGCAGTTGGTCAGAGTGAAGATATCCTGAAACACCAATGAAAAAATCACATTCTCAGGGGTGAGGGATGCAGGCTGATCTTCGGGAACAGAACTAGTTTTGCTCACACAGTTTCAAATGTTAGAACAGCTGTATCACAGTCTAACTCTGCTCCACAGAACATCACTCTAATTCATATGAAACCAAAGCAGGACAATGTACCCCTTGCTGTTTACATCTTTTCATATAAAACTTCATTTTTACAAAGCTATCATTGATACTAATCTCCAATCTGCCAAGTAACAAAGTGTTATCACAGTTTTATAGTAATATATAGAAGAGTATTATCCAACACACACTTAGTTAACCCTTTATTGATACAAAACAGACAGCAAGTGATTATCTTCACATTTTTTTCTCATTTTACTTGCATGCAACCTGACAGCATACCCTAGACTTCCATACAATGATGGAGCAACCTAGATCCTCATTTCTCCCTAGCTTTTTTCCCCACGTACACTGATCATCACAGCTGTTGAAAGCAGTGAGGGAACACAAAGGTAAATAAGACTTTCACTTTTGACAGAGACTTTATTTCCAAGTGCCCGAAAACCAAGGCAGGGACAGAACAAATTAATTCCTATGCGGTGACCTTGTATAAAGCCTGCAAGAGACTCAAGTCTTAAATCAGATTTCCTAATAATGAGCCTCCATATGATGGACAGAGGTAATTGCATTGTCTGTGCAGACTGTTAGTCCAAACCACTCTGTTGACTACAAATAGGCAAGGTTAAATTGGTTCACATACCATAATATTTAAATCCAGAACAGAACAGGGGGAAAAAAAACAAACCCAAAAGAGAGGATGCCCAGCACTGTTACTCATGTGACTCCGGTCAGAGACAGTGAGAAAACAGTCCATCTTTACATCCTGCATCACCTGGATGTTCACAGTGACCTTCCTACCTAGTTCCTACTGAACCATTTCTATCATACAACACTATAGGAAATAGCAGACTCTGGAGCCCCACTGTAATTTTACATTTGCCCAAAAAGAGAGTTGACAGTCTATGGGTTGTCGAGTTCACATAAGAGGGGGATATAAGTGACTCAATTTCATTCTTTGCCTTTGATTTTGTCTGGGCGGCATAAAATAAATAAATAAATAACCCTCACTGTCTGCCTACCTTCGCTGCTGATGGTTTGTCCTCATATTTTCCTCCTCTTCCTTCTCTGGTTTTGCATGTATTTTTAACATCAGTATCCTTATGTGCCTTGAAACCAGACCTGACTGAAGGCTTCCCAGCAGGGTTGGCAAAAACTGAATTCTGTCCACTCAGGGACACAGACAAAAGTGAACTGCCTCCTTCCCCAACACACAGCTACGCCCTGGCTGCTGTCTCAGCCGAGGCACCAGCAGCCCGCCTCGCTCTCTGGGATCTGCCAGGGGCAAACTGGACCAGAGCCACTCCTGCCTGTTATTAGAGACATTTTATCGTCACCAGAAAACCTCCTCTCTTTTTTTCTGCCCAGACCTACTCCAATGAAAATCCTTTCCTATCAGAAAAAGCACAGGATCGGGAATCCCCCTTATGTCAACTACAGAAGGCAATGAACTGACACTTCAGAAATGACTTCTTCATATGGGACTGAATGGCAGCTGGTAGGAGTATTTCTGTGGATCCGAAATATTTTTCTACTCACTGTTAAAATTTAAATACAACAGGCAGACGTAAGTTCTGGAAGCAGGCTGTTTGCAGAAGTATTTTTTAAAAATCCATCAATGATTGACCCAAGGCATTAAGTGCACTCTAGTTTTTTTAATCACATCATGTTGTAAAACAATAAACTAAAGTGAAAAATAAATCCAAACCCAGCACCAATTCAGAAGTATTTTTCAGCAATGTTACTGTTTCTTCATTTTTTAAATCTCAAAAAGCATCAGTGTCCAAAATGAATAAAGGACAACTTCAAGTAGGTAAAAAGACAGAAAGAAAGATAGAAATGTCCGAGCCTTTTCTGCTTGTAACAGGCGAGACTGTGATATGGCTTAAACACTGATGAGGACTTGGGAGCTCTTTGGTTTCCTCTCGGCTGTATCTTAGGTACTGTTCTTCTCAGTTTTCCCATTTAAATCAAGGAATATTATAAAATGGTATGGAAAGTGTTTTGAAATCTGTGACAGAAAACACCACCTAAGGACAAGGCAGTATTACCCAGGAGCAGCAAGAAAGCTGAGGATCTAGGAAACAGGGACAACTGATCCACGGGGTGGCTGAGATCCAAGGGAGCGGGATCAGTTGTCGGTGGGGCTTAGCACAGGAGGAAACAAGGTCTTCTGTGAGCTTTTCATCTGGGGGAAGTAACGGGGTGGTCACCTGAAAAGACAACCCTACACAAAGTCCGCCAGCCGGCGGGGCTCTGCCGCCCTGCCCGCGCTGGCCTCCCGGGAGCCAGCTCTCCTCCTCCTCGTGGCAGATGAGGAAGCTGATGATTAACACTGCGAACAGGTGATTAGTGGCTACCGAACGTCAGCGCACGAAGGCATCTCAGCCAGCATGCCTGACACGAAAGGTCACGTACCCTGGCAGCTAAATGAGGGAGAATTCCTGGTCATCCTGGAGGCAGTCTCAGAGTGAGAAGAGGCGAGACACCAGCCTGGGACCTGTTGAGCACTAAGCCTTTATTTTCACGTACTCATGTTCCTGTGGTTCACACTCAGTTCCTTTGGTGTGGCTGGTCCTCCGTGTCCTTACAAGATCTCTGCTCTCGGCCATGCCCCTTCGCAAAGGCTCAGCCTGCAACCTCCTCTGCAGCGAGCTATTGCTGCAGCTGAGGAGCTCGGTCTGGGCCAACCAGCAGCAGCCGCCATGGCAGCGGGGGCACAGTTTTGCTCTGGCAGATCACAGAGTATACGGCAGCACCCGTGAGCATGAAAATACATTTTATATTTTATACATGTGTTATATTTAAAAGTGTGTACAATTTTTTCTCTATAAATAGTGATTCAGACCGCGTGCTCACACTTGGACCCTCACCAACAGCGCAAATCAGAATCGTGGTTTTGGGTGCCGAGACCTACGCTTTCAGCAGTTGCTACTACTTTTGGTATTTCAGCTCAAGACACACAAGGACCAATTTTTTAAAAGAGCTCTCACAGTTCCCAACAGTAGCACACAAATTTGTGGCTACCCATTCTGTCTGAAAACATGGGCTTTTTATGCCTTTGACCAGGTATCAAAAATATCCACTCCATTAGCCCAAAGTTTGGGGCAAATTGCCTACTTAATTAACGCAAATTCTGGAGCTGTCCCAATTGTAGTCCCATCTGACAACACTGGTAGGATGAGGAAAGAGTTTCCCCTGCTCAAGATCCACAAAAACTGAAAAGCTTTGGATGAAAATTTAGCAGCAACTGAAAACAGAGTTCCCTTTACATCGTACTTATAATTCTTCCATAACTTACAAAAGCATAAAGAAGGAAAAAAAAGGAGCAGGATTCCCAGTGCAGTATTACAAGTGTTCAGCCTCAAAGCCCCCAACCAATTTAAACCTTGGAAAAAAATAAGGAAGATGAGGCGTTCTGCCCAGAACGTCCTTTGTGGCTGTGGACAAGTCACTTAGGGCTTCACATCAAATGGGACTTGACATTTCAGCTCAGTACCTCTGCTTTCCACTCCTCCAAGTGCACCAATAACTGAAATGACCAGCTAACAGGTGTGTTGCGAACAGCTCACAGCCCCTGTAAATGGTTTGAGATGCCCTCCTGTAAAGTGCAATGATGTCAAAGCTCTTCCACTTTTGAAAGGACGAGAAGCTTGAGGAGAAAAATCAACTTCATTTTTTTCCTCATTAAGAATTATTACTGTAAGGGCTTGTCGGCACATTCAGATTTGTAGCGGATTGAGTCAGGATGAGAATTTAAGTCTACGGCTTGAGTATCTCCATGTCCAACTCCTCAGGAACAGAAGTGCTTGCTCCAGAACAGCACCCTCAGTTATGCTCACAAGTAGCTACCAGTGAAGAGCACTACTGGAGTAACTTCTCTTCCTAGACAAGTCCTGAAATTGCTGCACGGATAATCAATTAGTTTGTTTACCAACACCTAGAGCTGCTGAAACAAATATTAGCTTTCCATTTCATTTCAGGATTAAGATAAGGTTGCTGAGTTAAGGCAATTACAATTCCTCTGCACAGATGCAGGTGAAGCTGCTGTTTCCTTGTCAATGAACAGGAAATCCCATAAAGCCCAGAGAGATGAAAAAGAGCAGTCTGAAAAACATGCTCACTTCTGACCTATGAGAATCATTTCGCTGAGTGCCAAGGTCAACAAACAACAGGATCCTACCAGTGACTGCTTTCATCTCATGGAGGGAGCTGGGTGGGAAATGGTTTTCCTGTGCTGTCGAAGTACACTTTCATGTCCTTGAAAAAACTTTGGGTCTGTAATAGGATGAAACGCAAGGCTGACAATTTGTGCTCTGTTTCTGTAAAACATATACAACAAGAGGAACTCCTACCCACCCCAGAGCAAACAGGCTCATGGATTACGTACTTGGTGCTGCAGGTCAGCACAAGAATCTGACCCCCGTCTTCAGCTGGCCCCACGGAGCACCCTGACCATCAGGGCAAGAGGTTCCCGAGACCTTCCCTTT
The DNA here is from genome assembly GCA_035590195.1 of Aviceda cuculoides. Lineage (NCBI taxonomy): Eukaryota > Metazoa > Chordata > Aves > Accipitriformes > Accipitridae > Aviceda > Aviceda cuculoides. Next base: position 28,435,774 of record JAVJGG010000082.1, on the reverse strand, counting down.
GCAGCTTGTCCTTCCCCTCCACGTACCCTCTGCTGTGCTCCACAGACTGTGCTGAACTGCCTGACACGTCCTGGGAACACTGGTAGGGCTGTTTTTACTGCAAGTTTCATTCTCGACAAGGCACCACTATTCAAGAAACAACAAAAATCTTCTGCCACCTAACTAAGTCTGCTTTTAAGTGTTATGTTCCCAATATGCTGATCATGCTTCCACCTGAGGACCTGGCTGTTTCCCCAGTACTGTGACTGGTGCTGAACTACTCAAGAACAAATCCAACAAGAAAAAAAAAAGACTGAAAAAAAGTGCACAGCTCTGCTGCCCTTTGATAAGCTGTAGGTCAGAAAGCAGAAGTGACAGCCTTTGCACATGATGGCTGATAACCCCCAGAAGCACTGAACTGCAGCCAATGAATGGGGAGAGAGCACGTTAATCAAGTCCTGCCAGGCATGGAAAAATCACAGAAGAGGAAGGAAGATGAACAAGGACAGCATGCACTCCACCTTTTCCACATATCTATACGCTCTATACTGTCTTCCCAAGCCCTTTTTGCTATCACTGTTTGTTCACATTTGCTAACCATGACAAATAAAAAACAAGCTTTAGAAAATTTATCTAAACGACTGAAAAACGGGAACCGAGGCGGAGAAGGAGCAAAGGATTGCCTGGTGGGTGTCCACAGGCAGCAAAGACCTGCTTTTCTGCCCATCTACTGCTCATAGTTATAGGAGATCATTAAAGCCCTGATCCCCCTGTCCAAAATACTTCAACACCCACTCACCCGCAGCTGATGGCAAACTCTAGTGAGAGAGCACTGCTACTAAAGAAAGTTCCAATGGGGCATGAAACCGAATTCTTCCTCTCTTTATAGGCACTCTAATCCATCTGGTATGAGTCTACATTTGCCCAGTCGAGAAGGACTTTTAAGTTTTATGGTTAGGCCTCAGTCTTGCACTTAACCCAATGGGAAAGTGCCACTAGGTCCTCGGTGTGTGTAAGTACTTCAGTATATATTTTCCTTTCCAAAAGTAAAATCTTTCATTTAAAGTAAATCTTAAAAAAAACCACAGGACATTGCCTGGGGTCCATACTGAGTATTGTATTATGCATATATTTTATCTCTTCTAACACTCTGTGACTTTCAGGAAAATCTTTTATTTCAATTTTCTACATCAAACCATGTTCACCGTTATCAGTCCACCCGAAGGCCCCACGATGATTTACTAGCGGTGCCCTGCCCTGCGCCCAGCCAACAGCCCCTCTGAACCCTGCTGGGGCACAGCAGAGATCAGGGGCAGGATTGGAGCCCTCACAGGCTGGCATGGCTGGGGAAAAAAAGGGGGCTAACAGGCGAGTAACTTCTCACAGCTGCTTTTGTGTGGCTCACTGAGGATCTGAATGCACTATTGATTCCTTAGCACTAAAACAGATTTGTAGCCCCTGCGTGTGCAACACAGGGATCTCCTTCAACTCTAATCTCTAGCAGCTGTCAAAGACTTAAATGGCTTGTAGTTGGCTAGCATGCCAAAATCAACGAAGATTTTGGGACTACTTGCCTAAGGGGCAACCCGTCTGAACCGGAACCGATGGAAGTCATTTTCCTGCCCTGATCAGAGCTGGATGGGGCCTCCCAAACTTTGCAACGTATTAAGCTTTCAGAGCATACCAGCGCAGCAGACAGGGAAAACAAATGACCGCACCGCCAAGAATCCATGCCACCCAGAATGCCACCTGCCCCGTGGTTTCTTGTTGAGGATATACTCTCCCAGCATTTTCAACAGGGCTGAAAGTGCAGTGGCATTGCTCTTCTGTGAAACCTCCCGGAGGCACTACTGGTGTTCCATCACAAGTGCAGTGCTCTTAAAATGGTAATAAATAGAATTTACTTGGCAATATTGAGGTGGCATCACCATAACTTACATCTTCATATAACTGCCTCTTACCACTCCTGACTGAAAATCTCAGTTTCATTTAGTAAAGAATTCAAGGGTAACTTACTTTTTTTTTTTTTTTTTTTTTTTTTTTAGGTAAAAATAGAAATCCAGCCCAATTATTGTCCATTAGCATTCTGCCAAGGGAAGACAGGCACCACAGCTATCATTAGGCAAGATGTGAGCCCCCTCCCCAGCAAAATATCCTCACAGTAGACTTTTGCACAGAAGAGTTTGGACACATTTTTGTACAGGAAGTTTAACAGAAACTTTTAACCAGTCCATCTGTTTCCCTACATCTGTTTCCCAACACCTACCTTGATGTAATTCTAACATGCTGGCTGCTGGGCGAAACCTTCAACAGGATGGTGAAATTTATTGGAAATGGTCAAATTTCTCTTTCATGCAGTGTTTGGTAGGAGAAGAAATCCTCCAAGATTTTTATTGGGATGGCATAACTGGGACGTTTTACCACTGGCAACATAATGGAGATTTTTTGAAAATGTATTTGTTATTACTAAAACTATTCTTTGAGACACCCGTGAAGAAAAAAAAAAAGGGGGGGGGGAAAGAAAGTTTGTTGTGTTGTCCCCTATTTGACAAGACATTCCCACATTTGCAGCAACAAGCAAATTAAGAATGAAGTTCAGCCTTCAGAATTAAAGTCTACAACGGGATTTGCTTATTTTTTTAAATGGTTGCAAAGAACACAGGCGTTGAGGAAAAACATGCGTGCAGTGACATTTTCGCAGGAAACTTCAAACCTGGCTGGAGTTAATTTAGAATTACATCCTATTATTGTGGGAAGAGACCCGCTCTGCTTTTCAGTAACTAAAACACACCGGGCTATCCTAACAGCATTCCCAAGCAGTTCGTACTATCTTCAAAAAGTTGCGAACTGCTAGGGGTGCTTTACTGGGGGAGGGGGGCAGGGGGTGTTCCACTCGTAGGCTATTTATTTATTTTCAATAGTCTGCTTACACATAAAACGTCCTGGAGCCAAAAGCAACCAGATGGGCGGGTTACTAGCCGCGCTGCTGGGCGAGGTGCCAGACCTCCTTTCCTTCCCCCGTTTTTTCTCCCCTTCCTACTTATTATTTAAGGGTAAAAAAGGAGCCCCAAGCTCCCGGGGAGGTGGGGGGCACGGCGAAGCCCCCCGCCCCCGGGCTGCCGAGCCGATCAGGGCAGGGCAGCCCGGGAACCGGCCGCGCTGCCCCGGCCGCCGCCGTCCCCTGCGGTCCGAGGAGCAGGCG
>JAVJGG010000082.1:28369238-28416476 GCA_035590195.1 Aviceda cuculoides | reverse complement strand
AGGTGGTTGAGTCACCATCCCTGGAGGTGTTCAAAAAGTGCATAGACGAGGTATTCTGTAACATGGTCTAGTGGGCAGGGATGATGGTTGGACTCAATGATCTTGTAGGTCCTTCCAACCTAAATGATTCTATGATTCTATGATTGATTCTATGATTCTATTATCCTACACATAGTCTATTTAAGGCTTAATGAACTGCAGACCCTGGCTGTATGCTCTGAGGACAGCGTTAATCCTCATCACAACCTGTCCTGCTGCCTCCAGCTCTTTTGTCCCAGGGGGCCTCTCCTGGCAGGGGGTGCCCTGTGGTGTTGAATTCTTAGGTGCCACCCAAAGAAAGACATCATAAACTGAAGAAGAATAGGACTTAAAGTTTCCTCTTGATGTCTTTTTGAAAAATAAAATTTAAGAAAACTATCTCTCACTGGAGCGCAGAGGAGAAAACCACACCACCTGCATAAAGCAATGGTAATAAGACTGGAAAGTGTCACCTTGCAGTATGAAGCAATTTGCCTCTGAAACAGCCAGATTCAGCCAGTGAACCCTTCCTAATAGGCAAAACACCAAAGTGGTTTTTAACCACAGTCTTCACTGCAGCCCTGTATGAGTTCCAGCTACATTGCCAGGCTGACAGCAACACAGGAATGAGGATGGTGCCTGATTTCAGAGATGCTGGAATAATGCCAAAATCTGCCCTTCACTGGTGCAAGTGGAGATAAATGACTTAATTTGTTCTGGCTTGCCCCCACCAGCCCCACTCGCTAGTACTTACCACATAAAAGAAACATGAGTTAAGGCATTGTACAGGAACTGTGGCTGGTGCTGACTCTGGGATGATGAGAAAGAACTGAGCATCTTTCACTTAACTACATGTGCACTGAAAAACAGTATAATGGCCATTATTTCAACAAGCTTTTCTCCTGCTGAGGAGTCAGCGTTGCCATACCATGGTGTCCGACAGGCAGCAATTACAGCAGATGCAGCTAGCTCCAGTGGAAACAGAGCCTTTATTAAAGCTGGAAGGAGGAATTCTGAGTGTTGGTTAGGAAGCATCCTGCTGGAGGCTTTCTAACACCTGGGATCCCTCATTTCCAGCCTTTTTAGTAGTTTGGGTGCTTTAAGTTGTGCAATATAGTTTTTCCGTGGTGCTAGTCAAAAATTACCTTCCTTTTTCTAATCTGAAATATATTCGGAATCACCCATTACCAATGTTTTAATGTAAAATATATACGCACACACATGTAATATATACACATATTACAATTCCCAACAATGTACTTCTACAGATAGGTCTTCATGATATTTAGTCATAAGTAGGAATGAAGAGGTCCAAACTAGTATTTTCCAGTAAGAAGCATACAGACAGTTTTCTTTGTAGGATTATTATAGTTAGAAAGCTGCAAAGGGATTTTAGGGTGAGGTGCAAAGGAGGTTCAGAATGTTAAGAAATTTGCTTTATCAGTCTTTCACAGTGACTCAGATTGCTTAGTTACAAGGCTTTCCTGAATCCTCTCCAGATTTTTGTGTTTCAAGAAAGACAAGGGACACCAAAGGTTACTTAATATCCCAGGAGCAGTCACTCTAGTGCTCAAACCAGAGTAAGACAACATCTTTCAATGTTGCAAATACATTTAAAGAGTGCATTAGCTCTCTGGGACAGAGCTCATCAGCTGAACACGTGCTTCCAGCATAATGCTATTATTACGCAAGTATCTTTCAAAATCACTGCTTCTCAACACTGAGCCTCCCAATCTGTAACTATGACCTAATTAATTTTCCCCCTGACTATATGGCCTTTCATTTGTCCACACTGAACACATCGGTTTCTAGCCTAAAAATAGTTTTATATTTTCTTGCTATTCAGTGCTAGTAGCACCATACAGCCTGGAGCAAAGAACCAATTCTTGCTGGATACCTCCTGAAACACACCTGATGGGCGGCAGTGATTCCCAAAATACACTTGTATTTTGAAGCCTGGCATTTAGGCATAGGATAACCCATTTGATACATAACATATTGATTTTGTTTCATTCTAGGTTCTACACAGCAGAACCAAGCCAAACATCTTCTAGCGCAGCAAGACAGATGTATGAAATAATCCCCTCAAACCTGTTTTTCCTCCAACCCATGTTAATTGGAATTATTTGTATTCAATCTCTCCATTTTTTCTGGCTCAGTCCCTGTATCATCTGTTCCACGTTTTTGCCTGGGACTGATGTCAGGCTCAGCAGCCAATGACTACCAGTCTACCTCATTTACTCCCTTTAAAAATTGTTACAACACAGATTAATAATAATTTCTTTAAAAGCATGCAGTTCTCTCACAAGGGAGACCAAGGGGGTACATGGTGTGCCCTACCTGGTTACCCTCAGAAGAGGAATGACTCTGAGCCCAGGTAACTCGTTGCCTTCCCAGCCCACAAACAGAAGGCCAGGAAGCTCTGCCAGCTCCGACTCTGGGCTACAAAACAAACAGCAGCTCTGTGCCTTTGCGTGGCCAACTGTCTGCAGCTCTTCCGTAGCGCTCTCCCGGCCACTACTACATACTAACGCATCTCACAACAGGCTGGGACCCCCCCTGCCTCCCTACCCCAGTTGCATCCCCCCCCTACACATATAGGAAAGGTCCACCTAGCCCAGCACTCCAGCTCCAACAGCGTCCCGAAGCACTGCAGACTTTCCACAGGCTCTGTGCTGCGGCTGAATATCACCCACGCCGGTCAGTCCTCCGCATGCCGAAGAGCACATTGTTTTGCTTGGGAAACATTTTTTCTCCCATGTGTTTGCAGTGCTTCCTGAGCCGCATAAAGAACGTGATGTGGCCATCCATAAATATTATGAGAAGACAGCTTGTTCTATAAATGAACACGTAACAGAATTTGATTTAATGTAATGTTCACTGAAACGGGAGTTAAAAATTGGGAGCAAAGTGGAAGTACTGATATGCTTTTTAAGGATGGTAAAAATCTTGGACTAGTCATCTGTGACACAGCAAAATCTGAAATAACTTAGGGACCGCTTCTCAGTTGTGCAAAGTCCTTTTATACCAATTGTTAAGAACCTCCAATTTCCAACATTTGAGTCTAGCCAGTGTGACCAGGGAACTGGCAAGGAGGGAAACCATGAGGTGCATGAAAACTTTCTTTGCTTTTTCGCTCAGCTGAGAAGCAGCCCAGTTTGATACAGGCAAGTGTTCTCTTCCTGTTTTGTTTCTGTGTTTCTAGAAACCAAACTGCTGTTAAGATTTCACCCATTGCCCCTTCCAGATAGTACGAGACAGCCAATGGACGACCCATGGTGGAAGCAGTCTGAACCAACAACGCATGTGCTGTCTTACCAGTACTAAAACTGAACTCAGAAGACTCAGGTAAACACTGGATTTGAGCACTGCAGCCTACTTTCATAGCATCAGTTGCAGAACTGGAGCTCTGGTGCATTATGCATAGCACAACCAGGGGAAGTACAGAAAATAAGTACTCCAAATTCCTCTGCAAAGCCACAGGAAAGCTTTATGGTTGCCAAGCTACTAATATTGTCAAAATACTTGTTTTCCTTTTTCATTCTGCCCATAATACAGTGTGACTGTGAAAATGGACAGAAGGGGAGGAAAAAAAAAAGAAAAGAAAAGAAAAGAAACCTCAGTGATACAGGTTCACTCTAAGCGTGCAGTCCAGCATGGGAACATGAAAGTGAAGGGGACCACAGGAGTTATCAGGACCAGTCCAACACAGTAGCAGGCAATAGATGCTTTGCTGCAGGAAGCATCACTTTTGCATCCTTTGGATGCTTAGGTGCTTCCTGATAAGATGTAAAAAGGCAAAGGTGCAAAACACAAGTGTGGTGTGCCAGAAGCAGAGAAAAGGAGAGCCTGAGGTCACACGGCTCCATCTGCAATGTACTGAGAAGTTTATTTGTGCTGCTTTTTCAGGCAAGCACATATCGGCTGTCTTTCACAACCCTGGCAACCCTCTTCTCCATTAGCAGTCTGATGTACTACTTGAGGTAGCACTTATTGGTCTTGGGAAAAAGCTTAAAGGCAGAGCAGAGGAAAAGGAGATCACAGACAAGAGGCAGCAATGCCACAAAAGCATGGTTAAATGCTGATCATAGGAATGATGCTAACTTCTGCTTTCATCTTGTTCACCCTGAGGGTAGTCCTCTGAAATGGCTGTGCAACCTATCTGCATCCAGAAGAGGTGCACAAACACTTGGGAGCCACCTGCTCTATGAGATGAAAAAGCTGAATTTGCCCTCAAGCTTTCAAATTCAGATTAAAAAACCCCAAAGAAATCTGGCTGTGATTGCAAGCAGCTATGAGGGAAACTTATCTCAGGGCAATCTACCTCAGTCGAGCCTTTCATGTCCCTGAATTAGCAAGCCATTGCATCAAGCAGACAACAGTTAACAGCATGCTCCTCTGTCACAACAGGCAAAGGGACTTCAGGGAGAAGCAGACTTCAGGGAGAAGCAGACTTCACGGATGCACACACAGCATTACTAAAGCACTGGAAAAATACTGCTCTCAGAAAAGCGCTCTTAAACAATAGCCATACAAACTGCCCCCTCGCTCAAGCGGCAGATCATTCTTCTGCACTGCAGGTGAAGAAGCTAAAGAGCAAGGCAGGGTACTGCCTGAGAGAGGAAGGGGACCCCACCACTGTCCTTCTTATTCCTTCCTGGGAGAAGGGAACTTTTTTGGATAGGAAGATGGAAGTACCACTGGCTATTCTTCCTCCTTCAGCGTTTCAAAACAAGACTCTCAACATTGCTGAGCAGCACTTCTATTTTGCCAATATTATACCTTCCTACTCTACTTTGCAGACAAGTTTCCCAAACTACAGTATTAAAGAATATATACAACACTTATGGAACTTGAAAATTTGCAAATGTGATGACAGAAACTTGTGTGAAAATGAAGAGCTATGTGTACAGCTATTCCATCTCCTCTAGTATTTGTGTTGAAGAATCAACACCCAGAGCTAAAACAATGAACATTAATAGATACATTATTTTGAACTGGAAGACAGTAACATAATATAATTTAATGATCATCACCTTCAGATGTTGCTGACGCTGCAAAGTCAATTGTTCACCTTAATGGACCTCAAAATCTTGCTTAAGACTTCATCACACTCAATTTGGCCCCAGAACCTCCCACATGTAGGTAAGAAAGTATTTTTCCCCATTATCTAGACTATCTAACCTCGGAAATTGCCAACATGCCCTCACACAGCACTGTGCAAACCTCTGCTTCTAAAAAAGACAGGCAATTCATCATCACGGATGGCGCCTCCAAAACCATGGGCAGGGTTGGGCTCTGAGGCCTATTTGCATCAGTTAACATCACAGTGTTCAAAGATCCTCCAGCTACAACTAGGAAAGCTGTGTCCAGAGCTGGATGCCATGCAGATGTAAGACACTGCATCACATCTAACCCAAGCTGGCTAACCAGTCTGGGTGCAGCCACAAGTACTGATGTGACTATGCTGTTTACCAGTTCAGGTTAATGTTTGCCAGGCAAAAGGCACCACACCATATAAACATGCTCAGAGCTAGCTCCAGGACCTCTGGCATGGCACTGGTTACACAGAGCAGATATGGCCTTTGTGGAGCCCTGAAGGAGAAAACAAGCAAAAAACCCATTGCTGAGTTTTGTAGGAAAAGCAGGAAGGTGGGCACTACCATTGCTCCCCATTCCCATTTTTAACCCCAAAGGCATCCTTGCTCCTAAATTCCTTCATATTTTATGCCTCTTGAAGCCACACATGCCAAAGTAAACAGCCACTTTAACCTCTTGTGGGCACCACTCAAAGCCTTAAGCTGTTGTGTAGGAAATGTATGTTTATGCCTTACAGAAACTGTATAATATATTACAGTCACTGTGCTAAGCGATACAAACTAGGGAATTTAAAAGTTACATTTGGCAACCTGCCCTTACTGTGCTCTAATTATTTCTTAATATCACAATTTAAGGGCAGCATATTGGCCCCAATTTTAAACTGTCTGGCATTTATAAGTTTGTGTCACAGAATTAATGTTAAACAGTTTTCAGATTCTTTATTGAAAACTGCTGATTGTGTATTGCCTGACAAAGCAGAATGTCTCCATTAGACTAATGATTTATTGTAAATATGGTAGTATTAAGGCTGACTATTCTGGGTATTAAAAATGCACGGAAAAAATCCATTGAAAAAAGTGTTATGTGAGCTGTCATAATTTGTCAGTTTAATATCTTTGTCATTTGCATTTCTGTTCAAAATGCCAAGAGCAATTAAACCTGATCACACCACTAGAAGTTGCCAAATTTCACATGAAATTAAAACAGAATAAAGCATCATGTTAGTTATTTTAATAATATTAAACAACAAAAACAGAAAAGAGAAGAAAAAGGAGACATATAACAACTGTAGCTACAAACAACGCAGGTAAAATACAAAGGCTGTTTCTGTGATACATGCACACACATGAACTCCACAGGCTTCCTACATAAACAAACCATTTCCCTTGACAGTAAGGCCATAGCAAACTGTTGCTGGACGATGGTCTAAAAATCAGTTAGCAGCTCCCACAACATGCATTTTCTGCTGGTTTGAGATCACTGTATTTTCAGTTCATCGCTCCACATGGTTTCCATGCAAGCCTCCATAATGACATACCCCTCGCTTTTTGGACCAACAACGCAAGTCCCAGCGAAGGAGACAGAAGGGATTTGTGAGTCAGCAGGAGCTGGAGCTAGGGCGAATCGATCACAACTTTTTTTTCTTGTGGCAATACCAGCTGCTGTCATGTTTGTGTTTGAATTCCATTATGCAAGGCTTCTCCTAGCAATGGTTAAGCCATGGATGAACAGATTGTTTCTGGGATTGTCTCCCATTGTGCCTCCCTCTCTATAGAGCCATAGGATTGTCTTTATCATTATGAAATATCCTGTTGCTATTCAGAAATACATTTACAGGGATTTTAGCGTACAAGTTGTGAAATAAGTAGTCACAGTAATTTTTTATAGTTATGTTACAGGAACAGTGGTGCTGAGTAAACTAAGATTACACAAATATTTGGCCCTGGCCAGTTTAGCTTCTCCTAGGCCTTTTGCTTTATTTGGAAATTAGATATTGTCAGGGACCTAATTCTGCACTCAGGTGCGTTATTTGAGCCATATGTTCCCAGCAACTCAGTACCCCATTGCTGATAAGTCTGGGTCAATTTTGCCTCTTCTGGGAGGAAAGCAGCCAACCATAAACATCATCCCTGTTTCTGTTCCTTGTGAGAAGTCCTACCACTGCCCCCACAAGGTGCTGGGAGAGGATGCTTTTGTACTGGTATCAGTACAAACCACATTAGCTTCTATCTCCCAGTAGCTGCAGAAAAGGTGGCAGTTCTATTCAAATGAATACAGCTACTTCTTTATTCTGGCATCTCCAGCAGCAAATGGAACATCCCTTCTAGTGCCGAGCTGTGCCCAGAGCCAAGCACACATGGCTCCTTGGGTATGGGATAACAAATCTGGGTGACCCATCTCCTCCGACACCCTACCTCTCTCCACAGGCCACCAGTGGGGAACACTCACTTTGGCCCTGGGCCCCCCATGCTCACCCAAGGGCTGCCAGGTCCCACCTGCCAGAAGGAGTGATTAGAGACCAACTCGGCTGCTTTATTCAGGATTTACTTCTGTCTGCTGGGAGAAAGTTGCTAGGTATTCTTATAGTCCTAAGCTACTTATATTTTCCAATTATACTTTAGGAAGAAGTCTCATAAATGGTTTTTTTGCAAAAATATAAAAAATGGTTAAATAGCGAGACAGAGGGGAAAAAAAAAAAAAGGCAAGGAGTTTTTGGTAAAATTCCATCCAGTCTACTTTTAGAGCCCAAAGCAATACCCCTGCAAGTCACCCTGTAATTAAGCATCAAATTTCCTAAAAGACTCACAGTAAGAGACAATGAATGATGATTAAACAGTAGCAGACTAGATCCTTATTATCAGCCACCTGCTCTTTGGTCACACGATCTTGCTTTCCCCCTTGCAACTCACTTCTAGCTCCCACAATTTGGGGTGTTTGAAGCCCCTGGAGTGCAGGCTGGTTTTCTCAGAGCAATTTGTGCCAGTGCCTCGCTCAATACAACCTTTCCTCCTCTGGATTGCTTCCTTGTGCTGTCAAAATGGTTGGCTCCTGCGACTTTGGTCTGGTCCTTGCTAGAAGTTTATGGGGAAGCGATACCTGTCAAATTTGGATTTCTACCTCTGTACACAACACTTGCTTCTTCACCATAGGTGGCAGTGATGATTCAGAGCACATAACAGGGGTCTGCGGGCAGTTTGCCAAAAAAACCACGCAGCCAGCAGATGTAAACGTAAGGCACAAAATCAGCACCTGGTGGTCTGATACTTGCTAGCTTTTATCAGAAAACCAAATCAGAACTTATTAGAAAATAAAATCTGTATTATACTGTCTCTCCAAACCAGCTGGAGTTCATGGTGCTTCTTTATACGAAGTACTGTAACAACTGGGATAGATGCTTAAAATATCATGAGTGTGTGTCAGTGCAGTGCAACCATAGGATTTCTAGCTAAAAAGAGCCATTTGAAGTAAGGTGGGTGGGCCATCTCTACCTCAGAAGGTGCTCCATCATTTTAGTCCTACATGGTATTTGGTTACTTCCAGTGCAAGCTCCTATAGTTATTCCATGCTATGTGTATACAGACTTGAAAAGAGCATTGGAAGCGGCAGCATCACAAGGAAGTTTAATCCTCACAGAAGTGTTTTCCAAGATCATGGCTTTATAAGCGCACTGTTCCAGCTTCTGTGTAACGGGGCATAAGGCACGAGTGTTATCCTAAAATTACAACAAAAAAAAATTTTCAACTTTCTAGGAGACAGTGAACTGTGATACACTAGAGCATCTGCTTCAACTGAGGCCATGAATGCAAATAGGATACAAATAAAGATACACAATGTAGTATAAAAGAGTTCATTATTGCTTTGTATTTTATTGCTCATGTGCAAACCACTTTGTGATCTATAGAACATGGCATATGAACCCAGTAAAAGTCAATATGGCATCACTGGTAGCCCCATTTTGCAAGGGCAATGAGTAAACATATACATAAGAATGGATGGAGAGAAAGGAGATGCTGTTGTCCTTTCCAAAAGCACCTTCATGCTGCTGGGGAGAACAAGGGCTAAGTACCACCAAAGATCAAAACAGAAGCTGCCAGCAGGACACTACTGATTTGCTGCTGGAGTTCAGAGTTGTCAACGTGTCTCAAGGGCTGACAAACCCACAGTTACACTGTCATTCTCTGCATTGCAAGTGGTTTTGTTTCAATAGGTTTCCAAATTGATAGGGACAATTCAGCCAAGCTTAAGCCTTAGATGGCTAAAGGTTTTCAGAGCCCTTTATGGGCAACAAGTGAACCTTCCAACACACTTGAGATTGTTATCTAGCCTAATTCTGCACATAGATCATCTGGGCCACATTAGAGGTTTTTGAACACTGCAAGTTGATGAGAAAGCCAGGATCATAATCTGAAGCCCAGCTCCCAGCTTGCTCTTCTAACTACCTGAATGTTTTTCTGCCTTATGTTTTAAAAAAATGCACCTGGTTTGCCTCATATTCAGATAAGTGACTATGAAGTATCTGTAAGGTCAAATCCTTAACCCGCATTCAATCCCAGCAGTCTTATATTTAAAGGATGCTAAATGAGTCCTGCTGACTTACTGAAAAACAAAAATGACTAGTTACTTCAAAAGGGAATTACCATCAGCAAACAGCTTCCTGTGTCTCTTACCCTTCCTGTGACACGCAGAAAGTGGCTAAATTGACACTTGCTATTCAGCCTGTCCTACAGCATTTCAGGCCTCAAGTTAAATAGTCTTGTTTCCATGGAAAGCTCTAAGTTTCACTACTGGTCCAATATGAAGTTTGATGTGCTACTGGATATTCCTCAGAGACAGGATATTCAATACACAAGACCTCCAGTGCCTTTAAAACAGATTATTTACCAGAAGGCATAGCCTGCAGCCACAGCTGTAAAGCCTACATAATTCAGGGTAACAATTAACCACAGCTAGCTCATTACTGCTAAAATAATATTCCAAGTGCAAAGAAGTCATATAAGTCCCCAAGAAACACGAAACCAGGCCTCCCATTTTTGTTCACTACTAGTATGGTATGCACGATGCGGCACCTCGCTATGGTGCCATTCACCCCGACGAGATCCTTCTCCCCAGCTTTCGGCACCTCGCATTGGCATGGTCCTTGGGTATGAATGAGTGTGTCAGACTTGTCCACTTTAAGATGAGATGCCTGTCCGGGCAGGGCACAGCTGACTGGGAGCTCTGGGGGAAGGGATGATGCTGATCTCACTCCTTCTTACAGGAAATCCCCCCCAAAAAGCATCACTTGGGAGCACGTCCGTTTCCGCTGCTTCTCTTTTCCTGCTACTGCAAGTTTCTTGCTACTTTTATATTCCTTCCCCCTCCCCCCCCCCCAAGTTATTTCCAGGCCTTCCTTGGTTTTTTTAAAATGAGTTTTATTACATCATTGCTATTTCCAGGCTTGATGTGTCTGGCCCAAAGCAGACATGTGCAGCAAAGCCAGAGCGCAGGACCTGCCCATGGAGGCAAGTGGGGGGCTGCTGGCTGCCCTCCCCTGCCCATAGCAGCAGGCGGTCTTGTGGCCGAATACCTGCAGCCAGCCCATCGCAAACAGCTGCTGCCAAAATAGGCAAAAACCCCACAACTAGAACTGTCCTGATGTGCCATACACAGATGGATGAATATTTTATTGTTATTCCAGGAAAGGCTTTTAAAAGAACACAAAAGACAACAATTATGAGGAGCTGTCTCGGTACACAGATAAAAAAATAGAAGCAATCTAATATATACAGGAAAGGACTTCTTAAATGAAAACATTGTTTCTATAAACCACAAAATAGCATGGACCAAAACAGCTAAAAGGTGCACCTAGGTGACCTATTAGCAACACTGATCGTTAAAAGTAACAGTTTTGGCCAGAAAATTATTTTAATGATGGCACAGAAGATGAGTGATGAATTAGAGATATTTCTGTTATGCAGAGCAGAAGACGGAGTTTTGCCCAACAATAATCCATGGTCTGACTCTGAAAGTCTCTTTGGCAGCATGATGAATTTAATAACAAAGGCCTGGTTCACTGACACTGATAACCAAATTGTTGTTCGTAACATTCGGTGGCTGAAACTTGCAGCTGTGCTAATATTCTGCAGTTCTGTATTGCCAGAAACAGCATCTCCTTAGGAAGAATTCAGGCAGGTAGCCAGTTTAGCATGTTTACATTTCAACTGGTGAACTGCTTAAGAACAAATGAATTATGCAGTTAGTTTTAGGGTTGCAAATACGCTGCTCCTGTCTGTTTGATCTCGAAAGTGCCCAGATTACACCACGTAGCTTTTCAAAGGTGCACTCGCATCCCTGTAGAAGTCAGAGGGCACGGGCCAGATCTACAGAGGTATTCAGCTGCACAGTCCCCACATTGGCACCCAACTCCATTTGGATGCAATTAGGGATCAAGAGCCCTAAAAACACCTCTGCAGACCTGGCAGTGTTTACCCAGCTCCCTGTAGGCTCTTTGGAAATGGATGTATTCCCTACGCCACTCAAAGTGTGGAAGCAGCTGGACTCTTGGAAGAGCTGTCTGGAGAAGAGAGTGTGCCCGTACCATACGTGGAGCTGAAGCTTGCTGGGGGTTTGGACCAACCAGACCCAGGCAGCAAGAAGCTTGCTGGTGACCACAATGGAAGCTGGAGCATGGCCTTACCCTCTGCTGTGACTAAGGCTTAATTCCATCTGTTGTTGGGTGTCTGGTTGTTACATTTTTGTTGTTGTTCTTTGGTTGGGTTTTTTTTACAACTTGTTTTTAATTCTCTTTCCAAAAGGATTATTTTAACTAATTTTAACTGTATATAGATTGCTTTCTAAAAAATGCAAGTGTCCGTCACTGTTTCTGCATTAAAAAAAAAAATCTAGAGTTATAAGAAGCTTTGAGAGTAGTTGGTCAAGTTGTACAGAGAACAAAGCCTTACTTGTTTTAACTTCCAAATTTTGCAGATGACAACCAAACTGGAAACTTCCTAAGGAAAAAAAAAAAAAAGAAAAAACAAAACAAGACACATACACAGGAAAACCTGTTTCTATGGTTTTCAGATACTAGCTTCCTTCTTCACCCCCCCCCAAAACTGGCCTTTAAAAGAAATGTGACTCATTCCAGAACAGATTCTTATAGCTGGATTAAAGTGATAGCTCTGTCAAGACTTCAGTAGTATTAGTTGTTGATGCTGGGGAGTGTAAAAACCTGGAGAAATTAGCAGCTCTGCCTGCCAGGGTATCTCTTGCCCACAGGCACTCTGTGCTGGAGAAGAGGAATCCTTCCCCTCCAACCAGAAAATTCTGCCTTGTCATGGAATATCAAACAAGTCATTATCATTTATTATGTTAAGGCTTCTTAAAAGCTAGCCAAAGCACCAAGTGCAAATAGTATTCCTAATCTTATTTATTTCACATAAACAAACATTATACTAGGACCACATCAGTTTTTAAGTTCATAGGTACTAGCAATGTAGTTTTCCATGATGTCAACATTTTAATTTCTGGAAAAACTTTTTTTTTGTCTTGGACTTTATAGAAATAAAAGCAGCAAGACCCTTTAATCTGTTTGTCGCAGAAGTCAATAGCAATACACTTGAGACGAGATTGACCTGGACAGCTTAGCAGACATAAGCAAGAGTTTTGCTATTATTATTAAAACAACAAAAAACCACCACAACCCACCTACAAAAATAAGCTACATATATAGTATCATCGCTGAAATCTACTGTTGAGTAATTTTTTCACATGCTCTAGAGGTGATCATCACTTTTAAGGTCAAAATTAGACAAATCTGATGATTTGAGCAGGTTTCAAAGGGCACTGAGTCTACTGCAGATTCAGTGTCCTAATAGGTATTGCACTAGTACCAATAAATCAGCGAGACACTAACATGTTCAAGTTTTAAATCAGTCAAAGCAACATGCAAAATATCCATCCCAAAGAGCTCTCTTTTCACTCTGCTTAGTGATAAAAGGCAATGCAAAACAGAAATGCAAATAATGCACCGATGCAATGTTGGTATTGCGTACACCTCCTTAGAAACCACGAAGTGCATTATTTGGCATGAAAATTATCTAAAGTGCATTATTTGGCATGAAAATTATCTAAAGTGGCATGATCTAAAGTTGGAACATCAAAGAAAACAATAAAAAGTGCAGATATATTGAGTATTTTATGTACTAAATACAAAAGAGAGCAAGGCATTATATGGAGAAAATAGAAACAGCTTAAAATAAGACATGAGAGATGCATTATCTACTTTTCATTAGCTTTATTAGTTACCTATCCACACCTATTGCTATCTGCGAGAGATATTTTCCACTGAGTATAAGCATTTTCCCTTCCTGCCACATTTCCTGCATATAGCTTCCAAAATAACACTGAAAACCTTAAAAAGGCAGATCCTACATTACAGTTTAGGTTCACATTTTCAGGAAACACAGACTTAAAACAGAAAAAACAGACTGCTGAAGGGTTAACAATTTAAGTGTGTCACATTTTACACATAGAAATTTGCTTTAATAAAGGATACTGAAAAGGCAGAAGCCACAAAGGCTGAAGAAACACATCTCCTGCAGCAAGTGAGACAGGATACAAATGAACCCCATAGCTCCACTGAGAATGAAGATCTGTTTTATTTCACTTACCAGCATTATCCATTTTTCCCTCCTCGGTATTCAAAAAAGCCGTTTTCCCCAGAAAAGCAGCCGGTACAGTCTTGTTCTTGCTAATGAAGCTGGCTGCCCTTCTCCCAGTTATTAGACCTTGCTGGCAGTCAGAGCATACTTCATGCACTGACTGCAGTAGACATCACCAGGAAATTTATATCTCCAAGGATGACAAACAGCCATTAGCTCCATTATAGGCTGATTAAGATTGTGTGAGCCTATCAAGTAGATACTTAAATCCCCCAGGGTTTTACCTCTTCAGGGAAAAAACAAAAGAACTCCAAGCCTGTAATATTGAATATATGTTTCTGAAAAGTAAAAGTAACTCTAATGAGGATAGGCTTAATGGGTAGGAAGGCAAAACTTTAAATAAAATAGAGATATATTACAGAGGAAAGGGCTGTGATTTATCAATGATGCAACAGCAAAAGTTTTAAGGAGAAAAAAAGGGGGAGGAATGTATGGCTGAGAAAGTGTTAGGTTAGATTACAATTTGCAGTCATTAGCTTTGGCTGTGCTTTAAATCCTACAAGTTCTGCACCTGATGTTCCCTATGGTTTGTGAGAAACGCAGTAGATGTGCTTATCTGCAGATGCATGTCAATATATTAATTGTCTGGAGACATTCATTATTATACTGTTCATAGCTGAATGTAAGGAAAGGGTGAAAAGTAACTACAGGGCTTTACTTCTTTTAAAGTCAAAATAAAAACACATGGGATGGAGGAGGGATTAGACTCAACAAAATCTGAATGACACATGCTGAGGTGAACAGGTATTACTTCTAAATTTTCCGTACCACCTGAGTCTCTGCTGAACAGGCTTTTCCCCCATAGAAGTAAACAAACAAACAAAACCAGTATAGACTCCTAAACATATCCCTTCCCTACGCTTCTAGAGTTTCCTCTTTATAAATGAAAAAATACTTTATTTTCAAATAAAAAAATCTTTCCCCTGGCAGCAGAAGATGAACAGAAGCAGTACATGGAGGGTACCAGGAAATTTGGGTTCTGTCCCCCATTTTGGCACTGATTTGCTGTCTAACCCTAAACAAGCATTTTGTGCCATGGTGCTTGCCCAGTGGTGAAAGGGACACCATTACACATACTGCCTTTGGTGAAAACGAATGTCACAAAGTACTGACACGACACAAATCCCTTGCAGTATCTTCTCAATATTTTTTCCCTTCTTTTA
The DNA here is from genome assembly GCA_035590195.1 of Aviceda cuculoides. NCBI lineage: Eukaryota > Metazoa > Chordata > Aves > Accipitriformes > Accipitridae > Aviceda > Aviceda cuculoides. The sequence goes on along the minus strand of JAVJGG010000082.1, from coordinate 28,401,493 downwards.
AATAATTTACTCAGCTGCTCCAATTCTCTTTATTGCAATGGAAAAGAAGTACAGATTTTTGTGTCTGTATTGTATTGACACGAATCCCCCTCAGCCTCATAGTATCACATGAGCAACAAAATACATTTTCTATTCATCACACCCTCACTGCCCCTTTGATCTTGTTTGTCCTTCTTAAATGTTAAATTAAAAGACAGTTGCAGCACTGATCTATTTACACTGATTAAGAAGTGGAGAGAATCGATGGCTGAGAGCTAAAGTCATCAGCAAGAATGGAGAATATCTAGGGCATACTGGTTATATTCTGCATTTCCAGAAAAGAAGCACTTGGAGGGCTAAGGAGAAACTAAAGATTAGAAATCTGTCACACTTCATATTAAGGTTCTATTTATAAGTGGCTTATAAAGAGCTTATAAAAAATAGAAGTTATCATAAGCATGTTGCATTAGTACATGTTACAGATAGCTACAATCACACCAATACAAAGGGTTAAAAATGACCAATAAGGAACTTATTCACCTGCTAGATTCTGTATCAGTTAATGACAATTGATTAACATGCCAATTTAGGTAATTGGTTAATGTGCATCTGAGGAAACCCAGTTGCATAGGAGCACTAAACTGGAGGCCATGAGATGGCCACCTGACAGATGCAACCAGTTTTCTCCAGTTTCTCTGTGGGAGGTAGCTGCCTGGAGAGTGCTGGGTTACTGGAGAAAAGTGAGAGAAAGCAGGGGCTCTTGGTAGGTCTTCGAAGACCCCCAGGTCTCTCTGGGACCTGGGGGATGTTCTGTAGCACCAGCAGACTGCTGGGGAGAGAAGAGCAGAGGATTGTGCCTTTGTGCCAGGATGCTATTGCTTAACCGTGGAGACAACCAAGGGAAAAGCAAGCTGTCTTCGTAAAAGGAATTGAGTCCCTGGTTTGGAGGTGGGGGTCTGCAGAGCCGCAAAGCCCACCAGTGTCTGACTGAGCCCAACCAACCCTGAGAGATGGTGACACAACTGCCGCAGGGCAGAAGGACAGATGTGTATCTTAAATCCTAGCAAGTATGCAAATGTCTTGTGTGGATTAAAGCTAAGAGAGATTGGGTTTGAGTCCAATCTGTTTGCTTTGAGTTTCTCTTGGGCTGGGAAATGGTAGCTATGTACTGGAGCAGACACCAGGCAATGGTGCAGCTATAGGAAACCGGTACTGACCCTTGTGGCTGGGGATACAGGTGGGCAAAAGCCTGTGCCAAAGAGCCCAAGGGAACAGGCAAAGCTCTACCTACTTAGACCTCAGGGAAATTAAGAGCTCCAGACAGTGAATATTTCTGTATGGCAGGCAGGTCCCGGCATGTGTGCTGTGGCTGAACCCCATCTGCAGGGCAGATGGGCTTCGTGGTGTCCTTCATGGTGCAGGTCTCCTAACCACGCAGATGAGAAGACCTGTGGGAGCATACCACAGCTCCCTTCCTGCCCTCATGCACAAGTTTCCCATCCTGACATGCAATTCCAATATAGTCACAGCCTCAGGTCACCTGAGCATCAGGACTGTAAGGTGCTAACTAGAGTATGGGAAGTCCCAGTTACAACGGCTTGATAAGCACTGAGTTTGGGTGCTTCATCAGGGGTATGTGCCAGGTAACCATTTGTTAACTCTTGAAAGATAACTATAAATGGAAACTTAATATGATATATGCCCTAAATCTCTTCTGTTTGAACAGAAAATATCATACCAGGAACCTTCTAAAAAAAGAATTTTACAAAATACATTACTTTCTTTTTTTTTCTTGTAGGTAATTAGATTATCACATAGAAATTAAAAATTGTGTATGATCAGACACAATTATTACGAGATTAAAGCAATGTGTCCCTGACTGCACATGGGCAAAAGAAAGATACAGATATTAGGTGGGGCTGAAGGCTGCAACTTGTTATTTAAAAGTTAAATACACATATATTCCAGGCATAAACTTATTTAATTTGTGAGTACAGAACACCCCATCACAATCCATAGTTGCATGACACCAAAATAGTTCAGTCTGTCTATGGGCAATTTTGAGTAAGGACTGAGAAGATCAGGTCTGCAGAGGTCCAAAGCTCTCTGTTGCCCTTCCCAAAATCTCATACTTCATCAACCTGTATCTCAGCTTCCTTCAGCTATGACGTGGTCTTGGCTCACAGTTCATTTCCGTCATAGGTGATTAAGACCTGAGTTCAATTCCCTGTCGAGCCACAGACTTCCCAAATGATTTTGTGCAAGCTCCTCCAACATCTGACCTCCTGCAGGAACGGCTTGTACCATGCTCACTCCCCACACCCCGGCTGTGTGAGGATAAACACGCTGGAGGTTGTGCGAGACCCCATCGGGACAGTATCAAGAGCTGATGAAGCAGCTAACTCAGATAATCAGTGCCACCTCCTAGAGAAGGAAGCATTCTGGGGTACATTAGAAGCACCGCTAATGACACAGAACCCTAATGATCCCGTTCTTCAATGTACCTCATGTACACAGCCTGCTGCAGTAATGACATTTCACTCTGGGAAAATCGATGAGGATTCACAGAGGCACAGCAATCTGCCCAGGTAAGAAGCAAATAGAGAAAGCAGGGTAAGCAGAGACCTCAGCACCCAGCCATCGAAAAAACTCTTTGAGCTGACAGACCCACAGAATCGATGGACAGCTTCAGCTGTGGTGTTCCCAATCATGACAAAGATGCCTAAGAACACATTTAGAAAATGTGAAATCTGGCTCGGCTCAGTGCAGATTTGTCACTGCAAAGATCTGACTCCATAAGATGCCATTTCAGGCAAAATGTTTCGCTTCCCTTTCACTGTGTCTGTTTCTTCCCACACAGAAATCATCATGCAGGTGTCTCTGGGAGAAGCTGTACTTGTTTTTAGATGCTGTGGGTTTGTATAGTCAATGCCAACGCTCTAAATATATGGCTTTGTGCAATTCTTCTAAGTATTCACCAAGTCCCAGGGCAACAGCCGTGCTGAGCACAACGGATCTGTGGCCCTCCAAAAGATGTTTCCTTCTGTGAAGTACACTTCTCTCCACCAGCAGTGGGGGTTTCACAGGGAGGGAGGGAAGGACACTCTGAAGGCACCGGACTGCCAGCAAAAGATCTGGGCTCTGCTACAGACAAATCCCAGTTTTCCAGTCAGTAATGAAAATTGGCACTTACTGCTAAAGGGTGCTTTATAAACGGCACCAAAATCCTTGATTAGTAACATCTCTATAGATACAAAGTTGTTAGATGCATGTTCTTCAGGCCTTAGGAATATGAAAACCATCTCTGGCACATTCTTGAAAATTGCTACGCAAAAGGGAAAGCCTCTCAAGGAAGTGCTGAACCGTATGCATGGAGTAGGTTTCCCTGGCTTAGGGCTGAGGGTTCAGTGTATGGCAGGACCGACCTCTAGCAGAAGCCTTCCCTAAGCCTGAGCAACAATTCCCAGTATCACTGGGAGAAGGTTTTGCCAAACGTCTTTTCCCCACCTCACAGAGGCAGAGGAGTTTGAGAGCAGGACAGTAACAAGGATGCTCTTTTCCTGAGAAGAAGCTATGGTTCAACCTGAAAATACTGTTAATATACCGCTATGATTGCAGAGGATGTTTTATTTTGCTGAGCAAACAACAGGAGCCTTTTGTTCCCGGGGAAGACTTTATCCTTGAACAGCCCAGCCAGATGCAGAGGTCCTGACTCTTGCCAAAAGCTGCAAGGGGAGAAGCAGCACCACTGAAGTCAACAGATTTAAACTGATAGAAAACAAGAAGAGAGTGGGATCCAGACAGCAATGTGTGGTCGTTGTAGGTGGGGAGTTTCACAGCACAGACGGGTGTTCAGAGGGAGCGGGAAGGCGCAGGGCATATGTTGGGTATAGTGCAGAGAGAGTGGCAGGGCTGAGTGAGAGGAGGCACAGAGGCAGTGGGAGGGAAAGCAGGGACGTGGGGAGAGGTCAAGGAAGAGGTTTCAGCATATCATGAAGAGGGGTCCTCAGCGGGATATAAAAGTATGGACAAGAAAAACACCTCTAAATGCTTGATTATTTAAGTAAATTCTAACTGGTTTCTGAATCCTGGCTTTTGGTGAACTCATATCTAAAAAGAGGTGTGGTATGAGTTCAATTTGAAACATCTGGAAAAATGAACACAACTTTTTCCCCTTTAGTCTTCCCACTGGTCCTGCTATGGAGTCAGGCAGCTTTGCACATGCCTAACTGGCTACCTAGCCCTGGAAATCCAGACAGGATTTCTTGGCCTTGGATGTGCTTGAACCATTTATGCCATGCCCTGAGATGACCAAAAGTAAATGCAGTAAATATATATTAAATATCTGCCGGTGTCACCATGACCACAGCTGAAGAGCTGGCAACGGGAGCCTCAGAAAAAAGACATCTAAAGACTTCAAGCATTTTTACTACTATTTAAACCAGTTCAGAACTATTGGCAGGCTGACTGCCTTCAGAGTACAATTAAGTCTACTCAGAGTCAGGTCTAATTGACATGCTGGTAAAAATGCCGTAAGTCTCAGGCTCATCTGTGTTCTCTCCTCCCTCTTAGACAGCCATTACTTCTGTATCGCTTCCCCTTCTTCCCTGTCTTGCCCTCTCATGGGCACACACAGACACACAAACTGAGCTGCAGTTAGTCCTCTGTGTTCTTCTCTTACTGGAAGCCAAACTCTCAGAGCCCGTCGTGTACCAGCTTGTACAGATCCAAGTGGGGCTGTAACAGAGGGAAGGTGTACAGATCCGAAACTGCCATACATCTTCCACTGAACTGTCAAGTATTTGCTCTCGGAAACGAAGCTTGCCCTTCTGTTTGCTTTTTACAGTCTCCTAGAATTGGAAATGACTTGAAAAAGCAATTGGCTACTAAAGGAATTAGAGCTATGATTTGGGAAAGTGCAGAAGATATATTTTCCCTCTCTGTCATAGAAAACTGGGTAAGTGTTCTTCTGGGAGGAAGGCTACAAGACCTGGACAGCCATTTACAATCCCTGGCGTGGGTGTTCATCCATTAATATAACATATTGCTCACATAAGTGAATTCTGTCAAGCAAACTGAAATAACCTCTCTACTTTTCTCTTTAAATATCACAAACAAGTGCATTGAAATGAGTTACTATTCCTATGGAAACAGAGATGAGCTCCAAACAAAACCTTACCTCAGAACATGGCCTTTGCTATCCAGAGTGCCAGGCTAAATCAGGCATAGGAAATAGGGCAAATCAGTTCAAAGTAAGACTTTTGAGTGTAATTGTAAGGTAGCAGGCTGATATAATCCTCAGTATTATACAATCATAACAACAAATAGGAAATTTGTATCCATATGTAAATTGTGAAATAAAGTTCCAGACTCAAAACCCATTTTATGGGCTGCGGGCTTCCCACACCTGAGCTAGACAATTAGAAAGCCTGTTTATAAAATGTTCTGGCTTTGAAAATCTATGAACATCTTTGAATGTTCTGAAACCATCATGATATTTGGCTAGATGCAGTATTTGGACAGATTTTCTAGAAAGAGGCCAAACTGAAGCTCTGGATACAAGGACAGACAGTTTTGGATCTCAGTTTGTCTCTGGCTCAGTCATACTGTGGCTGGTGTAACAACACCTCGCGCTTGGTATTTGACTCGATGAGGATGGCTAACACGAGCAAAAATGCTTCAGCCTTCCATTGCAATGTAAAAAGTGAACACACATTTTGAGTCATAAGGGACAAGGCACTAAGAGAAACAAAAAGCCTTTTAGTCTGTCAGAGAAAATTACAATAAGAAACAATGGCTGAAAACTGAGAATAGGCATTTTCAAGTAAAAACAAGTATGTGTTGCAACAGCAAATGTGATTAAGCTACCAAGGCTATCACTGGATTTTCTGTCTCTGGAGGTCATCACATCAGGACTGGACGTCTTTCTGGATGACAACAATCAAAGATAAACGACTGAGCTCAACAAAAGGGTAAATGAGAGTAATTTAAGGGCTTGTATCATACAAGTCAGACCTAACAAACCCTCTGGCATTAGTGCTATGAATCTATGTAAAAAGGCCAATCTTCATTATCCTTGCTGAAATGAAATACCAGACTTTTATCATACCTTAATGACTGCATATAATAGATTTACAGAACATTTTACCCCACTCCTTATCTTGGGACCTTATTCTTACCTTCTGCCCTCTGCTTTTGTCATACATTGGAATAGACTGCCAGGGAAGTGGTTGAGTCACCATCCCTGGAGGTATTCAAAAAGCGCATAGAGGAGGTACTCCATAACATGGTTTAGTGGGCATGGATGATGGTTGGACTCGATGATCTTGAAGATCTTTTCCAACCTAAATGATTCTATGATTCTATGATTCTTTTTCTCTTGTGTGTTCTCCAGATTTCTCTCTTGCAATCTTATGCACAGTAAAAAGTAAAGGAATTTAACCTCACTGAAAGGAATAAATGTAGCTTACTTTCTGTTTTCCCTTAAAATCTGCTAACAGATAATTCAGTAAAGGAAAACCAAGGAAAGACAATATATTCTAGTCTGAGGATCTGAGGTGATACCCCACTCATGGTGAAGCCAACAGGAAAACTTCCACTTCAGCGGGGCCAGGACTTCATCCCTGAACATAAAACATGTGGTCAGGCTTATGCCAAGGACAGGGGAGATTCTGAGTACGTCAGTTTGTTTTAAGTAGTATGAATAAAAATACGTGAAGAAAGACTTAAGCAAGAGAATAGAAGAGTGCATTTGAGATATTTATTGGCATTTATCTTAATGCTCTCTCCCAGTTGAAGTAAAATTTAGGCAAGTGAGAGCTAGATAATTATCACTTAAATGTCAAATGCCAGCCTTAGGAAAATGATAAAATAAATACTGAGAAGAAAAAAGAAGTCTTTCAAACTCTGAAGGCTGATGTGAAATCATGCGCTGTACACGATGTACTGTACATTTAGCCAGACAAACTTGACTGCCTCTTTGGAGGTTAGTGTTCTGTAACTTGATTCGTGAGACAGAAATCTGAGCAGACATAAATTAGAAACAACCAGAGAAGACACTTGACAAGATCCACTAAAGAGAGATATAACTTCAGCTTGTTACCTTACTGTCTCTTCCCCTGAGGTCCTGCTAGTTAGCACATAGATCTCACGGCTAACCTGTGTTGCTTTTGTACTCCATAGCACACATTAAAAAGTAAAATCCATCAGCCAGAAGTGACCATTAAATAAAGGAGCACTGGTAAGTGCTGCCAGATGTTCTGCAATATTTGGAAAGGAGAATAGCAGGAGAACCTAACTAAAGCAGAGTAAAGGACACTGCTTGAGGGTGTTCTCCCAAATGAGTTTAAAAAAAATCTATTTATCTATATTTATATAAAAATTCACTCTCTCTGTTACCGTACTGGGACTGCGTTCTCATTTAATTGCCACTTCTATTCCACATAGAAGGGATTCACTTTACCCACATATAGTCCAAGTTATGGTATCCATATGAGCGACTGGTATCTGTACGAGGTCTGATGGAATTATGTCTCATCTCGTCAAGCCCAGGGTTACTATTACTTCAGCCCCTGAGTTTCCATGGAGTTGCAAGAATTACTCTCCTCTTTCACGGGCAGGAGCTTAAGCTGAATGGGCTGTGTAACAGTGAAGCGTGCCCAGCATGCCTATCCCAAGTCCATCTATGTCATGCCAGCAGAGACCCCTGAAACAAAACACTCATCTTTTTCCCTGTGTCTACTTCACCTGCTGTTTCTTGACTCAGAGTGAGATATTTATGAATGAGAACTTCCTCTGCATGATCAACTTGCTCAAGGGATCCAGCTAGACTAGAATCACAGCTCCAGATACTTCTAGTACAAGGTGCTTCATACTTGCACCAAAGGATATTTCTTTTTAATGACTATAGTCAGAGATTGAGTTCACTTCTCAAGTACAGAAAGTGTGGTGAATTGATTATCTGTTGGTGTATGTGTAATTTAACCCTCAGTACCCTTGTCAGTCACACGAATATCTGTGTTTGCTTTGACTTCTGCTAAACTCTTGTCCTTAACTGCTTTAGGTACCACATAGAGGATCACCTTAACTTGTACAGCTTGATGATTTTCTAAAACCAGCAACAAAACAGATGCTCACATGCACCTCAAAGGTAATGAAAGGGCAGGTATATTTTAATTCTTTAAAATATGTATTTGCCCTGAAAGAGGCTAGTTAACAGCACTAGTTATTTTTATTGTGATTTGATAATGAATATGTTTGCCAGAACATACTGCAAAATGTGTGTGACAAACACAGAGCCCAACTGATATCAGCAAAGCACGTCAGACAAATTGGCAAGCTGGAGATGTGCCATACACAGGTGTTGGGAAAATATGCATTAGAAAGAGTTTGCTTTTGCTGAATGAACAGACAAGGTCAATATTTTCCAGCTCAGGATGCAGCTGTGTCACCATAGGCTGTACTTTCATTAGACCACGGCTAGACAGTATAGCAGAGGAAAAATGAGACCCCAGAGTAATTTCAGGTAATAATGCTGATAATTCAGCAGCCCAAACTTTTTACTCTGAATCAAAACTCTAACAGTGCTCCACTCCAGCATGGAGCCAGAGGGTAAACCACTGTTAATGCAACATAAAAACTTCCATTGCTGAGAAGTGTATTATGGTAAACTCAACAACATGTTATAAATCTGGTTCAAATTGCTTGGATGTTTTGCTCAGAAGCACGCATGTCTGGGAAAGAAGGGCAGAAAGATCAGAGAATTTGACCGAGGAGGCAACAACGAAGCCAGGGAAACTAGAAAAACATCTCAAGAAAAAACTAAGGACCAAATGCCAGCTGAAAAATACTGAGCAGCAAGCAATGAAATTATGCCGTCTTGTTTGACTCCCACTTTCTTCAGGGAAACAGAACTTTGTGTACAGACAGATGAAGAAATCGAAGACTTCCCTGTTTCTATTATCAGTTTCTTCTACGAAGTGAAAAAGCATATAAGATTAAGTAAAAGTTCCAAAAGGGGCCAAATATGCATGACAAGTTGGTTTGTGATATTTCTTTCCTTCCTTAGCTATTACCCAAAATACGCTGTTTATTGGAACATGCCTTTCACCTGGGCATCCAGTCCCAGGGAGTCATGCGAGGCAGTTTAATCCCTTTTGTGGCAAACAAGTCAGCACTGTTTTCCTACGGTGGTAATCAGAGGTAAAAAGAACTCCAAAGCTACATTTGTACAGCATTGTTCCTTTTCTTTTTCCTTTACAATAGCAACCACTTGCAGTTGCAGTGCCTGTCTGATGTGCAATCTAGGATGCTGTAATTAACTTCTGAACACAGGTCTTTATATTAAAGCATCAGCAAAAGTGTAGGAGGGGAAATGATGTATCCTGCTTCATTTATTTCTAAAAATAACAAAATTTCATCAGGAACATGCTGCTTGAATTTGCCCGGAGAGCATATTTAGAAATGCAGGGAAAGCTGCCCTCTTGAGAGCAATATGAAAAAGCTCATTAAAGCTGTTACGAAAGGCGGTTAGGTATTTTAGAGCTATGTTGTCCTTCTCTTTACATTGCAGGTTGGTGAGAAGTATAAGCTGCTTTGCTTCAGTGAGGAAGAGAATATTATAGAAAGACCCCGACAAAAGTATATTTGAAATATTCTTTTTACCTGCATTATTAATAGTGTTTGAATTATTAAAATGTAATGAATTTGAAATAGCTAATTATTTCACTGCTGATACCTTTTTCTTTTGTCACTGAGGTCAGCCTGGACACTGGGATTACAATGAAGGTTGTTTCCTCTTTGATTCCCCATATTTTATCTTGGTTTTCAAGCACAGGCATACCGTCTTTCAGTAACTCCCTTCCTCTATTTTGCTTTCAGTTTAGCAGTGTGGGTAAATGGCATAATGATATGCAGTCTTAAACTCCCAAACCTTCTGCTCTCTACTTGCCCTCTCAGGCCGCAGCCTTCAAGTCTGACAACCCCCAAACTGCAAGCATTTTGGTGAAAACTTGAAATGGTACGTTTCTATGTGGTAGCTTCAGCATTTCTCCAAAGCATTTTTTCAAACATCTTTATTCTAAATCCTTACAAAACCTTAGCACTGGGCATAAATTACTTGACAGTGATTAACCTCTCAAGTGCTTTGGAATTTTACCTGGATTCTGATAATGTTTTTTTGTGTGCTGGGGTTATATGAAAACCAGACCAAAGGAGGAGCATGCCAATTGACAGAAAGCTGGTATTACCTCTTTGCTTGAATTTGTGAACACTGTTTTGACTCCCAGTGCTGTCCTCCCAAGTGCTTGCAACTTTCCTGGCTTGGTAACAGTTGCAAATTTTGCAAGGGTATTCTGTAATCCTACATTCAAATCATAACCAAGTATTGAGTAGAACTGGGCCAAGGACTGTCCCTTGCAAGATCCTGCTTGAGATGCCCTTTTAGTCTGACAGAAAACTACTGATAAATATTTTTGAGAGCAATTTATCAAACTGTTGTGCATCCACTTCATGATTACATCTAGGCCACGTTTCCTTAGCTTGTGTCTATAACACAGTCCTGTGGAACAGTCTCAAAAGTTTTTCGATGTCAAGATATATCAAATCAAGACACGTCTAGTGTTTTCTTTCACTAGTCAACTTAGCCCTCCAAAAGTAGAAAATCAAATGGATTTAGCACACATTTTCTCTCATTTTGCTATTGACTTCTTTGTCTTCTAAGTACTTGCCAATCGTTCAACATAACTCATTCTGGAACCGTCCTGGGATGAATTTTAGCCTAACTAACTGGTCTCCACCTTTTGTTATAAAACACCACACTGAGACCAGGACACTGCCAAGCAACAGTGATTTGCAAAACACCCTCCCAAAGAGCCAAGGTCACCCTCCAGTGTAGGTGCCCTGGACCCGTGCAGCAAGCTCAGCTCCTCTGCTGTGCAGCAGGGTGCTGGGCTGCAGCTCTGCCAGCATGACCACGGCTTGCTCTGGGAAGCCCTATGTGGAAACAATATCACAGATCCAGGCAATTCATGTTCCTGTTTGGCTTTCAGGGATGGAGACAGCATGGTACGCTCACTCATCCCCTCTGGCCAGCCCACCTCCACCCCTGCCAGCCCATCCTGGGAAAGGCACCTCCAAACAAAGGGTCGTGTTGCTACACCGAAAGGAAAAAGCTTCTTCCACGTGTGGGGTGGACAATCCAGGCCAAGGCTGAGTGAGGCTGTCAGGGATGGCAGAACCCTAGGAACTAAGAACAAGAACCCATAGAGAGGCCCAGCAAATACAGGGGGAGAAAACAACATAAGTGAAATGGTGATGATGAGCACAAATAAAAATCAGTTAAGGAGGTACATGCTCTCAAACGGATGTCATGTGGTTTACAAGATGACCTGGCAGAGATAAAGTTGATCTAAAAAGAAGATTGTGCTGGCCTCACAGGTTTCAATGAGCCCATATAAATTAAAGGAACAGTCCTGTCCATGCCTATCCATGTAAGAAATCAGCTGTGCAGTCCAGTTGTTCTCTGCACAGTTATACAAGTCCTATAACATTTCAGTAATTTAACATTTTTAGTGACTTTGTATTAATTTTGCCATGCTTCTTTTGGAAAAAGATGATGTTTAAAGACAACTAAGCAGATGATATAAATTTTTGAACTAGACCAGTCCACAAAGAGACTCTCCTACTACAGACTTAATGATCACATTTCTATTTTATGAAAGAAAAGTCAAGTGCAATAGGCAAACCTTCTAATGTGCTTAGCGAGAACTTGCAGATTCTCTGCTCTACATCTCCCACAGGTTTTTATATCCAAACCAAGACCTAAATCACTTTGGAAGCATGCTGAGCTGTTAACCTAAAAGGAAACATTCAGATGGTATGTTGTCCTAAGGCTGCAACAAGCAGTGAAGTAGGCCACCTTATTTATTGCACCTTTAGGTTAATGTTGTATCTGAACCCAAAATAGGTTAGTGCGTAATTTTCAAATTGGTAAAAAAAAAAACACCTGTGCTTTTCATCCTGACATATGGATATTATCAACGACACATTTCAAGACCTGGATGGAACTACACTGTGCCTCCTCCTCCAGAGTCCAGGACGTGAAGGTCTTCCACCACCCTACTCTAGCAACACAGCCTGCCCCAAAGTTTTCAGAAAGCCTGCAGCAGTCCTGGATATTCTTGAGGCACTGGGGCTGGAAGGCATCAAGCATTTCTTGTGGGTGCTGTGAGGGAGCTTTGGCTCCTTAGCCTTGCAGATGCTGCAATGGCTGCTTGGGGGTTGTTGGAAGAGTATGACTGCTAGAGGCTTGTACTCGGCTGGGACCTGGATAGACCTGGATAATAGGAGCTATTGTAAGGGCCTTTTTTTTTTTTTTTTAGTTTCTTTCCCCACTCCCTCCGTTATGTTCATCTACACATAGATGTGGGAGGTGGCCAGAACCTACAGATGTGATTTCCTGGACTTCTGATTTTGTTTGTACTACTTTAATGCTATAATTTTATAGGACATGGATTACATTCTATAAAATGACAGTCATTTTCACTGAGTCACTTTTCATGATCATTTCAGGCAGTACTGAATAAATAATGGAGAACTGTTTTGATAATTTAGTAAGAGTGTTCTTTTCATGTTTCATTTGGAGGATATGTAATGGGAAAACTGCTTTAGCTTACTTTTAGTCATAAATCTACTGTCGATACTTTTATTATTGCATGCAGAAAAAATTGTCTGTTGCACACATATTAGCATACGTGAATGCTTTCATGTTGTCTTTGATACTTATCAACTGAATATGAACCACTTAACATTACTGGGTTGTTTTTCATGAAATACAGTCTAAAAGCAAAAATCTAGCCAGGCCCTCCTCCTCCAAGAATAAAGAAAGAAAAAAGGAAAACAAAAGATTTTCCTGCTATAAAGTTGTTTCGAGGTTGGAAAGAATGAGTGATGTCTCTCTTTTAGGCTTATAGGGAAAGCCTTTCTAATGCTCAATTTTTTAGGCTGGGAGAAGGAATTCCTGTTTTCAGGCTCTTTCAGACCAGTCAAGCGATCCTGCATCTGCCCTTAGAGCTGCATTCATCAAATCTAAATCTCTAGCAGGCCGGGAAAACATCAAGGTAAGCAATACCTACTTCAATGCACAATGCCAATGGAGGTCTAGATGTGCATTTCTGAACACATTTTATAGGTTCCACTGAGTTTTGTGTTAGAAAAGACTGCTTCAGATTCAGCACATACATACACAAATTTTCACCCAGTTACTTTAGTGGTTTCTTTCTCAGAAGACTACAAAATAAACGAACAACTCAGCCTGAGAGTCTGCCTTTATGAACTTGCTGTGGACTGGGTCAAAGTACTCTGCACAAATACTGGAAAACCTGGTTCTAATTAAAGCTGACTTCTCTCATAATGAATCAATGTCCAAGTGTGCAACAGGCTGCCAGCAAAGTATAAGAGCTTCTATTAGTTCCCAAACAACACAGACGACAGATCTTGCTCACCCACTCCTCAGCAGTTTCATTGACAGATCAATACAAAACCTGCAAGCCCAGACCAAAGTACGGCAGAATCAATACTACAAGGAGATCCAATTTCACCAGCACCACTGATAATGCCAAGCTTGCAGCATTACCTTGGCTGAGGGAAGAGCAATGGCTGATAATAACATTTCGTGTTGTCTAAATATATGTTTTATGGATTTAAAAAAAAAAAGGGGGGGGGGCTCAGGAAATTTAAAACACTGCCATGCCATCCCATCCCATCCCACTCCAGCTTCGTGCTTTTAAAGACAGCTGAGTTTGCATTTAAGGACACCGAAACTAATGACAACCCTGCCGTGACTTCATCTGGGAAGGAGCAGAAACCAGGCGAAACCAGCTCAGGGCAATCCAGCAACTATGCTGCATGAGCGCTGCTCACTTCACAGAAACAAGCCTATATTTCAAATCCTCTCATCTGCGAGCAGGTGGGTGATCCAGGCAGAAATCCGGTGCCAGAGAGACAGTGTTTGCTGATCAGCATAACAACCGCCCCATCTAGTGTACCAGCATCACACGGCAGCATCTCCCTGGGACACAAAATCTTTCACCCAGCAGTCCCCGGCAGGCAGTTGGGCCGGTTAAGGCACCTAAGCAGGTCTGGAGGGGATAGATAATGGGGGGTGCAGCAAAATGGGTCAGAAGACCAAGGGGGCAGTTGGCAGCATATGGTATAAGGCATACGACTGGCCTCAGGGAAAGCTGTTTTAGCGGTGACAAGGCCAGATGCTGCAGTAATCGTAAGGATGCTCTTAGCTCTGAAGTCCTACCAAAAATAACTAAAGTAGGAGGTAACAAAACAGGAGCTACAAGCAGGTTAATCCTACTTTATGGCTGGGCAAAATATCCCATTTCAACTGTATACTGATAAACCTAAGCATCCTCAGAAAAGCCAAAAAGCCCGACTTTTCCAACTTTTTTCCACTTCCCTCCTCCTGCAGCAGGAAGGCTGCCGAGGCTGTTGGGCCTTACAGGACAGGAAATACCATGAACAAAGGCAAAAGAAAGCTCCATTGCCTTATACATTCATTACACTAGTGAAACTTCCTTCAAGAAATTACTATAATGCAAACAAATTGTTTAAATCCACCAACCTACTCATTTAGAAAAGCTGTTTTCTGTTATACAGTCTGTGGTTTTAGGCTCCTTCACAGACCTGTTGGAAAATCCCAACCTATTGACAATTCTCCTCATCTCCATGGCAGGGCAGAGCTGGAACTGGACAGGGTCCAGCACATCAGCTCTGCTGGCCACCACAGGCCGATGGGCTCCTGCAGTAATTGATGCTAGATGGAGAGCATCCTCACTTTTCCCACACTTGGTGGGCATTGCAGTGCAAAAGATCTGGAGAATAAATATTTTCCACTGAACAGAAATCAAGGGAGCTGAGCCAAAAAGTAGTTTACTGGAGTTAAAGTGGAAAAGGCAGAGCAGAATCAACTGATTTTTCTAGATAAAAAAATCATATGCTCTGTTTGTGGACGTAATGGTGGCACTAACAAAAAAACTATCAGATATTGGAATTAAGTCATTACTTCTAGTCTTGTTGGGGATCTTTCACATTTTAAACCCTCTCCATTTTCCTTTGCTCTCTGAGTCTTCCCCTTGCCCTTCCTACTCCTTTTGATACCATAATAAAAGGACTAGCTGCATGGAGGGCCATAATACCACTCACGTCAAAGAAGCGCCAACACGCTCCTCACTCCCACTCAGAGGCAGAAGAGATTGGAGAAACTCTGTGCATCACAGACAACCCCCTCCTCTTCCCGTCCTTACCTAAGTAACAAGGTGCCCAGGCAGAGCTCTCAATCCATGAGGAGACCCTCTTGCATGAAGCTAGGCTGCCTGGAGACCCCCACAACATCAAGTGTACATTCATGGGGCTTTCACAGGAAAAAGGCAGAAGTCTCTGTATAATGTTACCTACCGTGAAATTGCTGTAGATGCTTTCTACTTGCTCCTTGTTTAGCTTCCTTTGGCAAACAAGCTCACATTTATTTTGATCGTTATTGAGCCTGGGAAATCACAAAACCTGTTTATGCATCTCACGCCTGCTTACATCAGGGTTTTCTTAAGAGGCTGGAACTGAAAAAAACTCAGGCTGGTCCCAAAGGGCCTTTCGCCTTCCAAAGGACTGTGATATTGAACTTCACGTCACCTCATCTTTGTAAAGTGTTGTGAAGAGGCCTTCCTGGGATAAAAGCTGCAGTGATAACACTTCAGCCTGAGCCAAAGCCCTTTGAAGTCAGTAGCAGCCCTGCCAGCCACAAGTGTACAACATCATGAATCAGGCCTCCAGAAACATGAGGATGACATAGAAAGCATATTATAACTTCATTTAGAATGAAAAAAGAACAGTAGATTCTTCTGTCTCTTTCTCCTGGTTTCTGAATCCCCGGGCATTGCAGGATTGTGTTTTCAGAAGTTTTCAACACCAAAGAAGCCCAGCAGCCATTGAAAAAAGCCCACAACTGAGAATGTGACTGTAAGAGCCAAACCAAAACAGTATTAAACACCGGAAAGTCACAATGAAATCATAAGCCCAGAAACACTGCAGTAGGCTTCAGTGGCAGCGTACTGCTGCGTTTCAAAGAGGAGGGAAGCTCGGGTGGGTCAGAGTCACAGCGATGGCTTGGCTGGACCACACTGGCATAGCCCGAGCTGCATGCTCCACTGAAGAATGCTTGGGCTGCTGGAAGTGCTGGGTCTCCTCCCTTTTCTCAAAGCCAATGCACTTGCTGTGAGATCGAGATGTCTGTATTATCTACTAACACTACAAAAATACACTGAAAAGAGAGGAAAAACGTCAGCACAGACTGGAGGGGGGAAGGAAGGGGGTGCCCAGCCCTTTCTCCTTCCCTGGCAATCTCAAAGCGCCGTGACTGCAGCCTGCTTCCCTGTTCAGAGCAAGGGTCCACATGGCCAGCCTTCAGCCTCCAGCCTTTCTCTTGGGGATGCCTGATAGCTACCGACTGCTTCCTTCCTTCCCTGTGACTGGGTACCTGTATTTTCTAGCAGAGAGAGCATGGCTCCACCAGTCTGATAGCCAGATGCTTCTATTTCAGTGGTTTAGAAAAATGCCATTTAAATGAACTGGTCTAAACTGAAGGTGGTTAGGTATTTTTTCATATATACACACACCATCATACCCAACAACCTATCAATGCCTATGGACAGGGCATATCTGACACGCTCTTATTCCTTGCATGTCATGAATTCTCAACAGAAGAACCCATACAGCGGTTTTATGCATACAATATGCACCCCTACAAAAAACTTCCCTGCAGTTCTATGGCAGAGTATTTCAGTGCCCACTACACACATGACTCAGCCAATGTTCAGTGCTGTTACAGAAATTTCGGGGCTCAGAGCAATCCACTTAGGGACGTTATATCCCTCAGAGTGGCATAGAGAGAAGATATTCCATTAGAAGACAAGCAAGGAATTTTGGTTCCCTGAACCACACAAGCCTTTACTGCAGGAGTCTTCAGCATCAGAATGAATCCCAGACACATCTGGCACCTACCAAATGCCACTGAACCGGGCTTCTGATTTTTCCTCGGTATAATTATTACACTGGCTGAATCGCTTTCACAGTGATCCCAAACTGCCGCAAAACATGAAAGCCACTCTTACAACTCCATTTCCCATTAACAAAAGGAGATTAGGAATACTGAAAAGTGCACATATTTTGATAGCTTTTATTGACTTGTAAAAGAATTAGAATCAGAAATCATTTGCATGTATTTTTATAACTCAGGTCCTTCTTATAAATGTGCATAATTTGAAGCATCTAATCCTGAGTCTGAGATGCATATTGCCATTTACAGAGCTCTTTCTGGATTTTTTTCCCTCTCCCATTATTATGATAATCACTTTTTGTATAAAAACATTTTGGATCAAATCTCATTTACTTCATACAAGCTATGCATGAAGTTCAGTTTTCTGGGATTTATTTCCTCTGTGGGATACATATAACTGAGACAAATTCACTGGAGCAGAAGTATGGAGTTCTAATAATTATTGGAATTCACTTCACTAATCAGTGCCTGAATTAAAATCT
This sequence comes from Aviceda cuculoides, assembly GCA_035590195.1. Taxonomy (NCBI): domain Eukaryota; kingdom Metazoa; phylum Chordata; class Aves; order Accipitriformes; family Accipitridae; genus Aviceda; species Aviceda cuculoides. The sequence continues at coordinate 28,383,913 of JAVJGG010000082.1, read as the reverse complement.
CCTTGTTATAATTTCTTTTAAAATAGCAATGGGCTTAGAAGGCAGACAAAATTTGTTTATTTGATGGATTTCTCACTGTCAAGACCCCACTGCCTGGGATTCATCTAAATATTCTAAATATTCACCCAAACTCATCTAAACATATATTAATCTTAAGCCTAGGGTAAAAGTGAGCATGACACAACTTCCCTTCAAAATACCGAGGGAGAATTTCCTTGGGTTTTGGCCTTTCATTTCACTTCTCTTATTGTCAGTTATTTCTTTGCTGCTTGGGATAATTCCTTCCCATCTCTTTCGCTTCCTTCCACTTTTAAAGGAGGTGGAGAGGACACCCTGCCACAGATGGGGAGACATAGAGGTGGCTCTTCCGTCCAGCCAAAAGCAAGATCCATCTTTATCTCCTTACCTAGTGTGTCTGGTGCAGGTGGATGGCTTGTATGCTCAGTCCTGTGTCCCCTACTGGCATTCCTGAGCTGGCCTAAACACAGAGCAATAAAAAACCTGCAACTGCAAAAGACCCTGCTCATTGCCACTGCAGAACAGTTTCTTTTCACACACTTTTTAGTGAGTTTCCAGCTCTGGTTTTAAGTGCTTCCAGCAGGGTAGCTTTCACTTTCTCCTGGGACGCTATCCCCAGCCCAATAAATCTCACTCCCAAGAAACCTTTTACACACGTCCCCTCCTACGCTTGCAGCACTTTTCCAATCTTGGCCTTGAATGAGTGGAACAAATATCTTTTTCCCCACAGAGTTTACACAATAATCCAATAAAGCTGCAAAAGCTCTGTGCTCAACCGAGTCACTTTCACTCACCAGGAATTTATGTGATACCAACTCGTGTGTTGCTTGCAACAGACAATTTCTGATTTTAACAAATTACAGTTCCACCGAAGTGCAAAACCATCCAAAAGAGGCAGTATTATTACAGTCTTCATAGAAGACATAAGAAGTATAGAAAATCTTTACTTAAACTGCTGACACCAAGACTAAGTCCGGTGGGTCTTTCTCCCCCTGAATTCAGCAGACCAGTTACAGACATCTTGCCAGCACTCACTCTGGCGGTGTTTCCTTTCTCTTTTAAAAAGACTAGCAACTGCATTATTTTAGATATTGTGAAAAAGGTGCTTTTGTTTGCATTTTACTTAACCCAGCTTAAATTAAGAGTGATTTCAAAGCAATGCCTAACTTGCTAATAGGCAATTACCTTGTGATTTCGAGATGCCGTGCCACCTTCCCTCACCCAAGGATGGGCAAACCTGCGGAGCCGCCCGTCTCCTGGTGCCGCCTCCGTGGCAGGCACCAAGTGAAAGGCTTTATTTGTCCCCAAGAAAGCTGCAAGGGAAGGAACTTTCTTCCAGGATCCAGTGATGATCATGAGAGCTCTTTGACACAGAGCTGAAAAAGGGCAGGCAGCACATCTGAAGTCCCAAGCTCTCCCCAAAATCTTTCACCCCTGTAGCTGAGAGAAAGTCATTCACTCTGCTGCTTCCCTCCTGGTCTGACAGATCCTGCACTGCAAGGGTGTAGCTTTCAGATGTTGTTTCTGATAGACCACTAAAAGCACATGCTGTAGTACAATGTGCTCATGTACCATGTGCCCAGTGATAAACACCTGTACCACAGAGTGAAATGGGTGCCGCTGGCTCGTGAGCCGAAATCACCTACAAAATCATATATACGTTCACCAGTTCGCCACGTGAAGATCCCATTAGACAAATCCCAACTTGACGACATAAGTAAGAGAAAGCTCTGAAAATTACTGCATCAACCCTTTGGAAATCTTCCCCCAAAATTATTTTTGCTATTTGCAGATCAAAAGCCATTGTTTATCTCAACTTCCAAAGAATAAGGCAAAATTCATAACAGATGTGTCTCCAAAGACTTAAATAGCTGTGTGGCAGCATATTTTTTGGATTTGCTATTCACTAAAATAAACTCGGTGTGAAATACTGCCATTCAGTTTTGTTCACAGCAAGGCATAACAGGAAAAAAACATTATTTTTTTTACGTGTTCAGGGCTCAAAAGTCAAATGGCTGGAAGAAAGATTCCATGGCGCTGGGGAGCTGTAACTCTGCCTCTCGACTCACTCCTAAGGATACAGAGTTGAGAGTCTACTCAGAGAACCACAGACAGAGGTGCCTATAGCCCAAGTAACAAGCAGCATGCCATGCTTCATCCTTGGGGCTAAAGCAGTTCATATCATGACCTGGGATGTCCACTGGTCCCCGATGGATTACACATGCTCTGGCTGTGTAAGCAAAAGGACTTAATTCAATTCCAACCCTTCTGAGCTTGCCAAAACTGCTTTTAATCAGAAAAAAATACTACTACCAGAATTATGTCTTGTTGCTGCTGCCTTTTCACGCTGCACTTCGGTAGCACTCATCTTGTTTTCAGAGAAAAGTCTCACAGTTTCTTCAGTGGTTTAAACCACTAACATTAACTGTCAGCCCTGACACTGGGCAACAGAAGAAATAAATAAAAAATTGGCAAGCAGATGACTGCTAATTACCCTTTCACTCACAAAGTTTAAATATAGCTGCCTGTGTTTGAACACAAAGGCGGCCTGCAATTAGGACACATTCAGCTGCAAAGGCACCACAACCCCTTCTTTACTCTGCTTGTAGATGATACAAAACAGTACCTCAACACCAATTCTACTTGGTGGCTGTAATTTTCTTGAGTATTGTGTACATTAGTCACAGATGTATCTTAAAAGCTGTGACTGTCCCCCCCAAAACAGAAAAAACAAACACACACCCTCTGGAGGGGAGCTTTGCTACACTTGTTCTTTAGGGCTTAGTTCCATGAAATACTTCTTTATACACCCTTATTCTTTCCAGAAGGCATTTGAACCTTTAAAGAATTAGATATCCAATGAGTTAGCCATAACAAAGTAAAGTGGCAGTAGTTACACTTGCTGTGTATAGGTGGATGGGGTCCCTTAGAATAATCATATTTCTGTGCCAGGAAAATTCTGACACTTCTCTGCTGCCTTCATTCCTGTTCCTGCTCCACAAATTAGAAAAGAACTCCTATATCAAATTTTCATATGCTGAAAAATTCTAAAAAACTCGGACTAATTTTTTTAAGTGACAATTTACCATTTTCAAATTTTGACAGATATTTCTTCTGAAAATGCAGAAGTGTGACTGAAATCAGGATTGTTTCTACAAAAAAAGTGGACTTTTACAAAACTCTTATTTCATCAGGACACGTTTGTGTTCAAAAAAACTTTAGCTAACTTGACAACTTTAAATAATGCAGGGATCATGCCAGTCTTCAGCCTTTTCCTGATCCTCACCACTGTGCCAAACTTTATCTTAAAAAGGCTCTGAAGCACTTCTCCTCCATTCCTAACATTCAGCAATCTGTTTTTTTAAGAATTATCAGGAGTCCTTTTTTTCCCTTCCCAATGAGTTCCTAAAATTGAAAGAATCTTTGCTCTGCCTGTACAAATTCTGATCTTTATCTCCCTGTGACAGTCAGAAAATGAATTTATGCTTGCAGGTTCCTAGTCCATTCACATATCAGTCCCTGGGGTCAAAGAGCCTCCAACGTCTGGGAAGCACTGGAGTGCATCAGACTGGAATGGGCAGAACAGAAACTAACCCATACACAGGCAGACCTAGACAGAGGATCATCAAAAATGGTATGTAGGCTATTGACACAATACAAATGAGATTCCTTGGAAGCTAGAGAAGGTAGTGGGGGAGAAGGGAGTGAAAGAGTGGGGAGAAGGTGAAAGGAAGAAAGAGATTAATGCCTTTTTATTGCCAGTGTAGTTTGGATAGGAGCGACTTGGGTAAAGGTGCCAAAACTGAGCTACTGACTAATGCATCCAGCTAACAGAAATAGCGTGTGGTACTGCGCAACTGGGCAAACTCCTCAAGTGGGAGCCAACACAATTTGTGTGTGAGACTGAAGTCATGTCTGAAATTGAAGGGAAAGAAAAAGTAACTGCTTTTAATAGGAGTCCACTCTCCCCAAACAAGTTTATTCTTGATACTGTAAATTGTGCAAACATTCAAAAATGTAGGGCAAACTGTAAAATACATGTTTTAATTAAAAATAATGATTAAATGCTACATTTTCTGAAAAATAAGACACTTAGTAAAAAATATGATCATTATTTCAAAGAGAAGCCATTTACACACAGCATTTTAGCATGTGAAGAGTTGCCATGTTGCCACCTCCGGTAGAACGTTTCCCCTTCCACGTTTCCCTCCTAGCTCCCCTGTGTTTGGCCCTGTATTTCTCTGAATGTGGCCAAACAGTTTTAACAACAACATGAGAAGTGGGAAGGGCAATCCAGAATGTGACAGAAATATATAAGAAATGTGAGAAAGAAGAGAGAGGGTAAGAAAAGTGTCTTATCACCAAAACATGCAGTGGTTTAAGCTGCTTTTTAGCTCCACTTCATTATAAAGTCCTCTACCTGAAAGCACGGCGGACTTGCAAAGTGTAGCGGCTTTGAAGCTTCAGACTATATTAAAGTAGTGCAGATGCTTCTGAGCCTATTATAGTAAGTACTCAATACTGATAAATTTTAGTAATATTTCACTGCTTCAGCCTTTCAAAATTCAAAAAACGTAACACCACTGAAGGCACTCATAGGATTTATACAACACAACATCTTAAAAGTCCGATTCTGCATCAAAACTGCATGATGAGGAACAAGTTTTCTCAGTTCACCATCAAGGGAAGTGTTGACTGCCTACAAACTCTGCTTGTATTTCAGGAAGATAACAGTGCTTTCCACGTGAATGAAAAGCAAAAACATCCCTTGTTGTGGTGGGTTTTAAGATTGACAATCTCAAAGACAAAGTGAAAAGTGATTGAACTTGGAACACTGAAGTCAGGATTTTCTAGTTTCTTCTAGATATTTTTCTTTTTGTGCCACTTGGTTTGTACCTGAGAAAAACTAACTTCTGCATCTGTTAAAAAGAGCAACATGCTAGGTAAAATGCTTGGGGGGGAGGGAGAAAAAAGAAAAGATTACCACTGAAAAGCTCTTTGCCTTATGCTGGAGTGTATTAAATGAGAACTACTAAAATTCAGAAGCAAGACTAGTACTGGTGTTACTGAGAACTGAATTCTGGCTCTGAAAAGATTCTGACTTCAAAAAGCAAAAATAAATAAAAATGTAAATTCTTCACTAATCTTTTAAAAACCTGCCAACTATCCCCAGCCCTTTGACCTTAAATAGTGCCTTCTTTTTCACGAAATAATGCCAAAAAGAGCAGGAGGCGGTGGAGTGGGGAAGAAAGATAAATGATTTATGCTAACGATGGATTTGACTGATGAAACATTTAGGTTTTAAAACAAAACCAAATGCTTTTTTGGAAGAAGTTGTCTACATTCAGTAAGAGAAGGAGTAAAAATTCTTCTTCAGCTAATTCTTCTTTTGATCACTTCTTCAGGCTTCATACTTTACGTGGTCTGATATTAAATGGTTACTTGCTAGAAGCCACACACCAGCAGGAAGTGCTAAATGCCAAAGGGCCTTGAGAAACTAAAACACACCCACAGTAGCAAAACGCTAAACAGATCCCACAGTCAGCTACTGATTAATTGCTGCAAAACAGGCCTTAAATCCTATGTTGTGAATGTTTGCAGTCCAATTTCTACTTAGCCAACCATGAAGATTATTACCACATTTAGAAAATACTTTTTTTTTTTTAAATCCTGAGCCCAAGTCTGAATATTTAATTATAAAGTTGTTGTCCCAGAGACTGGGTCATGTGTAAATGATGCATAAAATACGTGGTTTGTATTTGTAAATCATAGTGTTCCCTGTGTTCCCACTTCACACTTAATCAGGGTTAAGACCAAGAACACATCCCAGTTATTCTGCAAGAGTTGGTGTGGAATAATGTCTTTTAGTCCTGGGTAAAACAGGTAGATTCTTAATTCATATGTATAAACTCGTATTAGAAACAGATGGCCATATTCTGGCACACACTTCTTCCCTGCATGCCCACCCAATCTTATAAACTAAACCAGTTTTCAGGCAGACCTAAACTTTATCAATGTATGCAGTACAAAATGTTGTATGATTCCTGGATTTTTCCTCAGCACCCTCCTGAAACTACAAGTTACATGTAAGGATGACCGGAATGAGATTTAACATTACAGCATGATGGTCTAAGCGTGTTTCCTGATTATTCTGAAGAAGTAGATGCTTCAATTCTGTAAGCATATGTCAAATTTCATATGGTTAAGATTGCTGCATCTTTCTGATAGTTCAAATTTTCAAATCGATGGAAAAATATTAATGTGGACTTAGGGACCGGATGCATTATTTCTTGGAAATCACACAGTCGTGTTGAGTTTAGTTTCTAAATCTCCAACAATGATGATTTGTCTTAACTTCTACTCTAGTTTTCTACCCCAAATTATCCACCTTGGGCTTCTTGCAAAGTTCTGTGCTTTCATTTATGTTGCAAACAAGTCCTGCTTGATACAATGGAGATTCATGTTTTCCCGTAACTCCCATATTTTCATATAATGTACCAAGCCAGTTGCTTTCGTTACGAGCATTCTTCCACATCAGGAAGCTGCTCTCCCCTCACCCCCATCTGATGACTGAAAAACATCACCTTCTAACTGCCCTCCCAAAGCACATCTGATGTCTTCTTCACAAACACTGAACACAATTCCCATAGACCTTGCTAGGACTTTTGCTTGGTGTATATGGAAATTGCATCCAAGAAACTGGAATCTGTGGCCATTTTGGGAAATACAAGTGCAGACGGAAATACAAGCAAACCTTAACAGCTACCTACCTAGCCAAAATTTATCTTTTTCCCTAGGTTCCAAGCCCCCAGATAGTCAAGGCAATTTCTAGATAAGAAGTTTTGGGGTGTCACTCTTTCTAGATGCTCAAATACCTCCAGCTGTCAAACACATTTTATTTCCTTTTCATCAGCCAGAAAGTCTGTCCTTTAAGAAAAGAATCTGATGGTTGCGAGGTTTACAACACAGAGCACTCTAATCATGAAGAGCTCCAATAATTCCAAAAATCATCAATTTTCTTCCCATCCAACATCAGCCACTCTGATCACTACATGAAATCTTTCCTGATTCTTCACTGGGGTGGGTAAGTATAAGCCATCCTTTCACCCACCCTATTCTGGACTCAGCAGCAGAAGGAATCGTAGCTGTTACTCATTACCATTTTGAATAAATTAACCTGCGAAGGACCACTTTGCTAGCCAAAAATTCCCAGGATAATCTTGGGAGGACAAGTTTTGAGGCAGGACTGTCATTTGCACTCCACCTTTCACTGTCTGCTGCAACCCAGCAGCTGGGGTATAGCCTAAGGTATTGATGAATTGCTGCCTGAATTCTCAGATAGGTTTTTTATATCTGTCATCAGAAAGGTATGAAAAAAAAGCATGAAAGGAATGGAAACATGCATGAGGAGCTCACCTCTCTACCTGAAAGGTGCATTTCTTAGCAGTGGAACAAATTATCTGAAACTTCTTGCTAAAGAGCAAGATCTCAAGAGGAACTGCAACAATATGACTCTGTGAATCCCAGAGTGGAGAAATGGGTGGTTTTTTGACTTCTGGTCTGAGCAGTAAAGTTCCCTTTTCACCAACATGTACCTCACCACAAACCTCACCACCTTCGGAACAAAATGCAAGGCAGTATAGCAAAAACCACAACACTGAAAAGAGAACAAACTGAAAACTGTCTACGTGGACATGCAGATAAAGAATGGGCACCGCAAAGCTGAGGTTGGTGCCTGTCACGAACAGAACTGTCAGCGCCTCTTTGCAACTGGAGCACGAAGGCAGCTGATAAGAAACAGCAACATCCCGCGGCACCCCAGGGCTCACTGCTCATGCTGAGAGCTGCCCTCAGCCCCATAGCCAGCAAATCTAGATTTTGAAGAAATTCTGGGAAAGCATTTGAACAGTCTTTGTTTCAAATGCAGTTCAGTCTCCATCTGTGCTGGGCAAATAAGAGACTCAGCTAACGTGATCCACCTTTAAGGTGGGTTTAAATCTAGACAGTAAACATGGAAGGCTGCTTAAAGGTATGTAATTCAAGCAGCATTCTTCAAGCAGCGCTGGTGTTGCTCTGAAATTTTAGGAGAATATGGGTTTTTTCACCAATTGCATAGCAATGTTCTGGCAAACTAGCCAGTTGTTGAGGTGGGGAGTACCACAATGTTGAAGTGATGCACAGGCTATGCCTGCCACAGAGGCTCTGAACTTCAGTGACATTACACTTTTTCAGGGTCTAAATCAAAAGTCTAGATCGTGCCACCCTCACTCCTGATGAGGATCACCTTATTCCTCCCAGGGTCTTACCAGAAGTAAAGAAGATGTTGGAAGGTAAAGGCCTGATACCACAACGGGTGAGGTAACAGCCCAGAGAGGGAAATTAAGTAATCTTCTACCACTAAGCCTAAAAGAAAAGCCCAGCTTTAAGAAGAAAAGCAGAAAATATACTGCTCTCACAAACTGGACGACAGCTGATGAAGTGCGATGCTGTAAAGTGATACCAGGAAGTTGTTAACGTGCAGCGTATGATAACAGCAGAGGAAGGAGTGGGGGTAAGAAAGCACGGGCAGCACAAACATGGGGACCGCCCGACCAGCCGAGATACATACAGTACTGATCTACAATAACGAACAGATGCATTTTATGAGCCACTGCCAAAGCTGCTTTTAGAAAGGCTATTACATTTCCCTTAACTAGGAAGGTCTCTACAAATATTGCCTCTTAACAGAACCTGCACTGAGAATGGTAGATCAGGTGACGGTAAAATAAATGACAGTGCGAACTATCTATAGGCGTACCAACCCATCACTGATGGAATGCGAGGAGACAATATCGTCTTCTCAGCACAACTGGCGTCAGGATCTAGAAAATGAAGATTAATATGCAACAGAAACTGCAACTTATGACTTCAACAGTTGCAAGTGAATCACTCCAGAAACGAGCAGCAAGCAAACATTTTGCAGGTTATTTAAAACACAAATTGTTCTTTTCTAAATGCAGCAGCTGGAGCCCAGGTAACATATGATGTAAATCAGTGACCTACTTTAAATTAATCAAATGGAACAGCTATTGAAAGAGGTAAAAGAAAAAATAATAATAAGGCTTATATTTTTTCTCTAAGTGCTTCACATTTCTGCCCCTGTTACGGTTGTTCTCCAGGTTAGTGGGGGAATGAAAAAGCAGGTTATTTTAATGTCATCTAAGTATAAAACCAATTCTCTAACCACCACATTAAAAATTAAACAGCTTTGCATCTTTAATGCATACTTTCCTTTTTAAAGAGGGAATCAACAGTTGTGTGGCAGCATGTAAGTATTTTTGTTGTGCCCCGTGAGCAGCTGGAAAAAAATACAGGAAGCAGCAATGGAGAAAATAGAGAATGAAAGAAAAGATGTAAAAAAACCCAAAACCAAAAACAACAGAGAAAGCAATTCTTGTCACTTGCTGGCAGGAAGCACATCCTCAAAATTAAAAGAAAAAAATCAAGTAGGGCAACAGGGAGGCCTAAATTTCGTGTGTAAGAAAATACAAATAACAACACATTTTTGAAAACACCATCATTTTTACCTCCACTGGATTTGCCAGTCTCTTCTAATGAACCCAGCTCATTGTTAGTAGTCTTTGTAGTTAAGCTAACAACCATCATAGTCTAACATTGACATAGTCTCAATCTTGTCAACCTCTGTGGTGATCCCTCTGCATCCAAGTTAAGGCATCTCGTGTACACATCAGGTCATAGGGTGTTGTTCACGCAGCATTCTTCCCAACGGTGCTGAAATACACCTTCCACCTAAAAGCAGTCCTTTCTGAGTTGGACAAACCACTGAAACCTCCTCCCTGTCCCAAATGTCCTTCATCGTAACTTTTAAGTAGACACAGAAAAAGGTAGAGCAGAAAATTATGCAGAAAACGGCATGTAGAGTTGTTTTTCCTTGCAGCCCCTGGCCCCACAAGTTGCATCTGCTTGCTCCTATGTGACTAAGAAAGTTTTCATTCCTTCTCTCCTCATCAGGCAGGCATAGCTGTATATTTGAGCTTCCCCAAGCCAATGGTCTGCTTCATCTTAACACTCCCTGATGAGCAAACATAAGAGGACACAGTGGTCCATTGCAGACCCGACCATGCACCACGCTGTCCTACTTGTGCAGCCCAGAGGAGGTCCCCCAGTACAGTCTGGAGCTTCCCTGATGGTAGTGTGGTTCATAGGTACCTCTGGGCAGTAGTGTACGAGTGCATCCAAAATACCAGGGACATATGTGCCTGCAGTCTTGTTTGAGTCAATAGAGCATGGCTGATTTGCAACCGGGCGAGAACACGTTTTCGAAATGTGCTCAGCAGTATGGAGACCAGAATTTCATTTTCCTTAATACCCAATCTCAGGAAACAGCCTGAGTAAAGAACAGCCCAACTGAGTATGTATTTATTTTACTTTGGCCACTTTCAAATATCTGCACTATAAACTAGGACCCTCACTTCGTCTCATTTTGCACAGCTAAGCTACTCCAAATCCTGCAGGAAGCCTGCTCTGTCCCAAAGGGCCGGCTTCCACCCCCAAATCATCCTGTGCGCACTTGCAGTCGTTACCTCCTGAAGGAGGACAGTGGGATACAGACTCATGCATTTTTTTTGCCTCACCTGTTAACAAAAAACCCAATGGAGATATAAGCCCATGAGGTAAAATTCTAACACGCAACTGAAGGGTAACGTGTGAGGCGGCAGGACGAGGAGTTTTGATGTCCCCGCAATACACCCCGAAGCCTTCCTGGGGCTTTCCTGCCCTTGGAGTCAAGAGAAGCTCGGGCGAAAGGGTGCGTACCCGTGCCTTTACTGGGATTAATTTAAATCTGAGAAAATGCGTATGAAATGCCAGGAACTTGACAAACGTCACCTCGAGGGGTAGATCAAGCACCACGTAAAGCAGGGACCCACACTTCGGCCACCGAGAGCAGACACTGCCAGGTCCGGGAGGGCAGGGCAGGGTGGGGAGGAGGATGTCTTTTCCCCAATTCCCCAGTTCAGCTCGGCTCGGGGGACTCGGACACAAGGACCCTCCCCTCCCTCCCCCTTACCTGAGCCGCCCACGTTGGACCGGAGAAGGCAGGTTCTCCGGGAGGAGGAGAAGGAGGAGATGTCGCTTTGGGAGCGGCCGCGGGGACCGGGCAGGGACCAGGCGGGCTGCGGTAGTCCCCCGGTGCTCCCCGGCCTCTCAGCCATCGCCGTCGGGGAACCGAGAGGGGCAGGGAGGAGAGAAGAGGAGGGAAAGAAGCGGCGAGGGAGGGGAAAGGGAAAGTTTGCAGAGGAAGAGCCGCCCCTCGCCTCCGACCGCCCCGCCGGAGCGGGGCCGCCCCGCCGGAACGGCCACGAGGATTTTGGGTCTGTCGGAGCCTAAATTTTCTGTTTGCCCAGGGGTAAAGCAAGGAGGGCGGGTGTGTGTGAAGATGCACGGAGGCCCGGGCCACCCCCCGGCGTCCCCTCCCTCCGTGCATCTTCACTCGCCCCGGGTTGTCTTCATGCTCCCCGCTCCCGTCATTTCCAACTCTTGGGAAAAAAAAAAAAAAAAAAAAAAAAACCACATCAGTTAAAAAACAGCCGAGCAACCGACACCACCACTTCTGTTTTGTGTAACAGGGTGCCCTCTCTCCCTACCTCCTCCCCCGTCCCGTCCCCCGCAAAACCGGGAGGTTGCACAAGGCATCGCACCCCTGCAGCCGAGCAGGGAGGGCGATGAGTCAAATCTCCTGTGTATGTGTCCCCTCCGCCCCCCCTTCGTCTTCTTTTGAGGCTTGGGTTGCAGGCAAGAGGCTTTTCACAACCAGTTTTACGAGCGTCTGACTCAAGGTTTTGGGAGGGAGGTAGTCCTCCTGCCTTTCCGATCAGAAGCAGGAATCCCACCGACTTTGGCAAAAGCAAAATCAAGCCCCGTGGTTTCATTTTCTGGTGTTTGACAGATACACTTTTAATGACACGATTCACCTTTGAAATGATATTTAACGGCTTCACTGCTTTTTACAGGCAAATCATTTTATATTCTGCCTTGAATTAAATCCTTGCTGCCCTGAAGCCACTGGCACAATGGCAGAGAGGACCTCGCCCTGTATATTTAACACATCCAGTGCCACATTACCTAGCTATCAAATATGAGAGTCCCATTCAGGCTGTATGAAAACATCACAACTGCCCCTCCCTGGGTCTGAATCAAATCCTATCAAGTCTAAAACATGTCCATGGGAAATTCAGTTCCTAGCCTCTGCTTCCACCCAAGCAACCAAGTACCCTCCTCTCAAAGCCAAGCCCCGTGCAGCTCCACAGGGACGGTGGTTTTGCAGTCTTCCTGGCAGTCAGGCACCCTTTGCCTTTATCCAAGCAATCGATCCAGTACATGAGTCTCATATGTCAGCCATTAGTCAGGCCAAAAGGTCTTTTCCACTCAGCATCTCCCAGGGAATTGCCTTTATTATTTCCTCTCCTTCTTCCCTCTGGTGACAGACCAGCCTGCTTCTTCCCTAGCTGCAGAGAGCTTTCCCAGCGGGACTGTGCTGCGAGAACGAGAGGCAGGGGCTTCTCTTCACGGGGCGCAGCAGCAAGCTCCACGATTACAGACCTTCCTGCGGGGGCCCGGTGGCTCCAGCATCGTGCAGGCAGGCACGCTGTACCCAGGTTTAGAGAGCTTCCTGCAATCGCAGACACTGATCTTGCATTATTCACAAAATCTTACAAGGTACTATTTTTATTATTTACCCTTTGCAGCTTCCATCATTACAGATGTGACTGCACTGAGGACCTTTTCCCTCACTGGAGATTTCAGCAGCTCTGCCTATGTGGGCTGGTGACATTTTCTGAACCTGTTTACACCTTAATCAGAACTATACTCATGACTGCTATTTACTGAACTGTTTTCTATTTATTTTTAATTTTAAAATGTTTTTTTTAATGTAAAAGATGTGATCAAGTTCATTACTGAAATACACAGTTTCTGCTTGAAATCTTGCCAAAGTCAATGGCAGGTCACTGATGTCAGAGGGCTTCGGGTCAGACCCTTGAGCTTTTTTTAAACCATTTTTCCTTCAAAGCATTTTGAACCACAGAGCAGTTTTAACTTTGGTGGCCTGTACAGAATAAGCTTCAGAGAGTCTACTTCAAAATTCCCACATTAAGGAGCTGCTCAGTGTCTGCAATCCTTTGGTGTGATCAAAAAAAGGAGAACATGAAGAAATCCAAAGATAAACTAGAAAAGATACCATAGCAAGAGGTCAAAGCTGTTTAAGGATTCCTTTTGAGAAGCAAAGTGACATCTAAAGGGGTGAAGGTAAAAGAAGACATAGAGAAAGTAGGTCAACACTGACTGTAAAAAAGATATGAAGAGGGTCCTATTGTGGAACAAAAGTACTTTTGTAAATCAGAGTAATGTGAACAGTCAGAAGGAAAGAATGATACCACAGAAGTCACAATGTTTCTCATCAGCCTGTAACTTAATACACTCATCAAGGTATATAAATGAAAATATTAAAAAATTATGTACTTCCTGTTTCCACAGCCCTTTAAATATTTTTGGATGAAATGTAACAGCTGTGGTTAATGGCTCCGGAAACTAAAGTTCTGTTTCCATAGAACAGCAGTAAAGTATACATCCTTCCCAGGTGGAGAGAGATTAATTCATTTGCCTGCTCATTCATTTTTAACTGTTCTGATGAGATTGCCAAAGAAATTTCCATTCGTGGTGATGATTTTGGAAAGTTAGTATTTGCTGATTAAACCAAATTATTTCACAAAGGCCATCCCATGGCCATTAGGGTCTGATGCAAAAATATGCAATTCAAGCATCAGAAAAGACTGGAGAAGCACCAACCCGGGCAACAAATTTGCTGGAAGATGCATTCTTTTTAAGTGCCTGCCACCCATGATCCGCAGCACAGATGCCAAGTGTCATCTACTGAATGAAGGCAGCTTCAGCACAGGCTTCCTCTGAAGCTACTCTAATGGTCAAAGAAATATTTCCTTGACAGGCTTTGGGGCACCTCCCTACCCTGGAAGCCATCACGGCTGGAAGGAGCTGCAGAACAACGAATGTTATACCCTGTCCTTCTCGGGAAGGGGAAAGGGAGCTGAACCCGCGGTTGGAAGCAGGCAGGAAGACCAAAACCAGCAGGCCACTGAGGCCAGCTCTGAAGCAGACCCTGGCTGCAGATCCAAGACCCGGACCTGGAAGAGGCTGCAGATCCAGCAGACCCCTGCAGGCAGCTTTCAGGCAAGCCCTGAGGGAGACGGCCAGTGTTCCCAGCATGAGGAGAGCAGTAATGGGCCACGCTGGGCCAAGCCGGCAGGGCCTGGGGCGGAGGAGGCGGGAGAAGCACAGCGGGATGTTGACCAAGGCAGAAGTCAGTTACTTCAGTTTCGTAAGATCCTTAAAATCCAAGTGACAAGTTGTGGCCCAGCAGCCAGATAAAACGGCACCGATGGGGAGGCGACCCCCAACGGCTGGTGCGCTTCTCCACACAGAGCAGGGGAAGGACGCGGCGCTGGCGGCTCAGCCGGGACGCGGCAGGGCTGAGCCCCGGGAGGGGCAGAACCGGAGCCCTTCACCGGCCGGCGGCAGGGACAAGCTACAGTCTGGCCGCAGGGCGGCGGGCTCCGGCGGAACGGGCGGGGAGAGCCCGAGCC